>JAJOZX010002433.1:0-649868 GCA_023014485.1 Bathynomus jamesi
AAAGTTTGGTCGCCCAATTGCGAAACTTGGCCAGTCGTCTGTCGTTTTTGGCCTACATTTTTCCGGTTTGGTTAATTTTGGGTTATTATTGAAAGTTTGGTCGCCCAATTGCGAAACTTGGCCAGTCGTCTGTCGTTTTTTGGCCTACTTTTTTCCGGTTTGGTTAATTTTGGGTTATTGAATTAAGGTCCCGGGTAAAGTTTGGTCGCCCAATTGCGAAACTTGGCCAGTCGTCTGTCGTTTTTGGCCTACATTTTTCCGGTTTGGTTAATTTTGGGTTATTATTGAATTAAGGTCCCAGGGTAAAGTTTGGTCGCCAATTGCGAAACTTGGCCAGTCGTCTGTCGTTTTTGGCCTACATTTTTTCCGGTTTGGTTAATTTTGGGTTATTATTGAATTAAGGTCCCAGGGTAAAGTTTGGTCGCCCAATTGCGAAACTTGGCCAGTCGTCTGTCGTTTTGGCCTACATTTTTCCGGTTTGGTTATTTTGGGTCATTATTGAATAAGGTCCTGGGTGGAATTTGGTATTCCATACTGGTGTTTGGTTAGTACCCCACCCAGCAATTAAGTTTATTTGAAAGTAAATTTGCGTTTGATCAGTTTGGTTAAGTATTTCTGCCAATTCAGCTCATTTGGTATTGAGCCCAAGGGTTGTTTACATTGAAGATGAGTGCATCTGAATTGAACAAATTTATAAAAAGGAGAAGCCTACAAAGGTCCTACAAAGGTCATTGCCACTATAGATTCTGCCATAGAGCAAGAGGATTTACGCTTAGTGACTGCGCAGCTTGCCTATTAGAAACTAAAAAGGTTGCTCTAAGTGAGGTAAATGTTAAAATTGAGGCTCTTATAGAAGAAGATGAAATAGAAAATAACATAATTTACTTGAGAGATTATTGATGATATGATTAACGTAGGCCTCCGAGCAAAAGAGTTTAGCAGCTCAGTACAGTTAGAGACCAGGTCTAATAATGAAACACAACACTCAACAAATGATGCTTGTGAAGTTAAGGTTAACAGATCTGTAGTTCAATTACCGAGGCTTGTACTCAAAACATTTTCTGGGAGTATTCAGGAATGGCAAGGATGGGCAGACAGTTTTCAATCAGCAGTTCATTCTAGTCAAGTGTTAAGTGCCGTGGAGAAGTTTAATTATTTGCGGTCCCTCTTGGAAGGGGAGGCAGCAAAGACTATAGCAGGATTAGCATTAACAGAGGCTAATTATAATGTGGCTTGGGATATATTAAAGAAACGGTTTGGTAAGCCAGAGATCTTAATTAAAAGCCACCTCCGTGCACTTTTAGCTATACCTCCTGTTAATAATCCTAATAGTGTCAAGGAGTTACGGCAGTTATATGATGAATTTGAAATTAGAACTAGGTCCCTGGACAACTTGGGTGTAGGAATGGAAAAGTATGGTATAATGTTTTCCTACACTGGAGTCTAAATTGCCTAGCTCAATTTTGCTTGAATTAAGTAGGGGACACTCTGCAGAACATGTGTACATCCCCTTCAGCAGATGTTAAGTCTTTTAGGCACAGAATTAGCAAGACGAGAGGGAGTTGAGTTTGCACAGTGGGATGGTAAACAAGGGACAAAGGCAGGCACAGCACCAAAGTTTCCACAAAAAGGAATAGCCCAGGTACAGTGTCAGCTCTACATGCCTCCTCTGAGAATAAATTAAAGGGAATCAAGGAATGCATATTTTGCGAAGGCAACCACAAGTCATATAAATGTGAGGTGGCTGAGGCCTTACCCTTTGAGGAGAGAAAGGACAGGGTAACTAAGTCCACAGCATGTTTTAAATGTTTTTTGAAAGGTCATAGAGCAAGGTTTTGTAAGTTTAAAATTTTGTGCAAAAAATGTCATGGTAGGCATCAGCCATTATTGTGTGAAAACACTCTTAGTAGGCCTACCCCAGAAGTAGAGACATCAGTGGCACATGCCACTGCTATGCGAGGGAGAAGCTACTGTAAGAGTGTTGTTTGATAGTGGTAGCCAGTGTAGTTTTATTAAGACCAGAATTTCCAGAAAATTGAAGTTTAAAGAACTTAAGAGGGAAAATTTAAGAATTTCTGGGTTTGGGGGTTCCGTTCAAAACCGAACCAAATTTAAGAAGGTAGAAGTTCTGGTTAAAGGGTTGTTACCGCAAAGTCCCACTATCAAGGTCCAAGCTGTAGAGATTGAGGAACTTTGTGCTCCAGTCACTACTTGTTTAGATATGGCATGTGTCCAAGAATTGCAAGTTAAAGGAATTAATTTGGGCAATAATAAGTTTGAGGGAACAGAATATTAGTCTTTTGATTGGAGCTGACTGTTATTGGGACTTCATCACTGGTAATATTGTCCGTACATCTCAAGGCCCAGTAGCTATTGAAAGTAAGCTAGGCTGGATGCTACATGGTAGTTATTGCAATGAAATGGAAGTTAAGGCTCTTTTTGTTAAGATTAAGGAGAACAGCCATGGTCTGGAAAGGCATTTGAAAGCGTTTTGGAACTTGAATCTATTGGTATAAAGGACAACCAGGCAAGTACAGTGAACAAATGTTTTAGAGCAATTTGAAAAGGGATTGGGTTTAGAGATGGTTGCTATGAAGTTGGCCTACCATGGAAGGATTCTTGCAAACCCGGTTCAAACCTTCAGCTACCTAATCGGAGGTTGGAGACTTCATTGTACAGGCTAAGAAAAAATGAGGAGTTGTTGATTGAATACGATGAGCCATCCTAAGTTATGTAAGGGAGGGCTATGCTGAAAGGGTGCAAGGTGAGCTGGTGAGCCAGGAGGCACATTATCTGCCACACCATGCAGTGGTACGGCGAGACAAAACTACCACCAAACTGAGGGTAGTTTTTGATGGCTCAGCCAAGGACAAAGGTGGTGTGTCCTTGAATGACTGTTTGGATGCTGGGCCAAATTTAAATGCAGATTTATTTTCCTTGTTACTGAGATTCAGGTTTGGTAGAGTAGCATTGACTGCAGATGTGAAGCAAGCCTTTTTGCGGATAAAGTTAAAACCAGAGGACAGAGATGCAGTAAGGTATCTGTGGGTGGATACGAAAGACTTGTTGGAAAATGAACCTAAGGTTCAAGCATATAGAATGAAGTCAGTGTTGTTTGGCCTCAGCTCTAGTCCATTTCTGTTGGCAGCTACTATGCAGTACCATTTTAAGAAATATTCTGAAGTCTATCCTAACACTATTGAACACATAAGGAAAATTTTTTATGTTGATGATTTGCTATGTTCCGTGGATAATACAGAAATGGCTAAACAGATATTCATGGAGGCTAGAGCTATAATGAGGGAGGCTGGCATGGAGCTCAGAAAATGGCAGACCAATCATTCGCAATTACAAGAGTTTATGAGTCATTCCTCTGTAGTACCTGATGCAGCAGAAAGTATTGAGGATTCTGGTATTAAGGAGTTGTGGGCAATAGACGCAAAGGTGCTAGGCATCGTTTGGCAGCAAGATGATGATTTGTTTACCTTCAATGGGAAATCTTTAGTAGAGCTGGCTGAGAATGAGACAAGGTGGACAAAACGTACAGCTCTTAGTTTGGCTTCGAAGGTCTTTGATCCTCTTGGATTCCTGGCTCCATTTGTGATAAAGTCAAAAATTTGGTTTCAGAGCCTCTGGGAAATTGGACTTGGTTGGGACCAAGAGTTACCTGATCATATGGTGGTAAGGTGGAAATATTGGTTCAAAGAATTGGCACATCTTGGAGACATTGAAATCCCAAGATGGTACTTTGGAGAGTTGAACAATAGTCCAGACAACTTGGAGCTGCACATCTTTTGTGATGCAAGTGAGGAAGCCTATGCAACTTGTATTTATATAAGAGGCGCATTGCAAGAGGAAGTAAGTTGCAGGTTGGTTGCTGCAAAGAGTAGAGTAGCACCTTTGAAAAGGCTTTCTGTTCCAAGGTTGGAATTGATGGGTGCCGTTATTGCTAGTCGGCTTGCAATTACAGTGCGAAAGTCTTTGGCCCTCTATGAAATTCCAAGCTATTATTGGACAGACTCCACTATAGTTTGGCACTGGTTAAGAAGTCAGGCAAGGAAATGGAAAATTTGTTGCCAATAAGGTGGAGGAAATTCAAGCGCACACAGATCCCAAGCAATGGAAGCATTGTCCAGGCATCCAAAACCCCGCTGATTTACCAACACGAGGAATTTCGGTGAAAGATCTTTCACAATCAAGTTTGTGGTGGAATGGGCCAGAGTGGCTAAAACTTGGAAGTGAAAACTGGCCTTCTAATCAGCCTATTGTAGGAGAATGCCAGGCTGAAGAAGCATGGGTGAGTGAGGTGAGAAAATGCGCTGTGAACAGTTGTCAAGTTATGCAGCAGGACCCCATATTGAGGCTTGAGGACATTAGCAGTCTGAAAAGATTGTTAAGAGTGACAGCATGGATATATAGATTTACCAACAACATTAAGGGAGAAACAAGAAGGGAAGGAATTCTGAACAGTAATGAGATTCAGCAAGCCAGGAAATACTGGGTGGTATATGCGCAGAAGGAAAAATTTGGTGAAGAGCGGGAATTGCTCACCAGCAAGGGTTTGGATGTGTTTTTGGATCAGGATTTATTGAGAGTAGGAGGTAGACTACAGTTTTCTGGGCTTCCAGAGGAGAAAAGACATCCAATTTTGCTACCTTCTGGGGGGCACTTTGTGGACCTTTTGATCCTGGATACTCATCATAAGCTGTTACATGCTGGAGTTAGAGAAGTGATAATAGAGATTAGACAACAATTTTGGATTCCCAAAATTAGACAAGTAGTGAAAAAGGTCTTGCATAAATGTGTGTTTGCAAGCGTTGGAGTGCAAAGCCTTATTATGAAAAGGTGGCTCCACTTCCAAGAGAACGGTGTGTCTATACTGCCCCATTTGATGTAGTGGGAGTAGACTTTGCAGGGCCAGTCTATGTGTATGAGCGAGGGGAGTCTAACAAAGGTTATATATGTCTTTCACCTGTGCTACCACCAGAGCAATCCATTTGGAGTTGGTAAGCAACTTAAGTAGTGATGTATTTCTTTTGGCCTTTAAAAGGTTTGTGAACAGAAGGGGTTTCCCAAATAAAATCATATCGGATAATGCAAAAACCTTCAAAAAGGCTGCAAAGGAACTCCAAGAAATTTGGTCCTTGCTAAAAGAGGAAGGATTCCAATCCTACTTTTCACACCAAGGGGTACAGTGGGAGTTTATTGTTGAGAGAGCACCATGGTGGGGAGGATTTTGGGAAAGGCTAGTGAGAAGTGTAAAGTGTCCATTAAAGAAACTTTTAGCTAATGCTCATTTGAGCAAAGAAGAATTCTCTACTGTTTTATGTGAAGTAGAAGCAATGGTGAACAGTAGGCCTATCACTTTTGTTTACAACAGTAGGCAGGATGCAGAGCCATTGACACCAAATCATTTTCTTTGTGGTAAACGATTAACATCAAACCCCAGTGTGCCAGAAGACTTGCAGCCTATCCAGAGCACTAAGGAGAGTTAACCAGACGGTTCAGGTACCTTGAAGAGCTACAAGATCAGTTATGGAAGAGGTGGCAGATGGAATACTTGCCAGAACTCAATTATTACCCATCAGGCAAGGTAAAGGGCTCCAATGCAAATTGTATCAAGGTGGGAGAAGTGGTAATGATTGGGGATGAAAGACCAAGGCAATGCTGGAAGCTTGGCATAATTGAAGAGTTGTTTGTTGGCAAAGACAATTTAGTTAGGTCTGCACTGGTAAAGACTTCAGGAGGAAAGTTAGAGAGACCTATACAAAAACTCTATGCTTTAGAAATCAGCAAAACACAGATAGTCAAGATGAAACATTTGAGTTACAGCCTCATGAAGAAGGCTTGGCTAACCTGCAGAAGGTAATGACAACAATGCCTCTTCGGTGGCGAGTGTTAGAAAATCTAGAAGAGGAAGAACCATTGTTGTCCCAAGGCGATACGATGACTAAGCTGATTGATGCAGCATTGCTTGTATATATATTAAGTTAAGGTGTGTATATATATATCCATCTCATAATTGTAAGGTTAGTGAAAAATTAACTTAATTTAGAGCTAGCATTTTTGAGCTCTTGTGGCATCATTGTTTGGTCACACTGTTGGCATCATTTTGGGACGCTGCGCGTCTTTTCTACTCGTTTGTGGAAGGTCGTACGTAAAAGGTGTGGTCTGATAGAGAGCTCTCTTGCAATTCAGTTTGGTTGTTTAGATACATGATTGTTGCATCGTGCAATAGTCCAGGTTGCGTTGTTGTTGCAAGGTTCAGAAAGAAGACCACAAATAGTACCCTTTTGTTTACTTTAAGTTCATGTAATTAAGGTCTAAGGTAGGCCCGCATCGAGTCAGCAACCCTGAGGTTACCCTGAGGTAGGACCTAATAGGATCTCAAATCCGTAAGTTTTAATTTAGCTTAACTTGGGCTTTAGGTAGAACTTGCCCTTTAGAATTTGGCCGTTCACGGCTCAGCTGGGATTTCGAACCCGACAAATAAATAAAATAACACCTATAGAATGCGGTACATATCTCAGCGAGGCAGTAGTGGGTGGGTGGTGTTACTGTGTTGGGGATGTAGACTAGGGGGTGAGTAAGGGTCAGTTGCTGGATAGTGGGTAGGAGGGGTATGGTTTTAGATGCGATGGAGCAGATGGGAGTGAGGAAGAAGAAAATCGCTTCTGTTGAAAAGTGGGAGCCTTCGGCGAGTATGGATCGTAGACGGTCGGGTATGGGATTTTCGGCCAAGAGAAGGAAACACCTGCGACGAAGAGCGGACAAGTTTGGGCATTCCACCAGGAGGTGTATGACAGTGATAGGGGCAGATAGGGCAAAGCGGGGCTGGCGATTTCGCCATAAGGTGTCCGTGGGTGATGCGGGTGTGGCCTAGGCAGAGACGGGCTAGAATTACTTCTTTATGGCGGGACCGGTGGAATAAGGAGGCCCAGTATCCTATTTGTGTGTGTGTGTGTGTGTGTGTGTGTGTGTGTTGTGTGTGTATATATATATATTATAATGTTTCAGACCAACAAAGACCCTAGGATCCACTCATGGCTGGTCTACCTGTGTTCGTAATTGTGCATGTCCTCCGTGGTGGCGGAGGGGATCTACAATTTTACGTGGGTTCCGAACCACAAAGAACATAAGAACATATGAAATTTTTATAGTGGGCACACTAGGGGCCACTTCGGCCCATCGAGGTGGCTCCACTATGTAAAAACTGCCTGTACATTGGCAACAACCAATTTTTACGAAACTAAATAATTATCAATTTAAAACTAAAGATAGATTCTCTGGATCCAGAGGATCAAGTCATAATAGACTACTATCCACAAATATGTTACACTCTATATCTATTTATAACCGACATGCAAATATATCAGATCCAAAGAATCCAGTCAATTTCATTACGGTATCCATCAATACCAGTACCTTGCCAACCAAAAATAAGTCAAGGTCCATATCAATTGCGGACCAAGTCACAATTTACAACCATATACATTACAATATACAGGGCGTCCCAAAAAAATGTATACACACTTTAAATAATTATAAAGGCAGTGTTTATTAAAATACATTTCATTTTCAAAATGTAATAGAATCTACAGACATTATTTAATTGTTTTGTCAACGCCTGTTTTCAAACTGACGTCCGTTCTGGTCCAGGCACTGCTGATAACGCGAAGCAATGGAATCGCAAACATCACGAAACATTTCGTTTGGTATTTGTGTGCATTCTCGTTCAATGGCTGCTCTCAATTCAGCGACTGTTGCAGGTTTTATAGCGTAGACTTTGTCTTTTAAGTATCCCCATAAAAAAGTCTAGTGGTGTGAGGTCTGGTGAACGCGGAGGGTATTCTACGAAACCCCTTCGTCCAATCCACATCCACATCGTGCCAAGTACCACTCGCAATACTCCACTCTTCGGTCCGGATCATCTTCATTAATAGCATGGACTAATCTTGGACTGTAACTTTTCCATTGACAAGCGCTTCAAAATGCGTTGGACAGACGATTCTGAAATTCCTACCTCACGATTCGCTTGCCGCACAGATTTTCTTGGACTTTGGTGATACGTTTCCAGTACTCTTTCTTGCTTTGTGGGGGCTTGTCGATGTCCGTGGTCTTCCGGAAGACGCTTCTTGTGGACATTCTGAACAGTTCAATCGGCTTCAAACTTATCTCTAATTCGAGTGATGGTAAGTCGCGTTGGTGGATCTGTTTGAAACTCCTCCTAAACTGTCTTTGCACTTCAACTGCGTTTTCACACTTCCAGTAGCATTTTAGAATGAATTTCCTTTGTTCAAAGCTTAGTCTGACTGCCATTATTAATTCTAATGGGTTTAACTTGGAAAGAAAGAAACATCAATTGAGCTATCAGCTGTTAAAGTGTGTATACATTTTTTTGGTACGCCCTGTATATACTTAGGAGGAAAAGTGTAGGTGTGGCTGTAAAGACTGTACAGTAATGTAGAAATGTGTGTGCACCCATTATGGGTCTCCCATTTAAAGGTGTTTGTGGGGCAAGTGAAGATCATGAGTTTTTCAATACCTCACAGTAATATGGGGAGCACGGCTCGGCAAAAGAATCTCTTTAAATGGGGTGTGTAAGGACAGAGAGTATCCCCTAACCCAAGATGCTGCCTCCCTATATCCCACAACACTTGTAAAACTGTTTTCTTAAATTTGTTTTAAATCTTGGCTTAAATAATTTCATACTATGACCTCCACTCCAGTCTGGTTATTGTGATCTTTAATGAAAAGAGAATCAAAATCTATCTTATCCAACCCTTAATTTTACTACCTTAAACTATACCCAATCTATCAACATATGCGTCTAATCGATTTTTAAACATGTTTATAGACGTGCTACTAATTACTTCTACCGGCAAACTATTCCAGTTATTTACTATTCTATGCGTAAAAAAGTTTTTGGCAACTGCTGTCTCGAACCTTCTACTTGTCAACTTACACCCGTCATTTCTAGTCCTATTATATTGAGATATTTCGAAAAAGCTATCTCTGTCTACGTTATCGAATCCATTCATAATTTTGAAAACCTGGATTAGATCACCCCTTTGCCTCCTAGTCTCGAGTGTAGTCAATTTTATCTCCTTCAGCCTATCCTCGTACGACTTTGACCTAAGCGACGGAATCATCTTAGTTGCTCGTCTTTGAACTCTTTCGATTTTGTCTATATCTTTGCGCATATGCGGATTCCAAAATTGGATCGCGTACTCCAAATGGGGTCTAACTGGTGGTTTATAAAGAGGAACTATAATATCGCACGATTTGTACTAAAAATTCCGAGCTATAAAACCTAACCATTTGTTCGCTTTATTGACCATTGCTGTACTTTGTTTCGCTACTTTTAAACCACCAGTGACTATAACTCCTAAATCTTTTTCCTGCTCTACGCTTATCAACTCTTTCCCTGACATACTACACGCAAAATTACCGTCACGCGAACCTATATGTAAAATTTTGCACTTATCGACGTTAAATCTCATTTGCCATGTGACTGACCAATCAACGATTTTATTCAGATCATTCTGGATTTTACCTATCTTCGTCATTAATCGCCCTACCACCCAGCTTCGTGTCATCCGCAAACTTTGAAACTGTACTGACTAGGCCGACATCTAAATCGTTAATATATATAAGAAAAAGCAAGGGGCCCAATACAGAACCCTGAGGAACGCCACTCGCTACATTAGCCGAACACGACTCTGCTCCATCAACGACCACCCTCTGTTTCCTACCTCGCAACCACTCTATCCAATTTATTACTACACCCCTGATACCATGAGCCTTAGTTTTCTCAATGATATATATATTATTAGTATCATAATTTTCACCATTTGACAAATTTGAATAAAGCGACTGAAACTACCTCATAAAAAGTTATTTTGATTTACAGGTCCAGCCCATGTCATTTAAAACTAACTCAACAGTTCCTTAACATGAAATACATATGAAGTCACAGGTTAACTTACCATGCCATTTGTTAAATTGTGCTTCATTCTTATACCACATATGAACCCCTCCTTACTCCCGACGTTACAGGTGGCAAGTACTATCTCATTTCACAATAAAGTGCAATTTGCTTATTCCACTTAAGAGTAGAATGCCTTCGGTTATAGTAGCTTAATTAGCTTTGTTAAGGATTAAAGGTGGAAGCAAAAGGATGCATGCTATTTGCATATTCTGGAACGCACAACCACCCGAGGGGTGTTTTTTTTTGCTTTCTTTAATTTACCGCTGATTCATACCTAGTGTGGTACTGGTACATATCTCGGCGAGGCAGTCGGTGGGTGGTGTTACCGAGTTGGGGATGGTAGACTAGGGGGGTGAGTAATGTTCAGTTGCTGGGTAGTGGGTAGGAGGGGTAAGCTCTTAGACACGATGAAGCAGGTGGGAATAAGTGAGAAAACGGAAAATCGCTTCCGCTGAAAAATGGGGGCCTTCGGCGAGTATGAATTGTAGACGCTCGGGTATGGGAATTTTGGCCAAGTGAGGGAAACATCTGCGACGAAGAGCGGACAGGTTTGGGCATTCGACCAGGAGATGCACGACAGTGATAGGAGTAGGGCAGAGCGGGGCTGGCGATTTAGCCATAAGGTGACCATGAGTAATGCGTGCGTGTCCTAGGCGGAGACGGGCTAGAATCACTTCTTTATAGCGGGACCGGTGGAATGAGGAGGCCCAGTATCCTAATTGCGATTTGATCTTGTGAAGTTTGTTTTGTGTGGCCTGGTCCCATTCCCGTTGCCAGATGGAACGGAAGTGGGAGCGGAGAGTCGGGAAGAAGTCGGAGAAAGGGAGGGGTCCGGATGAGGCCGGCAGTAAGCAGGCCGTCTTTGCCGTGCGGTCCGCCTCCTCGTTACCCTGGATGCCGACATGAGCCGGGACCCAGCAGAAGGCGATTGTCTTGTGCCGGAAGGCTGTTAAAAAGTGTAAGATTTGCTGGATGGTACAGACGAGCGGATGAAGGGGGTTAATTCTCTCTAGGGAGAGAAGTGCGCTTTGGGAATCCGAATAAATGACGAAGGAGCTGGCACAGAGGGTGCGCACAATGTCGAGGGCCTCCTTAATCGCGAAGAGTTCTGCGAGAAAACAACTGGGCCAGTATCACCGCTGAGGCGGCCGCACCAGTCTCCGAACGGGAACCATCTGTATAAATGGGGACTGTGTCCGGGTGTTGGGTTGCATGTTCACGGAAGAGTGACCTGTATACCATAGCACTCGTGGTATTCTTCGGTAGGGCACACAGGTCTCTGCAAAACTTGATAGGGGTGAGGAGCCAGTGGGGGGGTAGATGTTGTATGAAATGGGGATAACTGAGGGGGCGGGCATGTTGGAAAGGTCAAAGAAAGAGCGGACCTCTTTAGTGAAGTGCCAGCTCCGTCCCTGGGGTGGGAGTTCAGAAATCGCCGCGCATAGAAGCCAAGAGGGTAGTCTCTGTGCACGGAGGTATGTCCTCATGAGGAGCAGACCCCGTCGGAGGGCAAGGAGGAGGTAATTGCAATCCACCTGAAGGTTGGAGGCTGGGGAAGAGCGGAAAGCACCGGTGGCGAGGCGGAGGCCCCAATCAAGGACCGGGTCCAAGATATGGAAGCTGAACCGTATACTACACTGCCATAGTCCAGCTTCGATCGGACCATGGAAATGTAAAGGCGAAGGAGAGAACGTCGGTCTGCGCCCTATGTGGTGTGGGAGAGGTGATCTAGGAGAGCGAGGGGACGCTGGAGGGACTGCTTCAGGTGTTTGAGATGGGGAACCCAGTTGAGCCGTCGGTCTAGAGTCACGCCCAAAAATCGCGTGGAGTACTACCTCAAGAGGATTGCCGTATAACGTGACAGAGGGAACAGAAAGGGTTGCGGGTCTTCTTCTGCTGAAGAGCATACACTTGGACTTCGGGGTGAAGAGGCGGAACCCCACCGACGTCGCCCACCTTTCCACTCGGTAGATGGCGAGCTGAATTTGCCGTTGAACTAGCTCCCGCCCTGCGAAGTAGATCGCAAGGTCATCCGCGTAGATGGAAGAACGGATGGTGGGTGGAAGGCATTTTGAGACCATGACGATGGAAAAGCATAGAACACTGAGGATGCTTCCCTGTGGGACCCCGTCCTCGTGCACGAAGGTGTCTGAGAGGACTGAGCCCACCCAAACTTTAAAGGTTCGGGAGGATAGGAAGTCCCTGATGAAGGTCGGCATGGCTCCGACGAGACCTAGATTTTGGAGCTGACTAAGGATTATTGTCCGATGGGTGGTGTCGTAGGTCTTCTGGATGTCAAAAAATACTGATAGGACGAACTGTCTACTGTCGAAGGCATTCTGTATGTCACGGCTGAGGAGCAGGAGGGAATCAGTGGTGGAGCGAAATTGTCTGAAGCCGGACTGGGTAGCCGGGAAGGAATTACTATTTTCCAGGAAGAACGATAGTCGCGTCGCGATCATTTTTTCGAAAATTTTGCAGGCACAACACGTTAGGGCGATTGGTCTGGAGTTTGTGGGATCGAGGGAATCTTTGCCGGGTTTGGGGATAGAGATTACGTAGGCCTCTCTCCACTGGGAGGGGAAGGCGCCCTCTATCCATATGCGGTTGTTTTGGTCTAGTAGGAAAATTTGTAAGGTAGGGTGGATGTGCTGGATCATGCTGTAGGAGATACCGTCCGGGCCGGGACAAGGGGATCGTCGAGAGGCCAGTGCCGCCTGTAGTTCACGCATGGTGAACAACCGGTTGTAGGTGCTGTCTACGGACGGTGAATTGGAGCTATTGTTAGGGGCGAGTACGAGGGAGCTAACTGTAGAGGAAGAAACGGCGGCGAAGGTAGAAGCTAGATGGTTTGCCACTGATTTGGGCTCGTACAGGAGTCCGTCGTTAGTCCGGAGGACCGGGGGTCGGGAGGGGACATGTCGCCTCTCGACGCCTCGTACTTTCTTCCAGATGGTAGTCGAAGGTGTGGTGGTGGTGGTGACGCCGGATATAAAGGCACACCAAGAAGCTCGGCGCGCTGTCTTCATTGTCCGGCGGGCGATAGCCCTGGCCCGCTGCATCTCCGTGTGATGGATGGGGAGTCGCGTACGGTAGAAGCGTCGAGTAGCCGTCTTCTTGGCACGTACGGCCTCCGTGCACTCTAGGGTCCACCAAGGTACCTGTCGGGCGCGGGGGTAGGTGGAAGATCGCGGGATGCTAGTGCATGCAGCCGCTACAACGTTTGACTCAAAGTATGCGATGCACTCGTCGGAGGATGGGAGGTGGGCAGTCGTAAGGGTTGTATATGTATCGTCGTGGAAGCGGAACCAATTAGCTTTTGCAGTAATCCATTTCTCCAGTACCCGAACGGTCTGGTCGAGCCAATTGAGCGCGAGTTGAACAGGGAAATGGTCACTTCCATAGTCCTCTTGGAGGACTTGCCATGTGAAATCTAGGAGGGCATCGGTCGAAACGAAGGACAGGCCTATACAGGATAGAGTGCAGGTGGTGGCATGGTAGAATGTAGGAGAGCCATCATTGAGACACTCAAAGGAGAGCTCGGTCATGATATTGATCAGGGTCGGGGCCATATAGGTGGAGTGTGTGTCTCTCCACAGAGGGTGGCGACTATTGAAATCGCCCAGTAATAGAAAGGGACTGGGGAGTAGTTGTACCACCTCCACCAGGTCCTCGCGGGAGACTTGAGTGTGGGGAGGGAGGTATATTGAACAGGCGGTGTACTGTCTATCCAGGGAAAGCCGGGTAGCAATCACCTGTAACGGGGATCGGATAGGGAGATTATAGAAGGGGACTGCGTAGTGTGTGAAAATGGCAGCCCCCTTCGAGTGCAGGTAGGAGATGTGGTGGTGATGAAGGAATATCCAGTCGGGCAGGGCATAGGTCTGGTCCCCAGGATGAGCTCCTGGAGACAGAAACACACCGGACGGGAAGTGGCAATCAAGGAATTAAGGCCTTCGTAATTCGCGAATATTCGTCTACAGTTCCAGTGTACTATTGTAGTTTTCGGGGGATCCATTACTTGATGATGGGGGATGGGTAAAGCTGTAGGTGCGAAGAGGATGGAGTGTGAAGGGAGATCTGGGGTTCGCGAATTCGAAGAATGGGTCAGGAGTATGGCTGGCTATCTGCTATTCACCTGAGAAGGAATCGGTCGGCCAGTCGATCTCCACGGAGATTGCGGGGTCGAGTCGGCCGAGCGAGACCGGAGGCGTGGATCACGGGAGCTAGGAGAACGTCGTGGGCTCAGAGGGTGAGAAGTTTCTTGGTGGGCTTGTGTGTTCCGGCCAGGGAAGGGGGGACGCTTTATTTCCCAAATCGGTACCTCCTCGCCTGTCTAGGGCCTCACGGCGGACCTTGGGTGGCGATAGGGGGTACCAGAAGGACCCGGCAGGTGGGAAGGAGGACGTGCTCAGAGTGGCTAACAGAGAGGGGGCCGGGGATTTTAGGGGAGCAGGAACTGTGGGGGTGGGAGGAGATGAACCAGTGTTTTCGTGGAGGGGTGGGAAAAATGGCACCAGGAAGCAAAGGCAGGTCCATATGACTCTCAGGCGCGGCCGAGTTCCCCTCGGTCACACCGTGTAGCTGCGCCAAAGCCGCATCCACTGGATCCTTGGGGGAGAGGATGTTGTCCAGATTGGATCTCGTCGTGGGAGGTGGGTCATGTACTTCAGCAACTATTGTCAGAGTCTGTGGGGGTAGATTGATGGGACTTCTGCGGTGGGGTGGTTTGGCCCTCGTAGACGAAGTGGGCGGTGTGAAGGTCCGAGCCGTCTTCTTAGCACTAAGGGAAGAGGGTGAGAGTGCTGGGAGGGCAGGGTTCGCGGTGGGTGGGGCCTGAGTGGGTGTCCTGGTCCAAGACTTCTGGGGAATCTGTGGCAGGTGAGGTGCGTGAAGAGAAAGGGTGGTGGGGGGACAGGAGGTCGTCGGTTCCTGCAAAACTCGTATGACATAGGGTCCCCCATACAATACGGTAGGGAGGGACTAAAGTATTGAAGATAAGAAGTAGACGCGGGGTTGGGGAGGAGGTACTTCCCTGTCGGGATGTGAAGCGATGGATCTTGGTGACACCCTGGGGTGCGAGGTCCTCCAGGAGCTCGTTCACTGTGATCGACAATAGGCGAGTGGCGTAAATAGTGCCCTGACTCTGGTTCAGGCGAGGGTATGGGGAAACGGACACCGAGCATCCAAGGACCTCAGTGAGGGAGAGTAGGGCTTTCGTCTCTGCAGCTGAGCGCGATTTTATGAGGAGGGAGCCATCTTTCTGCGGTCTTTGCGGTCGCACATCATAACGGCTGGAGTTGCTGCGGGCTCGGATCGCCTGAAACGTCCGTTCAGAGTTAGTCGGAAGGGATCCAGAGGTAGGCCGGATCTCTAGGAATTTGTGGATACTTGGAAGGGATAGGGAGGCAGTAGAATTGAAGTCGACTGGGATATCCAACGATCGATAGGATGGTCGTGAATGCCAACTTCCCCGTCCGCCGCGGGGCTCTCTCCGTGGGGAGGCGGTGCATACAGGGAGAGCAAGAAGCCGGGTTTTGGAGTCACGTCTTGGGTGCCATCATGATCTAATAAAAAGTGCGTTGTAAAGAAAGCTTAATTTTTCAACTATTAAATTCAATTGACACTTTCTGAAATGTTTTCAAAAAAATTCTGTGGTAAAGCCAAACTCTCAAAATTTTAGCGCTCTCTCAGTAAGAGCGCGTTCTTATAACAACTAAGATCATTAACAGGTGCAGTATCAAATACCTTTTCCTATTCTAAAAAATAGGAATGTACAGGGTGTCCCGAAAGTCTTGTTACACCTATGTATAATCTCGGAATACTAAATGAGGTTTGGTTCCAACAGGATGGAGCACCTCCCCACTATTCCTTGAGGGTTCGTAAATATTTAAACGAGGTGTTTCCTGATCGATGGATTGGGAGAGGGGTCTGCATTAAAATGGCCTCCGAGAAGCCCAGATCTCTCGAGTTGTGTCAATGCATTATGGGGATTTATAAAGGAAAAGGTTTCTCAAAAACGTTATGATTCCAATGACGGACTAAAGGAAGCCGTAAAGGATGCTTTTAAACTTGTAATACCTAAAATGCTGAGGAGCATAGCACACCGAACCTGGCGTAAAATCATTCTGTGCAGTGAGAACGATGGTTTGCATACAGATCCATTGGATACATGATGAACTTGCGTATAACTATGTATAAACTACAATGTTGTATAATTCTGTATAAAATAAAATGTCTCGCAGTGTTTTCTACTATATACTTTCATTACCATAGTCACGGAACACTGGAGTAACATTTACATAGGAGTAACAAGACATTCAGGACACCCTGTACGTATGATCTGTCTCTGAAATTTCGTTAACCTCTTTTGAGGGGAACAGGAAAGTACCTTCTGTAATGATCTATCTGAATTTAGTAGAAACTCGTTAGAAAAAAAAAAAAGAAATTACTACTAGTTTCATAACTAATTCTTATGGAAAAGGATGATTATTATGGATTAAAAAATTTCACAAGACGTCCCAATACTCCCTTTTATTTCCAATCTTTGTTATATAACCAAAGTAGTCCCCATGAGGGCTTCAAATCCGCTTGGAGGAAGAAATGAAAGGTTACACTTGAAGTGGTGTAAAATGAATTAACTTGGTTAAAAAAAAAAAAACAATGAAGCTCATAATGATTAGACAATCCCTTAAATTATAAATCACACAAAGTAATTTATTTTCAACGTAAAGTTTAATTATTACGAAAAAACACTTACAAAACAAATAGTTAATTAGATGCAAGAGCAATCTGAACGTGGGTGGAATCACTGCGAGTGAGAAATCATTCCTGTCATAACATTATGGCAAATAAATTTTTAGATTTTTAACATACAAAAAAAACTATCGATGCTCCGCTCCCCGACCTCTTTATCAGAGAAATTAGATACGACGTTCTAATGGGAGCGACAAACCTTGAACATAGAAATAACGCAAATTTATTTATTCATAAATACAAAACGGCAAGTCCTCATATCGTAATAGCACGTTCATATATAATTTTTTAGGGTCGTTTAACCACCACTATAACGGCAAAGGTCACGTGACACAGGGTACCTACAACTTGACGCGTAAACAAAACCACGAGTACCTACATAATCTGAGCGCAGAGGACGGTTGACCAGATCCAATGACGCTCAACACCGATGACCTAACGGGAACGGTGTTGCGACACGGCAATCGCACGCGATAATTATTAAATTTTATACGCTCAAAGGTAGTCACCCTCTCTCGCAGCGAAGAAAGGAATGAATGAATGAATGAATAGCAGTTTCACCGGCAGTTCGACTAACAGTCATCTCGCCCGGCTCTCCGGCAATGAAACCGGAAGAACAGAGGTTTACTTATTTTAGAGCCGAGGGTGATCACCATTTGAACTCGAAGATCAAATTAAATTCTAAAATAAATTACCTTTTAAGCGTTAAATCAAGACCTATCACTTCTAAAAATTAGTTTCCATATATAATTAAACATGATTTCCTACAAAATTATCCTTTCTAAGAGGAGCAACTCATCAATCTAATCACTTACGCCCACTTCGTCATAATCACACCCCCTTCCAGGATTCTCTCGCATCTTTCTTATTAATTACTTCGTAAAATTTAAAATATACGCGTGAAAAATATCCTTATATACATAAATGTTAAAGAAAATTTGAAGTACAATTCGTGTATCTTTGTAGCACCGATGTAGGACTGGAGACCTTTTTTTTTTTCTGCTCTCGATCTGTCTCGAGTACTCGGGTCTCGGTCATGATGGTCTCGACTACATCACTACTTTGCGTATCAATTATCATTATGTACAATTAGAATTATCGATTTAAAATCTGTTATTAAAACCAAGGATTGCTTTCAACACAATTACGAGAACAATTATTATAATAAGTTATATATATGTACACTAACAAAACCTCGTTTCCCAATGGATTGGGATGAGAAATGAGAACAAGAAAGCTATGTATTACGACTAAATCCAGTGGCGTAGCTAAAGGGGGGGAGGGGCGATCGCCCCCCACTAAGCCCCAGAAAGGATTTTCTCGGAAAATTTGATGCGCGAGTGCGTCTGTCTTCTTTTTTTTACTCATTCATTTTCCAAAATTTGTACTTAAAAGAGCAGCTCCAATTAATTTATACGTTTTCAATATAGGGTTGTTGTAACTTGTAGCCATATTATTTTCTTCATTCTGTTATGGTGGGCAGTATAATATATATAATGTTGCAAATTTTCCAGTCCATTGTTACGTAAGAGTGCATTGTGTTTTCCCTTGCGAATCATTTTCTTTCATTTAATGGTAGTGTATTTTGCTTTTGTATTGCATTACTGAATACTGATGCGGGTGTGTTATTATATACGCGTTCCTCGCACTTAATAGATTCTTTGTATTGATAAACGGTATCATTGTCACGCCCGTTTGTCACCCACCCACCCACCAAAAATTTCTAGCTACGCCACTGACTAAATCAAAGGGACAAGACGTTTTTGCACGATTGTACTTTTTCACATTATTAATTAATGAAGTATGAAAGTAAGCAAGTATCTGAAAATAAGCAAGTATCTGAAAATCAAAAAAGTATCAGCATAAACAACTTAAATATAAATATTTAAATTATGGTATATAATTTCTTAGTTATATAAAATTTATATAACCACAAAAGCCTTTATAATATATTGTGTATATACAATATCTAAAAATATCAGTTAATATAATATTTATTTCAGGTCATGATGGTTGCGTATATATAATATATATATATATATATATATATTATATATATATATATATATATTATATATATATATATATATATAAATAAATATAAACAGATCTTTACTTCGTTCTGTATCCAACTATGAAGTTTGGGGAGGCTAAGATGCAGTTAAGTTATCTCTAAGTTGATTATGTTAGCCGTTTACTCTTAGTTGTTAAATGTGAATTCCTATGATTCAGATGTACTAAGTACATTGCAATGTCACTCAGACACTGCACTAAATGGTTGATACTTTATACCAGTGGTGCACAAACGTTTTGGATGCGAGGGCCAAACCAACCATCTGTTTTATATGTAGGGGCCAGATATATAGATATTCTATTTTTTATAATAACCAGGGGTAATATTTCAGATTTTTCTTCGGGTAGCTAACTTTTTCATTGAATTGAAAAGACCCGTGGGGGCCACATTTGGCCCGCGGGCCAGAGTTTGTGCATCACTGCTTTATACCATAATGAACATGATATAGGAAACATTTATAAGGTTACGATTAATGTTGCTTTTATGAAGCATTCAACCATATTTTATTCTTATTAAGAGCTGTTGAAAACCGAAAGTGGGCTGAAGAAGTGGAATTTATACATATTTGTTTTATCTGTGAAGAAATAATAAGACCAACCCACTCTTATTTTAATTGCTTTTCCTCGTTACCATCTGAAGGAAAACAATATCACGCATTGTGAATTTTACTCATGTGAGTTTTGAATCTGCCGCTACTCGCGAAAGTTATTTCACAGAGGGGACACCTATACGGTTTTTCTCCCGTGTGGGTTCGAATGTGCCTTCGGACGTTAGAGCTAAAGTCACTTGAGTAGGAACATTCAGAGCACAAATACTTCCGGAAGGGTTTTGAGGGTTTTTTAATTTCGGAAGTTTTGAGTATTCGAGGACGACCGTCTTCCTTCAGTGTGGAAGTGGATTCAGAGGTTTGAGGTTGAGGTACAATCATGGTGTGTTCTACATTTACTGAAGAATTCATCGCCATTTTGTTTTGTTCTTCCTGAAGTGGTAAAGGGTGTTCGAAAACTACGGAGCAATTCTGCGTTGAAATCAATGTTTCACTCATTCTCTGAAAATAAATTTACATCTTTTACCTTATTTAGTGAGAGATGAAGTCTGTATTGTAACAGGAACCGTTAGATGTGAATGCACCTTAAGCTTCTGAGGTTTGAGCTCAATCGAAAAGGTTGGTTGGGGCATGAAAATTATTTAAAAAACTTAACTTATTGACACTTTTTTATTCGTTTATCGTGGTAACAGCTGTATGTTATTATTATAAGCTCGGTTTATTTGAAATTGTAACTACTTGTGTTAAGTTACTGAACTTTTGGTCAATTGGAGATTGAATTACATCCAAGATTTGATTTGGGGAAATTATTTTGCAGTAAAATAAATGCAAGTGATTTACCGTACTTGGAAATATTTGTACTGGTTTGGTTAAACTTGTATTATGCTATGATTATATTGTAATGCTACTATTCTATTACATATTACCCTAGGATGAACTTAATTACGAGGAATTAATAAGAAGGTTCATAATACAATGAATGAATGAATAGCAGTGCTTCACCGGCGCTTCAACTACTAAGGTCATATCGCGCCGAAACTAAAAGAAAGAGAGAGCACAAGGGGATGGGGTAAGTGGGAATTTGAAGCAGCAACAGTTAAGGAAAAGTCGTGAGAGAGAAAAGGAAAAACACCATGATCAGCAAAGGAAGGAAGAAATTACACCCAAGTCATATTAAATAGAGAATAGAAGGCCAGTTTGACGAAGCAAAGAGAAAAGAGTGTCCTTAGGTACTGGCGTAGAGTCACCCAACAACATAGTAAGAGTGGAGCCTGAAGGACAAAAAGGGAAGAACTGGGAGCGAGCAACGGCAAAGGCAGGACAAACTAAAAGCAAATGTGAAACAGAGAGGAATGCCGCATGGGCAGGAGGGGGGGCAACATCTCCGGTCATAAGATGCCCATGCGTAAGGGGAGTATGACCGATGCGTAGACCCATCAGAGCGGTTTCTGACCGTCGGTCACGCTGGCAGGAGGAAGGCCACCGTCGAATCATGGGCTTCAACGCCCTCAAGGAATTCCCGGTCACATCCTCCCACTGGTGTTGCCACCGCCGAAGGAATGCCTCCCGGAAAACCCTCGTAAAGTCCGACGCCGGGAGAGGCGTGTTAGGGTCGAAAGGCAGGGAGGACACCTCCCTCGCCGCGGCGTCCGCGCGTTCGTTACCCGGAATGCCAACGTGGGAAGGTACCCAACACTACCTTGCGGCGTGATGAAAGAAGGACCAGCCAGTCCTGAATCTGCCGCATCAGTGGGTGCGGGGAGACAAGAGAGGACAGGGCCTCAAGAGCGCTACGGGAGTCGGAATAAATAATAAATGATGCAGAGGGGAGCTGAAAAAGGAGCCGAAGGGCCAAAAGAATAGCCGATAGTTCCGCTGTAAAGATGGAAGCCGCTGGGGAGAGGAATAATGATTTAGTTTCCATGGGAAGACGGCCGAGCAGCCCACTTCAAGTGGAGAGCGAGAGCCGTCTGTGAACACTGGGATAGAATCAGCATGGGAAGAGGAATGGGATAAGAATAGTTGCCGAAGGGCAGATGGATGGAACTTGGGACTTTGGTACAGTAGAAAGGAGGGAACAGATACGGAGAGGAAAAATGGTCCATGTGGGGTAGTTGGAGGGGGGAGAGGACAGCACTCGCCCCTCCACCCACAGAAAAGACAGGACGGGAGCCATTCGGAGACCAAACGGTCGGATCAAGTGGGGATGGCAGTCAAAGCATGCCGCAGTGGAAGGACAGAAGAGGGATTGGAAGACCGAGGTGGGAGAGAATGCCGAACACGAAAAAGGTATTTGAAACCCTCCAAGGTACGATGGGCATCCAATGGGAGATGGCCACTCTCTACATACAGGCTGACGATTGGAGAAGATCGGCATGCGCCAGTGCTGATGCGGACACCTAAGGAGCGAATCGGGTCAAGTATACGCAGAGCGGAGGCAGGAGCAGAGGAATAGGCCTGGCAGCCTTAATCCAACCGATTTTGGACCAGGGAGTGGTCGAGTCGCCAAAGAGTATGGCGGTCAGCACCCTAGTCAGTATGAGAGAGGAACTTAAGAAGGGTACAAAGTCTGAAGGCACGAAGCCTTCAGAGACTTCAAATGGGGGATCCAGGAGAGGCGGGAATCAAGGAGGAGACCCAGAAATCTAGTTTCGGGTACAACGGGGACTGGCGATCCAGAGAGAGAGAGAGAGAGAGAGAGAGAGAGTTACAAGGAGTTACAAGGAAAAGAAGTACCTCAAAAGGCCTTGCGGCCCATACCGAGGAGGTACCAATGGCAACGGGTGCCAGGGAAAATTTTGTAAAAGTTTATTTTTCTTTCAACTATCCTAGCAGTAGTAGAAAACTGGATAGAAAAGTAGAAGGCTCTCTCCCCACCCTCCGCTCCTTCCCTGCCAGAGGCAGGTACGGAAAAAGGTTGAAGAAAATACCTTGACCCTGGAAAAGTAGCCAAGGAAATTTTACAGGAAAGTGGAGAATATATAAATAGCTCTATATTTAGTTTGCTCACAGAGACACCGTGCAAGCGATCTCCTGCAGAGTTTTCTTATGTTTTAGTCTTAAACTATGAGAGTATTCAGTACTTTGTCTAGCCTATCTCTAAACACATTCACACCTTGACTGGAAACAACCTCCGAGGGAAGTTGGTTCCAGACACCAACTACCTCATAGGAAAAGAAATTTCCGCAGACTGAGGTCCTAAATGTCTTTACACACTCAAATAGTGTGCAAGATTTCGTCTAACCTTTTCTTGAACTGATCCACAGAGGAACTGTTCACAACTTCCGAAGGTAACCTGTTCCCCTTGCAGAGGCTTGCCACCCGTAGTTCTTCGTTACGTTTCGCTAGCCTAACCTTCGCCTTCACTTCCCTACACAGGCGGACATACGCTAAAGTGTTCTCATGGGAACGATTGGCCTTCGCCCTCCTACACGCTACTTTCCTATTTCGGATAGCCGAAGCAATGTCACGATTGAACCACTTAGGCTGCGTTGAAGCAGGGGTGACCGGTTTTGAGGGTATGGCAGCAGACTGCAGCACCATAAACTCGTCCCGGAATGCACTCCACACTCCCTCAACATCGCCGCCGACCTCTAACCCCATATCTCCTACGCTATCCCTGAGGCTAACAAAGTTCGCCCGCCGGAGATCGAGCTTACTGCCTCTCGAGTTACTACGCTTCACCCGAGGGACGCACACACGGAACCTAATAAGACTGTGATCACTCCCGCCCAACGATTCGTCAACGGTGAGCCCAGTGACGAGGTTGTCTTCGGTCGTGAACACTAAGTCTAGAACGCTTTCGCCTCGTGTAGGCTCGTTGACCCACTGAGTGAGGAAGTTCTCATCAGCAAAGTCAACTAGCCTCCTCCCTTCAGCATCGGCAGTCCTGTTTTCCCACTTTATGCCGCGACAGGTGAAGTCTCCTAAAACTACACACACCCTATCCCCTAGCAGGCTACTGAGTTCGGTGTACAGGGCTGTATCCTCCTCGAGAGAGAGAGAGAGAGAGAGAGAGAGATACAAGGAGTTACAAGGAAAAGAAGTACCTCAAAAGGCCTTGCGGCCCATACCGAGGAGGTACCAATGGCAACGGGTGCCAGGGAAAATTTTGTACACACTCAAATAGTGTGCAAGATTTGGTCTACCCTTTTCTTGAACTGATCCACAGAGGAACTGTTCACAACTTCCGAAGGTAACCTGTTCCATGTGTCATAGATCTTATACGTAAAGTAATTCCCACACACACTAGTCCAAAACCGTTTCAAATCCAACTTCCAACCATTGTTGCGAGTTGGGTTATCATTTAAACTAAACATACTTCTAAAATCGACATCGTTCAACCCGCGTAAGAGCTTGAAAACCTCGATCAGTTGACCGCGCAGCCTCCGAGTTTCAAGCGAAAACAAGTTCAGGGCGCGTAACCGTCGATTGTAGCCCATATGCCTAACGGAAGGGATTAACTTTGTGGCCCTCGCCTGCACTGGCTCCAGCCTCTCAATATCTTTCCTGAGGGTGGGCGACCAGAACTGCACAGCATACTCCAGGTGCGGCCGAACAAGGGAATTGTACAGTGAGAGCACAATCTCCTTGTTCCGAAACTGAAATTGCCTCCTGATATAACCCAATAGTTTGGGCTTTCTTTTCCACCTCTACACACTGTTTCGTAAACTTAAGGTCGCTGCTAATTAGCACACCCAAGTCCTTTTCTAAATCAGTCACCTCGATATTACTACCCAACATCGAGTAGTCCGACTTGGGATTGGCGTAGCCAATGTGCATCACTTTGCATTTACCCAAGTTAAACGGCATTTGCCATTTTTCGGACCACTCTCCTATCCTACCTAGGTTCGCACGCAGTTCCTCGATCGCTTCGGGCGTCCCAACATTGGCCCCAAGCTTGGAGTCATCAGCGAATTTGGCGATCCGACTGACGATGCCACGGTCGATATCATTTATGTAAATGATAAACAACAGCGGCCCCAAAACGGAACCCTGAGGAACCCCACTAGTGACCGAGGCCCAACCCGAACTAGCACCTTTAATTACAACCCTCTGCCGCCTATTCTTCAGCCAGTTTTCAATCCACCTACCTATTTCCCCACCGATACCCAGCGCGCGCACTTTCGCCATTAGCTGGCGGTGAGAGAGAAAAAGAGAGAGAGAGAGAGAGAGAGAGAGAGAGAGAGAGAGAGAGAGAGAGAGAGAGAGAGAGAGAGAGAGAGAGAGAGTTACAAGGAAAAGAAGTACCTCAAAAGGCCTTGCGGCCCATACCGAGGAGGTACCAATGGCACCGGGTAAAAGTTTATTTTTCTTTCAACTATCCTAGCAGTAGTAGAAAACTGGATAGAAAAGTAGAAGGCTCTCTCCCCACCCTCCGCTCCCTCCCTGCCAGAGGCAGGTACGGAAAAAGGTTGAAGAAAATACCTTGAGCGAGAGAGAGAGAGAGAGAGAGAGAGCGAGAGCGCGAGAGAGAGAGAGAGCGAGAGAGAGCGAGAGCGAGAGCGAGAGAGAGAGAGAGCGAGAGAGAGAGAGAGAGCGAGAGAGAGCGAGAGAGAGCGAGAGTTACAAGGAGTTACAAGGAAAAGAAGTACCTCAAAAGGCCTTGCGGCCCATACCGAGGAGGTACCAATGGCAACGGGTGCCAGGGAAAATTTTGTCTTTCAACTATGCTAGCAGTAGTAGAAAACTGGATAGAAAAGTATATAAATAGCTCTATATTTACCTTGCTCACAGAGACACCGTGCAAGCGAACTCCTGCAGAGTTTTTCTTATGTTTTAATCTTAAACTATCAACGTGTTAAAGTAATTCCACATATACTAGTCCTAAATCGTTTCAAATCCAACTTCTAACCATTGTTGCGAGTTGGTTATCATTTGAACTAAACATGCTTCTAAAATCGACATCTTTGAACCCGCGTCACGTAAGCGTCGATTGTAGCCCATATGCCTAACGAAAGGGATTAACTTTGTGGCATTTTTCGCCAGTTTACAATCCACCTACCTACTTCCCCACCATACCCAGCGCGCGCACTTCGGCCATTAGCCGGCGGTGAGGTACCTTATCAAAGGCCTTCTAATCAATCGCCCTACTCTTATCATCACTCAACATGACGTAGAAAAACTCGAGCATGATGTGAGACACGACCTATGCCATCTAAAACCCAGTTGGAGTCCCCAAGTAGCTTGTAAGAATCCAATGGTCAACAATCCTACTCGCTATTATCCCCTCTAAATATTTACCTACAACTGAAGTTAAATGGTGTTATTTATAGAGGTTCCAAGCCTCTCTTCCCACGCATGAGATAGCAGTAGCGTCCTAATCGTAGCAGTAGAGAAAAAGACAATACTAAAAGTTTTTCTTTTTTTCTGCAGTCAGAGGAGAACATCCCTAACCTAAGCTAAAAGGACAGAGTGGGATGGGAAGGGGTCCTAGTAACCCACGGGACAGGTTTGTACAACAGACTTCACCCGCCTCCCGAAAGAGAGAGAACCTAAAGGAATTGGCAGGCAATTTCTCTAGAATCCCACGACTCGGGACCGGAGGGCTGTCACACCCAAGTATAAAGTTTACTACACCCAGAAGGAACGTGCATAACCTTTATACCCCCTGCGGGGTTTTATACCCCTGCGAGAGAGAGAGCGAGAGAGAGAGAGAGAGAGAGAGAGAGAGAGAGAGAGAGAGAGAGAGAGAGAGAGAGCGAGAGAGAGAGAGCGAGAGAGAGCGAGAGAGAGAGCGAGAGAGAGAGCGAGAGAGAGAGCGAGAGAGAGAGCGAGAGAGAGAGCGAGAGAGAGAGCGAGAGCGAGAGCGAGAGCGAGAGAGAGTTACAAGGAGTTACAAGGAAAAGAAGTACCTCAAAAGGCCTTGCGGCCCATACCGAGGAGGTACCAATGGCAACGGGTGCCAGGGAAAATTTTGTAAACGTTTATTTTTCTTTCAACTATCCTAGCAGTAGTAGAAAACTGGATAGAAAAGTAGAAGACTCTCTCCCCACCCTCCGCTCCCTCCCTGCCAGAGGCAGGTACGGAAAAAGGTTGAAGAAAATACCTTGACCCTGGAAAAGTAGCCAAGGAAATTTTACAGGAAAGTGGAGAATATATAAATAGCTCTATATTTAGTTTGCTCATATGAGAGTATTTAGTACTTTGTCTAGCCTATTTTTAAACAGATTTACACTTTGACTGGAAACAACCTCTGAGGGAAGTTGGTTCCAGATATTAACTATTTTATAGGAAAAGAAATTTCCGCAGACTGAGGTCCTAAATGTCTTTACACACTCAAATAGTGTGCAAGATTTCGTCTAACCTTTTCTTGAACTGATCCACAGAGGAACTGTTCACAACTTCCGAAGGTAACCTGTTCCATGTGTCACAGATCTTATACGTAAAGTAATTCCCACACACACTAGTCCTAAACCGTTTCAAATCCAACTTCCAACCATTGTTGCGAGTTGGGTTATCATTTAAACTAAACATACTTCTAAAATCGACATCGTTGAACCCTCGTAAGAGCTTGAAAACCTCGATCAGTTGACCGCGCAGCCTCCGAGTTTCAAGCGAAAACAAGTTCAGGGCGCGTAACCGTCGATTGTAGCCCATATGCCTAACGGAAGGGATTAACTTTGTGGCCCTCGCCTGCACTCGCTCCAGCCTCTCAATATCTTTCCTGAGGGTGGGCGACCAGAACTGCACAGCATACTCCAGGTACGGCCGAACAAGGGAATTGTACAGTGAGAGCACAATCTCCTTGTTCCGAAACTGAAATTGCCTCCTGATATAACCCAATAGTTTCTGGGCTTTCTTTTCCACCTCTACACACTGTTTCGTAAACTTAAGGTCGCTGCTAATTAGCACACCAAGTCCTTTTCTAAATCAGTCACCTCGATATTACTGCCCAACATCGAGTAGTCCGACTTGGGATTGGCGTAGCCAATGTGCATCACTTTGCATTTACCCAAGTTAAACGGCATTTGCCATTTTTCGGACCACTCTCCTATCCTACCTAGGTCCGCACGCAGTTCCTCGATCGCTTCGGGCGTCCCAACATTGGCCCCAAGCTTGGTGTCATCAGCGAATTTGGCGATCCGACTGACGATGCCACCGTCGATATCATTTATGTAAATGGTAAACAACAGTGGCCCCAAAACGGAACCCTGAGGAACCCCACTAGTGACCGAGGCCCAACCCGAACTAGCCCCTTTAATTACCACCCTCTGCCGCCTATTGCTCAGCCAGTTTTCAATCCACCTACCTATTTCTCCACCGATACCCAGCGCGTGCACTTTCGCCATTAGCCGGCGGTGAGGTACCTTATCAAAGGCTTTCTGAAAGTCGAGATAAAGTATATCAATCGCCCTACTCTTATCGTACTCACTCAACATGACGTAGAAAAACTCGAGCAAGTTGGTGAGACACGACCTATGCCGTCTAAACCCATGTTGGGAGTCCCCAAGCAGCTTGTAGGAATCCAAATGGTCAACGATTCTATCCGCTATTATCCTTTCTAATAATTTACCTACTACTGAAGTGAGACTAATAGGACGATAGTTCCCTGGACTTTCGTGATCCCCTTTCTTAAAGACAGGGGTCACGTTGGCCTCCCTCCAGTCACCAGGCACCTGGCCCATCACCAACGATTTGTTGAAGACTGTAGCCAGGTGGGGACCCACCTGGTCGCGCACTTCTCGCAAAACACTGGGGAGAAACTGGTCTGGTCCAGGAGCCTTAAACGCGCTCAGTTTGTCTATTCTATGAGCAACGACTGTCGCGGTACATCTAACACTATCCAGGCCAGCACCTTCGTGCCTCACAGCTGGTTCGGGGATGACGCGGGTATCCTCCCTGGTGAACACTCCCGCAAAGTACTCATTAAGCACATTAGCGATGTCCGCGTCGGAGGTCCGCAGAACGCCGCTTCCGTCCTTTAAAGGACCTATCATGCTTCTAATGGGCTTTCTACTATTAACATAACTGAAGAACTCCTTAGGGTTCCCCTTGCAGAGGCTTGCCACCCCTAGTTCTTCGTTACGTTTCGCTAGCCTAACCTTCGCCTTCACTTCCCTACACAGGCGGACATACGCTTCAGTGTTCTCGTGTGAACGATTGGCCTTCGCCCTCCTATACGCTACTTTCCTATTTCGGATAGCCGAAGCGATGCCACGATTGAACCACTTAGGCTGCGTTGAAGCAGGGGTGACCGGTTTTGAGGGTATGGCAGCAGACTGCAGCACCATAAACTCATCCTGGAATGCACTCCACACTCCCTCAACATCGCCGCCAACCTTTAACCCCATCTCTGCTACGCTATCCCTGAGGCTAACAAAGTTCGCCCGCCGGAGATCGAGCTTACTGCCTCTCTCGAGAGAGAGAGAGAGAGCGAGAGCGAGTTACAAGGAGTTACAAGGAAAAGAAGTACCTCAAAAGGCCTTGCGGCCCATACCGAGGAGGTACCAATGGCAACGGGTGCCAGGGAAAATTTTGTCTTTCAACTATGCTAGCAGTAGTAGAAAACTGGATAGAAAAGTAGAAGGCTCTCTCCCCACCCTCCGCTCCCTCCCTGCCAGAGGCAGGTACGGAAAAAGGTTGAAGAAAATACCTTGACCCTGGAAAAGTAGCCAAGGAAATTTTACAGGAAAGTGGAGAATATATAAATAGCTCTATATTTAGCTTGCTTACAGAGACACCGTGCAAGCGAACTCCTGCAGAGTTTTCTTATGTTTTAATCTTAAACTATCAACGTGTTAAAATAATTCCCACATATACTAGTCCGAAATCGTTTCAAATCCAACTTCTAACCATTGTTGCGAGTTGGGTTATCATTTGAACTAAACATGCTTCTAAAATCGACATCTTTGAACCCGCGTCACGTAAGCGTCGATTGTAGCCCATATGCCTAACGAAAGGGATTAACTTTGTGGCATTTTTCGCCAATCCACCTACCTACTTCCCCACCAATACCAGCGCGCGCACTTCGGCCATTAGCCGGCGGTGAGGTACCTTATCAAAGGCCTTCTAATCAATCGCCCTACTCTTATCATACTCACTCAACATGACGTGGAAAAACTCGAGCATGATGGTGAGACACGACCTATGCCGTCTAAACCCATGTTGGAGTCCCCAAGTAGCTTGTAGGAATCCAAATGGTCAACAGTCCTACTCGCTATTATCCCCTCTAAATATTTTCCTACAACTGAAGTTAAATGGTGTTATTTATAGAGGTTCCAAGCCTCTCTTCCCACGCATGAGATAGCAGTAGCGTCCTAATCGTAACAGTAGAGAAAAAGACAATACTAACAGTTTTTCTTTTTTTTTTTTGCAGTCAGAGGAGAACATCCCAAACCTAAGCTAAAAGGACAGAGTGGGATGGGAAGGGGTCCTATTAACCCACGGGACAGGTTTGTACAACAGACTTCACCCGCCCTCCCAAAAGAGAGAGAACCTAAAGGAATTGGCAGCCAATTTCTCTAGAATCCCACGACTCGGGACCGGAGGGCTGTCACACCCCAAGTATAAAGTTTACAACACGCAGAAGGAACGTGCATAACCTATATACCCCCTGCGGAGAGAGAGAGAGAGCGAGAGAGAGAGAGAGAGAGCGAGAGAGAGAGAGAGCGAGAGAGAGAGAGAGCGAGAGAGAGAGAGAGAGAGAGAGAGAGAGAGCGAGAGAGAGAGAGCGGAGAGAGAGAGAGAGAGAGAGCGAGAGAGCGAGAGAGCGAGAGAGCGAGAGAGCGAGAGAGAGAGAGAGCGAGAGAGCGAGAGAGCGAGAGAGCGAGAGAGAGAGAGAGAAGCGAGAGAGAGAGAGAGAGAGAGAGAGCGAGAGAGCGAGAGAGCGAGCGAGAGAGAGAGCGAGAGAGAGAGAGAGTTACAAGGAGGAGTTACAAGGAAAAGAAGTACCTCAAAAGGCCTTGCGGCCCATACCGAGGAGGTACCAATGGCAACGGGTGCCAGGGAAAATTTTGTCTTTCAAACTATGCTAGCAGTAGTAGAAAACTGGATAGAAAAGTAGAAGGCTCTCTCCCCACCCTCCGCTCCCTCCCTGCCAGAGGCAGGTACGGAAAAAGGTTGAAGAAAATACCTTGACCCTGGAAAAGTAGCCAAGGAAATTTTACAGGAAAGTGGAGAATATATAAATAGCTCTATATTTAGCTTGCTCACAGAGACACTGAGCAAGCGAACTCCTGCAGAGTTTCTGAGGTTTTAATCTTAAACTATGAGTGGTTCAGTACTTTGTCTAGCCTATTTTTAAACAGATTTACACTTTGACTGGAAACAACCTCTGAGGGAAGTTGGTTCCAGATATTAACTATTTTATAGGAAAAGAAATTTCCGCAGACTGAGGTCCTAAATGCCTTTACACACTCAAATAGTGTGCAAGATTTCGTCTAACCTTTTCTTGAAACTGATCCACAGAGGAACTGTTCACAACTTCCGAAGGTAACCTGTTCCATGTGTCACAGATTTATACGTAACGTAATTCCCACACACACTAGTCCTAAACCGTTCAAATCCAACTTCCAACCATTGTTGCGAGTTGGGTTATCATTTAAACTAAACATACTTCTAAAATCGACATCGTTGAACCCTCGTAAGAGCTTGAAAACCTCGATCAGTTGACCGCGCAGCCTCCGAGTTTCAAGCGAAAACAAGTTCAGGGCGCGTAACCGTCGATTGTAGCCATATGCCTAACGGAAGGGATTAACTTTGTGGCCCTCGCCTGCACTCGCTCCAGCCTCTCAATATCTTTCCTGAGGGTGGCGACCAGAACTGCACAGCATACTCCAGGTACGGCCGAACAAGGGAATTGTACAGTGAGAGCACCAATCTCCTTGTTCCGAAACTGAAATTGCCTCCTGATATAACCCAATAGTTTCTGGGCTTTCTTTCCACCTCTACACACTGTTTCGTAAACTTAAGGTCGCTGCTAATTAGCACACCCAAGTCCTTTTCTAAATCAGTCACCTCGATATTACTGCCCAAAAGAGAGAGAGAGAGAGAGAGAGAGAGAGAGAGAGAGAGAGAGAGAGAGAGAGAGAGAGAGAGAGAGAGAGAGAGAGAGAGAGAGAGAGAGAGAGAGAGAGAGAGAGAGAGAGAGAGAGAGAGAGAGAGAGAGGAGAGAGAGAGAGAGAGAGAGAGAGAGAGAGAGAGTTACAAGGAGTTACAAGGAAAGAAGTACCTCAAAAGGCCTTGCGGCCCATACCGAGGAGGTACCAATGGCAACGGGTGCCACGGAAAATTTTCTACACACTCAAATAGTGTGCAAAATTTGGTCTAACCTTTTCTTGAACTGATCCACAGAGGAACTGTTCACAACTTCCGAAGGTAACCTGTTCCATGTGTCACAGATCTTATACGTAAAGTAATTCCCACACCACACTAGTCCTAAACCGTTTCAAATCCACTTCCAACCATTGTTGCGAGTTGGGTTATCATTTAAACTAAACATACTTCTAAAATCGACATCGTTGAACCCTCGTAAGAGCTTGAAAACCTCGATCAGTTGACCGCGCAGCCTCCGAGTTCAAGCGAAAACAAGTTCAGGGCGCGTAACCGTCGATTGTAGCCCATATGCCTAACGGAAGGGATTAACTTTGTGGCCCTCGCCTGCACTCGCTCCAGCCTCTCAATATCTTTCCTGAGGGTGGGCGACCAGAACTGCACAGCATACTCCAGGTACGGCCGAACAAGGGAATTGTACAGTGAGAGCACATCTCCTTGTTCCGAAACTGAAATTGCCTCCTGATATAACCAATAGTTTCTGGGCTTTCTTTTCCACCTCTACACACTGTTTCGTAAACTTAAGGTCGCTGCTAATTAGCACACCCAAGTCCTTTTCTAAATCAGTCACCTCGATATTACTGCCCAACATCGAGTAGTCCGACTTGGGATTGGCGTAGCCAATGTGCATCACTTTGCATTTACCCAAGTTAAACGGCATTTGCCATTTTTCGGACCACTCTCCTATCCTACCTAGGTCCGCACGCAGTTCCTCGATCGCTTCGGGCGTCCCAACATTGGCCCCAAGCTTGGTGTCATCAGCGAATTTGGCGATCCGACTGACGATGCCACCGTCGATATCATTTATGTAAATGGTAAACAACAGTGGCCCCAAAACGGAACCTGAGGAACCCCACTAGTGACCGAGGCCCAACCCGAACTAGCCCCTTTAATTACCACCTCTGCCGCCTATTCCTTAGCCAGTTTTCAATCCACCTACCTATTTCCCCACCGATACCCAGCGCGCGCACTTTCGCCATTAGCCGGCGGTGAGGTACCTTATCAAAGGCTTTCTGAAAGTCGAGATAAAGTATATCAATCGCCCTACTCTTATCGTACTCACTCAACATGAGAGAGAGAGAGAGAGAGAGAGAGAGTTACAAGGAGTTACAAGGAAAAGAAGTACCTCAAAAGGCCTTGCGGCCCATACCGAGGAGGTACCAATGGCAACGGGTGCCAGGGAAAATTTTGTCTTTCAAACTATGCTAGCAGTAGTAGAAAAACTGGATAGAAAAGTAGAAGGCTCTCTCCCACCCTCCGCTCCCTCCCTGCCAGAGGCAGGTACGGAAAAAGGTTGAAGAAAATACCTTGACCTGGAAAAGTAGCCAAAGGAAATTTTACAGGAAAGTGGAGAATATATAAATAGCTCTATATTTAGCTTGCTCACAGAGACACCGAGCAAGCGAACTCCTGCAGAGTTTTCTGAGGTTTTAATCTTAAACTATGAGTGTGTTCTGTACTTTGTCTAGCCTATTTTTTTACACTTTGACTGGAAACATCCTCTGAGGGAAGTTGGTTCCAGATATCAACTATTTTACAGGAAAAGAAATTTCCGCAGACTGAGGTCCTAAATGTCTTTACACACTCAAAATAGTGTGCAAGATTTCGTCTAACCTTTTCTTGAACTGATCCACAGAGGAACTGTCACAACTTCCGAAGGTAACTGTTCCATGTGTCACAGATCTTATACGTAACGTAATTCCCACACACACTAGTCCTAAACCGTTTCAAATCCAACTTCCAACCATTGTTGCGAGTTGGGTTATCATTTAAACTAAACATACTTCTAAAATCGACATCGTTGAACCCTCGTAAGAGCTTGAAAACCTCGATCAGTTGACCGCGCAGCCTCGAGTTTCAAGCGAAAACAAGTTCAGGGCGCGTAACCGTCGATTGTAGCCCATATGCCTAACGGAAGGGATCAACTTGGGCCCTCGCCTGCACTCGCTCCAGCCTCTCAATATCTTTCCTGAGGGTGGGCGACCAGAACTGCACAGCATACTCCAGGTACGGCCGAACAAGGGAATTGTACAGTGAGAGCACAATCTCCTTGTTCCGAAACTGAAATGCCTCCTGATATAACCCAATAGTTTCTGGGATTTCTTTCCATCTCTACACACTGTTTCGTAACTTAAGGTCGCTGCTAATTAGCACACCCAAGTCCTTTTCTAAATCAGTCACTCGATATTACTGCCCAACATCGAGTAGTCCGACTTGGGATTGGCGTAGCCAATGTGCATCACTTTGCATTTACCCAAGTTAAACGGCATTTGCCATTTTCGGACCACTTCCTATCCTACCTAGGTCCGCACGCAGTTCCTCGATCGCTTCGGGCGTCCCAACATTGGCCCCAAGCTTGGTGTCATCAGCGAATTTGGCGATCCGACTGACGATGCCACCGTCGATATCATTTATGTAAATGGTAAACACACAGCGGCCCCAAAACGGAACCCTGAGGAACCCACTAGTGACCGAGGCCCAACCCGAACTAGCCCCTTTAATTTACCACCCTCTGCCGCCTATTCCTTAGCCAGTTTTCAATCCACCTACCTATTTCCCCACCGATACCCAGCGCGCGCACTTTCGCCATTAGCCGGCGGTGAGGTACCTTATCAAAGGCTTTCTGAAAGCGAGATAAAGTATATCAATCGCCCTACCTTATCGTACTTCACTCAACATGACGTGGAAAAACTCGAGCAAGTGGTGAGACACGACCTATGCCGTCTAAACCCATGTTGGGAGTCCCCAAGCAGCTTTAGGAATCCAAATGGTCAACGATTCTATCAGCTATTATCCTTTCTAATAATTTACCTACAACTGAAGTGAGACTAATAGGACGCTATAGTTCCTGGACTTTCGTGATCCCTTTCTAAAGATAGGGGTCACGTTGGCTCTCTCTCCAGTCACCGGCACTGGCCCATCTCCAACGATTTTGTTGAAGACTGTAGCCAGGTGAGGAGCACCTGGTCGCGCACTTCTCGCAAAACACTGGGGAGAAACTGGTCTGGCCCAGGAGCCTTAAACGCGCTCAGTTTGTCTATTCTATGAGCAACGACTGTCGCGGTACATCAACACTATCCAGGTCAGCACCTTCGTGCCTCACAGCTGGCTCGGGGATGAACGCGGGTATCCTCCCTGGTGAACACTCCCGCAAAGTACTCATAAGCACCTTAGCGATGTCCGCGTCGGAGGTCCGCAGAACGCCGCTTCCGTCCTTTAAAGGACTATCATGCTTCTAATAGGCTTTCTACTATTAAACATAACTGAAGAACTCCTTAGGGTTCCTCTTGCAGAGGCTTGCCACCCGTAGTTCTTCGTTACGTTTCGCTAGCCTAACCTTCGCCTTCATCCCTACACAGGCGGACATACGCTTCAAGTGTTCTCGTGGGAACGATTGCCTTCGCCCTCCTATACACTACTTTCCTATTTCGGATAGCCGAAGCGATGCCACGATTGAACCACTTAAGGCTGCGTTGAAGCAGGGGTGGACCAGTTTGAGGGTATGGCAGCAGACTGCAGCACCATAAACTCATCCCGGAATGCACCCCCAACTCCCTCAACATCGCCGCCAACCTCTAACCCCATCTCTGCTTAACGCTATCCCTGAGGCTAACAAAGTTCGCCCGCCGGAGATCGAGCTTACTGCCTCTCGAGTTACTACGCTTCACCCGAGGGACGCAACACGAACCTAATCATACCGTGATCACTCCCGCCCAACGATTCGTCAACGGTGAGGCCAGTGACGAGGTTGTCTTCGGTCGTGAATACTAAGTCTAGAACGCTTCGCCTCGTGTAGGCTCGTTGACCCACTGAGTGAGAAAGTTCTCATCAGCAAAGTCAACTAGCCTCCTCCCTTCAGCATCGGCATCCTGTTTTCCCACTTTATGCGCGACAGTTGAAGTCTCCTAACAACTACACACACCCTATCCCCTAGCAGGCTACTGAGTTCGGTGTACAGGGCTGTATCCTCGAGGAGGAGATGCGGAGGTCTGTACACCAAGATTAACCTATAGTTCGTCCCTCCCACGTTCAGATCGACGCCAAGCAGCTCCCGTTCCGACCGGAACTGGCAGTCAACCGGACTCAAACGTGTCTCTGACGTATATTAGTACCCCACCCCCCTCCCCACGGGTGCGGTCTTTGCGAAACATTCTATACCCGGGAATTTCGAACTCCCCAACGTAGTCCCTACGATCAGTATGAATCCAGGACTCGGTGATAGCAACGATATCCTGGTTTCTGATGCTAAGAGCGCCCGAGCTCGCGAAACTTGTTCCTAATTGACCTAGCATTAAAAAGCATTGCACGGAGGGAGCCTTCCCTATTCTGACCGCCCCCTAGCACGACCCGTTTCCCGACAGCCAAGGCTGTCGGGAGTTGAAGAGCCCTCACTAACGAGGGGGCAAACTTCCACAGGAGACTGAGCCCCTCCAACGTAGGAGGAGGGTCACCCATCTGTACTTCGCCGCACCTTCAGTCGAAGGTACGTCCGCCCACCGGCTCATCTCATCTCTCCCCGGTGGGGGCCCATCATCTCTCCCAGGACTCGACCTCACCCATTCTGTATAGGTGCCGGTCGAGCAGCGCGCCTAGCACCACCTTTACCCTTGTCATTGAGGTGGACACCATCCCTCTGGTAAAGTTCCCACCTACCCGAAAATGCATCGAAGGGGTCAATAAACTTCACGCCCAGCGGAACGCACAAGTTCTTGTACCTCTCTCGTTGATGCCAATGACCTTACTGAGCGAGTGGTCATGACATCATTCGTGGTAAAATACCCATTAACATTCCCCTGTCTGTCTTCAGTTTTAGATCATCCGCAAGAGACATGATCTCGGTGATGATCCCTTCTGTAAGACCTACCCCACCGCCTTGAGGAACAGGTCATTGCCACCAGGTGGACAACGATCGCAGTCCTCCGACTATCCACGCGCACCTTCTCTACCTCCTTCCTTAAAGTGCGCCGTTCCCCGCCCAGGTAAGCACCTTACCTTCCTCCCATCCCGGTTGCAGAAGCCAAAGTACTTCTCCTGGCCCTGATCTGCGCGTCCCCAATCAAAACGGTGTCTTCTCCTTCGAGCACAGGAGACTAAAGCGGTTAGAGGTTTGACAGGGGCAACTGGGGTCTCAGGCTTCGGCTTCGCAGCCTTCTTGCCCGAGACCTTTCGAAACCCGTCGCCACCCATACACGCAGTTACACCACCCGACCCACCCCGACAGGTAGCTACATCCTTCGGTTTCTTTGGGCCATCAGCAGCCCCTTCCCAACCCTTCTCTATTGATCCCTTCCCACCCTTCTCTATCAGCCCCTTCTTTGAGCCCTCCCTTTGTTCTTGATACTTAATCTTACAGTTTGAATCTGGCTGGGTGTTTTTTTAATTTGATCTTGTCCACTGGGTTGGATTTCCAGTGCTACGACCCTATCTTCAAGCTTTTTTACTATTTCCTTTAGCTCTTTAAACTTCCTTTCGTGGTTGTTCTAAGTTTAAAAACAAACATACACTAAGGGATGTGATATCGATGATATACCTCTGGGAAGTCTACGCACCAATGATTAACTTTACATTTAAAGCATTCTGCTTTCAATTTAGCTGGCCCTGCCATATTTTCTCTTTTTTTGTTTTTTTTCTGAATACTCTGAATAAGATAAAGCGTTCTAGCAATGAAAACTATCCAAAAACGTTATGACCAGTATATAAAAAAGGGGGGGGGGGTGAATTAATCCCGCGCGTAGCCGCACCCGCCTTTTCGCAAGTGACGTTCATTCCTTCCAGAAGACTACACCTCTCCTGCTGCCGCACCGACCAAAGGTCTCCCCAGGGCCGGACCGTCCCAAACGTGTCGCAGCTACCAACTGACAAACACTCGCGACGCAAGCGTCACGGATTTTCCGCCAGGAGCGACAGCGAGATGCAGCCCCTTACTAAGTCTTACTAGTCACTCACAAGTGGGCCAGACTCTTAGAATCCAGTGTTCAAGGGATATCCCACCAGACCCAGAGGCTACGCCCGAGACTTTACGCTGGCCTGGCAGCCAGCTGGGCAGTAAAGCCCTCTCACCTCAGAGCAGTACAGCCAAGCACCATCAATTGGTCACCAAAGAACGGTCGCAGGGGGCTGGTCAAGCCATTACGCGTTAGGAATGGGCTTAACGGGGCACTAGCCACACTCCATTCATCGCGCCCCTACGCCTGGGACCCCTCCATCCCAGTCTCTCACAACCTACGAGCGTTAAATGGTGTTATTTATAGAGGTTCCAAAGCCTCTCTTCCCACGCATGAGGTAGCAGTCGGGTCCTAATAGTAAAAGAAGAGAAAAAGACTTAATACTAAAAGAAAAGTTTTTTTTTTTTTTTTTTTTTTTTTGCAGTGAGAGGAGAACAACCTTAACGTAATCTAAAAGGACAGAGTAGGGATGGGATGGGGTCCTAGTAACCCACGGGACGGGATTGTGCAAAATACTTTACCCGCCCTCCCGAAAGAGAGAGAGAACCTAAAGGAGCTGGCAGCCAGTTCCTCTAGAATCCCACGACTCGGGACCGGAGGGCTGTCACACCCCAAGTATAAAGTTTACTACATCCAGAAGAAATGTGCATAACCTTTATACCCCCTGCGGGGATAACCTTTATACCCCCTGCGGGGGGAGAAACGGCAACGCAGCGGCGGCGGCAAAAGTGCATTGCCACCGTTTTTGTTGGAGAAAATCGGAACCCGTGGTCTGTGGCCCATTTGGAAACTGAATCCAGGCCCGCTGGAGGATACGTTCAAGGAAGGCAGATCGGGAGCCGGAGCAATATATGGCTAGGTCATCGACATAAGGTGACCTTAATCCCCGGGGGCAGAGCCGTCACCACGTCGTCGATTGCCAAGGCGAAGCAAACGACGCTCAGGACGCTGCCCTGGGAGACTCCCTCCTCCTGCGAATGCACAGATAGAGGTACCCACCTGAACTCGAAAGGAACGGGAAGTCAGAAAGTTGGAGATAAAGGGAGAAAACCTCGAAAGCCCCAAAAAATAAAGTTTTCGGCAAATCCACCACCGCCAGGTGGTCATACGCTTTCTCTAAGTCAAAAAAGACTGCGTAAAGATGGCGTCGCTTTGCAAATGACACACGGACCGCAGTTTCCAACTGAACTAGAAATGTCGCCCGGAAACCATCTTCTCTAAAAGTTTTGAGAGGCAGTTAGTGAGGGCTCTTGGGCGGTAATTGAGAGATGATCTACAGATCTACAGAAGCAAAGGCTAACAAAGACCCTAAGATCCACTCTAAGGTTTGCCCGAGAGAAAGGAAAGAGTTGGGGGTTAAGAGAAGAGAATAAGGGGTTAAGTAAGTAGCAACACCAATCATTCAGAAAAAGAGAAAAAAGACTCATCATCATCATCTGCCGGCCACTGCCACAAGTCCGAAAAATAGTCGGAGAGAATAGGAAAGGGGTGAAAGATGAAAAGAAGTAAAATAAGAACGCTTACAAACCACGCAAACACAGTCTTAACTCACTGTCATACCATGCAAACTACAAACATGGAAGTAGAGAGAGTTACAGACATGCAAGTAGAGAGAGAATAAGAAAAAAAAAAGTAGGTAAAGTTAAACAAAAAGTGGGTTAGTTTACGCTACGAGCTACATCTACGTTCGTGTTAGTCTAATTTTTTTTTTTTTTTTTTTAAATAATTTCATTGCTGGCATCACACGCTGGCATGTCACAAGCTGGCATTATCGTCAACAGACTCATCCTCGACCACCACCAGAGTTCCTGTTGCCAATTTTTTTTTAAATTTTAAAGAACGTTGATATTTTTAAAATGCCTATCTGAACGGGTCTTAAACATATTAATGCTGGTAGAGTTAACGACTGATGCGGGAAGATTATTCCATTTATTAATTACTTTAAACATAAAGAAGTTTCTAGCGATATTAGTAATGAAACGTCTGCCACGCAACTTAAATCCGTTATTACGAGTATTGCTATTATCGAAAGTGGACAATGTCAAAATCTACATTATCAATGTTATTAACGATTTTGAAAACTTCAATAAGCTCCCCCAATCTCCTTGTTTCGAGTGAATGCAAGTCACTTTTATCCTATCTTCATAAGGCTTGTTGCGCAATGACGGAATTAGTTTCGTGGCACGACGCTGAACCCTTTCTAACCTATCAATATCCTCACGCAAATACGGGCACCAGAACTGAACGGCATATTCTAAATGAGGACTTGTAAAGGGGCAATATAATATCCTTCGATTTAAATTCGAAATTACATTAGCTTTTGCGCAAGACTCCAGACACTGGTTCCTAACTTTTAAATCCTTAGATACGCGTACACCTAAATCTACTTCCTCGTCAACGCTCGCTAACTCTCTATCATCCATCATGAACGTGTAATTATTGTTACGAGAACCTATATGCAAAACTTTACATTTGTCTACGTTAAATTGCATCTGCCACTTATCCGTCCACTCCATAATCCTATTTACATAGTCTTGGAGCTTATTTCTATCGTCCTCGTTAACAACCTTACCGCCTATTTTAGTATCGTCCGCGAATTTTGACACGTTACTAGTCAATCCTACATCTATGTCGTTAATGTAAATTACGAATAGCAATGGGCCTAACACTGAACCCTGTGGGACCCGGCTACCTACATCCAACCACCCCGATTCACTACCATTAACAACGACCCTCTGTCTCTTAGCACGAAGCCATTCCTCTAACCAGTTAGCTACCTGACCGCGTATACCGTGCGCTTTAACCTTCGCAATTAATCTTCTATGCGGAACTGTATCGAACGCCTCGTTTAAAATCTAAATAAATAACGTCAGCCGCTCTATGCCTATCGTATTCGCGCACTATTTCGTTATAAAATTCTAACAAATTAGTTAAACAAGATCCATGGCGTCGAAACCCATGCTGACTATAATTAATCAAATCTCTACTTTCTAAATGATCGATGATACGATCCCTAACTACGGATTCCAAAAGTTTACCGACAATTGACGTTAAGCTAATGGGCCTATAATTGCTAGCTAGTGTGCGGTCGCCTTTTTTAAAAATAGGCGTAACGTTAGCTAATTTGAAGTCTTCAGGAATAATCCCCGTTCCGAATGACTGATTAAAATCTTCGTTAAGGGGCCTACAATAACGTCTTTCAAATCTTTCAAATGTCTGGGATAAAAAGCGTCAGGGCCTGGAACCTTGCTAACTTTTAGCCTATCGATATAATGCGCAATCTCACCCTCGTAAACAGTTATTTCATCCAAAATAGTCTCGTTACTAAATGGAACGATATCGTCCACGTCGGGGACATTATTTACGTCTTCTACGGTAAAAACTGTCGCAAAAAAGTCATTGAAAATACCCGCCATCGCCTGAGCGTCAGAAGCCAAAGCGCCGTTAACATCCACTAGAGGGCCTATGTTATCTTTTATCGGCTCACGATTATTGACGTATTCAAAAACTTGTTTGGATTATGTTTACTATCCGCAGTTATAAGTATCTCTAAATTACGCTTAGCATTCCTAACTGATCTTTTAACCTGACGTCTAAGCTCGATATATCTATTAAAGTTAGCTGCCGTGCCATTGCGCTTATTAAATCTATACGCTCTATTACGCTCGTTTATGAACTCGCCTATTTCCTTAGTCCACCACTTGGGCCTACGAGGAATAAACTCCCTTTCAATATTCATAAAACTTTCTTTAAACGCCTCCCAATGCAAATGTGTCATTACCCATAAATAAGTTATCCCAGTCCACTACTCTCATCCTATCCGCAAAACTATCAAAATTAGCCCTACGAAAATCAGGGACTTCTATTACGTTACTATCCTTAGTGTTTTCTATCGATAACTTAAACCTAAGAATTTGATGATCACTACATCCTAAACTCTCGCCTACTTCTAAACCTTCGACTATATTTTCGCCGTTCGTCATCACCAACGGCCTAACTTCAACGCATATTGCATTAATTGCTGCCGGAAAATCTATCTTAACCTCGATAGCCCTAAGGGAATTACAAATGTACAGCAAAACGCCACCACCAAACCTGTGTAACCTATCATTAGTAGAGAGTTTAAAACCCAGTATATCAAGTTCCCCCAACAAGTCCCGAGTCATGGTATTTAACCACGTTTCAGTGATAGCAACTATATCGTAGTTGCCGGAATATATTATCGCCTTAAATTCGTTTAATTTATTTCTAATACTACGCGCGTTACAATAAAAGACGTTTAAATTATTTTTTACCACGGGCCGGCGTTTTAAACTATTCTTTACCACGGGCCGGCGTTTTAAACTATTCTTTACCACGGGCCGGCGTTTTAAACTATTCTTTACGTCGGGCCCGCGTTCCCTGGACCCACAACGTTTAAAGAAGGCTTCGACCTATACAGCTTTCGCACGTTTTCGTCAATTAGCCTACCTAGCCTAGCACTACCTATTTCATTAAAATGCACCCCATCTTTTATAAAAAGGCTAGGATCACTGAATTCGGACCACAGCTTTACGAAGGGTACATTTTCCTCAGCACAAATCTCTTCTAATTTATTATTAAAAAATATTGTTTTAGACGTAATCCTAAGACCCAAACCGTGCCTAGGGATAATAGTAATACCTAAAACTAAAGACCTATCTGACCTCGCCTTTAGGGACCTAATTAACCCCCTATATATCTCCAAAATGTCAGGCACTCTCGTATCGGGCCTGTACGAGTCGTTGCCCCCTACCATCGTCACCAACATCGAGTGACGGGAGGCAACGTCAATCCTGTCCACCTCGTCTCTAACTCTGTCAACCCTGGCCCCTGGGAGACAGACCCTCCTCCTCTTGGTTGGATGCCGTTTAACGAACTGTGTCCATATGGCGCACTAAAGAGTCCTCAATTAAAATAGTTTCCCCCTCATTCACGTCCCTTTCCAAATGGGCGAAAGCAGTGGTTCTTAACCGGGGGGGCGCGCCCCCCTAGAAACAGGAATTTCTCTAATTGTATTTGTTATTCTCTTAACGAGAGCATGGGCTAATATTGAGAAGTTATTGAGAATGTTATTTTGATTGAAGGGGGGCGTGGAGGGAAGGACCAATTCCTAGAGGGGGCATGGTAGTAAAAAGGTTAAGAACCACTGGGCGAAAGGGTTCGAAACCTCAATATGGGGGGGGGGGGGATTCCCATCACCAAATGTACGCGGCCTAGCTCCACCCTTAACTTCTCCAAATCCCTCCCCATCTACTAATCTCGGACCAACCTTAACCCCTTCCTCAACTCTATCCAACCTTCCTGACAAGCTACCTAAACTAGAAACTAGGTTACGCACCTCACCCTTCAAATTACTAACGTCTTCAACGTTAGTATTGGTTCGGCTTTCGTCAACCGTAGCCCTACCCCTGCCCTCATCAAGCGTTGCAAGTCTTTCAGTTACCTCACGTACACTGCATTTTATGTCAACTTTTTCCTCCATTAACTCGCAAAGGAACAAACTGATCTCTCGGTAATCGTCATAGGACCGCCGTTATAATCTTTAAATTCCGAATGCCACCAGTTTACCCTACACCTAACACACGATGCTTTCTGCGATGGCATCGCGCAGTTAAAAATTAGTTTATAACCATCACAAGTTTAAGTTAAATTAAGCCAGCATGCTATGAAAACTTCTAAATCACCAAAAACCACTAATATTCAATTACTTAACTATAACACTGTGAATATAATTCTTAGCAATATGCAAAAGTAGATGCAATATTAGAGCTCAGGAAATGCATCCCTTCAGTACAGAGTCTGGCTGACGGGTCCTTACCAGGTTTAGGAATGGGGAGCACCACTGCTTCCTTCCAACAGGAAGGGAAGGTGCCCCCTACCCAGATCCATTTATAGAATGTGAGGAGAAAGAAAGAAACCAAAGGGTGGAGGTGGCGAAGCATTTCAAAATGAATGCCGTCAGGGCTGGGAGCAGAGTTGCCGCAAGAAGCTAATGCCAACCTCAGCTTTGATATAGAAGAAAGGCGGTTGTAGGGGAATTTATTGGGAGTCTGAAAAAGATGAGGGGAGCGAACAAGCGAAGCCTTACGGCGGAGGAAGGCAGGATCATGGTGGTCGTGTCGGGAGATGGAGGCTATGGTCGAGGCTAAGGTCTCGGCCACCGCAGTAGGAGAGGACACTGGGCATCCATCCATCATGAGTAGGGGTGCACCGGATACAAATTTTTCATATCCGGCCGGATATATATTATTAGGTACTGTATTATTTTTACACTCGTATTGCTGTTTTGTTTTGCAATGGGGGCAAGCACCCCCCCTCCCCCAAATATAAGATAAATAATAATTTAAGTATATTCAGATGTTTAATTGTTTTGTTCTCTTTCAGGTTCTTGTGTTGTATTAAAATATTAAGTATTAATCATGACAAGTTTTGTGTGGTCACTGTATACAAATGATCCTAGCAATATCACTGCAAAGTGTAATATTTGCCAAAAGATTATTAAACGTGGGACAGAGAAAGGTGGCCAAAAGTCTTTTAGTACAACATCTCTTCATAATCATTTGAAGATTAATCACCCAAAAGAGTATGCTGAAGCCAAAAACAAAAATGACAAAAAAAGAATAGCTGCGACTGAATCAAAGGAAATAGGCATAGATAGAATACAGGCTAGGCCATCAACTTCTACTGGTAGTACTCTGAAAGAAAAGAAAATGGACCAAATAAGTAAGCAGATCTCAATGGAGGAAAATTTTTCATCTAAAAAAATATGGGACATCAATGACTCCAGGTCTGTGATGATTCACTGTAAAATTGGCATGATAATGGCTTTGGACAACCAGCCATTTTACTTTAGTTGAAGATGATGGTTTTAATGATCTAATGGCCTACCTCCAACCCAGATATCTCTTACTGAGCAGAAGGTACTTCTCTGATTACTATAATTCCTCGTCTTTATAATGAGTTAAAGTCTAAAATTGCTCAGAAGCTGGAAGAAGTAAAGCATGTCAGCTTTTCTTTGGATATATGGACATGCACAACCCCTCAAGAAAGTTTTATATCATTATCGGGTCACTGGATAGGTAAAGATTTTGAAAGATACGATGCTGTGCTACATTAGGGCATATCATACTTTTCCGAGTCAGAATTTCACTCTGGCTAATATGTATTTTTATGTAAAATTTAATTCTAAGAGGGTTTTTTTTCCTGCAACTTTTCCCAAAAATCACGTTATGTTCAAAATTGTGGTTTTCTGTTCTATGTTGAAATACCAAATATTCAATTGAACACAACCTCATATTTTTAACCCTTTGTCGTAATTTGTTGCCATTTAGACACATTAACTTTGCTTAACTCTTACACAGGTTTAATACATAAATAAATACGAAAAAAATCTACTCTATTTGAATCTTTGCAACCATTTGGATGCAGAAGGCAAAGTTCAACATTCTCTCAATAGATGGCTCTGAGCAATTATGCCAGTTATAATTGTGAAGTAGAAGTGAGTAGACACCATTTTTTCAGTAAGTGTTTTTCATAATTTTCCTAAGTTTAATCACCATTATTATATTTGTTTGGACTATAATTTCATTCTAGAAGTATTAAGGAAGCTCCCTGTTTACTTTGTTTAAGTAATATTTTTTAATAACTGAAGAAAAGACTTTATTCAAAGTTTGTTTCAAAATGGATGCAAAGTTTTCATAGGGTAAATTTCTGTCTATGATAACACACGATGTCCAATTGGATACATGAAATGAATTTTTCATTATGATTGTTTATATATATATATATATATATATATATATATATATATATATACACACAGTAGACTCGCAACTTATGCAGTTTCAACTATACGCGGGTTATAATTTTACAATTTCGGTTCTTTAAGGCAGCGTACACACGTCTCTCCTTCGTCCGCATTCACAACACCATGGAGGATGGCACTAACAAGTGTGTTATGGCATGCTGGAAGGAATTCAACATTGCCAATTGCATCACTTTTGTATTATAGGTATGTTATATGTATAACAGTTACAATATATAGTGATTTAAGGGCAATTTAGGGATTTTTTTTGGTTTCTGACTTTACGCGTTTTTTGTCCTTACACAGGGTTCCAGGAACATAACCCCCACTAAGTTGCGAGTCTACTGTGTATATATATATATATATACCAGGTGAACCAAAAGTAGGTGGACAGTAGGTTGAATAGGGTTTGTGTTATATTATATTATAACTATGGTGTTTGTGTTATATTATATTAAATATTATAACTAAATTTATTTAAATTTAATCTTTTTTCTTTTCAGATAGTTCAGAGAACACATAATGGCAAATAATCTAAATAATGATGCCAGAAAATGAGTGTTAAAAGAGTATTGGAAATCTCAAAATACTGAAACTGTTAGAACAAAATGGGTTGAAAACATTTGGTACTCAAGCCCCAAAGAGGACACAAACCATTACGCATTTGGACAAATTTGATGCCACTGGCTCAATCTTAATGCCCCAAGCCAATGGTTCGACCCAAAAACAGTTTGCACAGAGGACAATAAGCAACTTGTTGCGAAGCATTTGTTCACAGTCCCAAAAGTCCACCAGAAGAGCCTCAGCAGAACTGGACATTTCACAAACCTCTATTATACAAATTCTGAAATCTATTGGGTTGAAAGCTTATTGTCCACGGCTAATTCATGGCTTATTGGAGGATGACCCAGACAGGCAGCTGCAATTTAGTGAGATTATGCTGAACGAAATTGAAGGAAATCCAATAATTTTAGATAACATTGTGTGGACCGATGAGGCTTCTTTCAAATTATCAGGTCATGTTAACCGACATAATTGTGTTTACTGGTATAGTGAGAACATGCATTTAACATTAGAGCAGCAACTAAACCAGCCTGGTGTCACTGTTTGGGGTGGTATTTCAAGTTCTGGTGTTTTAGGACCAATTTTTGTTGATGGAACAGTCACAGGTGATAAGTATCTCGAAATTCTAATGAATGAAGTTGTTCCACACTTACAACAACAGCCTAATTCACATGACCTCTATTTCCAACAAGATGGGGCCCCTCCACATTATTCAAAAGCAGTCTGTGAGTATCTTGATGAAACATTTCCTGAGAAATGGATTGGCCGAAGAGGTCAAATTGAATGGCCTGCACGTTCACCTGACTTTACCCCAATGGATTTTTTCTTCTGGGGAGTACTCAAGGACAAAGTTTATAGTCGAAAACCACGAAGTGTTGGTGATTTGAAAAATTACATCAGAGATGCATTTCAAGAAATTAATGCACAAAGAAACTTGTGCAAAAATGTTTGTCGAAGTGTGAAAGGTAGACTTCAAAGCTGTGTAAATAGAGAGAGAGAGAGAGAGAGAGAGAGAGAGAGAGAGAGAGAGAGAGAGAGAGAGAGAGAGAGAGAGAGAGTTACAAGGAGTTACAAGGAAAGAAGTACCTCAAAAGGCCTTGCGGCCCATACCGAGGAGGTACCAATGGCAACGGGTGCCAGGGAAATTTTGTCTTTCAACTATGCTAGCAGTAGTAGAAAACTGGATAGAAAAGTAGAAGGCTCTCTCCCACCCTCCGCTCCCTCCCTGCCAGAGGCAGGTACGGAAAAGGTTGAAGAAAATACCTTGACCCTGGAAAAGTAGCCAAGGAAATTTTACAGAAAGTGGAGAGAATATATAAATAGCTCTATATTTAGCTTGCTCACAGAGACCGAGCAAGCGAACTCCTGCAGTTGGTTCCAGATATTAACTATTTTATAGGAAAAGAAATTTCCGCAGACTGAGGTCCTAAATGTCTTTACACACTCAAATAGTGTGCAAGATTTCGTCTAACCTTTTCTTGAACTGATCCACAGAGGAACTGTTCACAACTTCCGAAGGTAACCTGTTCCATGTGTCACAGATCTTATACGTAACTCACAGATCTTATACGAGAGAGAGAGGAGAGAGAGAGAGAGAGTTACAAGGAGTTACAAGGAAAAGAAGTACCTCAAAAGGCCTTGCGGCCCATACCGAGGAGGTACCAATGGCAACGGGAGCCAGGGAAAATTTTGTACACACTCAAATAGTGTGCAAGATTTGGTCTAACCTTTTCTTGAACTAATCCACCGAGGAACTGTTCCTGTTATTAAAAGTTTTTTTTCTTTCAACTATCCTAGCAGTAGTAGAAAACTGGATAGAAAAGTAGAAGGCCTCTCCCCACCTCCGCTCCCTCCCTGCCAGAGGCAGGTACGGAAAAAGGTTGAAGAAAATACCTTGACCCTGGAAAAGTAGCCAAGGAAATTTTACAGGAAAGTGGAGAATATATAAATAGCTCTATATTTACTTGCTCCAGAGAGACACCGTGCAAACGAACTCCTGCAGAGTTTTCTTATGTTTAATCTTAAACTATCAAGTGTTAAAGTAATTCCCAACATATACTAGTCCTAAATCGTTTCAAATCCAACTTCTAACCATTGTTGCGAGTTGGGTTATCATTTGAACTAAACATGCTTCTAAAATCGACATCTTTGAACCCGCGTCACGTAAGCGTCGATTGTAGCCCATAGCCTAACGAAAGGGATTAACTTTGTGGCATTTTTCGCCAGTTTCCAATCCACTCGCCAGTTTCCAATCCACTCGCCAGTTTCCAATCCACTCGCCAGTTTCCAATCCACTCGCCAGTTTCCAGAGAGAGAGAGAGAGAGAGAGAGAGAGAGAGAGAGAGAGAGAGAGAGTTACAAGGAGTTACAAGGAAAAGAAGTACCTCAAAAGGCCTTGCGGCCCATACTGAGAGGTACCAATGGCAACGGGTGCCAGGGAAAATTTTGTAAACGTTTATTTTTCTTTCAACTATCCTAGCAGTAGTAGAAAACTGGATAGAAAAGTAGAAGACTCTCTCCCCACCCTCCGCTCCCTCCCTGCCAGAGGCAGGTACGGAAAAAGGTTGAAGAAATACCTTGACCCTGGAAAAGTAGCCAAGGAAATTTTACAGGAAAGGGAGAATATATAAATAGCTCTATATTTAGTTTGCTCATATGAGAGTATTTAGTACTTTGTCTAGCCTATTTTTAAACAGATTTACACTTTGACTGGAAAACCTCTGAGGGAAGTTGGTTTCCAGATATTAACTATTTTATAGGAAAAGAAATTTCCGCAGACTGAGGTCCTAAATGTCTTTACACACCAAATAGTGTGCAAGATTTTGTCTAACCTTTTCTTGAACTGATCCACAGAGAACTGTTCACAACTTCCGAAGGTAACCTGTTCCATGTGTCACAGATCTTATACGTAAAGTAATTCCCACACACACTAGTCCTAAACCGTTTCAAATCCAACTTCCAACCATTGTTGTGAGTTGGGTTATCATTTAAACTAAACATACTTCTAAAATCGACATCGTTGAATCCTCGTAAGAGCTTGAAAACTCGATCAGTTGACCGCGCAGCCTCCGAGTTTCAAGCGAAAACAAGTTCAGGGCGCATAACCGTCGATTGTAGCCCATATGCTAACGGAAGGGATTAACTTGTGGCCCTCGCCTGCACTCGCTCCAGCCTCTCAATATCTTTCCTGAGGGTGGGCGACCAGAACTGCACAGCATACTCCAGGTACGGCCGAGCAAGGGAATTGTACAGTGAGAGCACAATCTCTTTGTTCCGAAACTGAAATTGCCTCCTGATATAACCCAATAGTTTCTGGGCTTTCTTTTCCACCTCTACACACTGTTTCATAAACTTAAGGTCGCTGCTAATTAGCACACCCAAGTCCTTTTCTAAATCAGTCACCTCGATATACTGGCCAACATCGAGTAGTCCGACTTGGGATTGGCGTAGCCAATGTGCATCACTTTGCATTTACCCAAGTTAAACGGCATTTGACATTTTCGGACCACTCTCCTATCCTACCTAGGTCCGCACGCAGTTCCTCGATCGCTTCGGGCTTCCCAACATTGGCCCCAAGCTTGGTGTCATCAGCGAATTTGGCGATCCGACTGACGATGCCACCGTCGATATCATTTATGTAAATGGTAAACAACAGCGGCCCCAAAAGGAACCCTGAGGAACCCCACTAGTGACCGAGGCCCAACCCGAACTAGCCCTTTAATTACCACCCTCTGCCGCCTATTCCTCAGCCAGTTTTCAATCCACCTACCTATTTCCCCACAGATACCCAGCACGCGCACTTTCACCATTAGCCGGCGGTGAGGTACCTTATCAAAGGCTTTCTGGAAGTCGAGATAAAGTATATCAATCGCCCTACTCTTATCGTACTCACTCAACATGACGTGGAAAAACTCGAGCAAGTTGGTGAGACACGACCTATGCCGTCTAAACCCATGTTGGGAGTCCCCAAGCAGCTTGTAGGAATCCAAATGGTCAATGATTCTATCAGCTATTATCCTTTCTAATAATTTACCTACAACTGAAGTGAGACTAATAGGACGATAGTTCCCTGGACTTTCGTGATCCCCTTTCTTAAAGATAGGGGTCACGTTGGGCTCCCTCCAGTCACCAGGCACCTGGCCCATCACCAACGATTTGTTGAAGACTGTAGCCAGGTGGGGAGCCACCTGGTCTAGCACTTCTCGCAAAACACTGGGGAGAAACTGGTCTGGCCCAGGAGCCTTAAACGCGCTCAGTTTGTCTATTCTATGAGCAACGACTGTCGCGGTACATCTAACACTATCCAGGCCAGCAACTTCGTGCCTCACAGCTGGCTCAGGGATGACGTGGGTATCCTCCCTGGTGAACACTCCCGCAAAGTACTCATTAAGCACATTAGCGATGTCCGCATCGGAGGTCCACAGAACGCCACTTCCATCCTTTAAAGGACCTATCATGCTTCTAATGGGCTTTCTACTATTAACATAACTGAAGAACTCCTTAGGGTTCCCCTTGCAGAGGCTTGCCACCCGTAGTTCTTCATTACGTTTCGCTAGCCTAACCTTCGCCTTCACTTCCCTACACAGGTGGACATACGCTAAAGTGTTCTCATGGGAACGATTGGCCTTCGCCCTCCTATACGCTACTTTCCTATTTCGGATAGCCGAAGCGGTCACGATTGAACCACTTATGCTACGTTGAAGCAGGGGTGACCAGTTTTGAGGGTATGGCAGCAGACTGCAGCACCATAAACTCGTCCTGGAATGCACTCCACACTCCCTCAACATCGCCGCCAACCTCTAACCCCATATCTCCTACGCTATCCCTGAGGCTAACAAAGTTCGCCCGCCGGAGATCGAGCTTACTGCCTCTCGAGTTACTACGCTTCACCCGAGGGACGCACACACGGAACCTAATAAGACTGTGATCACTCCCGCCCAACGATTCGTCAACGGTGAGGCCAGTGACGAGGTTGTCTTCGGTCGTGAACACTAAGTCCAGAACGCTTTCGCCTCGTTTAGGCTCATTGACCCACTGAGTGAGGAAGTTCTCATCAGCAAAGTCAACTAGCCTCCTCCCTTCAGCATCGGCACTCCTGTTTTCCCACTTTATGCCGCGACAGTTGAGTCTCCTAAAACTACACACACCCTATCCCCTAGCAGGCTACTGAGTTCGGTGTACAGGGCTGTATCCTCCTCGAGGAGGAGATGCGGAGGTCTGTACACCAAGATTAACCTATAGTTCGTCCCTCCCACGTTCAGATCGACGCCAAGCAGCTCCCGTTCCAACCGGAACTGGCAGTCAACCGGACTCAACGTGTCCCTCACGTATATTAGTACCCCACCCCCTCCCCACGGGTGCGGTCTTTGCGAAACATTCTATACCCGGGAATTCGAACTCCCCAACGTAGTCCCTACGATCAGTATGAATCCAGGACTCGGTGATAGCAACAATATCCTGGTATTCTGATGCTAAGAGCGCCCATAGCTCGCGAAACTTGTTCCTAATTGACCTAGCATTAAAAAGCATTGCACGGAGGGAGCCTTCCCTATTCTGACCACCCCCTAGCACGACCCATTTCCCGAACAGCCAGGGCTGTCGGGAGTCGAAGAGCCCCTCACTATTGCTGTTGGAGGGGGACTACTGCTGGGGGAGGGGACTAACTGCTGGGGGGGGGACTAACTGCTGGGGGAGGGGGACTAAACTGCTGGGGGAGGGGGACTAACTGCTGGGGGAGGGGGGGCTAACTGCTGGGGAGTAGGTTTAACCGTTTGGGGAGCAGGATCAATTGCTGGTTTGGGGGGTCTTAGTTTAAAAGATTATACAAATTAAGTTCAGTAAATAACCATACTTTTTTTCCCCTTCTGGTTAAAATGTATCCCGTCCGAACCAAAGTATTCCCCATTTCCGTGGAATGTAGGCCAAAAATCGACAAACTTTAGGCCTTTTTTCATCACACATGCGTTTAACTCTTTATTTATGCTAATGGCTTTAACTTAGAGTATAGTCACTAGCACGCATTCGAGGGAGAATTCCTACGACCATACCCATGTCTGTCCTATCCCTAACCTTGTCAGTTAGGTTCTTAAATTCTTTAATAATGAGAGAGAGAGAGAGAGAGAGAGAGAGTTACAAGGAGTACAAGGAGTTACAAGGAAAAGAAGTACCTCAAAAGGCCTTGCGGCCCATACCGAGGAGGTACCAATGGCAACGGGTGCCAGGGAAAAGTTTATTTTTCTTTCAACTATCATAGCAGTAGTAGAAAACTGGATAGAAAAGTAGAAGGCTCTCTCCCCACCCTCCGCTCCCTCCCTGCCAGAGGCAGGTACGGAAAAAGGTTGAAGAAAATACCTTGACCCTGGAAAAGTAGCCAAGGAAATTTTACAGGAAAGTGGAGAATATATAAATAGCTCTATATTTAGCTTGCTCACAGAGACACTGAGCAAGCGAACTCCTGCAGAGTTTTCTGAGGTTTTAATCTTAAACTATGAGTGTGTTCAGTACTTTGTCTAGCCTATTTTTAAACAGATTTACACTTTGACTGGAAACAACCTCTGAGGGAAGTTGGTTCCAGATATTAACTATTTTATAGGAAAAGAAATTTCCGCAGACTGATGTCCTAAATGTCTTTACACACTCAAATAGTGTGCAAGATTTCGTCTAACCTTTTCTTGAACTGATCCACAGAGGAACTGTTCACAACTTCCGAAGGTAACCTGTTCCATGTGTCACAGATCTTATACGTAAAGTAATTCCCACACACACTAGTCCTAAACCGTTTCAAATCCAACTTCCAACCATTGTTGCGAGTTGGGTTATCATTTAAACTAAACATACTTCTAAAATCGACATCGTTGAACCCTCGTAAGAGCTTGAAAACCTCGATCAGTTGACCGCGCAGCCTCCGAGTTTCAAGCAAAAACAAGTTCAGGGCGCGTAACCGTCGATTGTAGCCCATATGCCTAACGGAAGGGATTAACTTTGTGGCCCTCGCCTGCACTCGCTCCAGCCTCTCAATATCTTTCCTGAGGGTGGGCGACCAGAACTGCACAGCATACTCCAGGTACGGCCGAACAAGGGAATTGTACAGTGAGAGCACAATCTCCTTGTTCCGCAACTGAAATTGCCTCCTGATATAACCCAATAGTTTCTGGGCTTTCTTTTCCACCTCTACACACTGTTTCGTAAACTTAAGGTCACTGCTAATTAGCACACCCAAGTCCTTTTCTAAATCAGTCACCTCGATATTACTGCCCAACATTGAGTAGTCGACTTGGGATTGGCGTAGCCAATGTGCATCACTTTGCATTTACCCAAGAGAGAGAGAGAGAGAGTGAGAGTGAGAGTGAGAGTGAGAGTGAGAGTGAGAGTGAGAGAGAGAGAGAGAGAGAGAAGAACTTCAAAAGGCCTTGCAGCCCATACGGAGGAGGTACCAATGGCAACGGGTGCCACGTAAAATTTTCTACACCCTCAAATAGTGTGCAAGATTCGGTCTAACCTTTTCTTGAAGTGATCCACACAGGAACTGTTCACAACTTCTGTAGGTAACCTGTTCCAAGTGTCACAGATCTTATACATAAAGTAATTCCCACACACACACACACTAGTCCTAAACCGTTTCAAATCCAACTTCCAACCATTGTTGTGAGTTGGGTTATCATTTAAACTAAACATGCTTCTAAAATCAACATCATTGAACCCACGTAAGAGCTTGAAAACCTCGATCAGTTGACCATGCAGCCTCTGAGTTTCCAGTGAAAACAAGTTCAGGGCGCGTAACCATCGATTGTAGCCCATATGCCTAACGGAAGGGATTAACTTTGTGGCCCTCACTGGACTTGCTCCAGCCTCTCAATATCTTTCCTGAGGGTGAGTGACCAGAACTGCACAGCATACTCCAGGTGTGGCCAAACCAGGGAATTGTACAGAGAGAGCACAATCTCCTTGTTCCGAAACTGAAATTGCCTCCTGATATAACCCAACAGCTTCTAGGCTTTCTTTTCCACCTCTACGCACTGTTTGGTAAACTTAAGGTCGCTGCTGATTAGCACACCCAAGTCCTTTTCCAAATCAGCACCTCGATATTACTCCCCAACATCGAGTAGTCTGACTTGGGATTGGCGTAGCCAATGTACATCACCTTACATTTACTCAAGTTAAACGGCATTTGCCATTTCTCGGACCACTCTCCTATCCTACCTAGGTCGCACGCAGTTGCTCGATCGCCTCCAGCATCCCAACATTGGCCCCAAGCTTGGTGTCATCAGCGAATTTGGTGATCCAACTGACAATGCCACCGTCTATATCATTTATGTAAATGATAAACAACAGTGGCCCCAAAACGGAACCCTGAGGAACCCCGCTACTGACCGAGGCCCAACCCGAACTAGCCCCTTTAATTACAACCCTCTGCCGCCTATTCTTCAGCCAGTTATCAATCCACCTACCTACTTCCCCACTGATACCCAGCGCGTGCACTTTCGCCATTAGCCGAGGTGTTGATATGAATTTGTTACAGATTGGACAAGAGCAAGAATTAGCAGACTAGATGTGATGGCCGAATCTGCCCCCAAAACCAGGAAAATGTCAGGTTCAAAGCTCTCGGATGTTGTGGGCCTGGGGAAGGAGTTCATTCCCAGTGAGGTGCCGACTTGGAGAGCCGTTCTTCAGAGAGGGATTCGTCTGCAGGAGGAAAGGTTCCTCATTCATGACATCCAAAGGTCTAAATACCCTATCCAAGAGATGACTGATGAGCTGGCTTCACTCGTGATGACTCAGTGGAGGAAGTTGAATGTAAAGTTCTCCCCACCTGTGACAATCATGGAAAAATCGCGCTCATATAAGATCTTGTTGAAATGGAAGGAGATGACAGACGACGTGAATGGGAGAGTTAAGTCTGCTACCCAGAAGAGGATGGCTGACCTGGATAAACTCTGAAGTCTACGTTTGCAAGCATCAGATCATCTTGTGCAGCTCAGAGGGGAGTAGATGCTCAGGATGCTCCCTCAAGGCCCATGTGAACTGTAACTGTCCTTTGGAGGTGAAGATTCCTAAACTGGACCTTCAGTGGCTGTACTACCAGAGAGTGAAGACTTCCGAAGCTTCAGGAATCCAGATGTATTCTTAGACTTCGAAGACAGCAGGAGACAGGTCAAAGCAGCAAAGAGGAAGGAGGCTGAAGAAGCTTCTGCTGTGAAGAGGAAGAAGAAAGAGGAGGCTACTAATGAGGAGCTTCTCATGAAAGACTTTGAGGATGACGAAGAGCCAAACTTGGAAGAAGCTGCAAAAGAATCCTCTGGCAATGCTGAGGCGACTGAAGCTCCTATGGACATTCCCACTGAAGTACCTGCTGAAACTCCAACTTCTGCTACACGAAACTACATGAAGTTCCAAGGGACAGCTTCAGCAGCTTTGAGGTACAGGGTGGCAAATGTTCCAGCAGCTGCAGTTGCCACTGGCTTCCTGAATGACCTCATCAAGGCCAGTCATCTTTCCAAAGACAAGGCTTACTTGGCCATAGATGGCATGAAAGTCTGGAGGGCCAAGGAGGAAGTAATGGCCTCATCAGTTGAAGTTCTCACGCAGAGGTCAGAGGAGATCATCTCTGGGATATTCTTTGATGGCAAGCAGGACAGGAACACAAAGGTGTTGAAATATGACGAAGTGACAGGGAGATTTCATCCTGGCAAAGTGATCGAGGAGCATTACACTATCACGTGGGAGCCTCAAGGAAAGTACCTCTTCCATTTCACTCATGAGGAACCTGAGGAAGGAGAAAAGCCTGGTCATAAGATCGCTCAGAGCCTGCATGAGTGGCTTCTGGATCATGGAGCTGATGATTGCCTTGTAATGATTGGAGGAGACTCTACCAACATGGGGTGGTCTGGAGGCACCATAGCCCTATTGGAGAAGATGCTGGGTCGCAAGTGCCACTGGATGATCTGTCAGCTCCATGTGAATGAGCTCCCCCTGAGGAATTTAATCATCAAGCTGGACGGCCCTGTAACTCCCGGGTCAGGCTTCAGTGGGCCTATTGGAAAACTTCTTGAGAAAGTGAATGAACTTGAGGTCAACTTCAGCTTCAAACCAGTGGAAGGAACTGAAGATATCATAGAGCTGCCAGTAGAGATAGTCAAATCTCTCTCCACAGACCAGCACAACTGCTAACTTCTGATCAAAGCCATCAAGTCTGGAAGTCTCAGTCCACAGTTGGCTGGTCTCAAGTGCGGACCTCTGAACCAATCCAGGTGGCTCACTACTGCACAGGCCATCTTGCTGTTGTGGATGAGGGAGCACGGACTGAAGGGGGAGGTGTTGAGGAGGCTCGAGGTCCTTGTGAAGTTCTGCCTTAACTTCTACTTCAAAATGTATTATGACAGCAAAGTGAAGCACCACCTCAAATTTGGTCCTGCACACATTTTTTTCAAGCCTGAGATGGGTGGGTGAGAGCCAGGATAGACCATTGAGAAATGCTCCCAGTGTTCAGATTGAAGCAGGACATACTTAAGAGCTTTTCAGGTTCAAGTGGCTGATGAAGAGGCTGAAGCCATTGTTAATGCTCATAAGAGCTGAAAGTCTTCATAAGATCATAATATAAGATCTTATGAAGCCACGCTTTTCAGGGATCCAGGAAGAACAGGCATGTAAACCTACACATGGAGGTGGCAAGTCTCCCTCTACTCGATCAGAATAGAGTTGGTGAGCCGCGCCTATTCTTTGAAGAAAAACTTAAAATTCTTAAGTTTTACGTGAAATTTAAACATTTTTTCAGCACCCAGAGGTGTTGAAACATGCAAGAAAGCAAGGATGAGGTCAGAAAAGCAGCTTTTAGACTAAATCATATGCAAAACAGCTGCGCACTTTGGTTTGGGTGCCCTGAGGCTACAATAGGCAGCCTTCAAATCAGAAAATTGCGATTTTGACCATGAAAATGAGATTTTTCGGAAAAGTTACAAATAATAAACCCATCTTAGAATTAATTTTTACATAGGAATACATATTAGCCACTTTGTTTTTCCAAAATTTCAACCCTGAACCCAGAGTATATGCCCTAGTGCTACATGCCTCTCATTTCTCAGGGTCGCATACTGGCAAGAATATATCTGAAAAGTTTCACTCTATGTGGGATAGTTGGGATCTTGATGCAAATAAGAGGAATTTATTGGTGAGGGATGGAGCTAGTAATATGGCTCTTGGCTGAAATACCTTCAATATACTGCAGCATTCATTTACTCCAACTGGTTATTAGGGACTCAATTATGGTTCAGAGGAGTGTAATTGATATCCTTGCAAAAAGTTGCCACCTTGCAACTCACTTTAATCATTCTCCTTTGGCCTGTAACAATTTCAAACACATTCAAGTGCAGCAAAATCTTGAGCCTCTCCTATTGGTTCAAGATGTCCCAACACGTTGGAACAGTGCATATTTGATGCTAGAAAGATTATATAAATTAAAAACTCCAATGCAACTGTATTTGGCTGATCGTAGTGAATTACCTACCATCACATCCTTCGAGTGGACACTGATACAAAATCTCCTTAAAATATTAAAACCATTCTTCCAACTAACAGGAAATGAGTTCGGAAAAATCAACTTTGTCTTCTGTAATCCCAAACATTTGTATTTTACAAAGATTTCTTTCAAAGATTGGCCATGATGACCAAGGTGTTCAAACGACAGAGAGAACTCCTGACTTCTCTTCGAGCGCGTTTCTTGTCGGAGAGCAATGATGGGAAGTCTTTGAACATAATGAAAAATAGGGCTTATGTGACTGCAATTGCAATAGATCCACGGTATGTTATTTTTTTTCAACAAGATCAAAAAGAGCAGGCTAAACCCTGGCTGATTGAAGAAGTCAGGTATTGAAAATGACGAAGGTGGTAATGATTTTAATGAAAATGAAAGTGAAGGTTATGAAAGTGGAAGCGAAAGAAGCTCAAATTCCAGTTCTCCTATGTGAAAGATTAAAAATGAAGAGAACATTCTTGAAGTGTGTTTTATGGAGATCACAAAAGGAGAGCAATCTGGGGAAGTAAGTTACAAGAGAAGAAAGGTTGAAAAAAAAAAAAAAGTGCTCCTGTTCTATTGATTGCAGGGGAGTTAGACCAATATGCATCTGAAGCTCTTGTAGATAGGAAATGCTGTCCAGTTCAAATTTGGAAGCAGGAGGACCGATTTCCTCTCCTTAAAACTATTGTTTCAAAGCTTCTCTGCACACCCGCATCCTCTGTATTTTCAGAGAGAATGTTTTCTGAATATGGAAACATCTATGAAGCAAGGCGATCCCGAATATTGCATAAAAGAGGAGAAATGCTCTTGTTTCTGCACCACAATGGAAAAAAGTTCTAAATCACTGTTGTTGAGTTTTTTTTTATTCTGAAGACCTCCAGGCTGAATGGCGGCATCTGACCTACACAATACTGCCCTCCATTCATTGATTTCATTCCAAGCATTTTATATTGTATTCAATGTATTATTCTACATTTGTCAAGCTTGTAATGTTTTGTATTGTTTTGAAAATAAAGGAAAAAAAGGAGAAAAAAGAATGGAAAGCAAGTGCAGGGGTCTAGCAATATTTTACTCTTTATAAAAAATTTAACACCTAGACATTTTTATAAAAAGCTCTGATTATATTAATAGAACTGTAATCATTAAGGATGGACAGAAGTTTTATTTATTCTTGTCATCAGTATTGTGTTGATTTAATATAAAAAGTGTTGCTGGACTGGTTTAGGGGTGGGCCCTGGAGGACTTTCCATTTTTTTTGTATATAAAATATTATTTGTAATGTGTTATCATCATATTATGGCAGATTTTCATACAGGTGTTAATTTTCTAATGTCTTGGCCTATATCCGGCGTATCCAGCCGGATATGACCCATATCCTGCCGGATACCGGATATTTTGCAATATCCAGCCGGATATCATATCTGGTGCACCCCTAATCATGGACAGGAGAAGGGTGAGAAGTGGATTTTCCAGAAATTTTCCAAATCTTGTTCCAGATTTGGGAGGAAGGGGTGTGGGAGGTAATGGAGGAGATGTACACTCGCCAAGAAAAGCATCGGGCTTCACAGACTATGCAACAGGCCTGAGCCCGCGCACGTTTAAAGGCTATTGAATTTGCTAGGGATGGATTGTATTGAAGACGATGAAAGGCCAACTTCTTAGCCTGAATGGCCAGAGTGCATGATGGGGTCCACCATGGAACCAAAGGGGCAGAGGTGCAGGGATGTAGATTTGGGAATAGAGGACAGAGTAGCATAGGTAATATGATTTGTGAGGTAGGTGGAGGCAGCATCAACAGTCAGAAGTTACTCAGAGCGGCAGAGGTTCGACTTTCAGCGTAGAAAAGAGGCCAGTCAGTTTCAGTGAGGGACCATTGAGACTGGGAGTCCAGGACATATGGAGGAGGAGGGGGGGGGGGGGGGGGGGGGGGGGGGGGGGGGGGGGGGGGGGGGGGGGGGGGGGGGGGGGGGGGGGGGGGGGGGGGGGGGGGGGGGGGGGGGGGGGGGGGGGGGGGGGGGGGGGGGTCTGGAGGTGAAAAGCTGTGGGCTGGCCAGTGTTGAGAAGAGACAGAAGTAGTTGAAAAAAAGGGAGACCATAACACTGCCCCACTGATTGGTGATGGTATCACCACACAGAGGATGGCGCACGGTGAAGTCTCCCAGGAGGAGGAAAGGGGGAGGAAGCTGCAGGAGGAGAGCGGAAAGATCATCAACCAAACGTTCCTGTGACCAAGGGAGATATAAAGAGCAAACCAAATATAAATGGTCTAGGAAAACCTGAGCCACCACTGCCTGGAGAGGAGTGTTGAGGGGAAGGGGAGTAGATGGCACATCAGAATGGATGAAAACTGCTGTGCCCCCACAGGGGGCTGCATCAGATGGAGGGGGGTGAGAGATATGATGAAAACCTTCGGAGAGGATGCAAGGGGCAAACCCCAAGTTAGGTCTCCTGAAGGCACACACACACACTGGGTCAAAATCCTGGATAAGGAGGAAGTCCTCCCAATTAGGGAGAAGGCCTTGGCAATTCCATTGAAGGATAGCAGTCATCAAGAGCTGAATACAGGGGTAGCGAGAGATGTTATCAGGCGAGATTTAGAGACATAACCAGAAGGATGAGCTGACGAAGCTGGGGGGCAGGTTGAAGAAGGGGTGATTAAGGAATGGATGAAAGGGGATGGAGGGGGTTTAGATTTCGGGGGGGGGGGGGATGCGAGAATGAGGGTAGGGAGCAAGACTGGGTAAATCTAGTTTCTGAGATAGGGGTGGAGGAGAATATACTGGGGGCATTGGGAGGTCAAGGAGAGAGAGGGGGGTGGGAGGTGTGTTCAAGGCGGACCAGGGTGTGTCCTGATTCCAGGGTGGAGATGAATGTGCTAAGAGCATCGTGAGGTTACAGAGGGAGCAGGGTGGTGGAGAAGGGGGGGGGGGGATGTTGGCTTGAATTAGAATTTCAGAGGCTGCATAACCACCATCAGGAATAGGGAAGGGAATGGTCGCAAAGGGAAACAGGGGAATTTAGAGGAGACAGCAAAATGAAAGGGCTCTTTGAAGGTGGATGGGATACAAGGATAGGAAGAAGAGAAGTGGTGGAAGAGGGGGCGAGGGGATGAGGAGATGGGGATGTATGGAAAAACTATACGCGCTCACAACATGGTATCATATGTGGTACATTTATTTCATAATTAAATATAAATTATTAATTAATTGAATTAAATATCTATACAAAATTGCCTCGGGATTGGCGACATAGCATATTGGGAATGAAATAATTGAATTGCCATACGTACAAAGAACCTGTATGTATGAATCAGCCCCACATAGCAACAAGAAAACCCAATTTATTGTTTAGTCCAGGGTTGTGGAGTCGGAGTCGTGGAGTCGGAGTCGTGGAGTCGGAGTCGTGGAGTCGGAGTCGTGGAGTCGGAGTCGTGGAGTCGCACGTTTCAGGGCGGAGTCGGAGTCGAATTTTTACAATGTGTGGAGTCGGAGTCGTCGTGGAGTCGGAGTCGTGGAGTCGCACGTTTCAGGGCGGAGTCGGAGTCGAATTTTTACAATGTGTGGAGTCGGAGTCGGAGTTGGAAAATTTTGGACCGACTCCACAACCCTGGTTATAGCCACTAGGTTAAGGGTTATTCAATTTTAAGTAGGACTACTACTGGTTAGACCTTAATTATGTTTAAGAGAATCTTTTTCATTTATATATATATATATATTATTGGAAAAAATAAAAATCCCTTAATATGATAATATCTACAAGTCAACATCCTTCTTAATATTTGAATGTTCCCTTATCCTAGAAAGTAACCTGACGATTCATGTGGTGGTGATGAAATGTCTTATTATTATGATAATTATAGAGTGAAACACTAGAGGAGTCGGAGTCGTATATTTAAAATGTGAGGAGTCGGAGTCGGATTTTTAGATTTTTTTACAATGTGTGGAGTCGGAGTCGGAGTCGAATTTTTACAATGTGGAGTCGGAGTCGGAGTCGGAGTCGGAGTCGAATTTTTACAATGTGTGGAGTCGGAGTCAGAAAATTTTGGACTGACTCCACAACCCTGGTTTAGTCTACCAAAAAGAAGTAGACACAACAAAATGTTGCTAGAACGGCAAATAATACACGAGAACCAAGGAACGGCTCTCAGGGCTGTTTATTCCAAGCGAAGCTTTAAACGCGGAGGATGTCTTTGTCCCCCCTAGAGTCCTGAGTGAATTCTTTATAAAATAAAACCTAATGACTATAAAAGGATAGGCCTATTCCTTCAGGGGTTTATATAGTGACTGCCTATATTAATTACCTTAAGTAAATTCGCCGCGTAACCCCATCGTGGCGGCCCTACACCGAAAATGACCGTCACGCCCTACATCGAAACAAACAAAGACCCAGCAAAAATAAGGTGAGCAATTTCAGTTTTTATTAACATAAGGCTTTCCCAACTCCCGATGCTAGAATTACCGTAATCAATATAAATATAAAGAGGTCCTTTAAAGACCTACATATTTATAACTCTCTAACGAAAAAGCATAGGGCTTTTGTCGGTAACCCTCCACTGAGTCTGTTGGAAATTTCCAACGGATGAGGGCACAGGCAATCAACCCATAGCCCTATAGTTTTTTCAATGGTGGCCCTGTGTATGGGGAACTAACCCCTCTAAAATTTACACTGACACACGCAGTGGCTAGGCTTAACTCAGTAGGCCTAACCCCAATTTCAACCGTAAAGCCAACTGGGAACCGATTCCTTTACCTTTACACTAATCGAAAACAAAGGCTTGTTCATTTAACAGGCATAACTTATTTTAGGTCCTAAAAATAATAGGCCCGCAACATTAAGCCTATTTAATAGGTCCTACTCTTCAAATTCAAAACTAAGCCTTGTTAATTTAACAGGCTTAACTCATTTGAGGTCCTATAAAATAATAGGCCCAAACATAAGCCTACTTGGTAGGCCCAACAAATAGGCCTATTTAGTAGGCCCACCTAACTTTACCTTACATAATAGGCCTACCTCTTAAAGTAGGCCTTACTCTTTACACTCAAGGCCTATCCTAACTAAAAACATTGTGAATTTTTAATTTAACCTGTGGCGCAGGTTATATAAAAAACTTATTACTGTACAGTAATTTAACTTGCTCAACATCATAAAAATTAAACTCAGAACTTTAACACTAACAACAATTATGGAAGACTTGGACAAAAGGGTAAGAAACCCAGACCAAGAAAACAAAAACACAGACCTTGGGGCTACGGCACCATCTCAAAATCACAAAAAATTAATGAGGAAAAAATCAGCACGTAAAGGTGTCATCACCAAACTGTACAATGATTTCAAACAAAAGGAACCTACAAGATATGATCTTGAAACAACATTAAATTCTATTACTCGTTACAAACAAGAAATTTTCATACTAGATGAAGACATAATTACAGAAATTGATGACACAATTGAACTAACAGATGATGAGTATTCTACTCTCCTACTTGACAATGAAAATTACATTACAAAAATTAACAACTATATTTCTGAAATTCAAAACCAACTTGATGAGTGCAAAAAAGAAGACACATACGAAAGCTTCTTAGAAGCTACAAGAAATGCTTCATTTAGCCCTCCCAATGTGGCTGAGGGCAATGAACTAAAATCAAAATTGCCTACACTTGCAGTACCCACTTTTGAGGGTGACAGAGCCAAATTTCAATCTTTTATTGAAAAATTTCATAGCCTTATAGGTAATAAAAACTACATTACAGATGTTGATAAATTTAGTTATTTAGTGAACTATCTGAAAGGCCCAGCCTTAAGATTAGTGGAATCACTACCAGCCATAGGTGCTTCTTATTCTGTAGCAATAGAATTACTTAACAGAAATTACATGAATAAGGATGAAATTATACATGATTTGGCTCTTAAAGTAATGAACATGCGAACCCCAAAAGACAACTATGGTGACCTCTTTGATTTTTACTGTGAGTTTGAATGTCTCATGGGACAACTTAAAAACAATAATTTAAACATTGCAGAAACAGCTTGGATCATTCAAGCTGTTGTTTTTGAAAAGCTCCCTTCTAAAGTCAAAGAGATATTTCATCAGAGGACAACTGACATATACCCTAGCCTTAATAAACTAAGAGAAGATTTCCCAACTGTACTAGCACTTTACAAATCAAGTTACACACACCCAAAATTTAACACAGAACAAGAAAAAACCAACAATGCAGAAAACCAAAAACCTAACAAAAGATTTCAACACTTACCAGTTACATCAAAACACAACCGCAAAACTCAATTTGCAGAAAATAAAGTGACAGAAAAAGACTCAAAGACTCCTACTCTGCAAAACTTTAATGTAGCTACTTTTGAGTATAATCCCACACCATGCAAATTTTGTTTTAGCAGTGAACATATTCTACAAATTGTCCCAAATACAAAGACTTTACAGCAAGGTCAAAACGTTGTGAACAACTAAACTTATGCAAAAAATGCACTGGATCAGGGCACCAAAAGTCAAATTGCAAATCAAATTTGATATACAATTGTAAGTTTTGCAACAGTTTTGACCATGTTACCCCTATGTGTAATACACACACAGACATTGGAAAAACTGACAAACATTATGAACAAACACCCAAATCAAACCAAAACAAACAGAAACAAACCAAAAATGCTATGAATGGACATATCAGTTCATCTAGCATTAACCACAATTCAAAAATTCTTTTACCAACCACAACTTTGGAAATCCAAAACAAAAGAGGACAAATAGTACAGGTTAGGTGTCTTTTAGATACCTGCTCACAACAAACATTTGTAACTAAACAACTGATAGAAAAATTGGGACTTCAAAACCAACAAGGAGATGAAGATCTCTCTATTTCATCATTTATCAATAAAAACCCAGTACAAGCCAGTTTTAAAACTGCAAATATAACTTTAACTCTTGATGAAACATTTGAAACCCTTAAGGTTGTTGTTGTGGACAAAGTAGAACAAGAAAAAATACAAATAGCTGGGTTAAAACAAGCTTTGCTCCAACTTCAAAATAAATACACGATAGCTGATAAAACCCTTAATGCAGATGTAGTTGATGATATACATATGCTCATGGGGGCTGACTATCTTCATCTGGTCCATAGAGGCATCATTAAAATTGGAGATGGAATAGCCATACAAACTCCCACAGGTATTGCTCTTTTGGGTGACATAACTAAATACCATCTTACTACTGACACAGAAAACACAGAACATGAACAAAATTTACGCAAAACAAAATCACCACAGTCACAAATTTCTGACTATGTGACAAACTCGAACTACAAAAACACTGTCATAATCCCACATCATTTGAATGAAAATGATTCCACATTGGATGAAGGGTTACAGCAGTTGTGACTATTAGAATCAGTTGGCATAAAGGACAGTACTATTACACATGAAGACCAATTGATGACAGAACAATTTAAGGATACATTACAACACAGAGACAATCAATACTATGTGGAGCTGCCTTGGAAAACACCTTGTCCAGAAATAATGGACAATTTGAAAGTAGCTAAGGCACATCTGTATAAAAATTACAGAAAACTAAAAAATGACAATCTTTTAGAACAATACAACAACATATTCAAGGAACAAATAGAAAGGGGCTTCATTGAAGAAGTTACTGATGAACCCTTTAAAAAACGAGGTTGTCATTATTTAACACACAGGGGAGTTTACAGAGAAGACTCATCCACAACTAAACTAAGAGTAGTATACAACTGTAGTTTAAAAGACACAAATTCTGTTAGTTTAAATGATTGTCTCATGGAAGGCCCAAACCTTGTCTCAGATCTTGTAAAAATTCTCCTTTGCTTCCGTTTAGACAATTATGCAGTACAAAGTGACATAGAAAAAGCATTCCTCTGTATAAATTTGAAGCTTGAGTATGATAAAAATCATCTCAGGTTTTTGTGGTTGAATGATCCACATGACCTTAACAAAGGTTTCAAAACCTACAGATTTAAAGTAATTATTTTTGGAGCAAATTGCTCTCCAAGTATTCTTGCTTTAACAATTAGAAACCACCTAAACTTATTTCAAGAGGACTTAACAGTTCAGTTTTTAAAACAAAACTTTTATGTGGATAACCTCATTGGTTCCACTGTAACTGAAGAGGAATTGCTTGAAATTTACCAAATGTCACAACCCATAATGAAGCAAGGAAATTTTGGATTGAGAGAATGGGTTTCTAATTCTCCTAAATTAAATGAACAAATAACAAAAGACAACAATGGGAACATTGAACCAAACAATTACACGAAAACACTTGGAATGCTTTGGTTTTTAAAACAGAATTCTGAACACGATGACACTCTTTGCACGAAGAGTTATAACTTAAATCCAAATGCCAATACAAAAAGACAAGTGCTTTCAGAATCATCCAAAATTTTTGACCCCATTGGATTATATTTACCAGCAACCATAAGATCCAAAATCCTTTTGCAAGACTTATGGAAAAAGAAAATTGATTGGGATGAACCACTTTCAGTGGAAGACCAACTTCATTGGAAAAAATTAGCCACAGACTTGAACAAAGTTCAAGACATCTACGTACCAAGATGTGCTGGCTACAGATTGAAATCGCAAACACTACACATTTTTACAGATGCCAGCACACAAGCTTATGGGTGTTGTGCCTATTTAACAAGTGAAAATGAAAGTAACTTGGTTTATTCAAAGGCAAAAGTGGCACCCTTAAACCAAAAGAAAACTGTACCACAACTTGAATTATTAGCTGTCTCATTGGGAGTTAAAACAGCAAACTTTCTTTCACAAGTGTATAAAGAAGTTGACATAACAAACATTTACTTATGGACAGACAGTCAAATTTGTCTAACATGGGTGACCAACACAGATACAACTTCTTGCAAAAATATATTTGTGAAAAACAGACTAACAGAAATCAAAACTGCAAACACAAACCTTGGTATCAAATTTAGGTACATAAAAACAAAGGAGAATCCTGCAGACTTTTTGACAAGAGGGCTCTCTTACAAGCTGTTGAAAACAAATAAAATCTGGTATGAAGGGCCCGAATGGCTAACATGTGAGGATCTTTGGCCAGCCAAAGTAGTTAACCTCACACTCAACTCTACAACAACTGAAAAGATCACTGAGGACAAACCTATATTTGACTATCACCTTTATTCAGACCTAAACAAACTCTTGAGAATTACAGTCTATTGCTGCAAGTTTGTCAATAGCTACCTTCTCAAACACTGTCCTCAGAAAGCCTTTTCTAACTTAACAGAAACTGCAACAAAATACTGGCTCAAACAGATACAAGCTTCAGAATTTGACAAGGAGTTGAAGTATCTTAGGTCCAGTAGCACATTAAACAAAGGTATTCCTTCACTTGTCATGGATCTAAATCTGTACCTGGATACAGAGGGTCTGATAAGGTGTAAAGGAAGGCTTAACAAGTCAACTTTGACTTACAACTCTAAGCACCCAATTCTTCTTCCAAGGAGAAATCACTTCACAAAACTCATCATCAGGGATACCCACAACAAAATACACCACATGGGAGTCCCACAAACCCTGACAGAGCTGAGAAAAACTTACTGGCTACCAAAGGGTAGAACTGAAACAAAGAAAATTTTAAACACATGCATTCCTTGTAAACGTATCCATTCACGACCCTTTAAGACCCCAAGCCCTCCAGACCTACCTGTGGAACGAGTAACATTTACTCGGCCATTTGAAACCACGGGTATTGACTACACTGGAGCGGTAAATGTGAGTTTTGGAGACAAAATGGATTCAAAGGAATACAAAGTGTACATTGTACTCTTCACCTGTGCTGCCACACGTGCCATATGTCTAGACATAGTAGAAGATCTGACAGCAGAAGCTTTTATTGCTGCTTTCAGACGATTTTGTGCACACAATTCTGTACCCAAAACTATATGGTCAGACAATGCCACATACTTCAAATCTGGTGAAAGAATTATTCATCAGATTTGTGACAGTGAAACAGTACAAACTCATTTAACCAAACACAACATAACCTGGAAGTACATTCCTGTTAATACACCATGGTATGGTTCAATTTGGGAAAGAAACATACAAACTGTAAAGAACTGCCTTAAAAAGACTATTGGGACAAAACATCTACAACTTTTTGAACTCATGACTATTCTGTCAGAAATTGAAAATGTTGTCAACAACAGACCATTAACTTATGTGGGAGATGGTATTAATGAGCCAGAACCTCTCACACCAAACCACCTAATTAAGGGAGAAACAGTAAACATGTTACCAGAATCTGAACATAACAGTACAGAGGATCCAGATTGGGAAATAGGACACAAAGAACTCAACACAAAATACAACATTTGACACAAATCAAGACTCAATTTATAACAAAATGGAGAGAAGAATACTTAACAAGTCTTAGAGAAAGACATAAACAATTAACAAAACAAAGTTGGAATGATTCAGTCAAAATTGGGGACATTGTGTTGATACATGACAAGACACCAAGACAACATTGGTCAATGGGAAAAGTCTTGGAACTCAAAACTGGTGAAGACGAAGTTACCAGGGTTGTAAAACTGAAAACAGCAACTGGTGAAACCACCAGAGATATCACATTACTATATCCTTTGGAGTGTGGGGCTAAATTAGAACCATTACCCCAAAGGATGGATCAGGATACTATTGGGGAGGAATCTCTCAATGTGCCTGATGTAACTCAGACTAAACCAGACAGGCCTCAAAGAAAGACTGCTTTGAAAGCCAGAAAACTTTTACAAGAAAAAATTAAGACTGGTGACTTATAAAACTTACACAAACTGAGCAAAGTTAAAATGCTTAATAACTTTACTTTAATCCCATAAATTTCCTATACCTAAAGGGAGTCAAACTGATTGACATAACTTTAACTAAACTTGAGAAGTTGGCCTCTTGAACTTTCATATTTGAATAGGTCTTGAGTAACCTCTCTCTCCTAAATTTCTACTTTATTCTTTTCAATCCATTTCACATGGTTTTAAAACACAGTTTATCAAAAATTTGATCTATAACATACAAATTTTTCTCCGGCCCCCCCCAGTATATGGAAAAACTATACGCGCTCACAACATGGTATCATATGTGGTACATTTATTTCATAATTAAATATAAATTATTAATTAATTGAATTAAATATCTATACAAAATTGCCTCGGGATTGGCGACATAGCCTATTGGGAATGAAATAATTGAATTGCCATACGTACAAAGAACCTGTATGTATGAATCAGCCCACATAGCAACAAGAAAACCCAATTTATTGTTTAGTCTACCAAAAGAAGTAGACACAACAAAATTTGCTAGAACGGCAAATAATACACGAGAACCAAGGAACGGCTCTCAGGGCTGTTTATTCCAAGCGAAGCTTTAAACGGGATGTCTTTGTCCCCCTAGAGTCCTGAGTGAATTCCTTATAAAATAAAACCTAATGACTATAAAAGGATAGGCCTATTCCTTCAGGGGTTTATATAGTGACTGCCTATATTAATTACCTTAAGTAAATTCGCCGCGTAACCCCATCGTGGCGGCCCTACACCGAAAATGACCGTCACGCCCTACATCGAAACAAACAAAGACCCAGCAAAAATAAGGTGAGCAATTTCAGTTTTTCATTAACATAAGCTTTCCTAACTCCCAACGCTAGAATTACCGTAATCAATATAACTATAAAGAGGTCCTTTAAAGACCTACATATTCATAACTCTCTAACGAAAAAGCATAGGGCTTTTGTCGATAACCCTCCACTGAAATCTGTTGGAAATTTCCAACGGATGAGGGCACAGGCAATCAACCCATAGCCCTAGATAGTTTTTTCATAGGGGGCCTGAGCAAGGAAGCTTGGCAGAGGGACCCAAACACCGGGGACTGGCGATGGGTCATTTAACGGAAGAATGAGGAGGGGGAGGAGAGTCCAGAAGAGGGGGCAGTTTTCGCTATATATGCTGAAATGTCAGCAATGGTTTCAGGAGGGAGAATAAGCGGGTTAGTTGTTACTGAGGTGGAGCAGATGGGAACAGTGGAATTGGAAGTTCTAGTGGTACAGGCTGGAGGAACAGTGAGCACAGGGGGTGGAGATGATGAGAGAGAAGAGGATGAGGTACGGGGATGGGTGGACAAGGCCTGATCAGGCCTAGAATGATAGGGTGTGGAAGAGGATGGTATGGAGGTGGATGAATGAGAGGTAGTTGGGCAGGAGGAGCGCAGTGTTTGAGCAAAAGTAAGGCCTGGGCGAGTGAATCAGGACCTAACATGGGCCCTCACTTCCTGAAAACTCACCTTGTCTGACTCCCGGACTAACAGGACCTCACGCTCGAAGAAGTAGGTCGGACAGGAAGAGGAGGAAGCAGCATGGTCTTATCTACAGTTGGCACAGCAAGGAGGATTCGAACAGGAGGAACCATGTGTCAGGGACGCGCAGTTGACACAAATGCCAGGGGAACTTCGGCACGTCTTATTGACATGTCAGAACCTCTGGCAAGTAAAACAGCAGCGTGGTCTGGGGATGTAATGACAGACCGGAAATTGAAGATAACCAGCCCTAATTTTCTTGGGTAATTGGGAATGAGCAAAGGTCAGGATCAATAAAGGAGATAGAATCCTTGTCCCCTGAACCATATGGGGTGAGCGGTAAACACAGGTCATTTTCTGAGAGAAGAGGCGGGTGAGAAGATCCGATTCTGAGTATTCCAAAAGATGGGGAGCATGTACTACACCCATACAAGTGTTAAAGGAAGAGTCAGGGAGACAATCCAGGGGAGCAGAAGCCAGGAGAGAGATGAAACTTTCTGGTGTTGGGCTCTGGAGGAGACCTCCACCACAAAAGAACCATCATTCTGGGGCCACGTTTGTCTGGGATCGCCACAGCGGGAAGTGAAGTCATCGTAGACCTCAAAAACATCCAGCTGTGAGAGGGGGAGGGGGGAAGAAATGAGGACCAGAAACTGAGGGTAATCAGGGTCAGTCATCAGCTCCCACAAGGGGGGGGTCAAAAGACTTGTGGAAATGACACACAAGAAGTCTTTGAATGAGGAGGACGCGAGTGCTCCGCAGTCCAAGGGGGGTCAACCCCATCAGGATGCGGTCTTCCAGGGGTAGAGGACTCAAGGGCCTGGTTGCCCACCACCTGAGTGCTAAGTAGGGATGCAACGGGTAGCGCTTTTACCGGGTAATCAGGTATTGAAGACGTTCCAAAATTTGTTGGTTTAGTACCATGACTTATTAACTGTGTGCAGTTCAAGCACTTGGCTTTACTATTATCTAATTTATCAATGATAAAATAGTCCCAAACCATACTACAATTTGCCATTTTGAATGTTTTGTTAAAAAATATTATACAAAAAATATATCAAGAAAACCTGCAAAACAATAAAATTAAAATAGAATTTGGTTTTTACTACCCATACCCAATTTTTTTAGCAATTACCCGATTGGGTTGGGTATCATCGAGTAGTACATTACCCGATTGGGTCGGGTACCCGTGACATCCCTAGTGTTAATAGTAGTAGTAGTCCGAGAATGAGAAGCAGAGGTCGTAAGCTGAGGAGTAGAGGAAGCCATAGCAAACAAAAGGAAAGCTTCATCCCCCGCATGCATCAAGCCACCACCGACTCCAACAAGGGAAAGGCGAATCGTGGGCACACTCAGTCCCACTGGCAATAGACATCACGCAGGGAAGATACACCCATACCCAGTACCTGTGCTAAAAGGCAGCCACGCTTGTCCAATACCCGGTGAAAGATGGCAGGGACAGGGCTTGGGTTTGGTTTAAGAGCGACAAGGGTGAAAGACAACCACCTCCCTCACCCAAGGTCCAAGGAAAGAGTCAAGGTCCAAAACAAGGATTGAGGGAAAGGAGGAGAAAGAAATAAATAAATAGAAGCAGGAGATCAGCCAGGTCCCCAGATGGGTCCAATGCTCCATGAAGGCAGAGAGCCCTTCCATCGAAGGAAGATGCATTCCCACATTGGCCACAGAGGGACGCACCCTATAGCTCTGGACAAAGCAAAGTGGTTCATAATACAGGTTACAATCACTGACCAGGCAGTGTTTCACAGTATTTTGAAGCCTTTCATAGTACTGGTAAGTTTTCTAATATTCATGAAGGTTAGGTATTAATGAGTAGGTTTATTCTTTCTATACTGATTTTAGTTTTAAGTTCTATGGATATGCTTGAATTTGTAACATGATGTGACAGTATTTTTAATTATTTCTAGGAATGTTGTGAAGTCAAGGGTTCTATGATGTATTGTATATTGCTATACAGTTATGTTCAGTGGACCTGGCAACAGTTTATAGATTAATTTGTATATTTATTGCATACATTATTTTATAAGCTTCATTTAAGTACTTGCTCATCATGTTTTTGGTTGAAAAGGAGCCAATATTTGCCCATTACGTTTTGGACTGATACAGCCTCTTTGATTGCACACTGCACAGGTTACAGTTGGTTTAGTGTTTTGCTCCTCCTTATACTGTAGTTAGTGCAGCCTGGTCATTTCAATTTAATGTACATTGTTTATTAATATATAAGTATATTTATGCTGTAAATACATTTTTTTTAAGGGTAATGTAGAACTTATACTAGTTCTGGTTGTTTGTGATTGTGTGTTGAGTTGTTGTTACCAGTATGTAAATATAGTGGTCAGTATAGTTCTATAGTTACCACAAATTCTGGGGTTAGTATATGTTTGTATTTATATTCATTCCAATACATTCGATAAGCATTAAACTATTTTCTTTCCTCATCAGATTTGCCTATATAGTAAACTCGTTACAACCAATTACACTCGGAACAAAGAACCCATGATTTACTATAACTCCATGCTGGGTTAACTCACCCTAAGGAACTTAGAACCCCCCGATCCTTCCAGAGGGATGAAGTCCCCTAATAATAAAGCCACCCTATTATAGTATCACAAAATATGAACAAAAATGAATACTTTGAACAAATATAACTAATTTTTAAATACTGTATAATAGAATCAAATAACTTTTTCAAGCATTTAATTTAGTCTTTCCCTCTTTCACCCACGAAAAGATTAAGTCTGTGATGCGCTTTCAACCATTTATCTTTAACCTTCCCTTTTGATGGGGGCAACTATTAGTTTTTACTGTAGAAGACGTAAATAATGTTCCCGATGTGGACGATATCATTGCATTTAGTAGCGAGACTATTTTAATGAAATAACTGTTTACAAGGGTGAGATTGCGCATTACATCGATAAGCTAAAAGTTAACAAGGCTCCAGGCCCTGACACACTTTATTCTAGAAATTTGAAAGATTTGAAAAATGTTATCGTAGCCTCGTAGGCCCATTAACAAAAATTTTTACTAAGTCACTGGAAGAGGGGATTATTTCTGAAGACTTCAAATTAGCTAACATTACGCCCATTTTTAAAAAAGGCAACCGCACAGTAGTTACCAATTATAGGCCTATTAGCTTAATGTCAATTGTCAATAAACTTTTGGAATCCATAGTAGTTATGGATTGTATCATCGATCACTTAGAAAATCGTGATTTGATTAATAGTAGTCAGCATGGGTTTTGATGCAATAAATCTTGTTTAACTAATTTGTTAGAGTTTTATAACAGAATAGTGCACAAATACGATAGGCATAGAGCAGCTGATGTTATTTATTTAGACTTTAAAAAAGTATTCAATACAGTTTCGCATAGAAGATTAATTGCAAAAGGTTAAAGTTTACAGTATACGCAGTCAGTTAGCTAACTGGTTAGAGGAATGGCTTCGTGCCAGGAAACAGAGGGTCATTGTTAATGGTAGGGAATCAGGGTGGCTAGATGTAAGTAGCAGTGTCCCTTAGGGTTCAGTGTTAGGCCCATTGCTATTCGTAATCTACATTAATGACATAGATGTAGGCTTTCCCAGTAATGTGTCAAACTTTGCGGATGATACTAAAATAGGCAGTAAAGTCCTTAACGTGGATGATAGAAATAGGCCGCAAGACGATGTAAATAGGATTATGGAATGGATGGATGTGGCAGATGCAATTTAACATAGACAAATGTAAAGTTTTGCATATAGGTTCTCGTAACAATAATTACATGTACATGATGGATGATAGACAGTTAGTGAGCATTGATGAGGAAGTAGATTTAGGCATACATGTATCTAAGGATTTAAAAGTTAGGAACCAGTGCCTGGAGTTTTGCGCAAAAACTAATAGGATGTTAGGCTTCATAGCGCGTAATTTCAAATTTAAATCAAAGAATATTATATTGCCCCTTTACAAGTCCCTAGTCAGGCCTCACTTAGAATATGTCATTCAGTTTTGATCCCCATATTTGCATGAGGATATTGATAGGTTGAAAAGGGTTCAGCGACATGCCAAGAAACTAATTCCATCACTATGCAACAAGTCTTACGAAGATAGGATTAAAGAGTTAGACTTGTATTCACTCGAGACTAGGAGATTAAGGGGGGAGCTTATTGAAGTTTTCAAAATCGTTAATAAAATTGATAATGTAAATTTTGACAAATTGTTCATTTTCGATAATAGCAATACTCGCAATAACAGATTTAAATTACACAGTAGAAGTTTCATTACTAACATTGCAAAAAACTTTTTTACCTTTAAAGTACCATATTTTTCAGTGTATAAGACGCACTTTTTTCCAAAAAAGGGGTCTCAAAATCATCCTGCATCCTATACACGAAGGTCATAATATTACCTTTATATGGGCTAGAAGAACTGATGGATTTTTACAAAAATTCATCATCTCTTAGTCCTTCCTTACTGTGTATTGGTTTGGCCAATTTTACACTAAGTTTCTACTCTTCCCAACCCACTGATATGAAAAACAGTACATATTGCATAATGATTTACTTTTATGTTTCATAACATAGAGTATAGTCTCCTGTATACTTAATACTATTTTCTTATAATGAGTATGGGTGAAAGAAAATGTATCACCATACTTTTGATGGAGGGCTTTAACAAAAATCAGCCTTGCTGGTAGAAAATTACGGACATTTTCTGACAACTAGGCAGTTGGTCATAATTTTTTTCCTGAAAAAGGGCCTTGAAAATAGGGGTGCGTCTTATACACCAAAAAATACAGTAATCGATAAATGGAATAATCTTCCCACGTCCATCGTGAACTCTACCAGTGTTAGTATGTTTAAAAACAGTTTAGATAGGCATTTTAAAAATATTAACATTGTTTAAAATAATGAAACAATTAGCAACAGCCCAACAGGAGCTCTTGGGGTGATAGTTGAGGTTTCAATCTTTTGACGATTGATGCCAGCATGTGATATACCAGTGATAAATTTATTAAAAAAAAAAATAGACTAAAACGAACTTAGATGTAGCTCATAACGTAAACTAACCCACTTTTTGTTACACTCTTCATACTTTTTTTTTGTTCTTTTCTCATCCTCTACTTGCATATCTGTAGTTTGCATGGTATGACAGTGTTACTTTGAGTTAAGACTGTATTTGCATGGTTTGTAAGCATTCTTATTTTACTTCTTTTCATCTTTCACCCCTTTCCTATTCTCTTTGACTATTTTTCCGACTTGTCAGCAGTGACTGGCAGATGATGATGGCAAGTCTTTCTCTCTCTTTTTTTGAATGAATGTTAACCCATGAGTGATAGGTTTTGCTACTTACTTAACCCCTTATTCTCTTCTTCTAACCCCCTACTCTCTTCTTTCTCTCAGGCTAACCTTAGAGTGGATCTGTTAGCCTTAGCTTCTATAGATCTGTAGATCTCGTATTCTTCCTTTATTTTCATAATTTACTTAGTGTGCTGCAACTTACATTGAAATATGTTGTCTACATTGTTACAAAAATAACAAATAAATTTTGAGATTTATATCCTGCCAATAAAGTTTGTCATCATCATCATCATCATATCAAATAAATGACAAACATGTTAGCTATTTGAAAATTATTTACATGACAATTAATACTCAATAACAGTGGTGTTACAAAAATAAAAGTACTTTGTACCCGTAATTGAAGAACTGAAACATACCATCTACCATTAGCCTAAATGAAGAAGTCAGCAAAGGTTACAGGAATGACTGGACACTCAAGAAATGCTTAAAATTACGCGTGTTGGTCATTTTTAACAAGAAAAAAGGTTTTGATCCCACAAAAACCTGTAAATTCTTTCCATCATCTGACCCAACATGCTAAGGAGGAGGCCACACAAACCAAATTATTATTATTATTATTATTAAATGTAACCCCAAGAATTACAGTTGTTAACCAATCATTAAATTTTTCATTTGAGATTAAGTATAGTAACAAGTATCCAAAAATAATAGTAACAATAATGTCTAATGTTCAAGTGCCTTAGGAAAGGCCTGAAAGCTATAGTTAGTTTTAAATTCTTTTCCAGCATTTCAAAAGGTTCCTCATTATCCTATTATTATTCCAATGCATAGTCAGTCAGTCAGTCAAAAATGAAAAAAAAAAAAAAAAAATCTCACAGAAGACAAACAAAAGACTGGAGTAAGAATTTTGCTGAATAACTTTTCATTATAGGCCTAACCTTCACTACTTGAAATCCAAAGAATGTCAAATCCAGTTTTTATATTTCCTTACAAATACCTCACCTCTAAAAACAAATATAACCCACAATTCGTCCTTCTTGAAATAAGTGAACGATGAATGCATTTTAAGTGAAATAACCATATTTTTCCCTTTCTAATGCAACTTAATACATTTGTCAGTGTGAAAATTTGAACCAACAATACATCACACTTCAACATAAAAACTTAAAACTAATGACAACTTGACCTTCATGAAGTGAGGAATCATCACCCGAAACATTTGAAAGGTTGAAAGGTAACGAAATCATTTATACTTGCGCAATAATCATGTATTCATCGCGATACCAACCTCTGCATTACCAATAAGTGAATTTTATATTACTGTATGAAAAAGTTGCAATCTATTGCAATCTATTTTTTTCCAACTATATATAACTTTAAGCTAAAAATTAAACGTATCAATGATTACCTTTTGAGAGGAAGATGCATCAGTGTGTTTAAGATCAGCTTCTGTGCCCATGATTTCTGTGAAAATCATGCTACCATCGCCATTTGCAGTCCCATCTTCTTTATCTGCCTCTTTATCATAATTTATTTCTTGAATGGGCTGAAGTAGATCAACTTGACTTGTAGCATTTTGGACTGCGCTTTCATCTTCGATTGGCAAAAATATCGTGTGTCCATCACCAAAATTTTCAGCTGAAGAGTCATCCTTAAAATATATATAGCTCATATATAAAAAAATCAAATTACAAAAATAACATTACGGTAATTGTAATAAAAAACATTAAACTCGGACCACTGTCAGGTTTTGAGAACTCAAAGTAGCTTACTGGAATCTTCATGGAGCATGACTCCAGATTCCTGGGATCTTGGGAGCATTGCTCCAGTAAATTTGACCATGAGAAAAAGTAAATTTGGGTTTGGGTTTTGTTCATCCGCTAGACGTTATGCAATTTTTTTGCGTATACATTCTTGTACAAACCAATTTTTTTAAATTACAAATTTAGTTATTTTAAGTTTAGTTGGTAATTCCATATTTAACAATTATTTTTATTTTTTGTTAAGCTTCAATGTTTTGATAATTAAAATTTTATTAAAACGTATATTTTTTTTAATATAAAATTATCAGGATTGAACTATGTTCCATTGATCTCAGCCAGGTTTGATAAATTGGCCAGATAATTACTTGTGCGGTTTTAAGTAATCCACCATGACTCTAGAATTGAAAAGTTTAGTTAAGTTTAAACTTACTTTTACTTACTTTAACTTACCTACTTTTACTTACTCTTCCTTACTTTTACTAAGTTTAAAGCACTTACTTTTACTTACTTCATTGTACTATATTTACTTACTTTTACTCACTTTTACCATACTATATTTACTAACTTTTACTTATTTTGTATTTTTTCAGGTAGTCAATAATCAATAAAGGATCCTAATATTGATGAAGTTGGAGAGAAAAGTGAGGGTGTTAAAAGGGGTTACTTTTGTGGTCAATGCAAGAACAAATATTCAAAGAAGCAAAACTGGGAGGAACATTTTAATTCCAAAAAAAATATTTGTTACAATACAAGAGGTCCCAGAGTTTGGGCCCACAGCTTAGATATTGCAGTAAAGAAATACCAGGATGAAGTGCAGCAAAGAGATACGGCAAAGCAGTCATTTAGTTTGTTCACAAAATGTGCTAGTGCTAGACCTCAGAAAAATGAACCAACTTCATAAACTGCTAATCTAGAAAATGAAACTTTTTCACTAGATGTTTCACAGACTGAAGAAAGTGCTTCTCCTCCACCTAAGAAACAAAAGGTAAGTGAGGAATCTGTGCATCAGACTAACAAAACTGCTTTAGAGGAATTTGAAAATTCCCAAATCCAGAAGACATTGAATGCAATTTTGCGCCTAACAAAAGAAACTCACCAAGCTGTTGTGGTTAATAAAGAGAAGAGTCAAAATATGCCTTCAAGTTCAAGTGTTGCATCCAAATCTAATAAAGTGATGAAAACATCTTCTCGGAACACTACTAAACGCATAGAAGACTTATGTGGCAACATCTTATACTACATAATGAAAACAAACACTGCATGGGCTCTATATCCAGTACTTCTAGCTGTATTACATAGGTCAGGTTGTGAGGTTGGAAATTTGAATCATAGCACACATGCGTGCGAGACAATTTGTGAGCTATTAGATAATCAACTTAAAGAACAAACTGTAAAGTGGTTCTTAGAACAAACTTCAGTAACAATAACAGCTGACATTGGAACAATTTTGGGATTAAGCATGCTAGTTGTATTAGTTATGAGTGAAGAAGATAAGACTGTAAAACTTGCTGGGATAAATTTAGTACGCAGCAAATCAGGAGTTTATTTGGCCAATGAAATTTTTGATGTGTTGAAGTCTCCTAATCACTTGAAACTATCTGAAGAAGCAATTAAATCCAAGGTATCTGGAATGGTTGGAGATGGGGCTTTTTGTAAGGACAACGAGCCATTTAAAAACAAAATGAAAAAGTTGTTTGGAGAAAATTTCAAATTTCGATGGGACTTAATGCATCTTGTGAACAGAGCCCATGTTGATGCATTGAAGAAAATTTGTAAACTAAGTGAGCTTTTAGACTTTATTCAGAATCACTCTTCAAATCTGAGATCAGGCCTTGACTATACGAATATGGTTCTTGACAATATCATTGGTTTTAAGAGACCAAAACTCAAATCTGATACTCGCATGGTTAATTACGAATTTGATCAATTTTACAGATTTGTGGAAAATTTTGTGTTTTTTGATCATCCACAAGAGAAAGAAATTAGTGCCAAGTTCTATGTATTGATTTCCTATGTAACAAATGGGTCATTCTCTGTCAGATCAACCAGTGCCTAACACCCTCATCTCTCAGATTTTGCTGAAATTTGGTTTATAGGGAGTTTGTGGGCCCTGAATCCATTTCTGAAATTATAAGGTCAATCCGACCAACGGTTCAAGAGATATGACCTCGGGAAATTTGAGGTCACTTGCGAGGTCACTAACATTTGGCGACCCATAACTTGGGTAATAATGGTCACAATTATATAAAAGTATATATATTTAGAATCAGAAAATGACAAGGAATCCAAATATGCAAGTTTTAGAACTCTAGGTTAAAAAATAAAAAAGTTACACTGTAACCAAAATTTGAGGTCACGATTTGACCTCTGGGGTATCAAATGAGAATTTTTTTTTTAAATGTAAAAAATGAAGGCATTGGCATTGGCTATTAGAATCAGCAAAAAAAAGTTTGTTTATGTTAGTATTTTTCATGTAACTAACATATAAGTGAACACCATATTCATAAGTTGTGCGTCAATTCTACCTATTTTTTCACACTTAAGTTCATAATTTGACCTATAGAAATTAAAATTACATTTTTTTATAGATATAAAAACAAAGGCAAAAAATGTAAAATTGTATTTCACTGCTAATCTACACTGGCAATAATAGTTATAATAGTGAAAGGGGAAGACCTACTTAGAGGATTCATGTGCTAGCCTAATACAATTTTTGCATGCTCGATGCTCTCATCAATTTCTTTTTGTGGAAAAATGTATCGAATTCTGCTGCCTCCTCTTAGGGTAGGACAACTCATTACAGTTAATATATGATGTCCTGGCACTGCACATGAATCCTTGTTTGATGGATAATAATATGCACTTGATCCTGATGACCCAGAGGGATGTAGAAAGTTCACAGTGAAATCATCAAACTCTTCACAATATTCCTCCACAATTCCATACCAAACTTGCATGTCATAAATGCAGCCAACATACTCTCCTGGTTTGACACATTTTAGGTTACCAAGCATTGCAGGTTCATTAGTAAAATGACTTTTCCTTATTCTTTTCTTTTCTCCAATGCCACTTGAAATGGGATACACCATCAGTTCTTCCTTGTTTAGGGGAACAAATCTATGATATTTCTGAGTTCCAGGAATAGCCCTACTATCCTTGAATCGATGTTCCAACCGTTCTTCTGCATCTTTCAAATCAGCTGTAGTTACAAAGAAAAAATTGATCTTCTTGCTCAAGTTTTCTTCACAAAACTGAAACATGTGTTCTGGTGTAAGAATTTGCCTCTCTGTAGTTCTCTGCAAACTGGCACGAGCAGTAGCTCTTTTCACTGTTCCTCCAATCCCATCACATGCATTTTTGCCATGGGATGTAGCAAAGAAGTGCCATTCACAAGACAGACCAAAATCCTCTTCATGGTAACAGAGATTTGTGAAGTTGTATCTGTTCTTATATTGGCCAGCACATCCATCTGAGAAATAGTGCACCTTCTTCAATTGTGGGCATCTGAATTTAACATATGTCATAAGCTTCAATATGAATGAGTAAACCATTATAGTGTTGTGTTTTAGTGATGCAGATAAGAAACAGACACTAAAATGGCTAAGTTCCTGGTCTGCAGATGATCTATAATAGATGACAAAAGGGTGAACTGTACACTGTGAATTGTCCCAGTGAAACCCTTGGGCAGCATCCTGGACAATGAAAGAATAATTCTCAGAGAAATCACACACAACAATGAGTCTTTTTTCACTCTTCCAGCACATTTTTCAACAAGTACATCAGTCACTTTTCTAAGATTGATTGTTATGCGTTTCTTGTGTTTTTGAATAGGGTCCTGGCAGTATTTCAAGTGCCGAACCATTGTATTTTGATCTGTAAAGATATAGGATTTACAATTAGGTATATATATTTTTAGAAAATATATAGCTATACACACTTAATATTTTAGGCCTTGATAGTCTCTGAGGCTCATTAAAACACCATACCCACCAGCCACCCACAGTGCTGGCTGGAACTGTACTAACCTGTAGACAAGGAATTTTGCAACTATGTGTTGATTCTGCACTTAGACAAGTAGCAACATGTTTCAACAGGTTTGTTTAGGCTACATGTGAGCTTAGTCTTCCCCTTTCACTATTATAACTATTATTGCCAGTGTAGGTAGATTAGCAGTGAAATACAATTTTTATTAAATTCTTGGAGCTTGAGGTCAAATTGATAGCTAAGATATAAAAATTCCTTGAAATGACAAGCAATTTATAAATATGGTGTTCACTTATAAGTTAGTTACATGAAAAGTACCAACATAAACAAACTTTTTATGATTGTTTCTATTAGTCAAGAAATCTGACTTTGTTTTTTAGATCTATAAAAAATGTAATTTTAATTTCTATAGGTCAAATTATGAGCTTAAGTGTGAAAAAATAGGTAGAATTGACGCACAACTTATGAATATGGTGTTCACTTATATGTTAGTTACATGAAAAATACTAACATAAACAAACTTTTTTTTGCTGATTCTAATAGCCAATGCCTATGCCTTCATTTTTTACATTTAAAAAAAAATTCTCATTTGATACCCCAGAGGTCAAATCGTGACCTCAAATTTTGGTTACAGTGTAACTTTTTTATTTTCAACCTAGAGTTCTAAAACTTGCATATTTGGATTCCTTGTCATTTTCTGATTCTAAATATATATACTTTTATATAATTATGACAATTATTACCCAAGTTATGGCTCGCCAAATGTTAGTAACCTCGCGAGTGACCTCAAATTGCCCGAGGTCATATCTCTTGAACCGTTGGTCGGATTGACCTTATAATTTCAGAAATGGATTCAGGGCTCACGAACTCCCTATAAACCAAATTTCAGCAAAATATGAGAGATGAGGGTGTTAATTTCAATTTTTTTTGGTTGATCTGACAGAGAATGACCCAAAGATTATGTTGCAAGTAGCTCAAAAAACCACAGTTAGTGCAGAATTTGTAGAAAATATATTTTATAAAGAAGGAGGGAAAACTGTTATGTTAAGAGTGATGGAAACAATTTCCAAATTAGCTAATGGAGGAAATGCAAATGATGTAGTTTCTGAATTTAAGCACGATACCACAGGGCAGCAAAAGGAACTAACAGCTGAGGATTACATCCTAAATGAAGTTTACAAATACATCAAGAAACGTTCTGATTACTACCAGGTTGCTGAAGTTGCTAGACCATCCAGAACCAGATCTGAAAGTAGTTTTACAAAAGACTCTCTGATAAATTGGCTGACAGAATATATAGAACAGCTGTGGAAAGGAATCAGAGAGAGATTAAAGCATTTTGATAAAGATGGATCAACTGCCTGGAGTGAAGCACCAGCTGAAGGGACATTCTCCATTCTTGGTTACATTGTTGAACACAAAGGATCCATTAAGCCATCTCATTTGACTAAGCTGTGCAGAATTGTGAAGGAGGGTCCAGCTCCAGGCACTAGATCTGCTGTAATGATCACACAGAAAGCCATTGATCAGTGGCCAAGCATACATGGCGGTAAATTCACAACAAATGCCTACATGCAAGGTCTAACATCGTCCACTGTTGCTGCTGCAATGAATAAATAAACTTAAGGTGAGTTATAAACTGTACATTATTGTATTATTATGTTTAGCTAAAACAATTTGTAATTGGTATGTCATCAATTCAAGAGTTTACTATCATTAACCTATCTAGTGGTGTAAGGGGAAAAAAAGTAAATTCAGAGCTGTGCTCCAGTAAATTTTTTCAAATCTGGAGTCATGTCATGGAGATGCTTTTGATAAAATGCCTACTAGCCAGCCTCAAGCATGTGCAACATATAACTTCATGTGTGAGAACAAAGATGAACATACTGTAAATCAATGCGTGAATTACAGAGCTCTTACAGTTTTGTACTACAAGATTTGATATAAAGGTCTGATTCAAACACTACCAAGGTCTATATGAACTGACAGAAATGCTGTCAATGCGTATACTGACTTCAAGTGACAGGGCAACATCCAAATCAAAAGTACACTGGTCTAAAGAGAATGGATTAGGGAACCTATCAGAAAAACCAAGAAAATCGTCAAGAAGCAATAAAAAGGTCCAAAGTTTGGATCATCTATTTAGCCCCTTTGTTGTTTGGATTCCAAACTATAAAAACTCCTACATCCAAAATTAATTGTTGTTTTCAAATTCTGTACTGTGGCTATCTAACTTATAAATCAACTAGAAGTAGATTCGACTCAAGCACAGTACTATTATCAGTACAAGAAGAAAATCATGCTGTCCTACACGAAGACCAAGCAATTTTACAAGTTCTCAAGTTACAAACTTCGCAACACTCGCGACTGAAAGTTTAAAATTCCTTGCAATTAGGGTTTGCAGCCTAAACTTAACATTTCAGTATTTGTATTCCTACTGACATCCAGATATAAAAGCAAGTAGTTCAAGAATAATCAACCCATTAGTTAATACCTTTGTTTGGTAGTCTTTAATATAATTAACTTAAACTAATTACTAAAACTTATTAAATTTTTGTATATTTGCTGAATAATTTTAATATTTTCACTTACTTTTTTCTGCAGAAGCATCTTCAATTTTTTGCCTCTTGTATTACCAGTAATAGGACTTTTATCAGAATTTTCTCTCTTCAAGTTTGGTTCTGAAGTTGAATGTTGATTATCAGTGTCCATCAGAGTTTCTTCATGCTCATTCACTGCAATCCCACTCTTATTAACACTTTCAAGTTTAACTTGAGAATAAATAATTGGATATTCAGGCATAACCTGTACTGGTTCTTCAATGAGAAAACTTTTGGCATTTTCACTGTTTTTAGGGGCAGGAATTTTAATTGCAGCAGTTTCCACTGTAGCATAGGATTCGTTGCAATGTTCATTTAAATGCATGGCTCCATATTCGGAGGGGCATATCTCATTTGCAACCAAACCTTTAATTTTAAGATACTGCGCGGCTCGGATGAGACAAGATAACTCATTTTGTTTCACATTGATTTCTCCCATATAAATGAATTCCAAGAGATATTCTAGAGTTTTACTTGAAATATCATTTAACACTACAATGAGATTTTCTCGAGGTGGAGTGTTCTCAAATATGAAATTGAAGTAGTCACTGCATGAAGATAAAACTAGCTTGTGAGCTGGATACAGTTTTCCTTCACAAGCAATAGTCACATCAATTAATGCAGTCTGAAAGAATATAAGAAAAATGTTGTTAATCCTAAGTGTTTATTAACAGACAACTAAATGTTACTAATTCCACTCTTAATGTCTTAACTTTAGATCTGAAGGATTATGCTCCAGTTGAGAAAATTAATAAAATTACCATTGAATTTTTTTTAATAATAACAATAATAACCAATTTAAATCAATCCTATATGACTTTCATCAGTATTATTATTATTATGATGGTAAATGCATCACACATTTATCCAACAGTTTATCTTTTTAACAGTTTTAGATTTGGTAATTAGTGGAACAAACAAAATCTTTATTTCAGATTCAACAGATTACAAGAAGTATACAAGTGGTTGAAACATGTTTTAAGTAATAGCTACCTCGAACAATGATTACATACACCAATGAAACACCACAAATAATAAACATATAATTGCCTATGTCATTGCCCCCAGATTTAAAATTTATAAAATACGTAGGTATATTAGGGTGCTCCAGCCGCCCCATAAAATCTTAAAATTTGGAATAAGCTGGTGAAGGTCTCTGTGTTATTGCAGTTGGGTCTAGTAAATATGCCTGTGAAGTTTGATTGAATTCCAACAAGATTTACCTTCATCACATTAACGTTTTCTGTAGGAACCTTTTTACAAAAGGCATTTTTATAGAAAAACACTAAAAATGACACATTTTTGCTTTGTAACATCTTACTATTATGATCAAAAAACCTATGGGATGGTCTTAGGTGGTGGGTAACTCAATTTTTGAGGTTTTGATTCAAATAATCTACATATTAATGATAAAAAAATGCTAAAAATGAGTCAAATTCATGATTTTTTCAGGTATTTTATGCAAAGTTGAGCTCTGGATATGCATAGCTACTGGTGTATTTGTGGATGGATAATGGATAGATCTCAATAGAAGTTCCAACAGTCAAGAATTTATTTCCAAAGAAGCAAGTGTACAAAAAAAACTCAGACAAGGTCTTTAAAGACTACAAACTTAGACTATGTTTATGTTTTTGTATTAATACTCAAAAAGATAGATTTTCACATACATGTAAGATAAACAAAATACTGATTAACATACAAACATTATCAATAAAACAAACAGCTACCTTACCTATTCTAATTTAAGAAACCAGTTCTTAGATTCCACCTTGCGCTTTCTCTGATTTGGGAGGCAGTTGCGACAATTTTCTACAATTTGTAGTGTATTTTGCAGATTGGATTCCTTTTTGGAAGTGCCCAGGAAATCATGGCAAAGCTTAACTCCCCTCTCGGCAGCATCATTAACAACACAAAGATTTGCTACTATTTCCTTTCCATAGAGAAATGCTTCACTTGATGGCCACTCATTAACAGGCAGATTTAAGAATTCTGAAAAATGCCCAGGAATCACTTCCAACAAATTCAGAAAGGTCATCACTTGATTCCTTTGGAACTTCTGGAAATTTTGGCTTGCCAAACCCAGACCCATCTCTTTTAACGCATGAAGCCAGGTGTTCAGCTCCAAGAAGCTTCTTTGCTATTTTCTCCTTCACTGCATCACTGAGAGAGCTGCTGAATAAAGAAAGTGGCACCAATTCCTCTGTGAGATACCACATATGTAAACCAATTGCCTTGAGTGCAGCTCCTGCAATTGTTGGATTAACTTTCCTGTAGTCTAGAAAGGAATTGATTAGACAGATCATTCATTGGTGCAGCTGAAGACACTGGGGCAGCAATCCACCATGGGATGTAGCAATACACGACAAACTGTACGTACTGCATAAGTTTGGGTAATTGTCCTTTAGCTAGTATGGTCCCAGTTAGCAGCTCAGCAATTTGATCACAAAGAAGTACTATTTTGATGGAGTAAAGAATTTTTGCCATCCAACGGGCTTTATGAAAAGCTCCTGGCCTTTGAAACCCAGTAAAGTTATCTGGCACAGCATTGAGGTAGACCAAGGTAAGTTGCACCAGTTCTTTGTAGTCCCCTCGAGCAAAGTCTGACTTGAGAGCTTCCTGACACAAAGCAATGATGGCAGTTCTCTGCTCAGCCAGATCCTCTGGAATGTCAGGGATGGACAGATTCTCTAGGTTGCGGTAAGACAACTTCTCAAAATGTTCCTTGAATCTTATGAAAAGGGAAATGTCTGGGCTCTTTGAGACCTCAATTTTCAAGGCATCCCATGTATGGACAAGAAACCTTTCTCCAATGTGGTGCCTGCATGCTAACCACAGCAACTCACGCTTGAGAGACTCCTGAATACTAATGCAGGCAGCTGTTATTGCACCTGTGTTTGAGGATGTTGTGTCAAAGACCATCGCAGCAACATTATCTTTGCAGTTCCAGACCTCCAGTTCTTCTATGGTGGCATTAGCAATTTTTGGCCCTGATAGTCTGTCAGTCTTGTGTTGCAAGGGTGCACCTAGCAATTTTACACCTCCAACTCCAGACACAAGTATGGGAAGCCTCTCCTCCTGTGCAGACTCATTTCCAAGAGTGTCCATCAATTTGCCATCCCAATGGATGGTTGCCACGAGGTGGCTTCCATGATGCTCTGATTTTCTGTGCAATACTATTGACAGCTTCCACACGATAATTATAAGCAGATCTGTAACTCACATTTACTTTTGATGGATCACCAGCTGTAGCCTTAATAAGGGAAAAAGTGATCTGTGCTAAAGCAGCTGAGGAAACATTGTTTCTAACTGCAGTTTCAACCACTTCTGGCAATTTAAGAACATCATGAGGCCAAAATGCAGAGGAGCCAGTTTTCACTAAACGCTTGTGTGATCATTTTGGCAAATCATCAGCTGATTTGACCATTTCTGCTTCCTCATCATCTGACAGATCACAATCTGAGGAAATCTTCTCCACTGATGATGTCTGATCTCTTCTCTCCTCCTCTGATCGCACAGCAGCCTGTTCAGCCCTCTCTTGGCGCTTAATTTCTATCTGAGCACAAACTTTGTCCTTTCCTCCATAGGTAAAAGTCCTGTCTGTCATCATATTTCTCAGAAATGCTATGTCATACTCAATAATTTTCTTTTCATTCTCTGCCTTACCCTTCTTGCTTTCAACCATCCTTTTCTCTGCATTACCTGGATAGAATGGCATAGTTTTATGAAGTTTGTCCTGGAAAGCTGCAATCTTAGGACTTTTTGATCGCCTTTCAGGAGGAATCTTCATGCAGCCAATATAGTCCTTGTTGTGGAACTCCTCAATTCTCTCAGCCATGGTAATCTCATGAATTGTTGGGATGCGTGCTTTCAAATAGTGAGGAAGAATCTCGCTCACCACATACTTCGATGTCATGCGTGACAATTTCATGTTTTTGGAAGCATCTTGCCTTCTAAGTTCATCAACTTTAGCCAAGTAGCAGAGTAGCACCTGATTGTATGTTGGTAACTTTGAACCAGTAATTTTCAGATGCTCTTCTCCTGGACTTTCTATTAAAACATCAAGCCGGGAGTCTGAGCTTCTGGTCGCCATTCTTTAAAACTTTCTTATTGTATGAACTTATCTATCTGAAAAGAGAAAAATAAGTGAAAAATAAGATTATTACAGTTATTAGTTAAATTAGCAACTGACACATATACAACAACATAAAGCACATACAGTAGGGTGCTCCAGTTGCCCCAATGTCACCAAATATTGCTGAAGGTCCCTGTGGTATTGCAGTTGGGTCTAATGAAATGAACCAGAAAAATGAACCAGTTCCAACTGGTTTGGATCAGCTGATCATACTTGTAGGTGACCTTCAGCAAAAACTTAATATTTCGCAAAAGGGTTCCTTCATAAATAGTGTTTGTGATGAAAGTAAATCTTGTTGGAAATGAGCCAAACTTCAGGGACATGTTCATTAGACCCAACTGCAATACCACAGGGACCTTCAGCAATATTTGGTGACATTGGGGCAACTGGAGCACCCTAACGTATATTGTTTACCAATATATTTTGGACTAACTGGGTGTCCAAAAAATCTCTACCTAATGAAAATTTTATTACTTGATTAATTACACTAATGTGCTTTAAGGTGAATGGGGAACAATATAAACATTTATGATATTGTTCTCTAAATAAATGTACTTCCCATCACATTTTCAGTTTTAATGTATTTTCAATTGGGTACCTTTTTGCCATCTTATATTTTACTAAATGACTCACCAATCACCAATAGCTACTATATATAAAATTGCATACCAGACTGCCACAGTTAGATACATTATTGACTACAAACAACAGATGGGCACTACAAGAGGAACCATTTGTAAACCTAAGCGTAAGAGTTCTTAATAGCAACTTAAAAGTAGTTATAAGCCACAGTTTCCTCATGTTATACATCCTATAATTCCACCACATGTGAGTGGTATACATTGGGGTACAGAATTTTTTTAAAGTATTTCCCAGAGCATATAATTGTTTACAGAGTCTTATGACATCAGTCATCTGAGTGATCATTAGGGCTAGTTGGTGTATGGCTCAAATACTTTGTCTGGACCACCTATGATAGCACTGCATCATTCAATTGAAATTCAGGAAATTTTGTATACTTACGGTCCTTGACACTCAGTCGTAATAACTCTTATTAGGATTAGTCTATATTTTGTCATGATCTTTCCCATACTTTTCACAAACTTTCCTAAGTTTACTGAGCTCTTTTACAGATGGAGGAATAACAACTAAGTCATCTGCATACATCATATATATATATTAACCATTTTTGTACCAATATTGCAGCCTACTTTACAAGTGTTTCATACACCAGATAGATTATCCATATATATATATATATATATATATATATATATATATATATATATATATATATGGTACATCAAACAGAGGGAGATATCTCTCCCCATGCTGAACACCACTGGTAGCAGAAAATGGCCCTGAACTAATCCCACCCCTTCTTACCATCACTGAGTGATGATTATCCCAGAGTATTAATATATGAACTGAGTGATCAGGAACATTATGATTTACAAGTTTCATAGCTAAATAATCTATCATGACTAAAAAGTGGAAAGTAGAAAAGGAAGACTGTGTAATGTTCCTAAATTAAAGGCTAGACAGGGAACATCCTCAACCCTGAAGGAAAGTAGTTTTGTTGTGAGAAAACCAAGACTGTTTAACCAGCTGCCCAAGGAACCAAGGAACTAAAGAACACAAGTTGTGTTGTGGTGGACATCTTCAAACAAAGATTAGATGCCTCGCTCAGAACAATCCCAGATAAACCAGGCATACTTGGCTATATGAGGTGAAGAGTACAAGAAACCAACACTACTTCACCAGGTCAACTCAAGAGGAAGGGTGACAAGCTTGACCTTCGTGAAATGAGGAATCATCACACAGAGCATTTTAAAGGTTAAACGACATGATCAAATGCCTTTAAGGCATAAAAAAAGACATTCCCACTTAAATTTGTGTTTCTTTTTAATCCAAATTGGTTATCACTACTGCACAGGTAACAAACATTCAAATCTATTGATTTCCAGAAATTTCTAAATCACAATTCATCTCCATGCGGCATATAAAAACCAATCATCTGACTGCTTGTTGGTTTAACTGTTCAAAGCTTCCGAAGATGAATGGTAAGAAGGAAGTGTGTTTGGTGGTTCTTCAAGTGAAAGTTGAGGTTAGTAGTTTTAATTATACAGGGTGTACATAAAGTCAGGATCTATTTTTGTGAAGGACTTGGAAATTATATGGAATTCAATCATAAAATGATAAAGTGGTAACATTTATTAAATAATTAAGAGTAGGATTCAACATGACACCCATCACTGTAGGGTGTGTCAAATTTTTCAACTTTCAAATTCCAAATATGGGTCATTCTCTGTCAGATCAACCAGTGCCTAACACCCTCATCTCTCAGATTTTGCTGAAATTTGGTTTATAGGGGGTTTGTGGGCCCTGAATCCATTTCTGAAATTATAAGGTCAATCCGACCAATGGTTCAAGAGATATGACCTCGGGAAATTTGAGGTCACTTGCGAGGTCACTAACATTTGGCGACCCATAACTTGGGTAATAATGGTCACAATTATATAAAAGTATATATATTTAGAATCAGAAAACGACAAGGAATCCAAATATGCAAGTTTTAGAACTCTAGGTTAAAAAATAAAAAAGTTACACTGTAACCAAAATTTGAGGTCACGATTTGACCTCTGGGGTATCAAATGAGAATTTTTTTTTAAATGTAAAAAATGAAGGCATAGGCATTGGCTATTAGAATCAGCAAAAAAAAGTTTGTTTATGTAGTATTTTTCATGTAACTAACATATAAGTGAACACCATATTCATAAGTTGTGCGTCAATTCTACCTATTTTTTCACACTTAAGCTCATAATTTGACCTATAGAAATTAAAATTACATTTTTTTATAGATATAAAAACAAAGGCAAAAAATGTAAAATTGTATTTCACTGCTAATCTACACTGGCAATAAGTTATAATAGTGAAAGGGGAAGACCTACTTAGAGGATTCATGTGCTAGCCTAATACAATTTTTGCATGCTCGATGCTCTCATCAATTTCTTTTTGTGGAAAAATGTATTGAATTCTGCTGCCTCCTCTTAGGGTAGACAACTCATTACAGTTAATATATGATGTCCTGGCACTGCACATGAATCCTTGTTTGATGGATAATAATATGCACTTGATCCTGATGACCCAGAGGGATGTAGAAAATTCACAGTGAAATCATCAAACTCTTCACAATATTCCTCCACAATTCCATACCAAACTTGCATGTCATAAATGCAGCCAATACTCTCCTGGTTTGACACATTTTAGGTTACCAAGCATTGCAGGTTCATTAGTAAAATGACTTTTCCTTATTCTTTTCTTTTCTCCAATGCCACTTGAAATGGGATACACCATCAGTTCTTCCTTGTTTAGGGGAACAAATCTATGATATTTCTGAGTTCCAGGAATAGCCCTACTATCCTTGAATCGATGTTCCAACTGTTCTTCTGCATCTTTCAAATCAGCTGTAGTTACAAAGAAAAAATTGATCTTCTTGCTCAAGTTTTCTTCACAAAACTGAAACATGTGTTCTGGTGTAAGAATTTGCCTCTCTGTAGTTCTCTGCAAACTGGCACGAGCAGTAGCTCTTTTCACTGTTCCTCCAATCCCATCACATGCATTTTTGCCATGGGATGTAGCAAAGAAGTGCCATTCACAAGACAGACCAAAATCCTCTTCATGGTAACAGAGATTTGTGAAGTTGTATCTGTTCTTATATTGGCCAGCACATCCATCTGAGAAATAGTGCACCTTCTTCAATTGTGGGCATCTGAATTTAACATATGTCATAAGCTTCAATATGAATGAGTAAACCATTATAGTGTTGTGTTTTAGTGATGCAGATAAGAAACAGACACTAAAATGGCTAAGTTCCTGGTCTGCAGATGATCTATAATAGATGACAAAAGGGTGAACTGTACACTGTGAATTGTCCCAGTGAAACCCTTGGGCAGCATCCTGGACAATGAAAGAATAATTCTCAGAGAAATCACCTACTATAACTACCTCGCTCTGAGGTGGTAGTGTTTCTTTCAACTGCTTGAAGTACTGTGATTGTTGCTGAGCAACAAAGTGATGACGAACCATGCGGGATATTTTCATGCTTAGGGATGATAAGTATTCATGAAGTGGCTCCACCTTATCAACCATTGTACAACGGTCAACAGTCACCCATTGCTTGTAAGATATTTCATTTGGAGCTGATTTCACACTGTCAAGTAACTCAAGAAAATCCAGGACACCCTCTTCTCTTGGGCAATCATTGCAAAGTTGCATCATGCAAGTCTCTCTTTCTGTACTGCAGACACTGTAATCCATAAGATCCTTGTATGAAAGACCTCTTTCTCCCAATGCAGCCAGCTGCAATTTTGGATTTTGATGGTATGTGCAGACACAGACAGAATGAGTCCCACCACTACCGGCAAGCACACAATATGATGGCCGTAATTTTGCAAATGTGGAAAATCCTATTTTGGGATTCTTTTCATCATTTTTATATAGTTCAAACATCTCTCTTAAATTCCCGAGGACCAATCGTTTTTGCACCTTCATTGCACCTTCAGCACTGATAACTTTCACGCAATCCTTTTGGCCAGGACACATACGACTAACCTCTTCTGACTCATAGAATCTTCTAACTATATCTTTGTGTTCTTCAGATATCACTTTTCCTTTGCTCATTAGTGGAATCTTCGGAAGGATTCCATGTTCTGATTTAAGTGAACGGCTTCTTTTCACCATGTATGTTGTAGTTTGAAAGAAACTAGCTGTTTTTTCAATTGTGTATGGTGAGAGTGTCAATATTTGTAGTTTGTGATGGTGACATTTGCTCTCTAGGAATGACTGTTTCAATTCATTCATTAATTTGTCTAGATGTTTTTCAGATTTAGTTTCAGGTTTTGAAGTATCACTTACCTCCTCGTAATTTGAACACCATAACTGAGTTCTAGCCTCTCCTTCAGGTGTTTCTGAGCAGATGATAGCTTACCACGAGCCTTGCGCTTTTTCTGGCTTAATGACAGCCCTTCTGAAAAGAACAGAAAAAAAGGTTTCACACACCTGAATATTAGTAATTAAATATTAATTATAGTACCTTAAATGCTATATAATTGGCTATATAGTAGATCAAACAGACCTTGTAGTAAAGTATAAGTTATTATTAATTTATTACTTACTTTTTTTAACTGGTGTTTGGTCCAGAAATGCTAGAACTGGTTCAACTGAAGTTGAAGGATTTTCCTTTATCAAGCAATCACTGTCATTGTCCAGATCTTGAATTGAAGAGATGTTACTCAAGCCACTGATAGTAGATGATTCATTTGAATCCTGCTCAGACTCGTTGTTTTCAGTGGTACTAAGTATAGTGGGGTTTTTCATTATCAGTGTCCAGCAGTTCACACACAACAATGAGTCTTTTTTCACTCTTCCAGCACATTTTTCAACAAGTACATCAGTCACTTTTCTAAGATTGATTGTTATGCGTTTCTTGTGTTTTTGAATAGGGTCCTGGCAGTATTTCAAGTGCCGAACCATTGTATTTTGATCTGTAAAGATATAGGATTTACAATTAGGTAATATATATTTTTTAGAAAATATATAGCTATACACACTTAATATTTTAGGCCTTGATAGTCTCTGAGGCTCATTAAAACACCATACCCACCAGCCACCCACAGTGCTGGCTGGAACTGTACTAACCTGTAGACAAGGAATTTTGCAACTATCTGTGTTGATTCTGCACTTAGACAAGTAGCAACATGTTTCAACAGGTTTGTTTAGGCTACATGTGAGCTTAGTCTTCCCCTTTCACTATTATAACTATTATTGCCAGTGTAGATTAGCAGTGAAATACAATTTTTATTAAATTCTTGGAGCTTGAGGTCAAATTGATAGCTAAGATATAAAAATTCCTTGAAATGACAAGCAATTTATAAATATGGTGTTCACTTATAAGTTAGTTACATGAAAAGTACCAACATAAACAAACTTTTTATGATTGTTTCTATTAGTCAAGAAATCTGACTTTGTTTTTTATATCTATAAAAAATGTAATTTTAATTTCTATAGGTCAAATTATGAGCTTAAGTGTGAAAAAATAGGTAGAATTGATGCACAACTTATGAATATGGTGTTCACTTATATGTTAGTTACATGAAAAATACTAACATAAACAAACTTTTTTTTGCTGATTCTAATAGCCAATGCCTATGCCTTCATTTTTTACATTTAAAAAAAATATTCTCATTTGATACCCCAGAGGTCAAATCGTGACCTCAAATTTTGGTTACAGTGTAACTTTTTTATTTTTCAACCTAGAGTTCTAAAACTTGCATATTTGGATTCCTTGTCATTTTCTGATTCTAAATATATATACTTTTATATAATTATGACAATTATTACCCAAGTTATGGCTCGCCAAATGTTAGTAATCTCGCGAGTGACCTCAAATTGCCCGAGGTCATATCTCTTGAACCGTTGGTCGGATTGACCTTATAATTTCAGAAATGGATTCAGGGCTCACAAACTCCCTATAAACCAAATTTCAGCAAAATATGAGAGATGAGGGTGTTAATTTCAATTTTTTTTGGTTGATCTGACAGAGAATGACCCATATGAGGGGTGCTAAAAAGTTGCAGCATGACTTAGGCATTCTAGAGATATTTTTGTTAATTTAATATAATTTAGTTTTGCTTGGTAAGAAGCTACATAAAAATAGTGACTTTTTTGACTTTTTTGTGGAATTATATAATAATTATTATATTAATAATTATATATGCTGTATATATAATGCACTGCTGTTTTTGCTTATTTCACAGGTTGAAACATATTCACCAGTGTGCTGAAGATTACTTGTCCGTCAGTGCTACCATCCTAACCAGTGGGAATTGCCCTACAATGGCTTCTAAAAGGAGGACAAGACTGGGGACATTCACACATATGAGCAACCTAATTGGAACTGGTAGAGAGTTGTTGCCCTCTGAACTCCCAACTCTGCGAGACGTTCTGAAATATGGGCTACTGCTAAGAGAACAAAGTGGTGAGGATGTGAGAAACTACCCAGCAGCCAGTCTTGCAAAGGACATTTACCCTAAAGTGCTTGAAAAGTGGGAATGAACAAACAGTTCTTTTGTAGCCCCCGTTGTAAATTCACGAGTCACAATCTTAAACAAGATCCAAGAGAGCTGGGAGCAGGCCAAACACATATCTCTTGGGAGAGGAAAGCTACATGTCAGAGGCTTTCATTGCAAAACTTGACAAGCTTTTTGACATCCTCAGTTGCAAGTGTAAAATTGTTCTCTGCTCTGAATTTGGCTGCCTTGCAGATGCTGGTTGCAAAAACGAAACTCACATTAACTGTACATGCCCTAGGGAGATGAAGAGCCCTGTGAAGGAACTTGCTTTCATTAAAGGTCAGAGAGACAAGTCTGGTTCTATTGGACCACATCAGATTGGCTTGCCAGATCAACCTGAGCACAACAGACAAGTCAAAAAGCAGAAGCGGCAAGAAGATGAAAGAAGAAGGCTTGCTGAATATAAGCAGACAAGCAAGCAGGATGTTTCAATGCCATCAAATGAAATAATTTTCTCTGATGATGAAAATGAAGAACGAATAGCTGATGCTCAAGATGGAAGTTATGAAGTGACATTAGAAATACCAAGCATGTCTTCAACTTCCAATAAAAAGCCAGAGTACAACACATTAGAAATACCTAATGTTGCTATGCATAGCATCAGATATGGTGTTGGCCTGCGTGCCACAGCTGCCATCACCACTGCTGCCTTTATGGATGCTGGCTTGATCACTGAAGAAGACAAGAGACTTGTAGTTGATCACAATAAAGTCAAGAGGGCCCAAGAAAAAGTTATGAGATCCCTGGATCAGGAATTTGATGATCTTTGTAAGAAGGGTGAAATTGACTGCATCTTCTTTGACAGCCATCAAGATACAACTAAAGTTATGCTGAAAGCAGACAATTCAGGTCGTCAGTTCCCCAGCATCATCAAAGAGGAGCATTATTCTGTGTGCAGTGAGCTAGGTGGAAGATATCTCTACCACTTCACTCCTGAGAAAGGCTCAACGAGAAAAAAACCTGCTGAAGTTATTGCTGATAATCTTGTAGATTTCATGAAGAAGGAGGGCATTGATAAAAGCCTGCAGGCCATTGGAGGTGATTCTACAAATGTTAACACTGGCTGGGAGGGTGGTTCCATGCATTGGGTAGAGGTCAAGCTTTGCCGTAAGCTGATCTGGTTGGTTTGTGCCCTCCACACTAACGAGTTACCCCTGCGACACTTGATCACAGCACTGGATGGGAAGACCTTGTCTAACAACAAGTGGACAGGTAACATTGGCAAGATGCTAGACACTGCAACTGAACTTGAAATTGATCCTTCATTCACCAAACTCTCAATTGGAGAGCCTCTTACTTCACTGAGTGACAATGTCGTAAAGGATCTCTCTACTGATCAAGCGTATGGGTATAGGATCACACAGGCCATAAGGACAGGAGAACTTCCCACAGATCTGGCCCTTCTTGAAATTGGTCCAGTGAGCCATTCAAGGTGGTTGACAACAGCAAACAGGCTTTGTCGCATATGGGTTTCAAAACATGGCCTTAAAGGCAAAACCCTCAACAACTTAAGACTGATAGTGGAATACATTGTTGGTGTGTACTACCCCTGTTGGTTCAACATCAAAGTAAAACACTTGGGTGGAAGGCCCACGCCACATCTTGTTTCAGCTGCGGCTAGTTAGGCTGCAAAAGAAGGCTGCAGTGGATGCTGTTTTGCCAACCATCAAGCGCTCAGCATGGTATGCATTCAGCAAAATGATAATCCAGACACTCTTGTGCTCAGATGACAGTGAGGAGAGGAGAGCTGGTGTCCAAAAGATTGTTGACATGAGGGGTGGAGATGATGACACACTTGGAGATCTTTCTGTACGTCCCAGGAAGACACCTTCCATCAACCCCAGTGCTTCTTCCGTGTTGGAGCTGACAGACTGGTCTGACAGGGTATTTGAACCTCCTTTGACATGTAAACTGACTACAGCGGAAGTAAAGAAGTTCTTTGACAAGCCTATGCAAGTTCCACAGTGGCCCTGTCATGCTCAGTCAATAGAGAGGTGTGTGAAACAAGTCACAGAGGCAGCAGGCAGGGTGTATACACATGAGAAACGTGAGGGCTATATCAGAGGCCAAGAAGCAAGTCGGCAGCTGATGTCCAAGAAAGAATCAAAGCAAGACTTGATGAAACTTGTTTAAATATTTTTTTTTAATGATGTCATTACTTTCTAATGTTGTTTTATGATTACAAGGATATGTCTTATGATTACTAGGATATGTTTTATGCAGAGAAACTAAAATTTTTATATAGCATTACCTGACATTTTGAGAAGCTAAAATTAATAAATGTTATTTTCCAAGAGCAATTTATGTGCTTTTTAATCAAACGTAGATTTACCAAGCTAAGTGTTGAGCAATCACAAAAATAATAGCAGATTTGAATTCTTCACATCCAAAAACATTTTTAAAACCCCTCAGTGAAGGAATTGGCAAAAATTAATTTTCACCTCCCAAATTGACACACCCTAACCCATCAGTATCCCTGCACAGCTCAAATCATTCTGCAACATTTCTAAACACATTCTGGAGCATTTGCGGGGTTATGTTATCTGCAGCAGTTCATATACGTGTAAGTTTTCAAGACTCGTAACCTTCGTCTGATAGACGTGCGATTTGATAAAGCCCCATGCAAAGAAATCTAAAGGGGTTAAATCTGGTGATCTTGCTGGCCAAGGTCTGTTGCTTCCGCGTCCGATCCAGAGATTTGGAAAATGTCCATTTAGATAATCCTGAACAATTTTGGCATAGTGACAAGGAGCACCATCATGTTGATAGATGATGGTACTAACAATCCTATCCCCGTCGTCTATCAACATGATGGTGCTCCTTGTCACTATGCCAAAATTATTCAGGATTATCTAAATTGACATTTTCCAAATCGCTGGATCGGACGCGGAAGCAACAGACCTTGGCCAGCGAGATGACCAGATTTAACCCCTTTAGATTTCTTTGCATGGGGCTTTATCAAATCGCACATCTATCAGACGAAGATTACGAGTTGAAAACTTACGTACACGTATACGAACTGCTGCAGATAACATAACCCCGCAAATGCTCCAGAATGTGTTTAGAAATGCTGCGGAACGATTTGAGCTGTGCAGGGATACTGATGGGCGTCAAGTCGAATCCTACTCTTAATTATTTAATAAATGTTACCACTTTATCATTTTATGATTGAATTCCATATAATTTCCAAGTGCTTCACAAAAATAGTTCCTGACTTTATGTACACCCTGTATTATAGGTGAAAATGACATTGCAGTGCAATAAAACCTCTGAATACTGGGTGCTCCAAATAAGGGACTCATTTTTATATACATGAAATATTGCATTTCATGCTGAAATCTTAATTTTCATGCACATGTTATGCATCTGAAGTTTATCAGAAGAGACAATAAATGAGTTTGTTGAGGTACTTTGGTCATGTGAAAAGTTATGGGTCATTCCATCTCAGTTCAATGGCAAAAAACGTGACCATCACCGATTTTTTTAAAAAATTGGCACACTTATAGAGCTCTGTGAGAAAAACAGAATGACGCTTGTTTCAACACTCTAGGTCATATGGTTCCAGAAATATGGCCCTTCATATTTTGTAAAAAAAAAAGGTCAATTTCCAAGGTCATACCATATTTTAACATGAAATATCTCGGCTCCTATTGCACTTACAGAGACCATTTAAACACTATTTTAAAGCCTTTAAGCAAATCTACAACTTTGTTTCTATTCATATTTTACCTCAGCAGTAAAAAAAAAAAAATTTGATCTTATTTTTGACCTTGTGTAGGTCATTTGATGTCACAACCAATTTTTCTCTCCTTTCACCCAATTTTGGGTACACATGTCTACCTTAACCTAAAACAAGACTTTTAGTGTTAAGTTAGTATAGACGCTACAGCCATTTCAGTGGACCATACCCACCTCCATTTTGACCAAGTACCTTTTCCACCAAACTTTGGAGCACCATTTCTTTGGAACTGTTTTAACTAGTGTTGAGAAAAATACCATTAGATTTTTCTTACTAAGATATATAATGTCTGCTAATTTTAAAAAAAAATTGGTAATTATCTAACCTAACCTAACCCAGTTATTTGGTCAAATAAGTATCCGGCCCTATTATAAATTTTTTTTTTTTTTTATATTTCAGAGAATTATATAATATAGGTAATTTAAATTACATAATTTATATGGACATTCAAAAGTGTGAAGAACTTTGAACCTGCTATCCTGTTTAAAGGTAAAGCTATGTACATATATAAGTACCTTATACTAGGCTATAGGTACTATCCTATAGAATAATTTCAGTTTTAAGAGTTAGATGAGTTTTAATAGAATTACTTAACTGTGTATTTATTCAGTGTGTACAAGAGTATGTACCCATGTGAAAATAAGCTGATTTAAACCTTGGAGCAAGGATTTTTTTGGCATCTGTATTTATTCCAAATTTCCAATCTGTAAATCAAACTGCACATTTTTTCTTGTTGTAGACCTCTGAAACAAGATCAGTAGGTCCCAAATTTTATTTGTGCCATCTAAGCAAAAATAGCTTTTAACAAGGTTGGATACAATGAATAATTATAATTATATTTTTAATTAATTTATCCTAATTTATCATAATTGATTAAAAATAAAATAAAAATAAAGGTAATTGTAATTGATTTTTGAGCTATAACTGATGTAATTGATCAATTAATGTCAATTGTTAAAAATTATGCCCCTAGATCTGGCAGTCATACATCATCCAATGAAAATAAACCTTTGATAATTTATTTAGTTATACTTAGATATAGATATATATTTAGATATATAGAATAGATAGTTATATTTGTGTAATTGTAAATTGATTCAGACAAAATTAAATGAAATTGCAATTGATCTTGAAATTGTGAAGTACAATACTAACTAATTAATTTGAAGAAAAATAAAAAAAAATTTTAATCGTTTCCATTTTGTGTAATTGAACCCAACCCTGGCTTTTAAGCTACATAGAGTTTTTTCTTTTTAGATAAACATGGATTTCAGCAGTTTGAATATGGGCAGGTTCTGTTGTGACCCATTTAAAAAACACAAAGGAAAAGTTAAAAAAAGGCATTCGTGCATTGACTAAAAATTTGATTGATCAAAATCCTGAATTGAAACTAACAAATAATCATAAAGCATGTGCAACCTGTTGAAATATACTAGCAAATCATCCATCCCCAATGCCTGAATGTGAACAACTTGAAAAATCACCATCCACCTCATCAAATGCCCCATCTGAGCTAGAAACCATTGGAGATCTACAGAAGCTAAGGCTAACAAACACCCTAAGATCCACTCTAAGGTTAGCCCGAGAGAAAGGAAAGTAGGGGGTTAAGAGAAGAAAATAAGGGGTTAAATAAGTAGCAACACCTATCACTCATGGGTTAACATTCATTCAGAAAAAGAGAAAAGAGACTCACCATCATCATCCGCCAGCCACTGCTGACAAGTCAGAAAAATAGTCGGAGAGAATAGGAAAGGGGGTGAAAGATGAAAAGAAGTAAAATAAGAATGCTTACAAACCATGCAAACACAGTCTTAACTCACAGTCATACCATGCAAACTACAGACATGCAAGTAAGGAGAGGATAAGAGAAAAAAAAAGAAAAAAAAAGTAGGTAAAGTTGAACAAAAAGTGGGTTAGTTTACTCTACGAGCTGCACCTACATTCATGTTAGTCTAATTTTTTTTTTTTATTATTACAGATACTCCCCGAGTTACGACCACCCGAGTTACGACCACCCGAGTTACGACCACCCGAGTTATGACGACGACTGTCGTATTAAATAAATTAAACAAAATAATAGATGACAAAAAAATTCGAATTCCAATCAGTTTATTTACTACTATTATTTACTATTATTTGTATAATTTGTGCGTTTTGTTATTTTACTTTGATTGAACTACGTGTATGTTAACGCACATCACTACCATTGTGGTTATTTTCGACTTACGACCATTTTGACTTACGACAGGTTTGTCGGAACATAACCGTGCTGTAAGTCAGGGAGTACCTGTATTTCATTGCTGGCATCACACACTGGCATGTCACAAGCTAGCATTAATCGTCAACAGACTCATCCTCGACCACCACCCCGAGAGCTCCTGTTGCCAATTGTTTTTTTATTTTAAACAATGTTAATATTTTTAAAATGCCTATCTAACAGTTCTTAAACATATTAACGCTAGTAGAGTGAACAACTGATGCGGGAAGATTATTCCATTTATCAATTACTTTAAACAAAAGTTTTTGGAGATACAGTATTAGTAATGAAACATCTGCCACGCAGCTTAAATCCATTATTACGAGTATTGCTATTATTGACAGTGAACAGTTTGTCAAAATTTACATTATCAATGTTATTAACAATTTTGAAAACTTCAATAAGCTCCCCCCTTAATCTCCGTTTCGAGTGAATGCAAGTCTAACACTTTAATCCTATCTTCATACGGCTTGTTGCACAATGACAGAATTAGTTTTGTGGCACGACGCTGAACCCTTTCTAACCTATCACTATCCTCACACAAATACGGGCACCAAAACTGAACAGCATATTCTAAATGAGGCCTGACTAGGGACTTGTAAAGGGGCAATATAATATCCTTCGATTTAAATTTGAAATTACACGCTATGAAGCCTAACATCCTATTAGCTTTTGCACAAGACTCCAGACACTGGTTCCTAACCTTTAAATCCTTAGATACACGTATGCCTAAGTCTAAGTCTACTTCCTCGTCAATGCTCGCTAACTCTCTACCATCCATCGTGTATGTGAAATTATTGTTATGAGAACCTATATGCAAAAAACTTCATATTTGTCTACATTAAATTGCATCTGCCACTTAACCATCCACTCCATAATCCTATTTACATCATCTTGGAGCCTATTTCTATTATCCTCGTTAACAACCCTACTGCCTATTTTAGTATTGTCCGCGAATTTTGACACGTTACTAGTCAATCTTACATCTATGTCATTAATGTAGATTACGAATAGCAATGGGCCTAATAGTGAACCCTGTGGGACAGCACTACCTACATCCAACCACCCCAATTCACTACCATTAACAACTACCTTCTGTCTCCTAGCACAAAGCCATTCCTCTAACCAGTTAGCTACCTGACCGCGTATACCGTGTGCTTTAACCTTCGCAATTAATCTTCAATGCGGAACTGTATCAAACACCTTTTTAAAATCTAAATAAATAATGTCAGCTGCTCTATGCCTATCGTATTCGCGCACTATTTCATTATAAAATTCTAACAAATTAGTTAAACAAGATCTATGGTGTCAAAACCCATGTTGACTACTATTAATCAAATCTCTACTTTCTAAGTGATTGATGATACGATCCCTAACTATGTATTCCAAAAGTTTAACAACAATTGACATTAAGCTAATGGGCCTATAATTGCTAGCTAGTGTGCGGTCACCTTTTTTAAAAAGAGGGGTAACGTTAACTAATTTGAAGTCTTCAGGAATAATCCCCATTTCGAGTGTGATTAAAAATCTTCATTAAGGGGCCTACAATAATGTCTTTCAAATGTCTGGGATAAAAAGCGTCAGAGCCTGGAGCCTTGCTAACTTTTAGCCTATCGATATAATGCGCAATCTCACCCTCGTAAACAGTTACTTCATTCAAAATAGTCTCACTACTAAATGGAATGATATCATCCACGTCAGGGACATTATTTACGTCTTCTATGGTAAAAACTGTCGCAAAAAAGTTATTGAAAATACCCGCCATTGCCCGAGTGTCAGAAGCCAAAGCGCCATTAACATCTACTAGAGAGCCTACTTTTTATCAGCTTACGATTATTGACATATTCCAAAAAAATTTTTGGATTATGTTTACTATCCGCAGCTATAAGTATCTCTAAATTACACTTAGCATTCTTAACTGATCTTCTAACCCAGTGGTTCTTAACCTGGGGGGCGCGCCCCCCTAGAAACAGGAATTTCTCTAATTGTATTTGTTATTCTCTTAACGAGAGCATGGGCTAATATTGAGAAGTTATTGAGAATGTTATTTTGATTGAAGGGGGGCGTGGAGGGAAGGACCAATTCCTAGAGGGGGCATGGTAGTAAAAAGGTTAAGAACCACTGTTCTAACCTGATGTCTAAGCTCGATATATCTATTAAAGTTAGCTGCCGTGCCATTGCACTTATTAAGTCTATACGCTCTGTTACACTCATTTATGAACTCGCATATTTCCCTAGTCCACCATTTGGGCCTACCATGATTTCTAATGCACTTGGGCCTACGAGGAATAAACTCCCTTTCAATATTCATAAAACTTTCTTTAAACACCTCCCAATGCAAATTTGTGTCATTACCCATAAATAAGTTATCCCAGTCCACTACTCCCATCCTATCCGCAAAACTATCAAAATTAGCCCTACAAAAATCAAGGACCTCTATTACGCTACTATCCTCAGTGTTTTCTATCAATAACTTAAATCTAAGAATTTGATGATCACTACATCCTAAACTCTCGCCTACTTCTAAACTATCGACTATATTTTCACCATTCATCACCACCAAATCTAAAATATTGTCACTGCACGTTGGTTCGGTAACCATCTGTCGTAAAAAATTATCCTTCATGAACTCAATCTCAAACCCTCCTCATTACCAGTAAAAGTCTCGTAATTAACATTAGGGCAGTTAAAGTCTCTGACAATTATACTATTCCAATTGTGAATAAAGTTATCAAGAAGTGCGTAAAACCTAGTATCGGTATCGAGGGGTTGAATGGGAGGTCTATAAACAACAACAAAATTAAAACTAATACTACGCGCCCTAACTTCAACGCATATTGCATTAATTGCTGCTGGAAAATCTATCTTAACCTCGATAGCCCTAAGGGAATTACAAATGTACAGCAAAACACCACCACAAAACCTATGTAACCTATCATTAGTAGAGAGTTTAAAACCCGGTGTATATCAAGTTCCCCCAACAAGTCCCGAGTCACAGTATTTAACCACATTTCAGTAATAGCAACTATATCGTAGTTGCCGGAATAAATTATCACCTTAAATTCATTTAATTTATTTCTAATACTACGCGCATTCCAATAAAAGACATTTAACCCTTTAATGCCGAACATTTTTGTAGGGTTAAGTCTAAATGCATGTATTTGAAACAGTACATATTCAACCCAGTCGGCGTTAGAGGGTTAAATTATTTTTTACCACGAGCCGGCATTTTAAACTATTTTTCATGTCAGGCCCGTGTTCCCCGGACCCACAATGTTTAAAGAAGGCTTCGACCTATACAGCTTTCATACATTTTTGTCATTTAACCTACCTAGCCTAGCATTACCTATTTCATTAAAATGCACCCCATCTTTTATAAAAAGGCTAGGATCAGATGTAGTTGAAATGCAGTATGAGCTTAGTAAATTCAATGCTTCATTGGCCACACTTGATGAGACCCCAATAAAACCATGTAATTACTCTGACAGCACTGGTTACGCAAAGAGAAAGTTGAGGAAAGTAGTAGTAGTAGTTGTGAAAAGAAATCTTGAACTTGCAACTAAACAACCAATTTCATGCAGTGACTCAGATGATACCGAACTGGAGATTCTTCAACAACTAAAAGAGGAATTTAATCAAGTGACAAGTTGAAGTGAAAAAAATGACAATTCTTACTATCCTACCAAAAAGATGGACACAAGTAAAGATCAGAGAAGAATTTAAGTGCTCAGATTACATGGCTAGGCAAGCAAAGAGTTTGGTGAGGGAGAAGGGAGTGCTTTCAACTACTAATCCATGTTTGGGGAAACACCTGAATAGTGAAACTGCTGCCAAAGTAATTGACTTCTATCATTTGCCAGATGTGAGTAGACAAATACCAGGGTTGAAAGACTTTTTTTTTTTTTTTTTTTTTTTTTCACCCAGCTAGACAAGAATCGGTTCTTATAACTCAATTGGTAAAAATAAAGGAATAGGTTATTTTAATATACATATTAAAAGGCAAATTGTCTTAAAAATAGCAGACATTATAGATCTCAGTGAGACAAATCTAATGGTACTTTTCTCAACACTCTAGCTCAAACAGTTCCAAAGAAATGGCGCTCCAAAGTTTGGTGGAAAAAGGTACTTGGTCAAAATGGAGGTGGGTATGGTCCAATGAAATGGCTGTAGCGTCTATACTAACTTAATCAACACTAAAAATCTTGTTCTAGGTTAAGGTAGACATGTGTACCCAAAATTCGGTGAAAGGAGAAAAAATCTGTTGTGACATCAAATGACCTCCACAAGGTCAAAAGTCAAAAGTCAAAAATAAGATCAACTTTTTTTTTACCACTGAGGTAAGATATGAATAGAAACAAAGTTGTAGATCTGCTTAAAAGCTTTAAAAGGTCTCTGTAAGTGCAATAGGAGCTGAGATATTTCATGTTGAAATATGGTATGACCTTGGAAATTGACCTTTTTTTACAAAATTCGAATGGCCATATCTCCAGAACCATATGACAGTGTTGAAACAAGTGCCATTGTTTTTCTCACTGAGATCTATAAGTGTGCCAATTTCAAAAAAATTGGTGATGGTCACTTTTTTTTTACCCAAAATTCTGTTGAACTGACATGGAATGACCCTTAATAACTGTCCCTTATGGAATGTACATGGTGAAAAAGGCTTATATGACAGAATGATAGGGTAGGCTTGTATGAGGAATGCTGGGTATAAGATGGATTGATGAGACGAAAGAAGTTTGTAAATGGGAAGCAGTGTTATGAAATGGTCATGACTTAGCTCTGGAGTGGGAGAAGTTGATGAGAATAATGAAGAGAAATGTGTGAAGTGTTGGTGTATGAATATAATGAAGAGAAATGTGTGAAGTGTTGGTGTATGAATGTATAAAAGGCCATGGATTACGCAAATGTATGAAGATACATTGGCAGTTTAAACATGGTTCTTGCACCAACTCAAATCAGGGAACCAAGAGGGAGCTCACCCCAATTAAAAAGAAATGAGGGCTGGGGTAATGTAAAACAATATATATTTCAAACCACCCTGGTGTGATACACAGTAATCTCCTGATTTACATGGTAGATGCATTCCTAAACCTTCTGCTTAAAATGATTTCTATGTAAATTGGGGGAACCAGGCATGTGCAGAGGGGGAGGGCTACAGGGGCTTGAGCCCCCCATGCCTCAGAAGTGTCCTTTTTTTCTAAAACAAAACTTGAAAAAGTTTATTTAAAACAGAATTTTACTTTTGTTACCTTACTCTTCTCTAATTAAACTCCTAAAGATTAAATTTGATAGTTTAGAGATTACTTCAACTATCTCTCGTAAACCTGCATAAAAATGTCAAGTACCTAAGGTATTATATACTGTATTTGTCAGCTTATAAGATGCACTTTTTTTCCTTATAAATACCTTAAAAAATCACCCTGCATCTTAGAAGCCGAAAGTGGCAATACAGCACATCAATTAATTAATTGATTAATAACAAATAATAAGAGTAATAATCATATTATCTTTCTTTATTGGCTTTTCTTTTTATTGAATTTTACATATCCATTGTATTAACAATAAGGTGCATCAAAAACTTTTTTTCTTGAATTTACCTTTCCAAAATTAAGGTGAGTCTTTCACGGTGCAGCGTCTTGTAAGCCGTCAAATACCGTACTTCATTTTTTGCCCCAATAAAAATATTTCTAAAATTATTCCACATATGTATTTAAATTTCCTAATTCTTTGTCAGAATTTACTCCCACTAGTATTTTTTGATAATTAACTTTTTTTTTTAAATTTCTTTTCAGTATGAATCTTATTGTGGTCACTGTGTCCCACCCAAGCAGTGCCATAACAAGGGCAAGGCGAGTGAGGCACTTGCCTCGGGTACGCAAAGCTGAGGGGTATGGAAAAACTATATAAAATATGTATCTACTATCCCAAGCATGCCATGCCATTAGGGAAAGGGCACATTTCTATAAATTTTCAGTACTTTATTTTCTGTTTTCCATGCATATTATTCAATCAGTGCTTTTCCAAACCGAATATTGCAAATTAGAAAATAGGATTTAATGACTGGAAAAATTTAAACAGTATTATAGAACAGGAAAATTCAATTAATCATGAAAATTTCTGTAAATGGAAATCTCTACAAAAAAGACTATTGTGCGGACAATGTATCAATGATGCACTACAGAAAGCTATTGAAACTGATAAACAAAAATGGAGACATATTTTGAAAATAGTTCTTGATGCTGTGATGTTTGTGCCAAAAACAATTTACCACTTAGAGGATTGTGTAGTGTTATAGGAATAGGGGGGCACAATTTTATGATCTTGCCTCAGGCGCAAAATTAACTAGTTACAGGTCTGCACCAAAGTGTTCACCAACATCAAGGTTACTTATTAAATTTTCAGAATTTGTCCGAATCAAATCTAATATATTTCTCTATTCATCCAATTTATTTTGTAAACTATGCGCATTGGTGTAAAAACAGTTTACTTTTACCCCATTTGAATCCTTGTTATTATTAAAAAATTTGATATTTTTAATTCATTTCTGATTTTATTTGTTTTACCATTGGTTTACCTATAAAGTAATATTTGATGACCCTATTTCTTTATAATTAATTTAATATTTAATTAATTAAGGCATTAATTAAATTTAATTAATTATAAAGCTCCTTAGGGCAGGGAGAAGTATACATTTGCATTGCATATTTAATTAATATAGTTCATGTTGTAAATAAATTGTCACTGTATGACATGTTTAAATGTCCACTATTACTAATGCTAATTTTAAATTATAACATCCATATAAATGCTGTGAGGAGACTTATTTTTTTGAGAGGGGAGGAGATAGTGCCCTTTTTGTTAACTTTCAGCCCCTGCATCTGAAGTGTCCTGTGCACGACCCTGATCACTGGTGACCTTGATACACTATTAATAGATCTTGGACAGAAACACTGCTGGCAGAAAAACTACACTCAATAACAAACTAAGTGGTGGATTTAACTCATTTTGGCCCAAAATGGACATAACCAGTTCTGGGTGTCAGCCCTCGATATGATGTAATAGGTACCCTATACAATAATTATGGTGCATATCATGACCAGAAGTCTTTTAGATTACCCCTACAGGTCTCAATAGTAAAATTAAACCCTTATTAGGCTGGTATGGAAAAACCATACATGCCTATCATAAAATTTACATTACAGTTTACAACAAGGCCTAAACACACCTACAATAGGGTACTATATACAGTACTTTTATGTCAATTTTAATACAAAATATTAATTTACTGTACAACTACAAATTGCCTTGGGTTTTGAGATAAAGCCCATTGAGAATAGGGAAAATTACCATAGACAGAACAAAAGAATAGGTAGGCATTGGGCCTACATCAACAAGAATTTTTGGTATGAAAAAATACATTTTCCATTACACTCACTCATGAAAACCATTTCAAAAAAAGAAGTAATGAAAATAAGTAAATTTTGCATTTGGTGATTTTCTGCCTGCAAACAAACCAAAAAAGAAGCAAGCAAGAAAGAATTTTAATTCAGAGCTAGCCTACTGCAAAGCGTTGTTTTAGGCAAGGAATTCAATTGTGGAGGGTGAACCCTTCTTCCCTTTTTAGTTGTCAGCCCTTTCCCCCTGGCCTTGATTATTATTTATGTACTAAATTCATTTAATTTTTGATTGAAATACTTGTTATAGATAGGATTTTCATGGTTCTCTCTTTCTTTCCAGAGGAATAAAGATAATTGTTTGTTAAAACCTGTTAGCAAGGAATAAGAATTAAGTGTTTGTTTGTTAATATTGTAAGTAAAGGAATAAGAATTACATAATTGCTTGTTAAAACCTGTTGGTGAAAGGCATTAAGAACATATTTGTTATAACATTTTAGCAAAGCCTTGGTTTATTGTCTATAAAAATTAACATTTGAAGAAAAATAACATGAAAGGTGACCCTTGTCAGAGAGAAGCTTGCGATGTTCAAAAGTGTATAAGCTAATAAATTCCAAGAATCGGCGTGTGTGTCAAAACTCGAGTTTTGAGTGTGTTTTGAGAAGTGGGGAAAACAACCTGGTGTTTGTGGAGGTGTCAAAACTGAATCAAATGTTAAAACAGAAAATAAATAGTAGAATATTTAAAAGTAATAAAGTACTTGTTCGTTAAAGGAAGGAACTAAATTCAAGCTAGATCTGTCTCAGAAACTGAAAACCATTATTAAACCAAAAGAACTAAAAATTTTATCAAGAAAAGGATGCCAAAAATATTGAAGCACTAACAGAAGGAAGCTACTCTTGCAAGAACTGTAAAACAAGTGAGAAACTGTTGGCAGTACGAGCCAGCACCCAGCAGTCATGGAATCAGAGGTCTGGGCAGCAAACCTGGATCCAACAACCCTTCAAGGTGAGCAGCCTGGTTTTGTGGAGGCCTTAAAATAAAAATTTCTATATTTTGTCTGGTGTGGCCATTAGGTTAACCGAATCCCACCACACAATTCATGTGTGTTAGTCTTTCTACAAGTTCTGAGTAAAAAAAAATTAACAAAATAAGATACACCTATCTCAGTGGAAACAAATAGGCACAGTGAGTTGTCTGTGTTAAATGAACTTGCAAACAAATGCCTTGCATAGGCTAACAGCCTACAACATTGGCAAGAGAAAATGTAGGGAACAGTGACCTACAACCAGACACTGACTCGACAAAAGGTACGTTCCTATAGGTGTTTTTTTCTCTTTACCATGGGTTACACTTAATCCTAAAGGCAAACAAATTAAATAATTTAACCGAAACATACAGTACTTAAGTCTTTTGAAAACCTACACATACACACACAACTTTTTAACCAAAAAATAGGCTTTTGCCATTGATTCTAGTCATTAAATCTGCTGGAAATTTTCAGTGGATTGCCAGGTCAAAGGCAATCACCCATAGGCCTAAATAGATTTTTTAAAACTAGTATGGAAAAACTATATGTGACTACAACATGGTATCATATATGGTAGTGATGTATGTCACATCTGCATAAAATTCAACATCCGCATCCGCACTGGCATAAAATTCAACATTTGCATCTGCACCCGCACCTGCAGGATGTGGATGTGTACTATTTACTAAATTGCTATTTTTAAAGCACAATTTGCCCCTCATTCAGTTCAAATACTGAAACTTGTGCAGCCTTCATTTGATCTTTAATGTAACTGGCAATGTCTGTTGTGTATTTGTATAATTAATTGTTCAGCCTTCATTTGATCTTTAATGTAACTGGCAATGTCTGTTGTGTATTTGTATAATTAATTGTTATAATGTTATAATGTTTCAGACCAACAAAGACCCTAGGATCCACTCATGGCTGGTCTACCTAACTGTGTTCATAATCGTGTATTGTGTATGTCCTCCATGGTGGCGGAGGGGACCTACAATTTTACGTGGGTTCCGAACCACAAGAACATAAGAAACTTATTTAAAAACTGCCGGTAAATTGGCAACAACCAATTTTTACGAAACTAAATAATTATCAATTTAAAAATAATTAATTATCGGTTTAAAACTAAAGATAGAATCTCTCGGTCCAGAGGAGCAAGTCATAATAGGCTACTATCCACAAATATGTTACATTCTATATCTATTTATAACGGACATGCAAATATATCAGATCCAAAGAATCCAGTCAATTTCATTACGGTATCCATCAAGTCACGGTCCATATCAATTGCGGACCAAGTCAAAATTTACAACCATATACACAACCATATACACTACTTTCCAAAGGGTGGTGGTTGGGAAAAGTGGTTGGTGGGATGCAAGATGGGGTGGGTCTCCATCCAGCATCCTGGTAAAACACAACTGTGTGGCAAAAACTCATCCATAAAAAGTGTGTATGGGGGCATTCCATGACAGATCAACCAAAAAACCAAAAAGACACCACTCTGACTCGGATTTGGGTGAAAATTGGTATATAGGGTTAGTTTGTGTTCCAAATCCACTGGTTCAAACACTAAAGCTCTATGACTAATGGTTTTGAAGTTATTGGCCCCCAAAGTTTAGGGCACCCCTTTACCATGCCCACTTTGATGGGCAATATCTCCCATCCAGTTAATCATAAATTAAACATATTTTACATTTTTGGAATCAGTAGGACTAGATCTATCCAATGATACTAATGTTAGCTTTGTAAAGCAATTTTCAAAATTTTACTCCCCATCTCCCCATTTGGTTGACCCCCTACCCCCCCTGGACATTAAACCCCCCAATTTTTTTTATGAATATTAAACTTCATATTATGGTTAAATAAAAACAAAAAGGGTGGGTATTATGTTATAAATCAGTTTAACACGTTAACCGCGATTGGCAATTGGCAAGATTTTCGTGCTCCGTGTTGCCATGTTTTTAACATTACATCAGTACCGTTTGAGGCAGCGCGGCGAGAGGAGGTGAGTGACTTTTCTCCTATGTAAGGATAGGTTATATGCAATAAAAATGTTGGCTCATTGGTGGTACAACTTGTTATATAAATGTAAATATTTCTTTCCTCAGCGTATTGTACCATGGATGTACCATGCATGGGTGGGCCACCTGTGGCGCAATTCATGCAGATTTTTAAAAACTCTGTTGTCACTGCGTGTTGTACCATCCTTGGCCCAATAAAATTTTCAACATATTTTACAAATGACTGCTTTTTTTTATTATTGCCTTGTTACAAAAAAAATATGTTAATATATATGTTACCTTATGGGGAGGAAAGAAAGTTTACTAAATTTTCTCATACATTGAAGTAACTTAGAAGTATTGTTTACTTGGGCCTATTTTTGAAGTGAAATGTTAGAAGTAAATTTATGCCTATTTTTGACATGGAATTTTTTATATTGTATATTTTAGTATATATTAGTATATATTTTACTATAGTATATGTTTTTAATTTTCAGATATGAATTCACTTAGTTTCTATGGAAGATCTGCAAATAATGATTCTGATGATAGAACAAGTAACATCGCTTCTTCAGATGATGACGATTTTATCCCAGATAAGCAGTATCAGGCTGTTTATAAGCCAGGTTCTGACCTTATTATTGATGAGAGTATGGTCCCCTTCAGGGGAAGAGTAGGAATCAGACAATATCTGCCTGGAAAATAACATAAATATGGCTTGAAGTTATACAAATTGTGTACTCCTGATGCATACACATGGAATTTTGAAGTTCACACAGGACAGAGTATTGCAATTCAAGGTATAAATGCAACAGAATCACTAACTATACGTTTGACAGAAAAGCTTCTAAACAACAGTGCCACTCTCTTTGCAGATAATTATTGTTGCTCAACAGTATTAGCTGAATTTCTATTGAATAAGAAAACTTAAATATCTAAGAAAATATCTAAGTAAAGAGGTCACCAATGCAAAGCTGAAAAAGAATGAGATGAAGTGTCTGGAAAATATTCATGGCGTAAAGCTTTATAACTGGAGAGAGAAGAGAAATGTGAATATGATTTCCACTGTACCAGAGCACAGTGATGCTCTAAAACCCTGTGGCAAAATAAATAGACAAGGGGAAGAGGTACTCAAACCAGAATGTGTACTCGCATATAATAAAGCAAAGAAGGGTCAGACCAGATGGCATCATACTATACACCATTACGCAAAAGCAAGAAATGGTACAGAAAATTAGCCATTGAACTGATCGCTGGAACATCAGTGGTAAATGCAAGTGTGTTGTATAATAAATACTTCTTCAACAAACCCATGAACCTAAGACATTTTAGAGATTCTCTCGTGTTTTCACTGACTGGAACACCAACTGAAATATTGAAGGCAGGAAGAGCTGCTTCTACTGTGGCAGGAAAAAGAAATCAACATTCACTCAAAGAAACTGATGGGCCAAAGCTAAAGATGAGAAAAAGGTGCTGTGGTTGCTATGAGAAAATTTCTCTGAATGAAGGCTTCAAAATAGCAAGAAATAAGGCTAGAAGAGTCGCAACTTTCTGTAACCAGTGTGATGGGAAGCCTCATCTCTGTATTCCATGCTTTGCAGAAAAGCATGATGAGTAAAATTACATTAAAACAAATTAGTAAAAAACATTTGCTGGCTAAAATTTACTTTCAATTATGAATTGTATATAAAAAAAAAAATTTTTTTGTTTCTCACTTTTTATATGAGTTTTCATAATTTTTCAAATACATTTTTGAGCACTGAAATAAATTTTTGTCTTCTTTTATCCTTTTTAAACAATAGATTATGATCACTGTTAAGATTACAACAAAATAAAACATCCATTTCACTGATTTTGTAAGTATATACAGTGGAACCTCGACTTATGAACGCCTCTATTTACGACCAAATCGACATACGAACATACGCCGGGTGCTTCGATTGCGAGTGGATCTCTCGCATATTTGCTCCGTGATTTTTCGTTTATTGCTTTATCTCTCGCATATTTGCTCCGTGATTTTTCATTTATTGCTTTATCTCTCGCATATTTGCTCCGTGATTTTTCGTTTATTGCTTTATCTCTCGCATATTTGCTCCATGATTTTTCGTTTATTGCTTTATCTCTCGCATATTTGCTCCATGATTTTTCGTTTATTGCTTTAATAAGCCCTTCATTATGGCTCCCAAGAAAGTGAAGAGTGATAGTGGCAGTGAAAAAAGAAAACTTAAAATAACCATTGAATTAAAGAGACAGAAAAGAGAGAAAACCCCTGAAGGAGAGGTGCCCAGTGTTCTTATGGAAGGGCTCTCTCCTTCCAAACAGTAACTTCCCTCCCCCTTCCTTTCCTCATCACCATCCACTCATGCCAGCGATTATCCTCCACAAAGGTACAGTAAAATTATACAGCTTATTAAATTTAGTATAATTTTTTTCTCTTATATTTTCTCTTTATAAACTCTTACAAAGCATTAAAAGTACAATTATCTGGGGTGCTGGAACGGATTAATTAAATTTACATTAATTTCAATGGAAAAAATGGATTCGATTTACGACCAATTCGAGGTGCAAACAGGGTCTCGGAACGAATTAAATTCGTAAGTCGAAGTTCCACTGTATATATTTTTTTGGTGGTCCATATGTGTACCAACACATCATATTAGTGGTACATCGATGGCCCAAGACGCAGGTAACGTGTTAAATAATAAACAAAAAAATTTATTTTTAATCATTTTTCCTAACTTATCACCAATCAAAGTTGTTGATTTGTTTTATTAAAATCAGATTTTTTTTATTTATATCATATTTAAATTTAATCTCAAAAAAATTCTTTTTCAGGCAACTATTTTTTCCAGTTTGAAATAATTAAAACACAGATCTAATTCCTATTTGTAATGTATCTCATTATTACATCATATTATTAGATATGAATTATAATCATTATTACATATGAATTATACCTCAGTCTGTTTGCAGCATTCATAATGTGAACATGTCATTGCATACAAGATTACCTGTGTAATAAATTTATAAAAAAAATGGTGAAATACTGTGAAGACCCTTTTAAAAAAGTCTAGTGATTTAAGAACTATAAGTGAAGCACTTTATAATGCTTGTCAAGGCAAGCTATCACCAAATACAATATCATGTTCTAACTGTCATAAACTACTGACCAAGACTCCAGAATTATTATTTACAATGGAAGTACACCAATCATCAGATACTGACAGTACAAGTGAAAATACAAGAGAAACAGATTTGTCATATGAAGATGCAATAGCAGACATTTCACACGTTCTAATAAATCTTGGAATGTGACTCCAGTTAAATCCTGTAAGTATTTTTTAAAGTCATTTCAATCACTCATTAATTCTCACTTTTTAATATTTTTATTTAAATTTTAATTTAATGGCTATAATGTCAATAGAAATTACAATGTATATATGGTAGCTATTATACAGTATTTCAGATGGTTTGAGTACCTCAAGAAAACAAAGGGCCTGCAAGCATTGGAAAAGGCACATAGTTCTCTGAAGAGAAAGCTTGTACAAAGTGAGTTTATCAATAGAGATTCAAAGCCCAACAAAGACTCCAAAACTTGATTCTGAAGTGAAAAGTTAAGTATATATGGAGAACTTTGCTGTACACTCGTCACATTAATTTCATAATTCTAAGTTCATTTAACACATTTCTTAACAAGTATCTCAGTTTTTATTTTGAATTTTGCTTCTATTTGGATTCTCTCTAATTCATCATTTTTGTAGACATAGCATTAAATACTTCTATGTAAATTTCAGATACCATCATCTCATGCAAGAATTGGTGGAAGCTTTTCATTCTACCAATAGTTATGATCAAAAACTTCAAATACTGAGCATTTCTCCACATACTATCGCAGAAACAGCGCAAACATTTCAAACAACAAAATATTTAGTCAAAAAGAGCATAAGTTTGAAAAAGAAGTATGGGATTATTCAAGAAGTTGCAGCTATGTCAAAAGGGAAAGTTGTCACAAAATCCACCAAAGAGCTAGTTGATCATTCTATGAATCAGATGAGATCAGCCGTATTTGCCCGGGGTAAAAAGACTGCCTGAGAATGAGGGACTATAATACTGGAGAAAAGGTGTGTCCAAAAAAGACTTGTACTAAGGAATTTAAGAGAAGCATATAACATCTATGAGGAAAACCCAGAGAACCCTCCAATAGGATTTTCAATTTTTGCATGTATTCAACCCAAACACTGTGTTTTAGCTGGATCAGGGGGAACACACTCAGTGTGTGTTTGCACTTATCACCAGAATGCTAAGCTCCAGTTCTCTGCTATGGGTATCAAAGGGCTTGATTATAAAATTTTGATGGAAGAAAGTGCGCGCAACATCAGCAATAGAAACTGCATGATGCACAAATGTAATTTATGCCCCAAAGAACAAGGAGTTACAGAGTTCCTAATAAACATTGAAAATATACATGAGATAGAATATGATATAATTAAATATAAACAATGGGTTTTTACCAACCACTGCACTTTGGTGGAAAAAGTAGAATCAATTGAAGATTTTATTGGTTCTTTAAGCACAAAAATAGCAAATTTAACTCATTATGTGGCCAAATCTCAAAATGATTTTCTCAAAAGTTTAAAAAACAGTTTACCCTACAATGAAGCAATAGTTTTATGTGATTTTTCAGAAAACTATTCTTTCATTGTACAAGATGCAGCACAAGGCTTCCACTGGGAAAATAGTCAATGTACAGTGCATCCATTTGTAATTTACTGGAAGAATACTACAACTAACAAAACTATGCACACAAGCTACTGCTTTCTTTCACCTGACACCAAACATAATACAACCCTAGTCTACTCATTTTTAAATGCCCTCATTCCAGAAAAAGAAGTTTCATCCTCACATTAACAAGTTACATTATTTTACTGATGGATGTGCAGGCCAATATAAGAATCAATTCAACTTTCGTCAATATATGCAGACACATAGATGACTTTCGGTTTGAGTGTGAGTGGCATTTTTTTGCCACAAATCATGGCAAAAGTGCTTGTGATGGAATTGGTGGAACAGCCAAAAGAACTGTAGCCAGAGCAAGCTTGCAGAGAACTTTCAATGATCAAATCATAACACCAGAGGCAATGTTTCATTTTTGCTGTGAAAATTTGGAGAATGTCAAATTTTTTTTAATTAAACCTGAAGAAATAGAAACAGTGGCAAAATTCCTAAGCAAAAGGTTTGAAAATAGTATCCAACTAATTGGAACCCAAAAGTTTCACCAATTTGTGCCAGTTAGTGCCACAAAAATTAAAGCCTTTGAATTATCTTCTGATCATGAAGGTGAGGAGAGGTTAACTGTGAAGTGTGCCACTAATGCAAATAAAGATAAAGATTCAATCATTATGAACCCCAAAATTGGGGAATACATAGTTTGCTCCTACAATAACTCTCGGTGGCTGGGGCTTGTACTAGAGTACAATGAAGAGTTTGATGACTATAAGACAGATTCTTTAAACCCATCTGGATTTAGCAGATATTATTATTTCCCACAAATAAGAGAAATCTGCCATATTTCAAGACATGATATTTTGGGTATTCTAAGTACCCCAACTTTGAAGGCTGGAATGCTGCATATCCAATATGTTTTTGGAGAATAATAATTAAAAAAGTTCATGTAATGCCACCAAGTTTTATTGGAGTGTATATTCACAAGTTTTAATATGAATATAATGTCACCAAGTTTTTTATTGAAATTAGTCACTGTTTATTTGATGTATCATAATACCATGAGCACAAATGACATGAAAATGTAAATTATATGTGTAGTTGTCCTTATTTGAATATAGCTGTATGCCTATGTTTCCATTACAATATGGGATTGCAAACATTTAAGTGATTTAAGTTATTTGATTAACCAACTTGGTAAGCCACGAAAGATAGTCTTCATAATTAAGTTTCAAAAGGTGCTAACTTTTTATTGAATAAAAATGTTAGTACTCACTTTTGATTCTGTAATATATGCATTCTTTACAATTTAAACTTTGAATAAATAAATGGTGAAAAATGTTCAAAAACTACTAGCAGTAATTTTAATTGGTAATAAACAATAATTTTAGTTTGTATAAAAGCTGCAAAAAAATTGTTCAAAATAAATTCTTGGTTAATTTTTAAAATTTATTTATAACATGATACCTACCCTTTTTTTTTATTTATCAACCATAATATGAAGTTTAATATTCATAAAAAAATTAGGGGGGGTTTAATGTCCAGGGGGGGTAGGGGGGTAACCAAATGGGGAAGATGGGGAGTCAAATTTTGAAAACTGCTTGACAAAGCTAAAATTAGTATCATGGGATAGATCTAGTCTTGCTGATTCTAAAAATGTATAATACGTTCAGTTTATGATTAACTGGATGGGAGATATTGCCCATCAAAGTGGGCATGGTAAAGGAGGGGCCCTAAACTTTGGGGGCCAATAACTTCAAAACTGTTAGTCATAGAGCTTTTTTGTTTGAACCAGTGGATTTGGAACACAAACTAACCCTATATACCAATTTTCACCTAAATCCGAGTCAGAGTGGTGTTTTGCGTTGGTTGATCTGTCCTGGAATGTCTCCTGTAAAAAATTATAATTACAAAATAATAATATCTAATATTTATAACTAAATAAAAAATTGAAAGTCAATTAATAAATTAAGTATGAATTTAAACTATTATATCAAGCTGACAAATTTATGCATGAACATCTGCATCTGCATGGATGTCAAAATTTGGCATCCACATCTGTGGATGTCTGAAATCTGACATCCAATATATCACTAGTATATGGTACCTTTCTTCCTTAATTAAATAAAAAAGCATTAATTTATTGATTTAAATAACTACAAAATTGCCTTGGGATTGGCAACATAGCCTATTGGGAATGGAAATAATTGCCACACACAGAACCCAATATGTAGGCATTGGGTCCACATAAGAAAAACATTTCGTATCAAAATTTTCCATTACTGTGCATGAAAATTACTTCAAAAGAAGGAATAATGAAAACAAAAATTAGACATCTGGGGACTTTGTAAAGTCAGCAAATTTTTAAGACAAAGACCATCTCAGAGCTGTCCAGTCATGAGTGTTGCTTTATGCAAGGAGGAAGTGCTTAATCTTCCTACAAGTTCTGAGTAAATACCTAATAATATAAAAATAATAAAAGGATAGGCCTATTCCTTCAGGTATTTAAGTATTGTGTTGTCTATATTAATTAAACCAAATAAATTCATTGTGTAACCCCATCACCTACATCGAAAGAGAGCCACATGCCCTACAACCAGAAGCAAGGCCCAATGAAATAATAAGGTATGGCAATTTCCTTTTTTACCATTAGGCAGCACTAAACACCAAAGGCATATAAATTAAACATTAACCCCAAAAAAACTAGGTACTTAACAAGGTCTTTTGAAGACCTCCACAAACACAACTTTTTAATGAAAAGATGTCTAGTTTTTGTCATCAACTCTCCACCAATATCTACTGGAAATTTCCAATGGATGAGGGTGACAGCAATCAAACATAACCCTATATAGTTTTTTATAGCTAGTCTGTGCACAAATGTTAAAAGTGACAAGACCTCAAGTCAATAACTTATAAGCAGTGCCAGAGCACATATCCTTCAGATACTTCTAGATAATTTAAAAACTTGTAGATTTATTCCATTAGCATGCCAAGGGTAGCCAATCCCTACTCTAAATTGCTTGGAGGGAAACTTACCTTTTTATAAAAATTTTCTATTGTTTTCAAAAAATTTTCATTATGTCTTTCCCACCTTAAGCAGTAATTTTCTTCCATTTTTAATCAGATTTTAAATCATCATCATCATCATCATCACCATAAAACAGTGGCCTCAAGCAATTTAATCTGCATACCAAAGAAAAAAGTTAAAAAATAGATTTACATTAACAAGAAAACAATAATGCTTACTTCATCACAACCTTATACAAGTCAGCTAAAGCTAGCAGGAATAGGTCCTACTGAAATACCCTAATAAAATTATCAATAGAACCTCATTATAGGAGATGGATTAACATTTTTTAGGGAAGTACTGTTGCACTTCAAGAGAGGGGCCTGCAGTCATGTATGTTGGGACTGGCTCATCACTCAATTTGCTTGCTGAAACTTTATGATTGGTCTCTTTATTAAACTCACCAGTTACTCCTTTCTAATGCTGATATCCATCTGCCTACCCTATTATCTGCAGAAACTCTCTCTCTCTCATAGCTGCCATGGAAAGGTGGTCACAGAGCTCAGGGCCATGGAGAAAGGGTAGAGGTGCAACCGGGGGCCAGGGTACAAAATCAGTGTCAGGAATCACCAGCGACCCATGTGGAATGCACAGAACCACAGCACAAGGTGGAGGGTGTAAAGAAGGGGCCAATAGAGAAGGGTGTAAAGAAGGGGCCGATAGAGAAGGGTGTAAAGAAGGGGCCGATAGAGAAGGGTGTAAAGAAGGGGCCGATAGAGAAGGGTGTAAAGAAGGGGCCGATAGAGAAGGGTGTAAAGAAGGGGCCGATAGAGAAGGGTGTAAAGAAGGGGCCGATAGAGAAGGGTGTAAAGAAGGGGCCGATAGAGAAGGGTGTAAAGAAGGGGCCGATAGAGAAGGGTGTAAAGAAGGGGCCGATAGAGAAGGGTGTAAAGAAGGGGCCGATAGAGAAGGGTGTAAAGAAGGGGCCGATAGAGAAGGGTGTAAAGAAGGGGCCGATAGAGAAGGGTGTAAAGAAGGGGCCGATAGAGAAGGGTGTAAAGAAGGGGCCGATAGAGAAGGGTGTAAAGAAGGGGCCGATAGAGAAGGGTGTAAAGAAGGGGCCGATAGAGAAGGGTGTAAAGAAGGGGCCGATAGAGAAGGGTGTAAAGAAGGGGCCGATAGAGAAGGGTGTAAAGAAGGGGCCGATAGAGAAGGGTGTAAAGAAGGGGCCGATAGAGAAGGGTGTAAAGAAGGGGCCGATAGAGAAGGGTGTAAAGAAGGGGCTGATAGAGAAGGGTGTAAAGAAGGGGCTGATAGAGAAGGGTGTAAAGAAGGGGCTGATAGAGAAGGGTGTAAAGAAGGGGCCTACTGATGGCCCAAAGAAACCAAAGGCTGTAGCTGCCAGTCAGGGTAGGTCAGGTGGTGAAAGTGCATCTGTGGGTGGAAACGAGTATCGAAAGGTCTCGGGCAAGAAGGCTGCAAAGCTGAAGCCTGAGACCCCAGTAGCCCCTGTCAGGACCTCCAACCGCTTTAGTCTCCTGTGCTCGAAGGAGGAAGACACGTTTTGATTGGGAACTCACAGATCAGGGGCTAGGAGAAGTACTTTGCTTCTGCAAATCAGGTTGGGGAATGGCACACTTAAGGAAGGAGGTAGAGAAGCTGCGTATGGCTAGTTGGAGGACTGCGATCATTGTCCACACTGGTGGTAATGACCTGTTCCTCAAATGTGGTAGGGTAGGTCTTACAGAAGGGATCATCACCGAGATCATGTCTCTTGCAGATGATTTAAAACTGAAGACAAACAGGGGAATGTTGAGTATTTTACCACGGATGAATGCCAGTGACCACACGCTCAGTAAGGTCATTAGCATCAACGAGAGGGTGCAAAACTTGTGCATCCTGCTGGCCGTGAGGTTTATTGACCCCTTCAATGCATTTTCAGGTAGGTGGGACCTTTACCAGAGGGAAGGTGTCCACCTCAATAGCAAGGGTAAAGGTGTGCTAGGCGCGCTGCTCGACTGGCACCTATACAGAATGGTGAGGTCGAGCCCGGGGAGAGATGATGTTGAGCCAGTGGCGGACATACCTTCAACAGAAGGGTGCGTCCAGGTACAGGTGGGTCACCCTCCTTCCATGTTGGAGGGGGCTCAGGCTCCTGCCAAAGTTGCCCCCTCATTGGTGAGGGGCTCTTCAACTACCAACAGCCCTGGCTGTTCGGAAAACAGGTCGTGTCTAGGGGGTGGTCAGAATAGGGAAGGCTCCCTCCGTGCAATGCTTTTTAATGCTAGGTCAATTAGGAATAAGTTTTGCGAGCTACAGGCGCTCTTAGCATCAGAATACCAGGATATCATTGCTATCACTGAGTCCTGGATTCATACTGATTATAGGGACTATGTTGGGGAGTTCGAAATTCCCGGGTATAGAATGTTTCACAAAGATCGCACCCATGGGGAGGGGGGTGGGATACTAATATACATCAGGGACAGTAGGGTGGTTCACAAGCATAGGGAAAATTTAGCATCTGAGATTTCACTTTTGGGTCATTGTTGCTTTAGTTCCTACACTTAGTGTGAATAACTGTGTGAAGTATGGTTGGTCTACAGTGTCGTTAAGAGGTCGCTCAATCATGCATGATGTGTCTCACTAATGACTGATTACTATAGTATGACTAAATTTGGCTTCTTCTTTTGTAGGAATGTGTAGAAATGCCGCCGAAGCAATCAAAAACACGGTCTAGCAGTGAGGTGTGGTTACTAGGGAAGGCGGAGAAGTTAACTAGGGAAGGCGGAGGAGAAGTTAACTAGGGCAGGACTCCCTACCAAGCTTCAAGTCCTCCGGAAATTCATGTTCCACCATCTGGAGGAGAGGAAGACAGAATATAACAGTGCGGTGATGACCATTGAGGCTTTGATCCCGTTTTGGACAAAAGCAAATGTTCCAATGACGGATACCAGATACGCTGAGAAGCTCCTGAAACTGTATGAGCAATACAAGGGGCTGAAGAAGAACTGCACAAAGAATTTCCCATCCTACAGAATGAAGGAAGACATATTTCGCGGAGACCTTCATGATGTGTTCGATCTTTCACATCATGATGCCCTCGAGACCATGATGAATGAGAAGGACAAGAACTTCCTTGTCGCTCAGCTCGATAATCCCACTTTCTCCAGCTTTGTCCCGATTGACAAGAAAATGGCTGACCAACAAACGAGGAAGAGGATTCAGTGTGAGGCGGAGATGAACCGAGAGGAGAAGGCCAAGTGTGAGGCGGATGCGAGATGATCCCAGGGAGAACTGGAGGCTTCTAGTTCAAGCACATCTGAATCATCAGATTCAGATACTGTAGTTTTTAAGGAGTCAGCACAAAAATGTTCCACTCCTAAGCGATTGAAGTCTGTGATCACGCCTGACATTTCCTTAGCCTTGGATTGCCACAACATCAGTGACAGAAAAGGAATGGCAGTGGTTGCAGCAACTATTAAATCGCTGGGGCACAACTTGGACGAAGTGTCAATCTCACGCAGCACCATTCATTGCGTGAGACAATGTACACGTAAAGCGGTGTGCCGCAAAGATCAGGCCACTTTCAAGACCCATGAGCCCCTTCTCTTGCACTGGGATAGTAAGCTGCTTACAGATATCTCCCATGGGTTAGAGGTGGTGGACCGTGTGGCTGTGCTTGTAACCAGTAATGGGGAAGAGAAACTCCTTGGAGTTCCAATGGTAGCTGCTGCAACTGGAGCATCTCAGGCTCAGGCGTGCCTGAAGCTTGTGGATGACTGGTCTTTGAGGGGCAACGTTCGAGGTCTTGTTTTTGATACAACTGCGTCCAACACAGGACTTCATGCTGGAGCTTGTACTCTCATTGAAAAGAAGTTGGGTATTGATCTGGTGTGGATCGCTTGCCGACACCACATGGTAGAAGTCGTCCTTGCTGCGGCCTTCGGTGCTTGTTTCGGAACATCCAGTGGACCTGAAATTGGCCTATTCAAGTGCTTCAAGCAGTACTGGGTTTTCATTGATTGCAGCAAGTTCAAGAGTACACCCGACAGCCTGTTCATTGAAACAGCAGAGCAGAGGAAGGAAATGGTCTCCTACTACAAGGAGGCTGTCAAGAAGAAGAGCCAGCGGGATGACTATGATGAACTGATGCTTCTCTGCCTCCTTTTCTTGGGAGGGAAGCTTGACGGTCCTGTGAGAATTCAAAGCCCTGGAGCCATGCACCATGCGCGATGGATGGCCAAGGCCATTTACACGCTCAAGGTGTTCCTATTCAGAGATCAATTCACCTTGCTTCAGACTGAGAAATGGAACATCGAGGAACTAAGCCTGTTTATCATGCTCCTTTACGGCCACTACTGGAACGAGGCCAGTGTTGCATACATGGCTCCATTGAATGACCTCACTTTCTTGCGCCAGCTGAAAGCTCACCCAGGAAAGACGAACAACGCGCCGATGAAGCGCCATTTGTGGTTCATTTCTGAGAACTTAATCCCCTTGGCACTCTTTGATCCTCGAGTTCATGCATCCACGAAGGAGAGGACTGCTCACAACATCATAGCTGTTCCCGAAAAAAGAAAAGGACTCAAGCACATGGACGGAAAAACATTCTCCTCGAGCAATCCCTTGGAATTCTATGCCACCAAACGTTCAGCAATCTTCTTTAACCTCATCATGCAGCACGGAAGTGAACAGGCGCAATCATTCCTGTCCAAGACACCAAATGATTGGAACACAGATCCAGCTTACCAAGGAATGAAGGAATGTGTAGAGAGGATGGCAGTGGTTAATGATTGCACAGAAAGAGGAGTTGCGCTCATTAAGGCTTTCAACAGCACAATCACGAAGGATGAAGCACAAAAGCAGTACCTTCTCCGCGCAGTCACTCAGCACCGCAAGGAATTCAAAGAGCCGACTAAAACTGGTCTCACGAAGACCTAAAGATCTTCAACTGTGTGCATTATTTGTTCCGCTATTATAATTTCATAATATATTACTATATAATATATATAGTCAGATGGTGTAAGAAAAAATCAGAGGTGTTTGGAGGTAAAAAGTAATCACGCCCCGATAGGGGGCAAAATTTGCCAAACATCAATGTAGCTCATATATTATGTAGGACAACCTTTCTCCTATCATATATGTGAATCTTGTCAATTTTAACCAGTATTTCCATCTTTCAGAGCAATTTTTCGGGAAACATACGAAACACTATTTCAAAAATAAGGTTCTAGATTTCAGTGCTAAGGTTCTCACCCCACCCCTAATTGAGGGAGAATGATGTAAAGGGTTAAGAAGACATCGGAAGGTTGGGGAAGAAGTAGCCAAAGTTACCTAGCCCTACATGCTATAGGGGTGGGGGAGCTGATTTATTTTTCCCCCACCATTTTTCACTCATGGGGGGAAATAAAATAAGCTACTGATTCCGTCTTACCCCTTGGTGACCACATTTTACCCTGAATGTGATTTTATGTTACCCCAAATTTGACCTTTACTTAGTCCATGGGGGATTTTACATTACCCCAGGTGTAAATAGAAAAGTTTTTCTTCTACTCTTTTAATTTTTTATTATTTTCTTGTATATTCTATTATGTTTTGGGGTTTCTGTGTTGACTAAATCTTTTATTCTTATATTTTCAACAGTAAATAGCTAGTTCTATACAAATCTGATATCTAGATTAATTTTATATTACTTAAATATTGTCAAGATGCCACGCAATTATGTAAAAAAAGCTAAGCCCTTTAATGAGGAGACTGGCATATACCACTTTGACCGTAGTACAAGGTCGACAGGCTAAACCAAACCAAGTTGCAGACATACGAGGCCTGGTTAAGAGATGGAAAGCCAAAAGATCAAGATGGAAATCCAGTACTCCCCAAAAGACAAACAGAAACGCCACAGGCAATGGATACCAGCCAGCAGCGGCCAATGCCCTCACCGTCATTGGAGCGTGCAGCATCAGGAACCCCCCAAACGAACACCCCAACACCTGCTACCCAGTCACTTCCATCTTCTTCATCCAGAACATCGACACCTGTGATGCCTGGCTGCAGCCACTGGGATTCATCAGGTAATACCACTCCCAGCAATGTGAGAGGCCTACGAGAGTATTTGACTCAAGAACTCTTAATGGAATTGAGGACTAGGGCTCCAGAAGGATGTTACTACCATGTCAGTTTGATGGACAAGAAGGAGGGTCAGAGTTTAGAGTCCATCATCCATGCTAGAGGGAAAAGTTCATCAAAGGAACCCAGCAGATGCCAACATCTAAATATGAAAAGTGCAATCATCACTCAAGCTGACTGTCTAGACCAGTGGTTCCCAACCTGGGGTCCGCGAAGGTAGTACTGGGGGTCCATGAGCTTTCAATATTTTGAGAGGTTCCAATAGAAATCGTACATTTACCCACGATAAGGGCGCTTAGGCTAAAATTTCAAGTTTCCTTGCGCTTGGCTGGAATTATTAATACTTTTTTAATACGCTGTATTTTAATTGCATACTCACTTATATGTCCTTTATTTGATAGTGAAAAATGAGAAAACGAGTTAATTATTAGTTAATAAAAACAGTTTGTTTGGTAGATGGAATCTTTCAAAAACATGGGGTCCGTGGGAAAAAAATAAAAATAAAAGGGGTCCTTTGTGGTGAAAAGGTTGGGAACCACTGGTCTAGACCATGGGTCGGGAAACTTTTTTGGGTATTACCCAAAAATCTATTTGAGTAAAATGAAATTACCCCCAGACTTCAAGTAAACAAAAAACAAGCCAATTGCTCTTAAAATTGTTGCATATGGTATACAAAAAATTCAAATTAAAAAAATGTTTATTGGATCCATTATTATGGAGAAATAAAAAAAAGCCACACATGCTGGCATAAGAATAGCACACAAACAAAATTAGTAAAAAGGATTGAAGAACTGAAGAATTTCATTCAAAACATCTCCACTTCAGGTTTTGGAAAAATGATGGTGTTTCATTTTTGATACAACATCAAAATCAGGACGTAAATTCGTAATATTCTAAAATTTAGAATAACACCACATTTATGTAACAAAATAAAATAAAAATATATGAAAAAAATATCAGCACAAAGTGTCAAGCACTAAAAGCACCTCTTCGTTTCATGATACCATACACACGACTGAGGCTCTGAGGGAAGTCTCTCTCATACCACACGCATTACCCCCAAAATTTTTAAATTTACCCCCGTTCCCCGACCACTGGTCTAGACCAAGTGAAGCAGTTACAAGAAGAGAAGAAAGTACTAAGACCACCACCACCACCAGTCGTAGAAACAGACCAGATGATGAAGACAGCGATTCGAGCATTTCAACTTCATTTTTACACCTCGATGATGAATCAGATACAACAACCCGGAAAATATCAGCTCAGATCTGGAGGATCTTAGTGAAAGCAAGCTTCAAAAAGAAATCAGTCAATGCCAAACCCACACCAAAATTCAAGTCACTGAAGAAGACATCAGAAAGTATTTTGCTGTGTATTATACCAGACCGCTGACGTATTATTGGGGGAAAGTACGGAAGATTTTCACAGATGATACGGATGACATGGCAAGTAGTGTCGAGCTGGACTTTCTCCACAAGAAAACTCCAACTGCTAGTGCGGCAGAATGGGTCTGGATGGAGAAGAACCCATCAGACATCTCAGTTGTACCGTCCAAGTATATATTCTATAGGCAAATTACACCACAGTCCAGAAAAATTACCTTATTTTCCCCAATGAGGACGTGAATTCTTACTGGGGAAAGATGAAGACAAAGGTATTAAAAAAAGAAACACACACACATGAACATACTTGGATGTACAAAATTTGAGATTGAAAAACATTGCTCTTCCTCAATGGGATGTAGTGAGTACTATATACAGAATTTTTATAGCCTCTACTACTTATATGATACTGTATACTTCAAGGTGTATGTGTGTGCTGAAATATCTGAACAATTTTAAACAATAAAGGTCCCACCCCAGGAGACCATGTTTTCCCCTGACCTGATATTTTCTCCCCCCATCTCGGGGTATGACGAGGTCACAGTTTAAAAATTTATATAAAATATAAAAAACAACATAGGGAAGTTTCCTTTTGCTGTCATTTAGGTACAGGGCCATAGTATACTATGAGACTATGAGTACTCATTTCAATCAATATCACAAGGAGTGAAAACCTTAGCATTGATTTTGATTTTTTTCTTCCCCCATTTGACTATATATATATATATATATATATATATATATATATATATATATAGTCATAAATTGTCAAGTCATTATTATCCTTGTTCAATAAATGTTCCAGTCATAAAATGTCAAGTCATTATTCAAATTGTTTCATTTTGAGCGAGTGCATAAAAAGGTCCTACGGCAAAGATAATTGGCATGTTTATTCTTGTGGGGGAATAGAATAAGGGCAGATGTGACCAAATTTAAAATTCTAAAAAATGCTGTTGTGGACCACCCTAAGGGACAGGTTGAGTCCAGTTGACTGCCAGTTCCAGTTGGAACAGGAGCTGCTTGGCGTCGAATGTCGGAGGGACGAACTATAGGTTAATCTTCATGTACAGACTTCTGCATCTCCTCCTCGAGGAGGATACAGCCCTGTACACCGAACTCCATAGCCTGCTAGGGGATAGGGTGTGTGTAGTTTTAGGAGACTTCAACTGTCATAGCATAAAGTGGGAAGACAGGACTGCTGATGCTGAAGGGAGGAGGCTAGTTAACTTTGCTGATGAGAACTTCCTCACTCAGTGGGTCACTGAGCCTACACAAGGTGAAAACGTTCTAGACTTAGTATTCACAACCGTAGACAACCTCGTCACTGGCCTCATGGTTGATGAATCATTGGGCAGGAGTGATCACAGTCTGATTAGGTTCTGTGTGTGTGTCCCTTGGGTGAAGCGTAGTAACTCAAGAGGCAGTAAGCTCGATCTAGCGGGTGGACTTTGTTAGCCTCCAGGATAGCATAGGTGAGATGGGGTTAGAGGTTGGTGGCGATGTTGAGGGAGTGTGGAGTGCATTCCAGGATGAGTTTATGGTGCTGCAGTCTGCTGCCATACCCTCAAAACCAGGCATTCAGTTAACCTGAAGGGCCCAGTTTGGTCAACTGAAGGCCTTTGATGATTGGTTAGGTTTAAGTTGTGATATTTTCATTAGTTTAAACGAAAATGACAAGAGCAAAAATACATCATAAACAGTTTGGTAGTCCTAATAATATGTAAGTACCATAATGGGGTATAATGGTAATCTCTTCATTTAGGTTAGGTAATGTAAGGTAAAAGTAATGTATATTCTGTCCATGCAATATATAGACCACCTAATACTAATATCAATAGCTTTTTAATTCACTTAGATAACATGTTATGCAACTTTCATAAATTGAATGCCATAGTTGCGGGATACTTCAACATCAATTTGCAATCTGAAGCTCTCTCTCATAAATTTTTAAACTTAATGAATTCTTTCTATCTTAGTCATTCTATTACCAAACCCACTCGAGTCTGCAGCTATGGCAATCGAATAACAGAATCTATGATTGATAATATATTTGTAAATAGCAATGCCCTTGTAAATTCTGGAATTATAACCACTAACATCAGTGATCATTTTCCTACTTACGCTATATTCAATAACATTGTTCAGGCTGAGGACAAAACAACTATTGATTACAGAATATTCTCAGAGGTTAACAAAAGAAAATTTATTGGGGCTGTAGAAAATACTCAACCTGACTGTGACGAACCTTTAAATGACCCAGATCATATGTTTCGGTTCTTCTATGACACCTTATTCCATATTTTTAATATTTGCTTTCCTTTAAGGAGGAAAACAGTTTCGCCCAAAAGTGTCGCAAATCCATGGATCACTCCAGGAATTATCACTTCAATAAAGAACAGAGATAAATTATTCAAATTGCAAAGCAAAATTCCTAAAATACAATATACCGTACTCAATACAGAAACAAATTAAATAAATTAATCAAAATTGCAAAATATAACTATTATAATCAATTTTCCAAACATAGAGGAGACATGAAAAACACTTGGACAACCATAAACAATATTCTCAGAAAAAAAATTAAGAAAAATTCAATAGAGAAATTAAATGGTGATAATAAAGAAATTACTGATGATACTGCTATTGTAGACTCTTTAAATGCACACTTTACTTCAATAACAGATAAGCTTCGCGCACAATTAATAAATAATGATCACACCTCTAGAATATATGCCACCCAGCCCACTAAACTCATTTTCTTTTGTTCCTGCTACCTCAACTGAGGTCCAGAATATTATTGGTAAATTAAAAAATACAAAAAATAACATTAATAACATTCCTGTACGGCTGTACCTATATTGAAACTTGTTAAAGATAAGATATCTGTAACTTTGGGGGCATTCCAGGACAAATCACCCAAAAATTAAAAAATTTGTCACCACTCCAACCCGGATTTCAATGAAAATTGACATATGGGGTTCTTCCAGGTGCTGATTTCACTGGTTCAAATAAAAAAGTTCTATGACTACTATGTAGCAACTGTAGAAAATTACTGACCCAGAGACCAGGGTTGCTATCAACATCACAAAGTGAAGAGTCTGATCACAATCAGTCTTCTGAGAATGTTATTTCAGAAAGCGATGAATACGATCCAAGTATATCAAGTAATGCCAAAGAAGAGGTTTCTCAAGTTCTAGAAAGTCTTGCTGTGACTCCAGTGAAGAAGCGTAAGTATTTAATGATAGGTACTTTTTATATATAATTTTTTTATTTATATTATTTATTCGTAATGCATTTACTTTCAAGGTGGTTTTTCAGCAGTTGCTGAAGAACTTAATGAAATTAATATGTTGACATATTAATTATTATTGTCCATATATATATACCGGTATATCAAATGGAGTCAAATATTTATTAATTCAAAAATTTCAGATGGTTTGAGTTCCTCAAGAAAAGAAGCAAAAGCTATTCAAACAATAGAAAAAGCACGTCATTCTTTAAAATGAAAGCTAGAAACAAGTTTAAAAATTGAGATCCCAAGCCCATCAAAAGCTACAAAGTTGGATCATGAAATTCAAAAGGTATGAATTTTAAAATGATACGCTATTATTAAGTAGGAATATACCTAAACTAAAACTGAAGCATAAAAACAAAATGTAGGTATTCACCTTTGATAGTAGAAACTAAAAGCAACTCCCTAAAGACTGGAGATCAATAGGCCCATTAAATCATTTGGAATTCATTTTGTCACAAAATAATTTTTGGTTTAATTTGACTATCTCAAAGAATGCTCACTTTGTTACACTTGAAATCAATATTATAATTCAAAATATTTAATATGCACATGCAATGTTTTGTTTAGAGCTATTACACATTCATGAATTTATTTCAGGTCAATGATTCATCTCATGAATGAACTGGTTGAAGCTTTCCATTCTACTGACAGTTATGAGAGGAAACTCAAAATATTGACATTATCTCCATTTACCATATCAAACACTATAAATCTATTTCAGACAACTGAATATTTAGTTAAGAAAAGCAGAAATATAAAACAAAGACTTGGAATTATTCCCGAAATTGAAACCATGTCAAAAGGAAAAGTAATGACTAAAGGTACTAAAGATTCTGTTCAGAACTTTTTTGAATCAGATGCAATTAGTCATTTGTGCCCAGGTACAAAAGACTGCCTGAGCATCAGAAATGAAAGTGAGTATAAAGAATCTGTGCAGAAAAGACTGGTGTTAATGAATCTGAAAGAAACTTTCAGTCTCTATAAAAATAATCCAGATAGTCCCCAAATTGGCTTCCCTAGTTTTACCAGCCTTCGCCCCAGACATTGTGTTTTAGCTGGAGCTGCTGGTACCCATTCTGTGTGTGTATGTACAAACCACCAGAATGCCAAAATACAATTCTCAGCTTTGGGTGTCAAAGGGTTGGAATACACAACTCTTATGGAGAAAGCAGTGTGTGATGTCAACAACAGGAATTGCATGATGCAAATATGTAATCTCTGTCCAAAAGAACAAGGTATTAAGAATTTTTTGCTCACTTTTCAGTGTTAACAATCCTGAATGTGAGGAAATAAAATATAAACAATGGATTACTACAGATCGATGCAATATGGTTGAAAAAACAGAATCTGTAGATGATTTTATTAATTCATTAAGCACAAATATTGTCAAATTGACACATCATCACTTTATAGCAAAGAATCAGAGCTGTAGTTCTTGGTGACTTTCCAGAAAACTACTCATTTGTAGTACAGGATGCAGCCCAAGGTTTTCATTGGGAAAATACCCAATGCACAGTGCATCCCTTTGTGTTATATTATAAGGAACCAGAAAGTAATGAAACAAAACATTCAAGTTATTGTTTTTTATCTCCAAATACAAAACATAACACTACAATGGTTTACACTTTTTTTAAATACTCATACCTATTATTAGAAAATCTCACCTTCATATCAAAAAATTACATTATTTTACTGATGGATGTGCATGACAATATAAAAATCATTTCAACTTTGTTAACATTTGTAAACGAAGATTTTGGGCTGGAATGTGAGTGGCATTTCTTTGCCACAAGCCATGGTAAGAGCACTTGTGATAGGATTGGGGGTACAGTGAAAAGATCTGTAGCCAGACCGAGTATGCAGAGAACATTCACAAATTAAATATTAACACCAGAAGACATGTTTGAATTTTGTTCAAACAATATAAGTGACAGCATAAATTTTTTTCTTAATAAATTCTGAAGAAATTGAAGCTATGGAAAAATTTTTAAGTGACAGATATGAAAAAAGTATGCGGCTAACAGGAACACAAAAATTCCAGAATTGTACCTATTAATGCAAATAACAAAAACATTTGAATTATCTTCTGATGAAGTTGGTTAGGTGAGGATTATAAGCAAAGCTTTTCTGGGTGAAGATAATGTTTAAGTTAATCTGAAAATAGGAGAGTACATAGTTTGTACTTACAATGATCAGAAATGGTTGGGATTTGTACATTGCTATAATGAGGAATTTGATGACTTTGAGGTTGGTTTTTTGCACCCATCAGGATATATATAGTATTTACTATTACTTTCCACAAATTAGAGATGCATGCCATATATCAAGAGATAAAATTTTAAGTTTATTAAGCACACCAACTTTAAAGCCAGGAGGAACGTGTATTCAATATGTTTTCCCAGAAAATGAGTTGAAAAAACTCGTGTAATTACGAATCAACTTGATGTAATGTGTGTGTTCAATTTGTATTTTTGTTGTTTATTTTCATTCATGTGAATATATCATTTGTAGTTCTCTATTTTAGTCTGCAGGCATATTTTTTCAATAATTTTTAAAATACCTTGCAACATGATACCCACATTTTTTATTGTTTGTATCTTTTAACAATTAATGGAAGTTTAATAAATTAAATTTTTTTTTTTATTTCACTGCCTAGGGGGGGTGGGGGTCAAAAATAAAAAAGGGGGGTGAGAATTTTCATTATTGTTCTACACATTTGAATGTGGTATCATTTAATAGATCTCTTCATGCTGATTCTAAAAATGTATAGTTTTATAGGTCTACGGTAAGATGTTTGGGAGTTATTGCCCATTACAATTATGTGGTAAAGTGGGGCAGCTGAGGCCCCCAAGATTTTGGGGGCCCATATCTCAAAAACTATGAGTCAGAACTTTTTTATTTGAACCAGTGAAATCAGTACCCGGAAGAACCCGGGATGTCAATTTTCATCAAAATCTGAGTCGGAGTGGTAACATGCATTGGCTAAAATTATGAATAAAAGTATTTCCAAAGGAATATTCCCATCAATGCTAAAAACTGGTTGTATAACACCTTGTGATGTTAAAAAAAAATTTTTTTTGTGTCCATGTTGTTGTTTTTTTGTTTTTTTTGTCATTTTTTTGTCATTTTTTAATAATTAATATAGATATTGCCAATTTAATTATAAGGTATACTTTTGCAATGATATATATTATAAAAATAAATAAATAAATAATAAAATAGGCCATATGGTACCAGTATAGAATGTCCTTTTCAGCCTATTTACAGAAAAAACTGGCCTCTTTCTTGCACTGAAAGGCTTGTATCTTGAGATCCGTTAAACTTGCGAGAACACTGACCCGCGATGACATATTTTCCCCCTGAGACCATCCACATATATACATACACATACACCCATATACATATATACCAATATATACATAAATACTTATTAGTGTGGACCAAAAAAATGAAGGTTTAAAAATCTTTGTTCCACATGAGTAATGTTATTCCTTTTGCTTACCTTAATCAAATTACAAAATTTGAAACCTCTACGTCAAGTTTTAGGGGTCCCGAGAAAATTGCACTTTTCCTTTTAATGCTGAAAAAATTAGTTTTTCCTCATTTTCATAAGTTCTGCTTTATTTTTGTTGGAAATTCTTTACGATTCTTGAAAACTGTTTTGAGCAGGTATTGTTTGTCCTCTTCTTTAGTTGTCACTGCTTGATTAAATTTTTCAATCAATGCAACACCCCACTCAGCTGTGTCATTTGTCACTCTAAGGGCACGAACTCTAGCACAGCCTCTTTGGTACTCAGGATCTATTCCCCATGTTGATGCAGAATTTTCAGTGAAGAGAGAATTGAGATGTAGAGCATCAAAAAGAGATTTAGTCCTTGAAGTAACAAAATCAGAAATCCTTTTTTCTTTAAAAGAAGCTAGGGTTACCTTTGCTTCTAAACGTTTCAGTCCCTTATTTCTTGGAGGCATTTTGATATTATTTCGCATTTGCTCCTTTTCTTCAAGGGATATGCTTTTGTCAAAGAAGCTTAATCCAACAAGTGTTTCTGAGAGGTACCACAGATGTCGTTTAATGGCATTTTGGGCTTGCTTGATAACACTTGATATCAAAGAATTTTCCTCCATTATTGCAAGATCTTGCAAAAATTTAAGATCAACATTTGGGGCTTCCTCTGGTTGAGAAGCTTTTGCCCAAGATTTTGCGTATACCAATGCAACAAATAAACAAATTTCTGTTATTGCATCAAGTTCTTTTTTAGTCATCTTAAATTGATTTTGGAGAAGAAAAAGCTTAAATGCATAAATTCCTTTTGCCATCCATCTTGCATGATGGTACGCTCCAGGTCTCTTCAAGGGAGTATTAGAAATGCTTTCTTCTCCAAAAAACAAGAGAACAAGTTGAAAAAATTCTTTATAATCATCTCTTGGCTGTTTAGAGTTGAGTGCCTCCTTCATGATTAAGACTGTTTGATTTTTTAAATCTTGAACTCTTTCAATTATTCTGCAGCTTTGGGAATCAACAGCAGTTGTGATTTGAGAATGATCCATAAAATCCCATTGAGTTTTGAATCTTTTGAAGATTGGAATATCAGGTTCAGAGGAATGGCCCATAGAAGTCCGGAAGACTTGAGATAGGACAATCTCATAAATATGGTGTCTGCAGGCTAAATATAAAAGCTCTTTTCCAAGTTCTTGTTCAATTTTAGTGCAAGCTCCAGCATGGATTCCGGTATTGGATGCTGTTGTGTCAAATGACAGCCCAATAATTCTCTGGGTCATATCATGTTCTTGCAGGAGAGAAATGCAAACACGAGCCATCTCCGTACCCGTGCCAGCAGTGACTTTAGGAATTCCCAGCAATTTCTCTTCACCATTCCCACTGACTAACACTGCAATCCTTTCCGTTCTTCCTTCGCCTGCAAGAAAAAGTTAAAATATATAATTTATATATAATTTATATATATTTATTTTTAATATTTTATTTTATATATTTATTATATTTAATATTTTATTTTATATTTAATATATTTTATATATTATAATTATATATATATAATATATTTTTTAAATTAAACTTGACTTATTTTAATTTGAACTTGACTTATTTTAATTTGAACTTGACTTATTTTAATTTGAACTTGACTTATTTTAATTTGAACTTGACTTATTTTAATTTGAACTTGACTTATTTTAATTTGAACTTGACTTATTTTAATTTGAACTTGACTTATTTTAATTTGAACTTGACTTATTTTAATTTGAACTTGACTTATTTTAATTTGAACTTGACTTATTTTAATTTGAACTTGACTTATTTTAATTTGAACTTGACTTATTTTAATTTGAACTTGACTTATTTTAATTTGAACTTGACTTATTTTAATTTGAACTTGACTTATTTTAATTTGAACTTGACTTATTTTAATTTGAACTTGACTTATTTTAATTTGAACTTGACTTATTTTAATTTGAACTTGACTTATTTTAATTTGAACTTGACTTATTTTAATTTGAACTTGACTTATTTTAATTTGAACTTGACTTATTTTAATTTGAACTTGACTTATTTTAATTTGAACTTGACTTATTTTAATTTGAACTTGACTTATTTTAATTTGAACTTGACTTATTTTAATTTGAACTTGACTTATTTTAATTTGAACTTGACTTATTTTAATTTGAACTTGACTTATTTTAATTTGAACTTGACTTATTTTAATTTGAACTTGACTTATTTTAATTTGAACTTGACTTATTTTAATTTGAACTTGACTTATTTTAATTTGAACTTGACTTATTTTAATTTGAACTTGACTTATTTTAATTTGAACTTGACTTATTTTAATTTGAAGGTAAAATGGTGTAGATTGTGAAAACTAGCTTCAGACAGTGAAATGTAACCTAATTAAATAGAAATTTAGCTATCAAAATGTTTAATTAAAACCAACCAGATAATAACACATTGCCTAGGTGTGAAAACCAGACCCACAACTAAGTTTTTCACCTGAGATAAAATATAAATATGCTAAATTAATCAGACAAAAAACTAACCTGATATCTCTGGGAGCATTTTTCCATCCCAATGAAGAACTAAAGGCTCTCCAGGACAAAATGCTTGCTCTTGATATTCTGTTGCTATTTCTTTGCGTAACTTTTGACGAGTTCGAAGCATAGTAGATTTTGACACTGTAATGTTTTCCAAATTATGGCCCAAAGACTGAGCAACAACAGCATAAGACATAGCTGCATCTCGATTGGAAAGATTCATTCTATCATAGGCTGCTACAACATTTTTGTCAATAGGCTTTGACTTTTTAGGAGCCAACATTTTCTTTTTAAATTGCTCTTCAGAGGGACCTTGAAAATTCATTTCAAGGTTGTCGTCATTAGTTGATGGTGATGATGATGACGATGTGAAATCATCTCTATTGGCAGGCAAGAATGATCTTTTAGATCGCTTCTGCTCTTTGAGGGCTCTTTCACACTCTAATTCTTCACGATGAAGCCTTCTTTTCTCTCTTTTTGCAAGAATTTGGTCTACTGTACCCATGCTACTTTGTGTAGGATATTCTTGCTGGCTTAAGTAGAAAAGCTTGTCTTCTTCATTTGACATCATCAAAAGGGCATTAGAGTGACCAATATCAAGAATTTCAGCCTTAATTTCATCTTTAAACATAGCTTCTTCAATACGGCATTTTTCCTCGGGCCTTTTTCTGTTTTTCATCAATTTATCATAACAGCTTATTAAAGAGTCAATCTTTCGGATGGCACTGTCTCTACGCATTGTGGGAATCCTGGCTTTCTCCCAGTAGGTCATCACTTCATCTAAGCAAAGATTAATGGATCTTCTTCGTCCCAATTTTTCCTCTTTTGATGGAAGAAATATGTTTGCAAAACTTGCAGTTTTGTAGGTAAGCGGCAACAAAGTATATCTTTATTTAAATGGCCAATGAGCCAAACTTTAGTTTTAGAACGAGTAGCCATTTTTAGTTTAAAAAATTAAATTTCTGAAATAGTAAAATAAACCAGTTAAATTAGGAGATAAAAAGGATAACTAAAAGGTTCAAGCCAATTAGGCAAAGCCTTTAATTTAGAGTTGACCAATTAAGGATAATATATTTTATCCAAAATTTTTGTTTTCCTTATTAATAATTTTCTCTGAAATAATGATCTAAGATTGTTTTTGTACTCTATTAACACCAAAAATTTCTTAAATAAGAAGAAATTTTTTCATAAGTTGCAACTCAAGAGTTGAGTTGATCATTGATGTTCTAAGCGCGCCTATTCATTGGAAAATTTTTATAAGTCATTAAATCTCGGGACCCCTAAATATTCTCATATTTGACCAAAATTTTGCTGACATGTCTATCTGGTCCAAAGGAACAAGGGCATTAATGTGGAACAAGGATTTCTTCAACTTTATAATTTACCCCCCATTTTGGTCCACACTAAATTACTTATATATACATATTTATATCTATTGTATACCCAATACACACGCATACATCCAGAATTCCAGATACATACGCATGCATACTCACATATATACCTACACAAACTCATACACCTCTATTTCACCCTTTCATTACCTCCGAGATCATTTAGCACATACAGTAATATCCATACAGCCAAAAGAAGCCGATTAAGCACAGACAGAGCAGCAAAGCTAGTATTTATATCCCAAAATGCAAAATTCCAAGAAAGTGAAGTAAAACATGGTGCTACATTGGCTTCGTCAACATCCAAATCTGCAATAAATACCAGTACCTGTGATATTGAAACTATTTGCTTTAATCAATCTAGTGATAATGATTCTTCAATGGAAATAGAATCAGATAATGAAAGTTAAACAGCATTAGGTTAACACAAAGGTTAAAGAAAGAGATGAATATTTTTATTTTTTTTATTTTTTTATTTTCTATTGGAATATATATACTGGTACTCTTGCCATCACAATTATGTATATTGTTTGAAACGAGGAAGAATGTTTTATGTTCTAGTTAAAAAATATATATATATAAAAAATGAGGGTTTGTTTTTCCTTTCTATTATATACTTTTTGTGTGATTCAGTTTTTCTAAAAGATAACTATATATAGCTACTAGGTATAACTGTATAAGCATGGTAGTATAGTAAATTATAGGTAATACTAATATACTTATTAGATTAAAGGAAGAAAAATATGGAATAAGTTTAAAACAATAAAAAACAAAAAAACAGACTATCTTCGTTTTAAACAAAAAAATGACTAAAAAATGACTCGCATCACTAATAACACCCCTTTTTAAAGGGGGTGATCCTACACTAGCAACAAATTACAGACCAGTGTGTTCATTATCTGTGTTCAGCAAAGTTTTTGAAAAAATTGTAAAAAGTAGAATGCAACAATTTTAGAATCCTACAATTTATCATCTCCAAATCAATACAGCTTCCGTAATAATAAAACAATGGAAATGGCTATTTTAAATCTTATGGAAAATGTAAATACAGGCAGTCCCTGGCTTACAAACGAGTTCCGTTCTCACGATGGTCTTTAAGTCAAATTTGTATGCAAGTCAGAAGGGTCATTCCATGTCAACTCAGCCACAAAATGGCACTTTTTGCACTCACCCCTTTCAATTTTGCTCATACTTGGCACAATAGCAGATATACATTAGGGTGCATTAAACGCCCCATGATTTTCAAACAGTTGTTGGATTTTAATGTCTATTCCCTCAAATGTTACACTTGTTGGTAGAAGTATGTATGCAAATAAATCAAATCGGAGGTGGTCCTGGGTGGCCACCGGCCACTTTTATATATTTAGTAGTGATGCACCGAATATTCAGCAAATATTCGGTATTACTTATAATACTAATATACAAATATTCGGTATTACTATACTTACATTGATTGAAAGTTGAAAATGTATAAAACACAATGCCAATGTCACTACTCCAACTTTGCTCGTTTCCGCAAATTTGGCCTCGCTTTGCGGTCACATTCAACCACTTGAAGAAGATTTTGGAAGTGGTCTTCTCCTCTTGCAGCTGAGACAAAATCAGTTGTGAGCTTTACTGCTCTCTCCGCAGGGTCATTCACAACATTTAACCCATCCACAATGGACTTGGCTGCCAATTGTCAACATCCTCTGTTAGGAAGGTCATATCCAGGTAAAGAAGGTTCACTGTAAACCACGAGTCCTCGTTCACAAGATCAGCCAGGGTTGTCGCTTCTGTAATTTTTGGAAATGACGGTTTGCCATATCCAGAACCGTAACGGTATTTTGGAGTGCTTGGCATTTCATCTGGTTGTATGGCCAGTAACACATCTGCAAGGGCACGACGCTCCTTTTGAGGTACTGCATTGCTGAACAGTGCCAAAACAACCAGTTCTGGGGTTAAATACCACAAATGTCTATCAAAGGCTTTCACAGCGCTGACTGAAATGATTGAGTTGACAGCTTTATAGTTGAGCAGAGTCTTGTATAAGCACAAATCAAACCATGGGGCATTTGAAGCAGACTGACATATGAGCCACCAATCACAATAAATATAAACAACAAAAACAACAAACTCCTTCAGTTTTTCCTGTTGATGTTGTGTTGTTACAGTTCCTCGAGGTAGTACAGAAATTTGCTCTTCAAGTAGGCATATTTTGATGGAATAAAGAATCTTTGACATCCACCTTGCTTTATGCATGGCCCCAGGTCTGTGGAGTGTTCCTTGTTTTGTGACATCATCATCGAGGACTACCTGGCAGAGTTGTGCCATTTCCTTGTAGTCTTCCCTACAGTATGAAGCGCTTGTGCGGATTGTGCTTAAAACCTTGTTTTTGCAGGATAAAAGCAGTTGTTGTGCATCGTCATTGTACATTGAAATGTCAATTTTGGTTAAACTTTCATCCTTTGCATGCGATATGCGTTCCCAATTCTTCTGGAATCTTTGGAACAAAGATGCTTCTGGAGACTTTGATGTCTCAATTTTGAGAGCGTCAAACACATGATCCAGGATTACCTCTCCAGCATGATGGCGACATGCACACCACAGAAGAGCACGGTCCAGTTTTGATTGAATGGTAACACAGGCAGCTGTAACGTGTCCAGTGTTTGATGCTGTTGTGTCAAAACATAAGTTGACAACTGACTGTTTGCACTTCCATGAATGTAGAAATGTGTAAGTGTGCTCGGCAATGATGTCACCTGATGACATATCACTTCCACGAGGATATCTAGCCACTCCCAGTAGCTTTACATCAGTGGCATTCCCAACCAACACTGGCAATCTTTCTTCCTTGCCATTCTTGTTTGTGAGCGTATGCATCTGCTTGCCATCCCAGTGAAGTGTTGCAGCTGTTGGGGCGATCCAATTTTCTCAAATATCTTTGGCGATAGCACTTGTTATTGATCGTCGAGCCTTATCAGCAGTTGAATACGACTTGGCCACATGACGTGGATCACCTCCTGCCTCTTGAATTACAGCTTCGGTGAGCACAGCCTGTTGAACAGGAGTTATGTTTAGTCGAGTAGCAACAGACACGACTGAAGGCCTTTTCAGAATATCATGAGGAATAAAGGCAGACGTACCTGCATATGTTGATCTGTGGTGACTACGCTTCCTTTGAAGCTCTGGAATCGCCTCTTCTTCAGTTTCTTCCAAGCTATCTGCAGAGGCACTATCATCAGAGCATACAGAACTTTTCATCTCTTGTACACTGGATGATTCATGACATTCTCGTCTTGAAGCTTCCGCTAAGATGCGTTTTTCTTTTCTACGATCTTTATCAGCTTTCTTCTTGTCAAACACTACCAAATGAGGCTACTCTGTCAGATTTCATTGACTCTAAAAATGCTCTATCTTCCTCATTCTTAATGTTTGTCATTGCATCTTTTGTCCATACACCAAAGGTCTTATCAAGACGTTCATTCATGGATTGCAACTTAGCCAAAGTGTTTGGAGATTCTCTGCGAGAAACAGGTATTTGACGCAATTTGTTATTGTCATTAAGAAGGTCAAGTATTAGTTTGCAGCATTGATGGTCTGAAAGCATAGGAATATTTGCTTTAGTGTAGAATGTTTTCAGCTGGATAAGGACTATGCTGGCAGATTTCCATTTGAGTGGCTGTGTTTGTTTGCCTTCACATATTTCTTTCTGGATGTGCCACATCACGCATCGAAGAACCTGCCGGCAAGTTGGGAGGCGGACTCCTGTCAATGTACCATCTCCTTCTGTAAGAGCATTGCCAAGACCAAAAATGGCACTTGCTAATCTGGTCTTCTTAGCTTCCATTGTTTCTGAAAGACAATAAAGGATATATTAGACTATAAGTGAAGTTTCGTTTATGGTACATGTTTTATGTAATCACCCCTTTAGGGTGCATCAAACGCCCTTAGGTTCTTGGATTTTAATGTCTATTCTCTCAAATGCTATGTAAATCACCCCTTAGCAACTCTATATTAAAAGAAACAATGTAAGTAGTCAACTGGTTGGTAAATAAAAAAAATAGATATTTTTACATAGCGCGGCCCCCGAAAATTGCCGCGAAAATATAAAAGTGACCGGTGGCCACCCAGGACCACCTCCGATTTAATTAATTTTTGGCATACACACTTCTAGCAACAAGTGTAACATTTGAGAGAATAGACATTAAAATCCAAGAACCTAAGGGCGTTTGATGCACCCTAATATACATGCCAAACTTAAATTCCCAAATTATTAGAGCTGACTGACCTTTGGTTACTGAGATACAAGGTCACAAAGTTGTGACATTTTGACCTTTTTTGCGTTAAATGACTATTTTCAAAACGGTGTAACTAAAAACCTATTAAAGCTAGAGCATTGATTTTGGTCTCATTTTAAAGCTCTTTAGTAGCCCCTTGTTTATTGTCTCTTGTTAAATATCTCTACTGTGAAAAATACAAAAATCCCTTCAAAAGTTGACCTTTGACCTTGAATATAAAAAAAATACCTTCTCCTAAAAAATTCAATTTTTTTACATTAATACCTTGAGTCATGTACAACAAAATCCCAAGAAGCTGTAAGTGGCTGATAACTAGTTCAATGTATAAAAAATAAATGAAGTTGGCATCATTCTTCAATTTTAGATTTTTTTTGTCAGTTCATTTATTTAAAAGTTCTGTTCTGATATAGTGTCAGTGAAGACTTAGTTCAACTTAACATTATTAGTTCAAAAACCTTTTTGTGACCTGTGCCAAAAGAAGTCTTTTAAAAGACAACCAGGGTTAAACCCCTCGACAGCCCCAAATCTACTGGAGTAGCGCTGATCCAAAGGCCCAACTAGTATATAAGTACTGTCAACTTTACAGAGTTGACTCCTGACTTCAAGTTAAAGTTAATTTATTTTTACTAAATACATGTATAAAAATTTATTTAATAATTCATTAATTGTTCATTGTTTTCTTTTCAGGATTTTCTTTGTGCTTTTGTGATTTCAGAGTACAAACATGGAACATTTAAAACTGAAACAGAAGTGTGCTGATCCTTTGCTGCGTCACAAAGGTCAGTGTCGAAAGAAGAGTTTGAGAATTGTACCACAGGAACTTGTAAATAAGTTTCCCGATCTGCACTTAACACTACATCACAGACTTTGTAAGCAGTGTAGAGAACATCTTGAGTCCTTGCCTGAGAAAGGAATAGGCACTTTGAATTCAGACATAAATGATGATTCTTCTTGTAGTAGTGAACCACCTGAAGATCTTGAGAAAATTGAAAATGTTGACAATAGTGATGCATCAACTTCAGAGCAAAACCATGAGATGTGTACTTTGAATGCTTCTTTTGTTTCAATTGGTGAATCACCCATAAAAAAGAGAAAGCTTGTAGAGCAAAAGTCATATGGAGCTAAAAAACTAAGCAAGGTGACAGAGACAGTTAAGAAGAGAATGGAAACAGTTGCAGGAAAAGAGATTTCTGACTCACAATTTAAGGAGCCATCTGGAGATGTAGACTGTTTAGAAATAATAAATCAACTCAAGGAAAAATTCAAAAATGAAAATACTAAAAGAAGTGATAAAATAAAAATCCTCACTGTATTGCCCAAAAGTTGGAGCATTAGGAAAATTGCTTCAGAATTTAACACAACAAGGCATACAGCATCTATTGCTAAAAAAATAGTTGAAGAAAAAGGTGTCCTTTCAGACCCAAATCCAAAGGGTGGGAAAAGAATTAAACAGGATACTGTTGACGCTATTAAAGCATTTTATCTTTCAGAAGACATCAGTAGAACAATGCCAGGAAAGAAAGACTATTGTAGTATCATTGACAATGAAAGAGGAAGGATACATTTGCAAAAGCATCTTTTACTTTGCAATTTAAAAGAAGCCTATCATATTTTCAAAGAAAGAAATCCTTTGGTTAAGGTGGGATTCAGTAAATTTGCAGAATTGCGTCCAAAGCAGTGTGTTATTGCTGGAGCAACAGGAACTCACTCAGTATGTGTCTGTACAATTCATCAGAATGCCAAACTTATGTTTGTAGGAGCTGAATTAGAAAAACTAACTGCAAATGATGACACACCTATTAAGAATGTACGTCATTGTGTTGCCTTTATGGAATGCAATCCTGCCTCACAGAAATGCTGCCTCAGACAATGTGAACAATGTGGAGATCCATCAGATTTAAAAAACAGACTACTGGACATATTTACAAACAACTTCATTGATATCATAAATTTTAAAAAGTGGACCAATACAGATCGGTCAAATCTTGAATCAGTAGAACTGAATACAGATGAATATATTGACCAATTCTGTAACCAACTGAAAGAATACCAGATACATGACTTCAAGACAAAGATGCAAGCAACTTATTACCGTGAAACAAAAATGTCTTTGAAAGATGGTGAGGTCCTTGCTGTGTGTGATTTTGCTGAAAATTATTCCTTTATTCTTCAAGATGAGGTTCAGAGCTTTCACTGGAACAATGAGATGGCTACTCTACATCCATTTGTTATTTACTATAAAAAGGAAGATGAGATTGCTCACCTTAGCTTTGTTATTATTTCAGAGTGTAACATCCATAACACAGTTGCTGTACATTTGTTTCAAAAGCATCTGATAAAATTCCTAAAAGATAATATCTCATCCATCGGTTCCATCCACAAAATAATTTACTTTTCAGATGGGTGTGCAGGACAGTATAAGAACTGCAAAAACTTTTTGAATCTTTGCCATCACAGAGATGATTTTGGAATTGAGGCAGAATGGAATTTTTTTGCAACAAGTCATGGAAAGGGACCCTGTGATGGTGTTGGAGGCACAGTTAAGAGATTAGCTGCAAAAGCTAGTCTACAACGACCTTATGATGAACAGATCCTTACTGCAGAACAGTTATATACATTTGCAAGTGAAAATATTGTAAATATAAAATGTCATTTTTCAACCAATAAAGAGCATGAAGAGGAAAGCCAACTTCTCCAAGAAAGACACTCAACTGCAAGGACTATTGCTGGTACACAGAAATTACACCATTTACAGCCAGTTTCATTGACTTCTCTTAAGGTTAAACATTATTCATTATCAGATTATTCAAATATTGAGAAAGTTACTGAAAAGGAAGAAGTTGTGACTGAGGAGAAAATACATGGTTTTGTTACTGCTGCATATGATGGCCATTGGTGGGTGGCATATGTGCTGGAAAAGATACCAGAGAATAGAGAAGTAAAAGTCACATTCCTTCATCCTCATGGCCCAAACCCATCATTTGTGTATCCTGGTCGACCAGATGAATTAATCTTACCATATTCAGATATTCTAACACAAGTTGAGGCATCTACTACTAATGGACGAACATACAGGATTTGCAAAGAAGTTACTTTGAAGGCATCCAAAGCTTTGGCAGATCTACAGCACAGAAAGGTAAGAATTCAAAATTAAAATGGTCATGTAACTATATATACACTGCATACATTTTAAGTTGTGATAAATGGAAATCAATGAGCACTATACCTATACATATTGTATGTACATTTTAATATGTTACTTGTATTTGTTAATTAGGTAGCTATCTAGGTATACATTAAAAATTGTTTTCTCTTCTAGAAATCACAATAAATTGGGTGGCCCACAAGAATCTTGTCAACTACTGAAAACCATCACATACATGCACAACATACAGGTGAGGTGGGTAAAGAACAAATATTTAAAAATAAGCATTTGCTTGTTTGTAGAAGGCTGCAGATAGTATGTAGATATGGGTTGTATTTGTAAGAGATTGAGCTGACCTTAGACAAAAATGGTTACTGACATACAAGGTCACAAAGTCATGACTTTTTGACAATTTTTGTATAAAATGACTTTTTTCAAAATGTTGCTTGAATTCATTATTTTTTATACATTGAACTAGTTATCAGCCACTTACAGCTTCGTGGGATTTTGTTGTACATGACTCAAGGTATTAATGTAAAAAAATTGAATTTTTTAGGAGAAGGTATTTTTTTTTTATTCAAGGTCAAAGGTCAACTTTTGAAGAGATTTTTTAGTTTTTCACAGTAGATATTTAACAAGAGACAATAAACAAGGGGCTACTAAAGAGCTTTAAAATGAGACCAAAATCAATGCTCTAGCTTTAATAGTTTTTTAGTTACACCATTTTGAAAATAGTCATTTAACGCAAAAAAGGTCAAAATGTCACAACTTTGTGACCTTGTATCTTAGTAACCAAAGGTCAGTCAGCTCTAATAATTTTGGAATTTAAGTTTGGCATATATATCTGCTATTGTGCCAAGTATGAGCAAAATTGAAAGGGGTGAGTGTTTTAGGTGGCTGACTTGACATGGAATGACCCAGAACCCATACGAATGGTTTGTACTTAACATCTGTTTGTCTAATAGTATATATATATATATATATATATATGCACTTAACATATATATGTATAAGAAACATTAAAAAACACTTCCAAATATACTTAAACACTTTAAACACACTCCCAATTTATAAAAGCTACTAAAACATAGAAAACAAAAAAGATAATAATTTGTAACAGTAATTAAAGTAATTCCTGGCCGGGATGGACAATGGATGGCGCACCATTTTCCTCCGTTGCAGTAAGTAGTGTGCCAATTCATTACTACGAACCATTGTAGGTAACTCAGATTTTTAAAATAATAGACTTTACGGCAGTCTGTTTGTATGTGTGGAATGTCGTAAGTTGGACATTCGTAACCCTGAGACTGCCTGTATAGCTTAGGAGAAAGAAATAATGATATCAATATTTATGGATTTGAGTAAGGCGTTTGATGTAATAGACCATAATATTCTACTTAATAAATTATACTGTTACGGCTTTAGAGGAGCAATCAGTAATTGGTTTAACCCTTTAATGCCGAACATTTTTGTAGGGTTAAGTCTAAATGCGTGTATTTGAAACGGTACGTATTCGACCCACTCGGCAGTAGAGGGTTAAAAGTTATTTGTCCAACAGATATCATTTTATATCAGTAAATAAGGTTTGCTCAACTAAAGTGCTTGTCAAACATGGTGTGCCACAGGGCTCAGTTCTGGGTCCACTGTTATTTTTATTATATATAAATGACCTTCCACGTTCATTAGGGTGTGACCATTGCCCTCCAAAAATCAAAAAATGGTCCTACAATGCTGTTCAAAGTTTCAGTGTTGTGTATTTATCTAGGAAACACCCCTGTAAATTTTCTTGGAGATCGGTGCATGTTTGAGCTAGCACCATCGTACCAGCAAGTATTGCTATTTCAGCTTATGAACTTCATAAATAAGTGTGAAAATAGCACATTTTATCAGATTTTCATTTCCGGGTCTGGAACGCTGACCCACAAATTTTCCACGTATTATTTTATTGCATTTAATTTTAATGATGCTCTTTTCTTTTCCCTTGACAGTGATTTGATGTTGTGAATAGAGAATTTAATCATGGATACACGGCAAGATGATGAGTATGTCAGAATGTTATTGGGCACCGTACCCCGAGAAGAAGAAAAGGAAATAAAGGGCTGCAAACTGCCAACTAATAGGCAGGTCTTACTATGTCTGTTAGCAAACCTTCGGGATATGCATTGGGACCAGGCTTTATCTGCCACCATTGACAATGTGCTTTTGCATTACCAGAAGGCGAATGTCCCGACCATTACAGGCAGGAACAATATTGGCCGAGTGATTAAAACTTACTATGACAAAGACTACATGATGCTTATGAAAAAGAATGAGGATAGAAGACGGGCTGATGATCCTGGAATTATGAAGTTTAAATCAGAATTGAGCCTGACAATGAAATTTTATAAGAACACAGTGTTGAAAGACATGGCAGCTGCGAAAAAGGGGAAAACTCAGGCCGAACAAGATGCCATCGATACTGACATACTCTTTATGAAAAGCATGCTAAGTGACAGAGTAGCTACCTACTCTGGGGTAAACAAAGTACTCAGAAAAGGTTCAGAAGCGACAGAAAAGGCAGATGCGAGAAGAGAAGCGACAAGAGAGAGAGCAATGTGATCATGCTGAGAATGTACAGGCTGATATTGATTCACCTATTAGCTCTGATGAGGACGATGACATTGATGAGGCCAGCACCGCTGAACCAAAGAGAAAACATCGGAGAACAGTGAAAGAGGGAGTTTCAATTTTTGTGCCCCATGATATTCTGAAGTCGGCAGAACTTGTTTCATGCAGTGTTCGAAACAACATCTCGCCGACCCAGCTGAGTGCAATTGTGTACTCCCTTGTATCTGCATGTGGTGGAGATACATCAAAGCTGAGTCTAAATGTAAGGATGGCCCACCGATACCGAGCTTCCATCGTGTCAGAAATAAGTTTAAAAATCATGGATGAATGGCAACCATCAGACAAAGTACTGGTGCACTGGGATGGTAAACTTATGGACACGCTGGATTCCAAAGGCACTGATGACCGCCTGCCCATTCTTGTGTCTGGTGTCAATGGCACAAAGCTTCTCGGAGTCCCACCTCTTCCGCATTTGACTCAAAAAGCTGGCCTGGTTCAAGGAGACTTGATATATCAACAGCAACCAAACAACTTCTGGTCGATTGGGAGTGTGAACAGAATGTCGTTGGTATGGTTTTCGACACAACTTCACCCAATACAGGTAAACCTATTTCAAACATCAGCGTGAATTTATCACGACATTAATACCAAATACAGTGAATGATTTAACTACTACCCCGCAATGCCTGGAGTGTTTGAGGAGCGCCAGCAGGAGATGGCTGACTTCTTCCATGAATCTCTAGCCCAACCATTTACACGTGGCGACTACAAGGAGCTGGTAGAGCTTTGTCTGCTGCTTGTAACTAAAGGATCTGAGCCAGTGAACTTCACAATGGTCTACCCCGGCGCACTTCACAAAGCAAGGTGGATGGCTAAACTGCTCTATACCCTCAAGATTGTTCTTTTGTCAGGCCAGATCAAAGAGCAGTTTCCCAAAGCCGAGGTTGTGACAAAGTCAAATCAGCAAGTTAGAACGGTTTGCTGTGTTCACAGTCGCTGTTTATGTCCCATGGTGGATTGTTTGCCCCTTTCCAGCAAGTGCGCCACTGAATGACTTGAATTTGGTCGAAACCTTGGCTGAATTTGCCCCATATGACGCCACAATAGTTGACAAAGCACGTGTGGCACTCGGTAGACACACTTGGTACCTAACTGAGGAGTTGGCCCCACTGGCTTTGTTCTCGTCCCAAGTACAAGAAAGGCCAAAAGAGGAGATGAGGAAGGCCCTTCTTTGCCATGAAGGCACTGAAGTTACTAAGAGAGAGGGGCTCAATCATGGGGGCTATGGAAAGCCATATCTTCCCCGTGTCCCAGAAAGTGGCACTGCCCTGGTGGACCTAATTGGGCCTGACTCAAGCCAGTTTTTCACCATTTTAGGCATGCCCTATCAGTTTCTCCACAGTCCAGCCAGTGAATGGGCGGATCATGACGACTACCTGAACATGAAACGGGTTGTGGACAAGCTTCAGGTTGTCAATGAGGCTGCAGAGCGTGGTGTAAAACTTTGCCATGACTTTCTTAATGTTGTCAGGGATGAGGAGCGCTTTCAAGAAGTCCTTCAAGTAGTTGAAAATGACAGACTCCGCGTTCCTAATCAGCGCAAACGATCATCTGTTTCCGAACAGAAATCATGGTTTCTTGCTCTAGAGAAATAATACCTTGTGAATATATGATAAAACCCCTTAATGTACCATGAGAGAATAAGAATGATTAACTTTTTTGTGTTAGTGATAACAGCTTTTAATTAAGACAGGCAAATGATTTGTGTTAATATCCCTTATGATGGTTGTGTAATCTCATATATAGGCATGTATGCCATATAAGCAAAATCACTATTTTTCAAATTGCTGGTGCTCACTCGAATATGCATGAATCTTCAAAAAATTGCACGTGGGTATTTTTTATGTCAATATGCAACACCAAAATTTTGAACAGCATTGTAGGACAAAGTTGGGGCAACTGTCACACCCTAAGTCGTTCATCTGATATACTGAACTTCATGTTTGCAGATGATGCAAGTCTCTTTTTCTTGCAAAGGTGTTAATACAGCTAAGAATATATTTCATTCAGAATTCATCAGTGTGATGAAATGGTTGACCACCAATAAACTCTTCCTAAATACCAGTAAAACAAATTTCATGATTTTTACTAATAAAATAAATGTGTATATATATCTTGATGAACCCCGCAAGGGGGTTCTAAGCTCGTGCTCTTGAGTGCTCTTTGTGCTCGTTTGTACGTGCTTGTTCCTGGAGGTTTCACGTGCGCCCTCCCGGCCCTAGCACCCAAGGATGATGGGGCTCGACCCTGCAGTCCTTGGTCTTTTTCCACTTCGACTGTCCCCTCCACCCTTTCTTTTTCCTCTGTCTTTCCTCTCACTTTTTCTTTGTTTTTCCGCTGAGATATGCCCTTTTAAATAGAGGCGAATCGGTTCTTCCTGAACTTAAAAAAAAAAAAAAAAAAATATCTTGATGAACTTAATGTTGAAATCGCCATAAAGGAGTGTACTGTAACAAAATTTCTTGGTGTAATGCTAGATAAGAATTTGCAATGGAGTGATCATGTGAATTATATCACAAAAAAGATTTCAAGGAGCGTTCCTATAATGTTTAAACTTAGAAATGTAGTCCCTAAACAAGTTTTATTGACTCTTTATCATACTCTTGTTCTTCCTTATAAATATAACATACTGCACCCTTGTTTGGGGAAACTCCGCTAACAACGCATTAAATGGTATCTTTGTCATCCAAAAACGAGCAATAAGGTTATTATCTGATGCTGATTTCCTTGATCACTAGTGCATCATTTAAAGAGCTAAACCTACTAAAGCTCAACAATATAACCAAACTTGCACATTTTATTTTTATTTGTGTGTAAGAACAAAATCATTAATTTACAATGGGTAAATTGAGATTTTTTAACTCATCAAGAAATCCATTTGTATCAAACCAGAAATAGATCAAAGCTTGTTATACCTCAATTTAGATTGTCTTCATCTCAAAAACTACCCATTTTCATTGGATTGAAACTATGGAATGACTTGCATGCTGATATAAAAAATATTGTGAATATAAATTTAAAACCAAGTTGAAATCCGATTAATAATGGCATACTAGCAAAAATCTAGGATTAATATCCACTAATATTGTTTAATATTGTCCATTAATATTGTTTAATTTTATAACACATGTTTTAACTATTAATAATACTTACCGTATTTACTTATTTATTTATTTAATAAGGGCCCAGTAAAGCTTAAAGCTTACGGGCCAAATTAAATAAAATAAATAGTCGAGCTTCACAATTATTCATGTTATTGTAAATTAAAAAATTTATTTATTTTATTATTAATAATAAATGTTATTCTATTCTAGGTTAGCAATAACATACATTTTATGGGTGCGAAATTTAGCTATTAAGGTGTTTTCATGCCCTTTATTCAGAAATGCTACTCATTTGCCCTGTGTTTACTTGAAAATAAAATAGAAAAAAAAAAAAATTCGCACTTTCAATTAAATGCAGGACAAATGAGTGGCATTTCTGAGGAAAGCACATGAGAACACACCCTAATAACTAACTTATGTTACCTTATCCGACCAATCAGAGACGTGCATTTTGAATCTCCAATAATGCATACTCATTCCAAAATCCTTATTCAGTTCAGTTTTTGCTATGGTTTGTCTAGGGTGTGATTTGGATTACTTATAAAAAAGATGACAGTGCTGAAGTTTTCTTTACGTGTCACGGTGTTTTACCTACTCGTGTTATTTGTCCACAGTGTGGTCATGAGTGTAATTATAGAGAAGTTGCTGACCAATATTATTGCAGAAGATTGATTAGGGACGAGCGCAGCAGAAAAAAAAGGGTTCCTTCTTTGTTTCCTGTCAAAAGGGAACGTGGGTTGAAAAATTCCACCTCAAACTATGGCAAAACTTATTGTACGTTGGGTTAGTCTTGACAAAGCATTCGACACAGCTAGATGCACAGCTCTATTTAGCATTGGCTTCTGAGTGTGCGGTTAATTGGAGGAGTTTTTGCTTCGACGTCTGTGAGCATTGGCTAGGCCAACAAGTTCAAATTAGTAGGCCTGGCAAAATTGTCTATTTATTCCTGTTGGTCACTGCTGATTTGTACAAATATCCCAATGCTACTATTTAATTTAAGAAATTGCGAAAAAATGCGGGTTAAGTTAGGTTAGGTTTGAAACCAAAACATATTTTTCTGGGTTTTTTGGTGTGATTTGTTCAAATCTGAACTTAGTTTCTTTGGGAAATGAGCCATTTTAAGAAATTTTCAATTTAAAATTTCTCAAAAACAGCTCATTTCCCAAAGAAATTAAGTTCAGATTTGAACAAATCACACCAAAAAATACCAGAAAAATATGTTTTGGTTCAGAAAGGAGAAAAAGTACTAAAACAAATAATTACCAACTTTTGTACCAAGTCAAGGTGGGGCTATTTGCTGCATATTAACCAAATTTTTTGTTTTTTTAATTTTTCTAGGCCTAAAAAATTTATTTCGGTAATGGTTCAGAATACAGGCGCCACTTAAGCAAAATTTCAAAAAATACCATAGAGACAGTCATTTCTCTCATTAAAATACCTTGATTGCATGTGTCACACAGTCAAAAAAACAAAATTAGAAAATTACGAAAAAATATACAGTGCCCGCGAAAAGTATCCGATCACCCTGGAAATTTGTATTTTTTACATAAAAAACAATGTTTAAATGTATACTAACCTTATATTAGTATTTTGTCATCTGTCCTTTGGTTGGATGACTTGTTCTAGACGTTTTGGCATGGTTTAATCAAGTTTTGACAAACTTCCACTGATATTTCCTTGCACCATACCTTTTTGATGGCTTCTTGTAATTTTCGACTGAGCCAGTGTCGTGGCATTCAACCTTATTTTTTATTATTAGCCACATATTTTCTATCGATTGAGATCTGGACTATTACCAGGCCAATCCAAAATATCAAATTTATTGTCAGTAATCCATTTTGTCACTATTTTGGCCCTGTGACATGGTGCACCATCATGCATGTATGTTTTGTCCTTTGGATTGCCATTGCCATTGGAAGTTTATCCTGTAGCATTGCTAAATACCGTGCACCATCATAGTTGTGTTCTTCGGAAGAAAATATAGGTTTCCACGCCCATAGTAAACCGAAACAACCCCAAACCATCACACTTGGAGGTGTTTCATTGTCTTTAGGGTGTATTAGGGTCCATCCTATTTGAGCCAATGGGCCGGCGAACCTTTTTTGGACAACTTCTGAATGTCCAAAATGCGACTCATCACTAAATAAAACCTTCTTCAGTCATCAACAGTCCAAGAATAAATTTTTTACAAAATGCTACCGTTTTTTACGCATTTTTTCATTAATGACGGTTTCTTAGCAGCATGGCGATGTAATCCGAGTTCTTTTTGGAGCCGCTCCTGGATAGTTCGTTCAGAAACACCAGATAACAAATTATTCATATTAAATTTATTTCTTTCGCAGTTATTGTTTGGGTTTTTCAATCTAACGTTTTCATAAGTTTGTCTGTTCGTGAATTTGTTTTCTCGGTCTGCCAGATTGTTTTTTAGGGACTGCGTGGTTAGGCCGGCATTGTTCTTAGCCCGTGAACCCATAAATTAACGTACTTTGGGATATGTTTAATTCCTTAGCTATCTTCTCTGTGATTTCCCACATGTATGCAAGCAACAATAGCACCTCGACAATCACTCTTAAGTTGTTTTTTTAGCACACATTATATATAAATTTTATTTACACCACTTCTGTAAAAACTAACAAATATCAATAAATTTACACAAACAGTGAAATCTGACAACTTTGAGACACAGCCACCCGCAACGAGGCTACCAGAACACTAATTTGAGAATGCGTTGGATAGCTCTCATATCAGCGAGCAACCTCAAAGTTACCAGATGTCGCTAGAACAAATAGAAGTGAATATGTGTCTCTGAATATCAAGGGAATATTGTATTTTCTTGAGTGATCGGATACTTTTCGCGGGCACTGTATATAGCTACATCAATGGATGTGTGGTGATGCTAGTATTTTCGGTAATTGTTACGCTAACCTAACCTAACATGAATGTTATTACATTATCATTTGTATAATTTAGGTCTCCAGGGTATGGGGGCAGAGCCCCGGTAAAGATCATGCATCACAAATTGATCGGTACCTATAGGGTTTTTATATTTAAACCTAGTTACTTTTTATGGTAATGGTTCAGAATAGGGGCCACCTCAATTTTTGTTTTTTCTTCCAAAACATGCCAAAACCATTGGTTTCCTGTTGTTTAGGATAAATCTGACCATCGCTATTACAATAAATTATTGCTTGTAGTGTGTTCCCCCACCCAAAAACCCCAGTTCCCATGGTGGTCCCCCCAGATTGTAGGAGGGATTGGGGGGGGGGGGGGGGGGAATCACTTCAAGCAATAATTTACGGTATTATTATAGTATTACACCCGTCTAACGTCCAGCAATTATTATATGTTCATTAAGTAGATTTTTTAATTCTAAGACACTTTCCTTCTATAGCATTTCCGTCGCAAATGCTTCGTTTTCGAGATATAAACATTTTTTTGGTGTGTATCTAGTGTGTGTTCATGTGTTCATTTGTGTGTTCATTACATGTCTGCCCAATCACTGTGCTCCATCCATTTTGAATTTGAATTACTTTCGTACTGGAATGGAACACTCATTCCACTCATTCAGAAGTACATTAGGCCTGGCTCTGTGATTTATAGTGATTCCTGGGCTGCCTACAAGACTATAAGTGATTTAGGTTAGGTTAGGTCAAGTCAATTTTGAAGGTGAAATTTAGGTAATTATTTGTTTTAGTGCTTTTCCTCCTTTCTGAACCAAAACACATTTTTCTGGTGTTTTGTGGTGTGATTTGTTCAAATCTGAACTTCGTTTCTTTGGGAAATGAGCTGTTTTTAAGAAATTTTAAAATTGAAAATTTCTCAAAAACAGCTCATTTCCCAAAGAAACGAAGTTCAGATTTGAGCAAATCATACCAAAAAACACGAGAAAAATGTGTTTTGGTTCAGACCTAACCTAAACTAACCTAACCCAACCCAACCTAACCCGCATTTTTTCGCAATTTCTTACCTTAAATAGCACCGTTAGGGTGTTTATACAAATCCACGGCGACCCAACATGAATTTGTGGAGACGTGTTGAGAGATATTCACGGTTAAACAAGTACCATGCAAGAACTTTGAATAGGATTGGTTTTGTTGCCAGACCGTAATATCCAGCTCTTCACGTCTTTCCAACAAGGTAAAACAGTGACTCGTAAAGAAGCTTCAGCACCGGCTTCTTTCTTATAATATCTTGTATTAATTGATAGTAATCCAAATCACAACAACCTTCGCAAATCATAATGAAAACGAGACTGAGAAAATGAGTATCATTATCAAAGATTCAAATTCGTCCTCTGATTGGTCGGATAAGGTCACGTGAAACAAAAACCGTTTTAATTGGTTGTTTTGACCTATATTCCTATTTTGCCACGAGATATCCCCCATCAACTGGAGAGGGGACGTTCGTTAAAATTTAACAGCGTTAAGAGCTAAATACTCGGTCAATAGCCTATAATGGCTGTTTTTACTTCTAATTTTTTTTTTTTTCCATAAAAATAATTATTATATTTCCTTGATTTTATCAGTTTCCCTGAGGTTTCAAGGTGTCCTGAATACGAATTTATATGTTAATTGTCATAGAAGTCCTTCTATCAAAAATAAACAAAGCATTAAAATGATATTAACCAAAATTTATGTTTTTCCTATGGTTTTTGATGTGTTTTAAACGAATCTGACCTTCAAAAACCGTCGGAAATGACTCGTTTTTGATTGCCGGCTGGGGGTAGGAGGGTTATCTCAAAAACGAGTCATTTCCGACGGTTTTGAAGGTCAGATTCGTTCAAAGCACATCAAAAACCATAGGAAAAACATAAATTTTACCTCCAAAAGGAGACGGGTATAATACTATAAATTTACCTAATTTACTGTAATGGCGATGGTCACATTCATCCTAAACAACAGGAAACCAATGGTTTTAGCCTGTTTTGGTGGAAAAAATAAAAATTGAGGTGGCGCCCCTATTCTGAATCATTACCTTTATTTCTTAACAGATTTAAAATCAGCATATGCTGAAACCTATAAAATCCAAGAAGTTATGAAAAAATGTTTTTGGAGATGATGTGCATTATTCCAATGTCCACCTAAGAATTTTCAATATTTGTAACTGAAGCAACTACTTTTGTATCATCTGCAAATTTAGAAACTTTACAACCTACTCCTTTCTCTAAATCATTGAGCTATAAAATAAAGAGTAATGGACCTAAAACTGATCCCTATGGTACCCAACTTTTCACTTTCTGACACCCGGATTCATGACCATATACAGGGTGTCCCGTAAGTCTGGACCCATAGGGATTTATAATATATTTTTTTATTATGTTGCAGGTAAACCATGTCACTGACTAGAGAGGAGAGAGTTCAAGTTATTTTGCTGGTCGGGACCCGCAGTCACCGGGAAGTGGCCGAAGAATTCAACAATATGCATCCAGACCGCGCACCAGTGACCAATCCACACAGATGTGTTGGCAAGTTGATAGCCCATTTAAAAGGAAACTGGATCCGTAGCTGACAAGCCTCGCAGAGGACCTTCAAGGACTGTTACGGAAGACGAAACCAGTACCAATGTGTTGGCTAGCTTCGCTGTCAGTCCCAAGAAGTCACTTCGACGCATGTCCAGCGAAACTGGGACTATTTTGTAATTTTATTAATTTTGCCCTATGGGTCCAGACTTACGGGACACCCTGTAGAATTACCCTCTGTCTGCTAACCATTTTTTCTACCCAATTTAAAACTGACCCTAATATATCAGGCATGAACGCTTAATTTATATAGAACTCTCCTATGTGGAGCACTATATAATTTTTTCGTAGGTACTATATAAAACCTCCCAATTTCACTAACTAGAACAAAGAACAAAGTAGGTAAACTTATGTGGTTACGAATTTTATTACAGATACAAATCGGCACAGCAAGGCCTACTTGGGAAATTGGTTCAAGTTTGTCTATAACCTCAACTTCAAATTATCCAATTTCCTGCCAATAACACACAAAATCGTCGAGGTTCTGCTTCTTCTCTTCTACATATAGCTCCATGTGGGCATAGTCCATACAGCCTTGGGAAAATTGTTGTGGTGTCAATAATCCAGCAGGGTTGCAAACACCTTAAACAAACAGTTATTCTGAATTACAATATTTTGCAACCTTCCTTCGGGGGGTAAAAAAAAAAAAAAAAATGGTGTCAATAATCCAGCAGGGTTGAAGCACCTTAAACAGAAAAAACAACAAACAAAAACACCTTAAACAGAAAAAAAATTTAAAAAATAAAAAAAAATTGTTGTGAAAATGCCTCTGCTTACAACCAAAGCCTACAAGGGAGTCTTATAAAATTTATTTTATTGATAAATGTTCATACAAAAATTGACACGCAGCCTCCTCTGAAGTAAGAGATGCAGCGTCCTCTGAAATAAGAAATACAAAATGCAAATCCAACTGACAAAATTGTTGGCCAATGTGTTTCATGTAATTGGGTGGCGTTGACGTCTGTCTGAAACGGCTCTTAATTTTGTCTCCTAATTTTGGCCTCATGTTTTCCAAGTAAAATGTTAATGTAAGTAACATCCAGATAAAAGGGAACCCTGACAAACAAGATAACTTTCCACTGATTCTCACAAGATAAATCTTTGGTACGTAGTAAATATGGCTCAGTTGTCGTCTCTTCTCCTGACAAAGCTGAACTCTTCGCTCAAACTTTCGCTTCCAATTCAAGCATGGACGATTCCGGTGCTGTTCCTCCATCTTCTCCTCCCTCTGACTTAATTATGTCTGAAATTAGAATCTCTTCTAAAGAGGTTTTCCTGCCCTATTTGGGCTCAATTCTAGGAAAGCATACGGTCCTGATGGTGTTCCTCCCGTTGTTCTTAATAACTGTGCTTTAATGCTGACACCCTGCCCAGGCAAACTCTTTCGTCTTTGTCTATTATCTGGTACTTTTCCTTCCTGCTGGAAGTTCGCTTTCATTCAGCCTGTCCCAAAGAAGGGTGGCCGCTCTCAACCTTCCAACTATCGTCCAATTGCTTTGATTTCTTGCCTTTCTAAAAAATTGTTAATCTCTCTTTAATAGAAAGATTCTGACGGATTTTAAGTCTAATAATAATAATAATAATAATTATGGAAAAACCACAACATGGTATCATATGTGGTACCTTTATTTCATAATTAAATATAAATTATTAATTAATTGAATTAAATATCTATACAAAATTGGCTCGGGATTGGCGACATAACCTAATGGGAATGAAATGATTGCCATACATACATAGAAACCGTATGTAGGCGTCGGGTCTGTACAACCACGAGAAACCTTCATTTATATCACGTGAACCAAATTTTCCATTTGCTAACCCATGCAAAATACAAGGGAGAAAGAGTCAACAACCTTTGCAAAATCAGCAATTTATACGAAAATATGAAGATATATTAAAGGACCGCTCTCAGGACTGTTTATGTTACAGCGAACGCTTTAAACAGGGAAGATGTGTTTTAAGTCTTCCCTCAAGTCCTGAGTGAATTCCTTATAATAAAATTAATACATAAAATAGGATAGGCCTATCCCCAGCAGTGTCTATATTGTGACAGCCCATATTTATTACAAAACGTTAACTCATTGCGTAACTCCATCGTGGCGGCCCTACACCGAAAAAGATAGTAACGCCCTGCATCGAAGCAAACTAAGATCCATCAAAATTAAGGTGAGGCAATTTCATTTTCATTCTAGGGCGTCTAAAATCCCGACGCTAAAATTACCATAAACAATTGAATATAAAGCGGTCCTTTAAAGACCTACATATTCATAACTCTCTAACGAAAATATATAGGGCTTTTGTCGTTCACTCTCCACTGAAATCTGCTGGACATTTCCAACGGATGAGGGTAACAGACAATCAACCCATAGCTCTATATAGTTTTTCACAAGGTGGCCCGTATGTGGGGAAGGGTTATTTGCTGTGAAAACCTTAACCTTGAATAAAATAACAAAAAGAATTAAAACAAACAAAAAAATAATAAAATTACGCCTTATCAAACATTTTGACATCTGAACAGAATTTATTCCATGTTTGGCTTTTTCATTACATATAAATAATAATAAATTACGAAGCCTACCACACAAAGTAGACCCTACTCTTTACACTCAAGGCCTATTCTAACTAAAAACACTAAATTTATAATTCAACCTGTCGTGTAGGTTATAAAATTTATTTCAGTAATTTAACTTACTCATGACTCATTAACATCACAAAAAATTAAGTGCCGAACTGTAACATCACAAAAATTAAGTGCAGAACTGTAACATCACAAAAATTAAGTGCAGAACTGTAACATCACAAAAATTAAGTGCAGAACTGTAACATCACAAAAATTAAGTGCAGAACAGTAACATCACAAAAATTAAGTGCAGAACTGTAACATCACAAAAATTAAGTGCAGAACTGTAACATCACAAAATTAAGTGCAGAACTGTAACATCACAAAATTAAGTGCAGAACTGTAACATCACAAAAATTAAGTGCAGAACTGTAACATTACAAAAATTAAGTGCAGAACTGTAACATCACAAAAATTAAGTGCAGAACTGTAACATCACAAAAATTAAGTGCAGAACTGTAACATCACAAAAATTAAGTGCAGAACTGTAACATCACAAAAATTAAGTGCAGAACTGTAACATCACAAAAAATTAAGTGCAGAACTGTAACATCACAAAAAATTAAGTGCAGAACTGTAACATCAAAAAATTAAGTGCAGAACTGTAACATCACACAAAAATTAAGTGCAGAACTGTAACATCACAAAAATTAAGTGCAGAACTGTAACATCACAAAAATTAAGTGCAGAACTGTAACATCACAAAAATTAAGTGCAGAACTGTAACATCACAAAAATTAAGTGCAGAACTGTAACCACAAAAATTAAGTGCAGAACTGTAACATCACAAAAATTAAGTGCAGAACTGTAACATTACAAAAATTAAGTGCAGAACTGTAACATCACAAAAATTAAGTGCAGAACTGTAACATCACAAAAATTAAGTGCAGAACTGTAACATCACAAAAATTAAGTGCAGAACTGCAACATCACAAAAATTAAGTGCAGAACTGTAACATCACAAAATTAAAATTATACATACAGTATATAAATATATACAAAATATTGTAATATTTCCTATGGAAAATAAATTAAATTGCAACACCCTTTCATTTTGGAAAGAGTGAGGACTTTATAAAATGCTACACCTTTTATATTAAAAAGTGAGGAAAAACAAAAATGGAATAACAAATAAAACGTAAATTAATTATAGGCACACTAAGATGGGTTTTGTGGCCTTCCCTTGACCACAGCCCAAACTATTACAAGGGTCTTGTGGCCTCCCGTGGCCACAGACCAAACTATTACAAGGGTCTTGTGGCCTACCTTGGCCACAACCCAAACTATAACAAGGGTTTTGTGGCCTTCCTTGGCCACAGACCAAACTATTACAAGGGTCTTGTGGCCTACCTTGGCCACAACCCAAACTATTACAAGGGTTTTGTGGCCTCCCCTTGGCCACAGCCCAAACTATTAAAAGGGTCCTGTGGCCTCCCCTTGGCCACAGCCCAAACTATTACAAGGGTCTTGTGGCCTCCCTTGGCCACAGACCAAACTATTACAAGGGTCTTGTGGCCTACCTTGGCACAGACCAAACTATTACAAGGGTCTTGTGGCCTACCTTGGCCACAACCCAAACTATAACAAGGGTCTTGTGGCCTACCTTGGCCACAACCCAAACTATTACAAGGGTTTTGTGGCCTACCTTGGCCACAACCCAAACTATTACAAGGGTTTTGTGGCCTCCCCTTGGCCACAACCCAAACTATTACAAGGGTTTTGTGGCCTCCCCTTGGCCACAGCCCAAACTATTACAAGGGTTTTATGGCCTCCCATGGCCAGAGACCAAACAACATAAAAACAGTACAGGATTCAAAGCCCCAAGCCCTCCAGATCTACATGTGGAGGAGTAACATTTACTCCACTAAAACTACGGGTATTGACTAGTCTGAAGTGGTAGGAGGTTTGAATACAGTACAAACTCTTTCAACCAAACAACATAACATGGAAGTACAGTACACTTCAATTAACTCACCAACGTAGAAGTCATTTTAATTAAAACATAAATCATTAACAAAACAAAACATGACGAAACTCCAAAACAACATTAGTAAACCAGCATTTAAAAATTGGTGACATAAAATTTACATCCATTTCACATGGTTTAAAACACACAGTTTATCAAAAAATTTGATCTATAACATACAAATTTTTCTCCGGCCCCCCCCAGTATATGGAAAAACCACAACATGGTATCATATGTGGTACCTTTATTTCATAATTAAATATAAATTATTAATTAATTGAATTAAATATCTATACAAAATTGGCTCGGGATTGGCGACATAACCTAATGGGAATGAAATGATTGCCATACATACATAGAAACCGTATGTAGGCGTCGGGTCTGTACAACCACGAGAAACCTTCATTTATATCACGTGAACCAAATTTTCCATTTGCTAACCCATGCAAAATACAAGGGAGAAAGAGTCAACAACCTTTGCAAAATCAGCAATTTATACGAAAATATGAAGATATATTAAAGGACCGCTCTCAGGACTGTTTATGTTACAGCGAACGCTTTAAACAGGGAAGATGTGTTTTAAGTCTTCCCTCAAGTCCTGAGTGAATTCCTTATAATAAAATTAATACATAAAATAGGATAGGCCTATCCCCAGCAGTGTCTATATTGTGACAGCCCATATTTATTACAAAACGTTAACTCATTGCGTAACTCCATCGTGGCGGCCCTACACCGAAAAAGATAGTAACGCCCTGCATCGAAGCAAACTAAGATCCATCAAAATTAAGGTGAGGCAATTTCATTTTCATTCTAGGGCGTCTAAAATCCCGACGCTAAAATTACAATAAACAATTAAATATAAAAAGGTCCTTTAAAGACCTACATATTCATAACTCTCTAACGAAAATATATAGGGCTTTTGTCGTTCACTCTCCACTGAAATCTGCTGGACATTTCCAACAGATGAGGGTAACAGGCAATCAACCCATAGCTCTATATAGTTTTTCATAATAATAATAATAATAATAAAATCAGGGAGAATGAGAAATCTCACAGATTTTCATGCTTCAAGGTTGACGTCTCTGCTCTACTCACAATCTTCTTTCAGGTCGACAGTATGGGTTCCGCAAGGGACGCTCTACTGGCGGTCTCCTTGTATATCTCTCTGACTCTTGGTCATCCTCCTTTCTGGATTTCGGTGAAACTTTTACTATTGCGATAGACACAGGGCCGCCGAGAGGGCGGGGAAGCTGCCGGGATAAATCCCCGGGGCCCGGACCTCTAGAGGGCCCGGAAAGAGGGGGGATAAAATCTAAAAATATTAATAAAGCAATTGATTAAATAACAGAGAGCAAAATAATTAATGAACATACAGTTTATAGAGATTATCATAGTCAAACTGAAACGGATAAAATTTTATCTGCAGTCCACCAATACCCAAGACCAACTGACAGATCTGGGAACCATTGTAATTGAAAGCCAGTTAGCCCGTACTTTAAATTTCATCAGAATCATTTACCACTTTGCTAGAGAGAAGGCAAAGAAAGTACACTTCTAATTATGAAAATCTTGCAGTAAACAATTGTCTTGCCTGCATGGACTGGTACTGCATTTATAAATTGTATGGTGATAGAATTAATATAATTGATTCGAAAAATAAAATGGTCATTTTCTTCTGAGTTGTTTATTCATACTCTATGTTTTGTAGAGTGACTTGGACATATAATCAATTTGCTTGTTATGTACACAAAGAACATTCCTAATAAAATACTGAGTAAACAAGGGGGCCCATATACCAATCCTTCCCCGGGAACCGGTGTAGCTCTCGGCGGCCCTGGCTATACATATCGAAAGCTTTTGATAGAGTCTGGGACAAATCTTTAATTTCCAAACTGCCCTCCTTCGGTTTCTATCCTTCTACCTGTGCCTTCATTTCTAATTTCCTTTCTGAGTGATCTATAGCTGTGCTTGTAGATGGCCGCTGTCCTTCTCCTAAAGCTACCAACAGTGGTGTTTCTCAGGGTTCTATCGTATCACTCACTCTTTTCCTTTTATTTATCAATGATATTTTAATTCGCACTTCCTGTCCTATTCATTCCTATGCCAGTAATTCCACTCTTCACTTCTCCAACCGCTTTCCAAAGCATCCTTTTCAACCGTCACTCCATGATTCGCGTGGGGCGGCTATGGGGTACCCTGAGTCATATATGAAGTGTTTATTTTTGTTTTAATCTGAATTTTGTATTGTAGACTTAAGCTTAACACAAGTTAACAGTAAGTAATATTTGTTAGAAAATCTAGAAGAGGAAGAACCAGTGTTGTCCCAAGGCAATATGATGACTAAGCTGATTGATGCAGCATTGCTTGTATATATTAAGTTAAGTGTATATATATATATCCATCTCATAATTGTAAGGTTAGTGAAAAATTCACTTAATTTAGAGCTAGCATTTTTGGGCTCTTGTGGCATCATTGTTTGAGCACTCTTGTGGCATCATTTTTTGGGGCGCTGCGCGTCTTTTCTACTCGTTTGTGGAATGCGGTACTTACAGGGTGTGGTCTTATAGAGAGCTCACTTGCAATTCAGTTTGGTTGTTTAGATACAAGATTGTTGCATCGTGCAATAGTGCAGGTTGTGCTGTTGTTGCAAGGTTTAGAAAGAAGACCATAAATAGTGCCCCTTTTGTTTTTTTACCTTAAATTCATGCAACTGAAGCCTAAGGTAGGCCCACATCGAGTCAGCAACCCTGAGGTAGGACCTAATAAGACCTCCAAGTCCGTAAGTTTTTAATCTAGCTTAACTTCGGCTGTAGGTTGAACTGGTCCTTCAACGCTTGGCCGTTCACGACTCAGCTGGGATTTTGAACCCAATAAAAAAATAACATGGTCCTTCAAAACCGGATTCTAGCCCAAGACTGAGTCAGTGACTATTTTTCGGCAAAGTTCTGATTGTGCAAATTGTAGCCCAAGTTAGGCCTAGACGGGTTGAGCATAATTGAGTTAAGGTCCCAGGGTAGAAAGTTTGGTCGCCCAATTGCGAAACTTGGCTACTCGTCTTTCGTTGTTTTGGGCCTACATTTTTACCGGTTTGGTTAATTTTGGTTTATTATTCGTAGGCGAAGGTTGCAGACTTCGGTGCGCCAGTTACTTGGGTGGAAAATTTGGTATTCCATACTGGTGGTTGGTCAGTACCCCAACCAAACAATTCAGTTTATTTGAAAAGAGCAAAATTTGCGTTTGATCAGTTTGGTTAAGTATTTTTGCCAATTCAGCTTATTTGGCATTGAGCCAATTGTTGTTTGCATTGAAGATGAGTGCAGCTGAATTGAACAAGTTTAAAAAAAGGAGAAGCGCCTACAAGGGTTTAATTACAAAGGTCATTGCCACTATAGATTCTGCCATAGAGCAAGAGGATTTAAGCTTAGTGACTGCGCAGCTTTCCATATTAGAAACTAAAAAGGTTGCTCTAAGTGAAGTAAATGTTAAAATTGAGGCTCTTATAGAAGAGGATGAAATAGAAAAACATAATTTACTTTGAAGAGATTATTGATGATATAATTAAAGTATGCCACAGAGCAAAAGAGTTTAGCAGCTCAGTACAATTAGAGACCAGGTCTAATAATGAAACAAAACCCTCAACAAATGGCGTTTGTGAAGTTAAGGTTAACAGATCTGCAGTTCAATTACCGAGGCTTGTACTCAAAACATTTTCTGGGAGTATTCAGGAATGGCAAGGATGGGCAGACAGTTTTCAATCAGCAGTCCATTCTAGTCAAGTGTTAATTGCGGTGGAGAAGTTTAATTATTTGCAGTCCCTCTTGGAAGGGGAAGCAGCAAAGACAATAACAGGATTAGCATTAACAGAGGCGAATTATAATGTGGCTTAGGATATATTAAAGAAACGGTTTGGTAAGCCGGAGATCTTAATTAAAAGCCACCTCCGTGAACTTTTAGCTATACCTCCTGTTAATAATCCCAATAGTGTCGAGGAGTTACGGCAGTTATATGATGAATTTGAAGTTAGAAGTAGGTCCCTGGACAACAGGGGTTTAGGAATGGAAAGGTATGGTATAATGTTAGTCACTATACTGGGGTCTAAATTGCCTAGCTCAATTTTGTTTGAATTAAGTAGGGGACACTACAGAACATGTGTATATCCCCTTCAGCAGATGTTAAGTCTTTTAAGCACATAATTAGCAAGACGAGAGGGAATTGAGTTTGCACAGTGGGATGTTAAACAAGGGGACAAAGGCAGGCACGGCACCAAGGTTTCTACAAAAAGGAATAGCCCAGGTACAGTGTCAGCTCTACATGCATCCTCTGAGAATAAATTAAAGGGAATCAAGGAATGCATATTTTGCGAAGGCAAAATATGCATTTTGTCCTCTGTGACATTTTGAAATGTCACAGAGGAAGGTTTTGTAAGTTTAAAATTTTGTGCAAAAAATGTCATGGCCGGCATCAGCCATTATTGTGTGAAAACACTCCTAGTAGGCCTACCCCAGAAGTAGAGACATCAGTGGCACATGCCACTGCTATAAAAGGGAGTAAAAGTAAAGGGGGATTATTGCAAACAGCTGCAGCATTATTAATTGGGAATGATGGAGAAGCTACTGTAAGAGTGTTGTTTGATAGTAGTAGCCAGTGTAGCTTTATTAAGACCAGAATTTCCAGGAAAATTGAAGTTTAAAGAACTTAAGAGGGAAAATTTAAGAATTTCTGGGTTTGGGGATTCCGTTCAAAACCGAACCAAAGTTAAGAAGGTAGAAGTTCTGGTTAAGGGGTTGTTACCACAAAGTTCCACTATCAAGGTCCAAGCTGTAGAGATTGAGGAACTTTGTGCTCTAGTCACTACTTGTTTAGATATGGCATGTGTCCAAGAATTGCGAGTTAAAGGAATTAATTTGGGCAATAATAAGTTTGAAGGAACAGAAGATATTAGTCTTTTGATTGGAGTTGGCTATTATTGGGACTTCATCACTGGTAATATTGTCCGCACATCTCGAGGTCCGGTAGCTATTGAAAGTAAGCTAGGCTGGATGCTACATGGTAGCTATTGCAATGAAATGGAGGTTAAAGCTCTGTTTGTTAAGATTGAGGAGAACAGCCATGGTTTGGAAAGGCATTTGAAAGCGTTTTGGGAACTTGAATCCATTGGCATAAAGGACAAACAGGCAAGTATAGTCAGTGATGGGCAGTATCGCCGATACGTATCGATCGATACTTTTGTATCGGTATCGCTTTAGCTACTTGACAAAAGTATCGATTTATCGGTATCGCTAAGGTCAATTTTCTTAAATGTATCGAAAAAAATCGATACTTCGATACATCGATACATTAATAAGAATTTTTATATATTTAAATAGATGTTATAATATGACACTACTGAGTTATATTTATGAATATACATAAATAATAATATTATTATTAAGTATTTATTTAATGACAGTACTACTCTACTGGTCACGTCACACAATGAAACAATGAAACAACTAGGACTGCCAACATTTCGTGAAAATGAGCTTGATTTTCTCCAGGAATACCTAACCGTACTACAACCCATTGCAACAGCACTTGATAGGTTGCAGTCCGACAAAGAATGTTTTTACGGTTGCCTGCTTCCGACATTTAGAGGACAATGATTATGTTTATGTTTTATTCAAGTGATTACTTATTATGCTTATTCCTTTTTCAGATGACCGTTGTCATTGTTTGACTTTATATAAATAAATAAATGATTACAAAGAGTTGGTTCTCATTTATGACAACGGTCTTAGGTACAAATGACTCATTAATTACATGAATAATAAAATAAGTCTACATACGTGGTAAATTCAAGCAACTGTCAACCACCCCAACCTAATTAAGCAACTTCAACAAACGCTATCCACAATGCCTGCCGTAGAATGTCCTATCACAGGTTGTACCTATGTCACAGCAGACCTGGACCCAGCCATTGTAGCCGCACTTATAACAGCCCACTGCACGACCCATGTCCCAAGCCCGACAGTCTCTGCAAAGGTTGAGAAAGTAAGACGGCCAACCATTTCGGCTGCAGGTACCAGTGAAGACTGGGCATATTTTAACGTCGCGTTGGACAGATTATGCGGAAGCTACAAAAATCACTGGTAGGGACAAAGTGGTACAACTACTTGAATGCTGCGACGATTCACTCCGCAAAGATTTGACAAGATCCGCAGGTGGAAGCCTAACAAACAAAACCGAAGATGAAGTCCTTGCTGCAATCAAGAAACTAGCTGTCCGAGAGGAGAACACCATGGTAGCCAGGGTTACCCTACACAATATGCGACAGGACCGCGACGAAACTGTGCGCAGTTTTGGAGCCCGTCTTCGTGGTCAGGCCGGAGTCTGCAAATTTCTTGTTGAATGCCCAAGCTGCAACAACAACGTAAATTACACTGACCCCATCCTTCGCGACGTCCTTACCCGCGGAATTGCTGACCCGGAAATACAACTGGAATTCCTCGGCAACAGTAACCAGGAGATGACCCTGGAAGACGTCTTTCAGTTTGTCGAGGCGAAGGAAGCAGGCAAGCGCTCAACATCACGACTGCTGGACTCCCATGCCGCGGAGGCCGCAGGCAGCACATACAGGAGAAGTAAGCAAATACCCCCACAAGACAAAAATGCCCCTTGTTCGTATTGTGGTAAAAAAGGACACGGCAGAAGAGCCCCAGTCCACATACGCAAGAAGGATTGCCCTGCGTACAACCACAAATGCAAAATTTGCCAGCGCGACAGCCATTGGGAATCCGTATGCAGGAGCAAAGACAAGGACAAGAGCCTTTCAGCCACTCCCAATAAAGCTGATGAGTGCGAAGGTGCGGTATTTGATCTTCTCTGCGCCACAAGCAACACTTCCGTGCCACATAAGAAAAGAGCAATCGCCCTCGACCATCACATTTACAATGAACTATCGGACATGTGGATCAAGAAAAACTCACAACCACAGCCACACATCAACCTAACAGTCAGGACTCTCCCCGAAGACTACGAGGCGCTTGGGGCAACCCTCAATGCCCACCCAAAAACCGTGGTACTGCCTGCCATGGCAGACACAGGCTGTCAGAGCTGCCCACCGCCTCGGCCTTCTCCAGGCTGACCTCATCCCTGTGACCATGAAGATGCACGCCGCCAACAACAAGGGCATCAAAATCCTTGGCGCAGCCATACTTCGCCTCACTGGCAAGGATGAACAGGGCCAACAAGTAGAAACGAGACAGGTAACATATGTGACAGATTCTTCTGACAAGTTCTTCATCAGCAGAGAGGCATGCGTTTCACTCGGCATTATCTCGGGAAGATTCCCTACAGTGGGGGAAGTCCAACTGGATCCAGCACAATACTGTAACAACATTGCCAGCACGTCACACAGTGACAGCGGACTTGTAACTAACTGTGACTGTCCAAGACGCCAACATCCTCCATTACCTCCAATCGAGCTACCGCTACCCGCTGTTGCGGCGAACCAGCAAAAGCTCAAGGAATACCTGCTGGACTATTACAAATCAAGCACCTTCAACACTTGTGACCACCAAGCGCTGCCCATGATGGACGGCCCCCCAATGAAATTGATGGTGGACCCCAATGCAAAACCAGTCGCACATCACACCCCCGTCCCAGTACCAATCCACTGGCAGGAGGACGTGAAGGCTGGCCTCGACCAAGATGTCAGACTGGGTGTCCTTGAACCAGTACCCGTTGGTGAGCCCGTAACCTGGTGTCACAGAATGGTGGTGTGCGCCAAAAAGAGCGGAAAAACAAGGCGTACCGTTGACTTTCAACCCCTCAACGCTCACGCCACCCGCAAAACACACCACACTCAATCGCCATTCCACCAGGCCAGATCAGTACTGCAAGGCAAAAAGAAAACAGTGTTTGATGCATGGAATGGATATCACAGCGTACCAATCCGTGAACAAGACCGCCACTTGACCACCTTCATAACGCCCTGGGGTCGCTACCGTTACAAAACCGCTCCCCAGGGTTACATTGCATCTGGTGACGGTTACACAAGAAGGTACGACGAAATTGTATCGAGCATCCCTAACAATACAAAGTGCATTGACGACGTCTTATTCTGGTCAGACACAGTGGAGGAAAGCTTCTTCCAGGCCACCCAGTGGCTTGACACCTGCGGCAGACACGGAATCACACTGAACCCTGAAAAGTTTGTGTTCTGTCAGGACAAGATTGAATTTGCAGGCTTCGAGATCACATCTGACAGTGTCCGACCCTGTAAAAAATACCCCAACGCAATCCTAGAGTTTCCATCTCCAAAGAACATCACCGACGTTCGATCATGGTTCGGGCTCATCAACCAGGTGTCGTATGCCTTCAGCATGGCCAAGAGGATGCAGCCGTTCCGCCTACTTCTGAAGCCAGGAACACCTTTCAAGTGGGATGACGAATTGGAAACCATCTTCGAAGAATCAAAGGATGTCATCATCACAGAAATAGAGGGGTGTTAAAATTTTTGACAAAACCAAGCCCACATGCCTCGCCACAGACTGGTCGAAAACAGGCATCGGCTACTACTTCAGAAACACTGCACCTGTACACGAGTCGAACCCTTCTGCTGCCATACTGGATGGCGTGTCACATTGGTCGGCAGTAGATTCACTACCTCAGCTGAGTCCCGCTATGCACCAGTAGAAGGAGAAGCACTTGCTGTCGCCGATGCCCTTGACAAGGCGAGGTACTTCGTGCTGGGATGCGAAGACCTAATAATTGCAGTGGACCACAAACCTCTCCTCAAAGTGTTTGGTGACAGATCCCTAGAGGACATATCTAATACACGCCTCAGAAACTTGAAGGAAAAAACCCTCAGGTACCGCTTCCGGATGATCCACGTACCAGGCGCGAAACACAAAGCTGCTGACGGGGTGTCACGATACCCCACTGGCGACCCCATACCACTGACACTCCCCGATGACGTAGCAGCCATCCATCAACCATGCGAGGGAACGGCGTTCTTTCCCCCCCCCACCTTCCTAGCCGGCATACGGACATCACTGACAGATGGTAATGGCATGGAAGCCTGCGTCATTTCTGCAGCCGCATCAACACTCAACTCGCTGAGCCTGGCATCAGTGACATGGGATCGAGTACGCACCGCCACGACCAGCGATGAAGTCATGAATAGTTTAGCCAATGTCATAGAGTCCGGCATGCCTGAATCCCGCCATGCACTCCCTGCACAGCTGCGGGAATATCACCAGTTTCGCGACGACCTCCGCACTGTTGACGGCGTGGTAATGTACAGGAACCGCACGGTTATCCCGCCGGCCCTCAGGCAAGAAGTACTGGCTTCACTCCACTCAGCTCATCAAGGTACTTCATCCATGATCTCCAGAGCAGAAGACTCCATTTTCTGGCCTGGCATCACACCAGCCATCACAGCACTACGGGCTAGCTGCAACCACTGCAACCGCATGGCACCAACCCAGCCCAGCGCTCCACCCACTCCACCAACATCACCAGAATACCCCTTCCAGTGCGTCTGCGCGGACTACTTCCACTACAAAGGAGTAAACTACCTGGTCGTGGTGGACAGATACTCTAACTGGCCAATAGTAGAGAGGTCATCAGATGGTGCTGCTGGACTCATCGCCTGCCTCCGACGGACCTTCGTCACCTTCGGCATCCCCGACGAACTGGCTTCCGATGGGGGCCCTGAATTTACCGCAGCAGCCACACGGCAGTTCCTCAAAAACTGGGGCGTACACCACCGACTCTCATCAGTGGCTTTCCCTCACAGCAACTGTCGGGCAGAAGTTGGTGTCAAGACAACGAAACGCCTAATAACCGACAACACTGGACCAAACGGCGACCTCAACACCGAAAACTTTCAACGGGCCATGCTTCAATACAGAAACACGCCGGATAGAGATACAAAACACTCCCCAGCAATGTGTGTATTCGGCCGCCCTATCCGGGACTTCATTCCAATCCTTCCCGGCCGATATAAACCACACGACACGTGGCGTGAAAACTTGGCCAGAGAAAGCTCTGAGGAACCGCCACATGAGGGGAGCGGAACGCTGGTCAGAGCACACCAAGAGACTCCCACCACTAGCAGTCGGAGACCTTATACGCATCCAGAACCAGGTCGGTCCACACGCCCGTAAATGGGACAAGACAGGTGTGGTCATCGAAGTCAGGCAGTTTGACCAGTACGTGGTTAGGGTCGATGGATCTGGGAGGGTAACTGTAAGGAACAGGAAATTCCTTAAAAAATATGAACCCTTCAGCACACCTGCTCCAAAGATGACCATAGACCAACATTTGAAGAACTTCCTAGCGGTGCCCACCAACAGCCCACCTGCTGCACCACCTACACCTCAGGTCAGCACCAGGACCAAAGACACCCGCTTCACCCCGTAGTCCGACACGGTCCAGCCCACACGTTGAACGCAGGCGCCCGACCCCTGAAGAGCCCACCCCCCACCCAAGAAGACATGTCAACGCCGCCCATCGACATACTACCACCTGCACCCCCTAGGCCAATGGGTACGGCACCCCAAACTGCAACTCCACTAAGGCGTTCGAACCGTACCAGACGCCCCCCTACCTGGCATGAAGACTACCATATGAATCAAGAAGAGTAACCAATCAAGTACTTTAAATTAAGGGCACTGACAAAATAAGGTTTAGTCTTTATCCGTAAACATACAAATTTTTTTTTTTTTTTGCCATATTATCCTTAATAATCTTCTTTATAAAATTGCTGGCTCAAAGACTTGGGGGAGAGATAGAGTACAGTACACTTTACACTTTACTTACTAAGAACTTTATATTGTGTTCCCAATACAGCTGTAACCTCATTACTGTACTATTACTTTTGTCAGGAATACCGTTGTACAACCCTTATTTTAATATACGATTCAATCTCTCGCTGAACTCTCTAATTGTATTGTAATATGTTTGATTGGATATAATGTACTGTATAATTCCATAAGTATTTATATTTTAGTTTCTACAGTATCGTATTCATCATGATGTAATAGCAAAGCCTTATGTTCTCATATTACTCTTAAATAAACTAGTATCTATGTTTTCCTATTAAAGTACTATACTGTATTCACTTTATAAAACAATATAAGTCTTCGCACTACTGTACTGCAATTACCTCATATCACATCTAGTATCAAAGACTTGGGAGGAGATAGAGGACAATGATTATGTTTATGTTTTATTCAAGTGATTACTTATTATGCTTATTCCTTTTTCAGAGACCGTTGTCATTGTTTGACTTTATATAAATAAATAAATGATTACAAAGAGTTGGTTCTCATTTAACATTGTTAGCTGTAGAGAAGAAGCTAGAGCGTTTGAATTCGGAGGCATTGCGTCATTGTCAGCCATTCTCAATGCAGTCACAGTAGGGTTCACTAAGCGGTTTGAAAAGTTTCTGTGCCTTGATGCGTCGCATGAGTGTAAAGCAGCAATACTGGCATCGTCTTCAAATCCTCTGTTCAAGTTAAAGTGGATGACAATAAAAGGCAAATTTAATACTAACATTGTCAAAAAGAGGGTTCAAGAAATGTGGGTTAATGCTGTTAAGAGCCTCAGCGAGCAGACCCCCAGCAACAACTAAGTGTTGCTGCATCTGACGGAAGTGCAGATGATTTCTTCTGTTATGAGTCTGCTTCCACTAATGTCTCTGCAACCCAAGATTCCACTGAGATGGAAGTTTTACAGTATCTGGGTGACGGAAGTCATTCCCTCCAATCTCTGAGGCAGTACCCAGGAATTCTACGGGTCTTCCTGAAGTATAACACACCACTACCATCCTCTGCTCCTGTAGAACGGTTGTTTAGTTTGGCTGGTCACATTCACGCTCCAAAAAGGAATAGACTGTCTGACCAGATGTTTAGCTAGCTGGTATTTTTGAAGGGTAATAGTAATTACTTTTAATTGTTAGTGTAATATTTTCAGTCATTCATGTATCCTACAAAATTAAAACATACTTTCATTAAATAAAGCCATTGTTTTTATATACATCTATAAAACCCATTAAAATGTCATTGATTTTACTTACAGTGCGTACAAATTACCAGTATAAACAATAATATCTAATACCTACATATTAAATGAATAATTATAAAAATGTACCGGCGATACATATATCGGCGATGCATGTATCGGTATCGGTATCGCTTAAGACATCTAGAAAGTATCGGCGTATCGGTATCGCCTAAGACGTTCTTCATGTATCGATGTATCGGTATCGCTTTAGCGATTTTCATGTATCGATGCCCATCACTGAGTATAGTGAACAGTGATGTTTTAGAGCAATTTGAAAAAGAGATTGGATTTAGAGATGGTTGCTATGAAGTTGGCCTCCCTTGGAAGGATTCTTGCAAACCCAGTTCAAACCTTCAACTAGCTAATCGGAGGTTGAAGACTTCATTGTACCGGCTAAGAAAAAATGAGGAGTTGTTAATTGAATACAATGAGGCCATCCTAAGCTATGTAAAGGAGGGCTATACTGAAAGGGTGCAAGGTGAGCTGGTGAGCCAGGAGGCACATTATCTGCCACACCATGCAGTGGTACTGCGAAACAAAAGTACCACCAAACTGAGGGTAGTTTTTGATGGCTCAACCAAGAACAAAGGTGGTGTGTCCTTGAATGACTGTTTGGATGCTGGGCCAAATTTAAATGCAGATTTATTTTCCTTGTTACTGAGATTCAGGTTTGGTAGAGTAGCATTGACTGCAGATGTGAAGCAAGCCATTTTGCGAATAAAATTAAAACCAGAGGACAGAGATGCAGCAAAGTATCTGTGGGTGGATACGAAAGACTTTTTGGAAAATGAACCTAAGGCTCAAGCATATAGAATGAAGTCAGTGTTGTTTTGCCTCAGCTCTAGTCCATTTCTGTTGGCAGCTACTATGCAGTACCATTTTAAGAAATATTCTGGTCTATCCTAACACTATTGAACACATAAGGAAAAATTTTTATGTTGATGATTTGCTGTGTTCTGTGGATAATACAGAAATGGCTAAACAGATATTCATGGAGGCTAGAGCTATAATGAGGGAGGCTGGCATGGAACTTAGAAAATGGCAGACCAATCATTCTCAATTACAAGAGTTTATGAGTCAGTCCTGTGTAGTAGCTACCTGATGCAGCAGAAAGTATTGAGGATTCTGGTATTAAGGAGCTGTGGGCAATAGACGCAAAAGTGCTAGGCATTGTTTGGCAGCAAGGAGAGGATTTGTTTACCTTCAATGGGAAATCTTTAGTAGAGCTGGCTGAAAATGAGACAAGGTGGACAAAACAAAACGTACAGCTCTTATTTTGGCTTCAAAGGTCTTTGATCCTCTTGGATTCCTGGCTCCATTTGTGATAAAGTAAAAAAATTGGTTTCAGAGCCTCTGGGAAATTGGACTTGGTTAGGACCAAGAGTTACCTGATCATATGGGGGTAAGGTGAAAATATTGGTTCAAAGAATTGGCATATCTTGGAGACATTGAATCCCAAGATGGTACTTTGGAGAGTTGAACAATAGTCCAGACAATTTGGAGCTGCACATCTTTTGTGATGCAAGTGAGGAAGCCTATGCAACTTGTATTTATATAAGAGGCACATTCAAAGAGGAAGTAAGTTGCAGGTTGGTTGCTGCAAAGAGCAGAGTAGCACCTTTGAAAAGGCTTTCTATTCCAAGGTTGGAATTAATGGGTGCAGTTATTGCTAGTCGGTTTGCAGTTACAGTGCAAACGTCTTTGGCCCTCTATGAAATTCCAAGCTATTATATTATTGGAAAGACTCCACTATAGTTTGGCACTGGTTAAGAAGCCAGGCAAGGAAATGGAAACCATTTGTTGCCAATAGGATGGAGGAAATTCAAGCACACACAGATCCCAAGCAATGGAAGCGTTGTCCAGGCACCCAAAACCCAGCTGATTTACCAACACGAGGAATTTCAGTGAAAGATCTTGCACAGTCAAGTTTGTGGTGGAATGGGCCAGAGTGGCTAAAACTTGGAAGCGAAAACTGACCTAATGAGCCTATTGTAGGTGAATGCCAGGCTCAAGAAGAATGGGTGACTGAAATGAGAAAATGCGCTGTGAACAGTTGTCAAGTTATGCAGCAGGACCCCATATTGAGGCTTGATGACATTAGCAGTCTGAAAAGGTTGTTAAGAGTGACAGCATGGGTATATAGATTTACCAACAATATTAGGGGAGAAACAAGAAGGGAAGGAATTCTGAACAGTAAGGAGATTCAGCAAGCCAAGCAATACTGGGTGGTATATGTGCAGAAGGAAAAATTTGGTGAAGAGAGGGAATTGCTCACCAGCCGTCCATTACAGGTTCTACCAACACATTCTGCTCTCAAGGGTTTGAATGTGTTTTTGGATCAGGATTTATTGAGAGTAGGAAGTAGACTACAGTTTTCTGGGCTTTCAGAGGAGAAAAGACATCCAATTTTGCTACCTTCTGGGGGGCACTTTGTGGAACTTTTGATCCTGGATACTCATCATAAGTTGTTACATGCTGGAGTTAGAGAAGCGATAATAGAGATCAGACAACAATTTTGGATTCCCAAAATTAGACAAGTAGTAAAAAAGGTCTTGCATAAATGTGTGGTTTGCAAGCATTGCAGTGCAAAGCCTTATTATGAAAAGGTGGCTCCACTTCCAAGAGAACGGTGTGTCTATACTGCCCCATTTGATGTAGTGAGAGTGGACTTCGCAGGTCCAGTCCAGTGGCGTATCAAGGGAGGGGCGAGAGGGGCGACCGCCCCGAGCGGCACTTCCCGAGGGGCGGCAAATTACTGTCAGGCGGGAGCAGTATGCAAAATTTTGGGTTTTTATGTTTTAAAATGCAACCCTCCAAAAAATTATATCTCATCATTGTTGCGCGTTATTTGTGTACAAAATATCCATGGTTTTGATGAAAAATCATCATTAAATGCTATATATGCCACCTCAATGCCACTATTTCCACAAATAGTTGCGTTAAATTTTCACATCGGAAAGGTTGCCAGCCCTATTTTTCAGACTTTCCCTATATTATTTAGGTTAGGCTTTGCATTCTTTGAGCTTTGATTATGTTAATAATTAATGGTTGTTTTATTTTGCAGATACCCTACTGAATTAGCAAACATGAGCAAACGACAGAGACTGAGTGGTGCTGCATACAAGAATCTTCGCGAAAAAAAAGAGGAGGAAGGCAAGCGTGCTGCTAAGCGATTTCATCAGTTAATGGGATTCTCAGACACACCTTCAGTGCCTTCTGGGAAGCAAGGAGATCAACCGCAATGTGATATATCTTTAGAGATAGATGCTCAAGCGGCAACTTCAAGTGAACCCCCAAATAATCAGGATCAACCCTCATCTACATCACAAAGTCACCCACCCACCCATCACCCACAGAGTCTGTTTAACGATTCTGGCAACTGGCCCGTTCCAATGACGGACAATTTGAGAATCGAACTCATTAAACGTGGACCATCACATTTGAAAAACATGAATGGACCCTTTCCAGCTGATTCAAACAATAGGTCAATGTCAAAAGTTTGGTATTTCAAAACTTTGGAAAATGGCGAAAAAATTGAAAGGTCATGGCTAATCTTCTCACCTTCAAAATGTAGCTTGCATTGCTTTTGCTGTCGTCTCTTCAACAACATCTCCAGTGCATTTGGAAAAGAAGAAGGATTTTTTGCCTGGAGGAAACTGAATCCAAGAGTACCTGAACATGAAAACAGTCCATATCATACCCGATGCTTTGAACAATGGAAAGAGTTGTCTATGCGCCTTCAGTTGAATGCTACAATAGATAATGCACATCAGTTGCAAATAAAACATGCTACTGCTAAGTGGAAAGAAATACTGAGACGAATTTATGACTGCATCATGTTCTTGGCAAAACAAGATCTTGCATTCCGAGGGCACCGAGAGAACTTAAATGAAGAAGCTGGGCTAGCTGGCAATTCTGGAAACTTTTTGGAGTTAATAAAACTAATGGGCAAATATGACCCAGTAATTAGGGAACATCTTACAAAAATACGAATGACTGACAAGATATCCACTACGTATTTGTCACCTAACATTCAAAATGAGTTCATCACACTAATCGGCTGTAATGTTCGAAAATGTATAATTGATAATGTGTCTAGTGCAAAGTACTTTGCAATAATTTTCGATAGTACACCAGATATATCGCATATTGATCAGATGTCTCAGGTAATTCGCTGTGTGTCGATTAAAGATGGTAATGTAGAGGTGAAGGAATCCTTCGTTGATTTTATTAAATTAGAGGGGAAGACTGCTGAGGCAGTTACTGATCTCATTGTCACTAAGCTCCGTGAGGATGGGCTGGATATCCAGAATTGTTATGGTCAAGGGTATGACAATGCTGCTACGATGGCAGGTATTCATCTTGGAGTTCAACGCAGAATTCTTGATGTTAGCAAACACGCTGTTTTCATTCCTTGCAATAACCACTCACTGAACTTGGCTGGAGTTCATGCCGCGGGACTGAGTCCTAATGCTGTAACTTTCTTTGGAACAATTGAACGAATTTTCGTCTACTTTTCTTCCTCTACTCATCGTTGGGATGTCTTAACAAAACATTCCAAAATCACTGTCAAGCGAGTCTCTGATACGCGGTGGAGTGCTAAGTATGATGCTGTTTCTAGTCTTAAGAAGAACTTGACTCACGTTGTTAGTGCCTTGGAAGAACTGAGTCAAGGGGTCTCCGAAAATCTGGACACAAAGGGCGATGCTGAAGCTCTGTTGACCTCCATCATGTCATACATATTCATTGTGTACTTATTTTTCTGGGATCCAGTGCTGAAAGAAATCAATGATGCTCAGCTATATTTTCAAAGAAAGGGACTTGCTTTGGACCAGTGTGCATTAAAAATGAACTCTTTATCCGTGTTTTTAACTAATGAACGAGAGGCAGTAGTATCAAACGCTGCAGATGCCGCTGAAGAGTTCTGTAATGAAATGGATATCACGCAGAGCTGGGCACTTCCGCAAACCGCAAATTCCGCAATTGCGGAAGTATGTTTTTCGTTTGCAGATTTGCGTTTGCGGCAAAGTCATCGCAAATTAGTGAATTTGCGTTGCGGAACTAAGACCGCAAACGCAAATCTTTCCGCAAATTTCCCACGTGGCCACTGGCCAAGCCCGCTATATATATGTAGTATTTTTATTTCTTCTACAAGTGATTTATTGTAATAAATTATTTAGCCTTGTTTTTAATAAAAACAAGGCTAAAACATTAAAAAGATATAAAAACTTTTTATACCTCTTTAATGTTTTGGATACTTTTTATAGTTAAAATTGCGATTGCGGAATTTGCGGTTTGCGGAAGTGTTTGCGGAAGTGCCCAGCACTGTAAAAATTGGAAATATGGTTTGCGTTTGCGGATTTGCGTTTGCGGCACCAAAAATGGCAAGCAGTTTGCGGATTTGCGGTTGCGGAAGGTAAGGTTTGAGTTTGCGGATTTGCGATTGCGGAAGTGATTTTGAGTTTGCGGTGCCCAGCTCTGGATATCAGTATAGACCGCAGAGTCAGGAGACGGAGAAGAATGCCTGGAGAGCAAGCTCGTGATGCTGGATTGACCGTGCAAGAGGATGTACGCAGATAATTTTTTGAAATCATGGATCGTTTATTAGCAGAAATTGAAAAACGCACAGTTTGTCTTAAAAACATGAATGATCGCTTTGAATTTCTGTCTTCTTCGTACCTTTTGAATCAGTCCAAAGATGAAGAAATTAATACCAAGGTCAATAATTTTTCTTCCATCTACAATGACATTAATCCAGGAAGTCTACTGGAAGAAATAAAGCGTTTGCGCAGACATTTGTTCAGTTTCGAAAGCATAAGCGTCGACGATGATCCAAAGAACTGGGATATGTTAAAACTACTTCAGTGGATCGTTAAATGGGATCTAGTGGAATCTTTGCCTCATATAACAATTGCCCTCCGTATCTGTCTAACTACATGCATGTCCGTGGCAAGTTGCGAACGAAGTTTCTCGAAACTAAAACTTATAAAAACTTACCTCAGGTCAACTATAAGTCAATCTAGACTGAGCAATTTGGCGATTATTTCAATTGAACGCGAAGTTGCAGAGACAATGGACATAGAAAAAATCATTCATGAATTTTCTGTTATGAAAGTCCGAAAATTTAACTAGGCATTATACATTATATAGTTATTGTTAAAATTATGTAGTGTATTATGTACGGTACATTATGTAGTATTGTTAAAATTGAAGTTGCTTTATTTAAGTTTTTCTTCCAATAAAAGTTTTGTTTAGAAGTGTATTTTTGTAAAGGAATTGTTTTTAAAATTGAAAATTGTTGCAGGGGGGAGGCGGCGTTGGCATTTTCGCCCCGAGTGGCAAAAAGTATTGGTACGCCTCTGGTCCAGTCTATGCGTTTGAGCAAGGGGAGTCTAACAATGGTTATATATGTCTTTTCACATGTGCTACCACCAGAGCAATCCATTTGGAGTTGGTAAGCAACTTAAGTAGTGATGTATTTCTTTTGGCCTTTAAAAGGTTTGTGAACAGAAGGGGTTTCCCAAATAAAATCATATCGGATAATGCAAAAACCTTCAGAAAGGCTGCAAAGGAACTCCAAGAAGTTTGGTCCTTTTAAAAGAGGAAGGATTCCAATCCTACTTTTCACACCAAGGGGTACAGTGGGAGTTTATTGTTGAGAGAGCACCATGGTGGGGAGGATTTTGGGAAAGGCTAGTGAGAAGTGTAAAGTGTTCATTAAAGAAACTTTTAGCTAATGCTCATTTGAGCAAAGAAGAATTCTGCACTGTTTTGTGTGAAGTAGAAGCAATGGTGAACAGTAGGCCTATCACTTTTGTTTATAATAGTATGCAGGATGCAGAGCCATTGACACCAAATCATTTTCTGTGTGGTAAACGATTAACATCAAGCCCCAGTTTGCCAGAAGACCTACAGCCAATGTTCCCTCTCATTTTTTTTAGTCCGTGTGCGCAAGAAATTTTCGTTGTGCATACATTTAGATTCATAGTGAAAAATTGTGCAAACTTTTCTGAGCGCTATTATCTTTAAAATGAAATATATATAAATATTAAATACTTAATAAATATTATTATGGTACTATTAAATGGATAATAAAAAAATGTTTACAATATTATATATTCTTAAAAAAGAAAACATTTTATCCATTCTAAAAATATGAATAAAATAAAAATAGTAAAATAAAATTCAACAAAATAAAGAAATAAAATAAAAATAACATTAATTGAAAATGACTATTTAATAATTATCATTTCTCAAAACAATTTTTAGCATTTAGCAATTTAAAATAGACTATCAAGATTAATACATGATTTTATCCATTCACAAAATAGGAATAAAATAAAAAATAATTCTATTTTTTATGAATTATGAGATAATTACTATTCGATTTTATGCAAAAATAAGAAAAAGAAGGTTTATATTCAATGCGTTAATGTATGAAAGAAAAAATGCAAATACATAGAGTAAAAAAAATCCGTATTGCATAATTGCGCGGACGTCGGCGAAGTCGGGCGGAAGGGGTTAATACTTAAAAGAGCGACTATAGAGTATGTTGATGCAAATGGTCAGACCTTGTGTGACGGTATATTTTTTAAATTACTTCATTTACTGTCGTGACTCATGATACGCTTGAGCCTATGCGCATTTTATTTTGCTGTGTGCGTGGGTTTCACAACGCGTGTGCGCGCGCACACGCGCACACCTTAGAGGGAACATTGCCTACAGCCTGTCCAGAGCACTCAAGAAGCGTTAACCAGAAGGTTCAAGTACCTTGAAGAGCTACAAGATCAGTTATGGAAGAGGTGGCAGATGGAATAGTTGCCAGAACTCAATTATTACCCATCAGGCAATGTAAAGGGCTCCAATGCAAATTGTATCAAGGTGGGAGAAGTGGTAATGATTGGGGATGAAAGACCAAGGCAATGCTGGAAGCTTGGCATAATTGAAGAGTTGTTTGTTGGCAAAGACAATTTAGTTAGGTCTGCACTGGTAAAGACTTCAGGAGGAAAATTAAAGAGACCTATACAAAAACTGTATGCTTTAGAAATCAGCAAAAACACGGAGAGTCAAGATGAAACATTTGAGTTACAGCCTCATGGAGAAGGCTTGGCTGAAGGTAATGACAACAATACCTCTTCGGTGGGGAGTGTTAGAAAATGTAGAAGAGGAAGAGCCATTGTTGTCCCAAGGCGATATGATGACTAAGCTGATTGATGCAGCATTGCTTGTATATATTAAGTTAAGGTGTGTATATATCCATCTCATAATTGTAAGGTTAGTGAAAAATTCACTTAATTTAGAGCTAGCATTTTTGGGCTCTTGTGGCTTCATTGTTTGGGCACTCTTGTGGCATTATTTTTTGGGGCGCTGCGCGTCTTTTCTACTTGTTTGTGGAATGTGGTACTTACAGGGTGTGGTCTTGTAGAGAGCTCTCTTGCAATTCAGTTTGGTTGTTTAGATACAAGATTGTTGCATCGTGTAATAGTGCAGGTTGTGTTGTTGTTGTTGCAAGGTTTAGAAAGAAGACCATAAATAGTGCCCCTTTTATTTTTTTATCTTAAATTCATGCAACTGAAGCCTAAGGTCGGCCCACATCGAGTCAGCAACCCTGAGGTAGGGCCTAATAGGACCTCCAAGTCCGTAAGTTTTTAATCTAGCTTAACTTGGGCTGTAGGTTGAACTGGCCCTTCAGAGCTTGGCCGTTCACGGCTCAGCTGGGATTTTGAACCCAATAAAAAAATAATAACAATATTGTTTACCTAATATGATACACAACAAATAGTAATAAATATATGACATAACAATATTATGGTGTATGTAACCCTAAATTAACATATTTATAAAAATCCAGCTTTGTCTTAATACTAATACTACTACCAAAAAGTGGAAGTATACATTTTTAACACTCCACAGTCCCCACTCCCCTTGCCTCTACCAGCATCATTTTTTATGGCTTGGCCCTTTCATTTTCGCTCAGTCCTACACAAGAAAAATTCCTGTAGACGCTAATGTGTTAGCCCAATAATTTTTTTTTTTAGGTTATGGAAATGTCGGTTTGAAGCTCTGAGCAACATCTTTTTTGTCGGGTCCAAACACCTGGATCCCCCCAGAGACTACTTATCCTGTACGCCCATGCTTATATACATATAACCTAACCTAACCTAACCCTATTTCTATGGGATAGCGTAGTAGGCCTATTTTTCTTACCTTACTGGAGAGATGGTGGAGGCCTAGAGGGTAAAAAACAAAACAAAACATCGTTATTGCGGATTATTCACAATCCATAGTCACTTAACCTAACATACAAGTACAATATTACGTATTATACACTGAAGTTAATACAAAAATAGGGCCAACGTAGTCACTTAACCTAGCCCACTGGCATACTGTTAGATTAATTATCTGGCAATTTTATGTATATTGTTGTTACACGAGACATCATTAACTGAGAAAGCTCATTTGTATACGTAGGAGAAGGGGCGTCGATTGCTCTAAAATAGTAGGGAGGGGGGGGGGAACACTTCGCCTTCAAACAGCGAATCAAACAATACTCTGAGTAGCTGTTGCGTGTAATATATCAATGTCGGAATTTACCATTTACCCGTTTTTTATATTTTTCTCAGCATGTTGAAAAACTCAATTGTATTGAACCATTTTATGTCTTTCTTTATTTAAATATATTTTTTGCAGAAATAAGAAACGCAATACAAACTATTTATAATATTTAACCTTTCATGTAACATAATATCACACATATGTTTAACCGAAATAAATCTTTTATTATAAGTAGACAACAAAGGTCAATGTACATAAACTGATATGTTCGTGAAATATAAAACAAATAAACTGCACTTTGATCACACTTTGATATTAAAAATGAAACGTAACAAAACCGTTTATTTAACATATTTCCATTTCGCGTACTTAATGTTACTTTTTATTTTATTGGGTTCAGAATCCCAGCTGAGCCGTGAACGGCCTAACTCTGAAGGGCCAGTTTAACCTACAGCCCAAGTTAAGCTAGACTAAAAACGTACGGACTTGGAGGTCCTATTAGGCCCTACCTCAGGGTTGCTGACTCGATGTGGGCCTACCTTAGGCCTCAGCTGCATAAAATTAAGATAAAAACAAAAGGGGCACTATTTATAGTCTTCTTTCTAAACCTTGCAACAACAACACAACCTGCACCCTTGCACGATGCAACAATCTTGTATCTAAACAACCAAACTGAATTGCAAGAGAGCTCTCTATAAGACCACGCCTTGTAAATGCCGCATTCAACAAACGAGTTGACAGGACGCGCAGTGCCTCAAAAAAATGATGCCACAAAAGTGCCCAAACAATGAAGCCTCAAGAGCCCAAACATGCTAGCTCTAAATTAAGTGAATTTTTCACTAACCTTACAATTATGAGATGGATATATATATACACCTTAACTTAATATATACAAGCAATGCTGCATCAATCAGCTTAGTCATCATATCGCCTTGGGACAACAATGGCTCTTCCTCTTCTACATTTTCTAACACTCCCCACCGAAGAGGCAGTGTTGTCATTACCTTCTGCAAATTTAGCCAAGCCTTCTCCATGAGGCTGTAACTCAAATGTTTCATCTTGACTCTCCGTGTTTTTGCTGATTTCTAAAGCATACAGTTTTTGTATAGGTCTCTTTAATTTTCCTCCTGAAGTCTTTACCAGTGCAGACCTAACTAAATTGTCTTTGCCAACAAACAACTCTCCAATTATGCCAAGCTTCCAGCATTGCCTTGGTCTTTCATTCCCAATCATTACCACTTCTCCCACCTTGATACAATTTGCATTGGGGCCCTTTACATTGCCTGATGGGTAATAATTGAGTTCTGGCAAGTATTCCATCTGCCACCTCTTCCATAACTGATCTTGTAGCTCTTCAAGGTACTTGAACCTTCTGGGTAACTCTTCTTGAGTGCTCTGGATAGGCTGTAAGTCTTCTGGCAAACTGGGGCTTGATGTTAATCGTTTACCACAAAGAAAATGAGCATTAGCTAAAAGTTTCTTTAATGGACACTTTACACTTCTCACTAGCCTTTCCCAAAATCCTCCCCACCATGGTGCTCTCTGAACACTAAACTCCCACTGTACCCCATGGTGTGAAAAGTAGGATTGGAATCCCTCCTCTTTTAGCAAGGACCAAACTTCATGGAGTTCCTTTGCAGCCCTTTTGAAGGTTTTTGCATTATCCAATATGATTTTATTTGGAAAACCCCTTCTGTTCACAAACCTTTTAAAGGCCAAAAGAAATACATCACTACGTAAGTTGCTTACCAACTCCAAATGGATTGCTCTGGTGGTAACCCATGTGAAAAGACATATATGACCTTTGTTAGACTCCCCTTGCTCATACACATAGACTGGACCTGCGAAGTCTACTCCCACTACATCAAATGGGGCAATATAGACACACCATTCTCTTGGAAGTGGAGCCACCTTTTCATAATAAGGCTTTGACTCCAACGCTTGCAAACCACACATTTATGCAAGACCTTTTTTACTACTTGTCTAATTTTGGGAATCCAAAACTGTTGTCTGATCTCTATTAGCGCTTCTTTAACTCCAGCATGTAACAACTTATGATGAGTATCCAGGATCAAAAGTTCCACAAAGTGCCCCCCAGAAGGTAGCAAAATTGGATGTATTTTCTCCTCTGAAAGCCCAGAAAACTGTAGTCTACTTCCTACTCTCAATAAATCCTGATCCAAAAACACATCCAAACCCTTGAGAGCAGAATGTGTTGATAGAACCTGTAATGAACGGCTGGTGAGCAATTCCCTCTCTTCACCAAATTTTTCCTTCTGCACATATACCACCCAGTATTGCCTGGCTTGCTGAATCTCCTTATTGTTCAGAATTCCTTCCCTTCTTGTTTCTCCCTTAATGTTGTTTGTAAATCTATATACCCATGCTGTCACTCTTAACAACCTTTTCAGACTGCTAATGTCCTCAAGCCTCAATATGGGGTCCTGCTGCATAACTTGACAACTGTTCACAGTGCATTTTCTCACCTCACTCACCCATACTTCTTCAGCCTGGCATTCTTCTACAATAGGCTGCTCTGGCCCATTCCACCACAAACTTGACTGTGCAAGTGTTGTAAATTTAACTTTACTTACTTTTGCTAACTGCTATTATGTTTTCATTGTGTTTAATTATTATTTCTGTTCGGTTTCAGATGTAATCTCGATTATGAATTATGTTTGAATTAGTTGAATAAAGCTTCTAAACGTTGAATTCATTGGCCTTTTCATAACAATTTATTCAACTCATTCATATCATGGAAAAATTTCTGAGGCCTGAAAGATTTAATACAGAATCCAACTGTGCTAACGCAGCTAAGGAATGGAATCACTGGTTCCGCACATTCAATAACTTCCTCTCATCATTAGCTGACAATACTGTGGACAAATTGGCTCTTCTGGTGAACTATGTTACACCTACTGTCTATGAATTTATAGGTGACTGCAATACCTATGAAGACGCTATAGCTATCCTCGAAGGAATTTACGTAAAGCCTCAGAATGAAATCTATGCTAGACATTTGCTTGCAGTCTGCAAACAGGAGACTGAGGAGTCACTCGATACATTTCTCCAAGCACTGAAACAACTCAGTCGTGACTGCAACTTCGCGACAGTACTGCAGTGCAATGTCGTGATGACTCCATTCGTGACTCCTTCATCAGTGGACTTCGATCCTTAGCGATTCGCCAGCGATTGTTGGAAAACAGAACTTTAGATCTTCAAACTGCCTACGATCAGGCTCGGGCCTTGGACGCTGCACAGCTACAGGCCGAATCATACCCCACTTATCATTCATCTGTTGTTGCCATGGCCGAATCAGAAAACAAGCCAAAAACGCCTTTATCTAACCGATCAGAATACAGTCCAATTGAGTCGGACGCTCCTGAAGATTCTGCCATGTCAGCTGCTGTAGTGCAGAAGTGCTACTTCTGCGGATTTCCTCGACACCCTCGGAACAAATGCCCTGCTCGAGAGGCTGTTTGTGGCCGGTGCACTAAAAAAGGACACTTCGCTAAAGTCTGCCGATCTGCTGCTGCTAAACCTACCTCTGCGGCAGCTCCATATTTGGCTACCATTTCTGCATCAGTTCCTGGCAGTTTATCGAAAGCTCTCCTACGAGTAAAGATTAATGGCATAACGGCCGACGCTCTCGTCGACACTGGAAGCTCGGAAAGTTTCATCTGCACAGAGTTTTGTCTGCACAATTCTTTGCAATTGCTTCCCTGCTCCAGTAGCATTTCCATGGCTTCTACAGCATTTTCAGCGACGGCCGCTGGTGTGTGTCATGCACAACTTGAGTATGATACTCATGTTTTTCAAGACGTCAAATTCACTGCTTTAAAGCATCTATGCCCTAATGTAATACTGGGGCATGATGTTTTGGGTGAGCATGAACGAGTGGAAATAGCGTTTAATGGTGCACATCCTCCACTCAAATTATGTAGTCTTGCTGCCGCGTCGGTGCCTCCACCCTCTCTATTTTCCTACCTCACGCCTGACTGCCGACCAATCGCAGATAAATCTCGACGATATTCGCTATCAGATTCAAAATTCATAGATTCTGAAATCTCTCGTCTTCTCAAGTATGGTATCTTCGAACCCAACATTTCTCCATGGCGTGCCCAGGTTCTCGTCACAACGAACGAACGACACAAAAGAGAATGGTTGTCGATTATTCTCGGACGATAAACAGATTTACTCTTCTCGATGCCTATCCATTGCCCCGCATTGATGAGATGGTTAAAGAGATCTCCCAATATGGATTCTACAGCACTCTAGACCTGAAAAGTGGGTACCATCAGATAACTCTCAAAGAAGAAGAGAGAATATACACTGCATTTGAAGCGAATCAAAGACTGTACCAGTTTCGTAGAATACCTTTTGGAGTCACCAATGGCGTTGCGAGTTTTCAGCGTGTTATCGATGACGTTATTGCTAAGGAAAACCTAAGAGCTACCTATGCCTATATTGATAACGTCACTATTTGTGGCCGTACTCAGCAGGAGCACGACAGGAATCTTGATTGTTTTCTCGCTGCTTCCAAGAAATACAACCTTACATTTAATACAGATAAAAGCGTGTTTTCTGCCCAATCAAATCAATCATCTTCTTGGTTATTGTGTTAGCAAGGGCACTATGAAGCCAGATCCTGAACGAATAAAACCATTGCTGGAGCTACTGCTCCCATCAGACCTTCCGTCGCTCCGTCGAGCATTAGGCATGTTCTCTTACTACTCACAGTGGATCCCTCATTTCTCGGAAAAGATTCATCCTCTCACTCGACCTACAGAATTCCCTCTTTCCAGTGATGCAAATGCTGCATTTCAGTCATTGAAGCAAGACATACGGAATGCAGTGGTGATGGCTATAGACTCTACTTCTCCATTCGTTGTTGAGACTGATGCGTCTGAACATGCGATAGCCGCTACTCTAAATCAAATGGGACGGCCTGTCGCATTCTTCTCCAGAACGCTCTCAAAATCAGAGCAACATCACTCTGCCATAGAAAAAGAAGCTTATGCCATTGTTGAGGCATTGCGGAAATGGAAGCACTATCTCCTTGGGCATCACTTTCAGCTCGTTACAGATCAAAAATCAGTGGCATTTACTGTATGTTCAACAACAGAGAGACTGGAAAGATAAAGAATGAAAAGATAATGAGATGGCGCTTGGAACTGTCATCCTACTGCTACGACATCGTTTACCGACCTGGTAGAGATAATGTAGCCGCGGATGCACTGTCACGCAGTCATTGTTCGGCTACGGGAACTGATCTATTATATCAATTGCACGATTCTCTCTGTCACCCTGGAATAACTAGGATGACCCATTTCATCCGTTGCCGCAATCTTCCTTACTCAATGGATGATATAAAGAAAATGACAGCTTCTTGCTCTCTATGTGCGCAACTCAAGCCTCGATTTTATAAACCACCAGCAGATCATCTAATTAAAGCAACTCAACCATTCGAGAGGCTCAATATTGATTTCAAAGGTCCTCTGCCTTCTTCAACTGGTAACAAGTACCTTCTCGTAATCATTGACGAATTCTCACGGTTTCCTTTTGCTTTCCCTTCCCCCGATCTATCTTCATCTTCGGTCATCAAGTCCTTATGCCAATTGTTCTCTATTCTTGGCATGCCAGCATTCGTGCATAGTGACCGGGGGTCTTCCTTTATGTCACATGAACTACGGAAATTCCTCCATGAGAGGAGAGTGGCTACCAGCCGTACCACTCCATACAACCCACAGGGTAATGGTCAAGTCGAGCGCTATAATAGCATTATTTGGAAGGCCGTATCTTTAGCTGTGAAATCCCGAGATTTGGATAGCTCTCAATGGGAAGCTGTACTCCCGGACGCCTTACATTCTGTTCGATCCTTGCTCTCAACTGCCACTAATATGACACCTCACGAACGATTCTTTGGATTTCCTCGTCGATCATCTTATGGCAGTGCTATACCAACATGGTTGGTCTCACCGGGGAGGGCTCTCCTCAAAAGACACGTACGTCATCATAAAGACGACCCATTGGTCGACGAAGTAGAGATATTAGATGCTAATCCACAATACGCGCACGTACGTCTACAGGATGGACGGGAGACCACAGTTTCCGTTAGGCATTTAGCACCAGACCCGCAAGAAAATGTCCGTTTGGATGCAGATGCAGAACCTGTGATCTCTACATCCAATGAACAAAGGCAAGAAACTTCGACAAAGAACGATCCCCCGGATCTACCGTCAACTAAAAGCCCGAACTCCCCTGTACACATGGATGTGGAGAAAGGTATGGAAGATGAGCAACGACACATCACCAAAAACAGTAGTCCATCAATTTATGGAAAACTGATGAGTGGGTAGTTGGGAGGTAACGAAAATGGTTCACTGAGTAGGTAGGTAGTTAATCTAACAATCATTAAATTCCTTTTATGTCAATAACTGGGTGGATGAAACCAATTGGTTGCTCACCAGTTATTCTCCACACTAGTATTTATATACTGTGTGGGAGGAGCGTGCTCGGTAGTGGAGATACATTACCGCGCAACCAACCGAGGAATAAACCAAGACAACGCTGGTACGAGAAGCCCCGCGAAGAGGAGAACAAAGGGAGAACGAAAACGAAGAACGGGGCGAGAGGACGTACCAGCAAAGTGCGCTCTCGACAAACATAACCGGAGAAGGGAGAGACTCAATAACTAAAAGTAAGTGACTATTGAGTTTTTACACCAGTAAGTTATAACATTAAATTAAGCTGGGTCAGACAAGTTAGGCCTACATTGTGGCCTAAGACCCAGCATCAACTCATAGCTTAACAAAGGTGAAGGTAGATTGACCTAACCTAATCTTGTGAGGAATCCTACTGTGGACCTCAATTTATCTGCCCGCTCTGGACCATTTCCGGAATCTCTAGGCTGACCCCTCTAGGCTAGACTTGATCTACTCTATAGTTAGACTGGAGATATAAGGGGTGGGTTAATTGTGGACCAATTCATACAGAGCATTTTTCGCATTGGTGGTCCGTGTGTGGGGAATTTACAAACCTTAACTTACTTAACAAAAATTGCAGAATTAGGCTAAATGTCTAGCCTAAGCCTAACCTGAGCAAGCCTAATTAGGTCTACAACCTAGGGCCTAACTAGGAAACATTTACATTAAGGAGTCTCATTCTCTTATAAGCTTAGACCTGAGTGACACAAGTACTTGGGGGGGATTAAACCAAATTTGAACTTGACTGTTTTGTCTGTGCTCTCTCTTCTCTGGTAATTTCTTCTTGTCCTCTATTTCATTACGATCCCCAGTTAAACAATTTTGACTTAGACATGGACAGTGCAGAATTGAAAAAGTTAAAAGAAAAGGGGGGCAAAGTTGGGAGCTGTTACAAAGGCTGTGAACACTTTTAACAATATTACACAACCAGGTAAGAAAAATATAGAGTGTGTAATTATTAAATTAGAAATTAAAAAGAAGGAAATAATAGCCATTAATGAGAGTATTTCAGAGTTAGTTGAATCCGAAATGGCTGAAGAACAATTGATAGACCTTTACGCTGATGATGATGATCAGGTAAGCTCAATTGAACAGCAAATAAGGGACTACGGTCTCGGTTGACTGACTTAACACCAAAAAAAACCTAATTCTGATTTTAATCAAAGTAGGGCTAACCTTCAACAAAATTTAAGTGGCATGCAAATCCTGAGTCACAAGAATTGAGGGCTCAGTTACCCATTTTGCAGTACCAACATTTGAAGGGGACACGGTACAATTCCCATCTTTCATTGACAAATTTGAGAATTTAATAGGTAATAAACCTTATATTTCAACTGTTGAAAAGTTTAGTTACTTAACTAGTTCCCTTAAAGGCCCAGCCTATAACCTGATAGCCTATTTACCAGCCGTAGGGGATTCATATGAAGTAGCTATTGATCTTTTAAAACGTAATTACGTTAATAAAGATGTGATTGTATATGAATTATCTCAACAAATTTTTGAATTTGCACCCATAAAAGATAACCATAGTGATATGGAAAATTTTTATACAAAATTAGAAGCTATTATAGGACATCTGGTTAGCAATGAGATAGATATTAAACTTCATCTTGGCTTATACAAAGCATAGTACTTAGGTGCCTTCCTTCGAGGGTTAAAGATATTTAATTCTAAAGACGGGAGAAAATTATCCTAATTTAGACAAATAAGACAACACTTCCCCAATATCCTAACTAATTACAACTTGAGAGATTTTCCAACACATAAGACCCAGACTATGGATAAACCAAAGACTGTTCCCAGAGACCAACTAGCTACAGCCAAACAGACAAAACTTGATACTGTAGAATCAAATGTGACCAACTACAAACACGAACACCTACATTACAGAACTTTAATGTAACTGCTGCCTCAACTTACACACCATATTGCAAATTTTGTGCAAGTAATGAACACAGTAGTACTGGGTGTGACAAATATTCAGATTTAACCAAAGGGCTAAAAGATGTGAACAGTTGAACCTGTGTAAAAAGTGTACTGGCCAGGGACATTATAAGAAAGACTGTAAATCTAGGTTAAGATTCAAGTGTAAGTTTTGTAAAAGTTTACGACATGTCTCATCAATGTGTGATTCACCAAAGTGTCCAAACAATAGTACTCAAACTCAAAAGATACCTCCCCCAAACAAAGGTAATCAAGAAAATGCCACTTTCATGGGACATTCTGCTTGTTCAAACAATGTAACAAGAAACACTGAGATTCTTTTACCAACTATTACTTTGGACTTAGTGAATAGTGAGGGTAGTACCACTCCAGTGAGATGTCTTATAGACTGTTGTTCTCAACAAACATTTGTTTCAAAAAATGTAGTTAATAAATTGGGTTTGACACCAAACCCGAATGAACAAAACCTCAATATTGCGTCCTTTGTTAAGGATAACTCGGACAAAAATAGCTATAAGACAATTGACCTGGAACTACATTTAGAAAGTAAATTCAAGAAAATTGAAGCAGTTATTATTTCTAAAGTAGGACAAAACAAACTGGTTATACCCAAACTAGAACAAACCATAAATCATTTGGGAAAACACTACAAATATAGCTGATAGACATATCACTAATACTTAATTCATAAGGGCATAGTAGAGATAGGTAATGGTATAGCTATTCAGACTCCATCAGGGATAGCCCCTTTGGGTGACCTATCAGAATACAACCTAGACCTAAACCAAAACAGTGCATGACCAACAAATACTATGTGCCTCAACTCAGTCCTACATAACACCTGTAAGAATAGCAACACTTTGAATAATATTATCTCAACTGAGAACATTAATTCATCATTATCAAATGAAACTTTGGATGAGGCAATTCAAACTTTATGGTTGCTAGAATCTGTGGGTATACATGACACACATCAAACTTCAGAAGATCAGTTAATGGTAGAAAGATTTGAAGACACCATTCAGTGCAAAGACAATAGTTATTATTGAGTTACCTTGGAAAATAAATTGTCCAACTTTAAGAGATAATCTCAAAGTAGCTAAAGGACATTTATATAAAGTAATGAAAAAACTCAAACAAGAAATAATGTAAAAATATATAATGATGTCTTCAAAGAACAGCTACAGAAAGGCTTCATTGAAGAAGTAACAGATAACCCTTTTAAAAAAGATGGTTGTCATTATTTAACCCACAGGGGGGTTTATCGACAAGATGCCCCAACAACAAAACTCAGAGTAGTATATAATTGTAGCCTCAAAGACAGTGATAAACACAGTTTGAATGATTGCTTGATTGAGGGTCCTAATCTCATTTCTGACCTTGTGAAGATCTTACTGAGGTTCAGGTTAGACAAATATGCTGTACAAAGTGACATTTCAAGGCATTTTTGAGAATAAATCTTAAAAATGAATATGATAAGAACCAACTTAGGTTCTTATGGTTCAAGGATCCATTTGATTTGAATAAAGGGTTCATAACCTATAGATTTAATGTTGTGTTGTTTGGAGCCAATTGCTCACCTAGCCTATTAGCATTGACAATTAAGACATCATTTAAACCAGTTTAATAACTCTCTAACATTGAACTTCCTTAAGGAACATTTTTACGTAGACAATCTAATAGGCTCAACGACAACAAAATCTGAATTATCTGAAGTCTATGAACACTCTCAAAACATTATGCAACAAGGTAACTTTGAACTTAGAGAGTGGATTTCAAATAATGAGGATTTAAACAAAAAGATTTTAAAATAATAATGGTCTTACTGAGCCATCAGACAGAGTTAAAACTTGATGAGGAAGCAAATACTAAAAGACAAATATTATCAGAGGCTTCCAAAATTTTTGATCCTATGGGTCTATTCCTGCCTTCAACAATAAAATCAAAGATTCTCCTCCAAGAAATTTGGAGGACAAATGTTGGGTGGGATGATCCAATAACAAATGAAAATCAAAAATCTTGGAAGAAGTTAGCTACTGATTTAACAAAAGTGCAGAACATTAAAATTCAAAGGTGCTGTGGGTTTAGGGATAAGCCCCAGAGGCTTCATGTGTTTGCTGATGCAAGCACACAAGCTTATGGGTGCTGTGCGTATCTTGTAAGCCCTACAGAAAGTCATCTAATTTATGCAAAAGGGAAAGTTGCACCTCTCAAACCTACCCGAACCATACCTCAATTGGAACTATTGGCTGCTACATTAGCCATTAAAACCATTTCATTGCTTAAGGATGCTTACTATGATGTGTTCATAACTAATATCCACGTCTGGCTTGACAGTCAGATTTGTCTTGCCTGGATACGGAATGATAGCATTAATAGTAAGAATATCTTTGTAAGAAATAGGCTAAAAGAAATAGCTGACGCTAATGAAAGCCTACAAGTAAACTTTCACTATGTTCCAACTAAACAGAATCCAGCAGACTTTCTGACCAGAGGTTTATCCTACAAGTTGTTGAAGTCAAACAAAACTTGGTTTATGGGACCTAAGTGGCTCTGTAATACAGACCAATGGCCTGTGGAACAAGTTAACTTGACATTAAATTTAATCTTTTCAAATGAAAAGGTTGAACCAATCACTAATTATGAAAAGTATTCTGATTTCAACAAACTTGTCAGGGTGACAGCCTACTGTTTGAGGTTTGCTCACAACTGTTTAGCTACAATTAACAAACAGCTAAATAAAAATAATCATAATTATACAGAAGTTGCAACCCAATACTGGATAGGCCAAGCCCAACAAAAAGAGTACAATAAAGAGTTAGAATTCTTAACTAATGGGAAACAAACAAAAGAACCTGTACCATCAGTAGTTGTGGATCTAAACTTGTTCAGAGATGAGGAAGGCCTTCTAAGGTGTAAAGGGAGATTAGACAAATCAAAACTGTCATACAAAAGCAAAAATCCAATCCTTTTACCTAGATTTAGCTATTTGACAACATTAATAATCAAAAAAACACACAATGATGTATATCATATGGGGGTACCACAGACACTAACTACATTAAGAAAAACTTATTGGATACCCAAGGGAAGGATCACTGTTAAAACAGTCCTGAGTGAGTGTGTCACATGTAGGCGTATTCATGCTAGGCCCTATAGGAAACCAAATCCTCCTGCTTTGCCAGAGGAGAGAGTTACTCTCAACAGACCCTTTGAGACTGTAGGCATTGACTATACAGGAGCATTGACTGTAGGGGTGGGTGACACTGAACAAAAAATGTACATTGTACTGTTTACATGTGCTGCCTCACGAGCTGTTTATTTGGATGTTGTGGAGGACCTTACAGCAGAATCTTTTGTTGCTGTCTTTAAGAGATTCTGTGCACGACATTCAGTACCAAACAGTTTGGACTGACAATGCTACATATTTCAAAGCTGGTGAACAAGTCATCCACGACTTGTTAAGCAATGAAATCACACAATTATATATACAAAATACAAACATAAAGTGGAAGTATATTCCGGTTGCCTCTCCTTGGTATGGTTCTATCTGGGAGAGGAATATACAAACAGTAAAGAATTGCTTGAAGAAAGCAATTGGCAAAAAACAGATACACTTATTTGGGTTACTCACTCTCCTGGCTGAGATTGAGAACATCATTAACAATAGACCACTCACTTATGTGAGTGACAACATTAATGACCCAGAACCATTAACTCCAAATCATTTGATTCGGGGAGAACAAGTTAGTCTCCTGCCGGACTACAATATAGACTCTTCAGAAGACCCAAACTGGACTCAACGACATGATGAGCTCCAGACTAAGTTACAACATTTAACTAGAGTTAAAGCTCATTTCATTAAACAGTGGAAAACTGAGTACTTGATGGGTCTAAGGGAGAGACATAAACAAATGACTAAGAAGGATTGGTCTGACACAATTAAGGTAGGGGACCTTGTTCTCATACATGACAGTACTCCAAGACAATACTGGCCTCTGGCTAGAGTTTCAGAACTCAGACCAGGGGCAGACGGGGTAACAAGAGTGGTCAAATTAAGGACTTCAACGGGTGACACAACAAGAGACATTTCTCTTTTGTACCCTTTAGAGTCTGGACCCAAAACAATGGACTTTGGAGAACCTTCTCCACTGACAGTAACAACTGGAGACACTGAACTTCCAGTAACTATTCCTTTGACAGTAGGAGTGGTAACGCATCCTACTACAACATTGACAGACACAAGACCTCAGCGACAAACAGCATTAAAGGCGCGACTATTTTTACAACAAAAAATAGATGCTGGGGAATTGTAATTTTATCTTCTAACTTTCATTTTTCTTTTCTTATGGTAAAGACCATAGACAGTTTCATCCTATGGATGTATATTTTTCTTCTAATTAAATGCTACACCTTCTCCATGAGAAGGTGAGGATAGGCACTGTTAATCAGATTAACAGGCATTTACAGTTAAATAGTTAGCTAGTCTACACTCAGACAAAAATTGGTGACAATGACACCAAAATTTTTATCTCCCGGGGCCCCCAGTATATGGAAAACTGATGAGTGGGTAGTTGGGAGGTAACGAAAATGGTTCACTGAGTAGGTAGGTAGTTAATCTAACAATCATTAAATTCCTTTTATGTCAATAACTGGGTGGATGAAACCAATTGGTTGCTCACCAGAGTTATTCTCCACACTAGTATTTATATACTGTGTGGGAGGAGCGTGCTCGGTAGTGGAGATACATTACCGCAACCAACCGAGGAATAAACCAAGACAACGCTGGTACGAGAAGCCCCGCGAAGAGGAGAACAAAGGGAGAACGAAAACGAAGAACGGGGCGAGAGGACGTACCAGCAAAGTGCGCTCTCGACAAACATAACCGGAGAAGGGAGAGACTCAAATAACTAAAAGTAAGTGACTAATTGAGTTTTTACACCAGTAAGTTATAAGCATTAAATTAAGCTGGGTCAGACAAGTTAGGCCTACATTGTGGCCTAAGACCCAGCATCAACTCATAGCTTAACAAAGGTGAAGGTAGATTGCCCTAACCTAATTCTTGTGAGGAATCCTACTGTGGACCTCAATTTATCTGCCCGCTCTGGACCATTTCCGGAATCTCTAGGCTGACCCCTCTAGGCTAGACTTGATCTACTCTATAGTTAGACTGGAGATATAAGGGGTGGGTTAATTGTGGACCAATTCATACAGAGCATTTTTCGCAAATTGATGTTCCAGTCAATGTTGAAGACATCCCGTTACGTCGATCTCAGCGCCGCAGGAAAGCGCCGGATATTTTAGATTTGTCAGATATGTACTGTAATGTAATTCGTCTGATATTAATTTTTGAGAAAATTTATGTTTTGCCTTTTGGGAGGGGTGAATGTTGTAAATTTAACCTTACTTACTTTTGCTAACTGCTATTATGTTTTCATTGTGTTTAATTATTATTTCTGTTCTGTTTCAGATGTAATCTCGATTATGAATTATGTTTGAATTAGTTGAATAAAGCCTCTAAACGTTGAATTCATTGGCCTTTTCATAACAGCAAGATCTTTCACTGAAATTCCTTGTGTTAGTAAATCAACTGGGTTTTGGGTGCCTAGACAATGCTTCCATTGCTTGGGATCTGTGTGTGCTTGAATTTCCTCCACCCTATTGGCAACAAATGGTTTCCATTTCCTTGCCTAGCTTCTTAACCAGTGCCAAACTATAGTGGAGTCTGTCCAATAATAGCTTGGAATTTCATAGAGGGCCAAAGACTTTTGCACTATAACTGCAAGACGACTAGCAATAACTGCACCCATCAATTCCAACCTTGGAATAGAAAGCCTTTTCAAAGGTGCTACTCTGCTCTTTACAGCAACCAACCTGCAACTTACTTCCTCTTTGAATGTGCCTCTTATATAAATACAAGTTGCATAGGCTTCCTCACTTGCATCACAAAAGATGTGCAGCTCCAAACTGTCTGGACTTTTGTTCAACTCTCCAAAGTACCATCTTGGGATTTCAATGTCTCCAAGATGTGCCAATTCTTTGAACCAATATTTCCACCTTACCACCATATGATCAGGTAACTCTTGGTTTCAACCAAGTCCAATTTCCCAGAGGCTCTGAAACCAATTTTTTTACTTTATCACAAATGGAGCCAGGAATCCAAGAGGATCAAAGACCTTTGAAGCCAAAGTAAGAGCTGTACGTTTTGTTTTGTCCACCTTGTCTCATTTTCAGCCAGCTCTACTAAAGATTTCCCATTGAAGGTAAACAAATCCTCTCCTTGCTGCCAAACAATGCCTAGCACTTTTGCGTCTATTGCCCACAACTCCTTAATACCAGAATCCTCAATACTTTCTGTTGCATCAGGTACTACACAGGACTGACTCATAAACTCTTGTAATTGAGAATGATTGGTCTGCCATTTTCTAAGTTCCATGCCAGCCTCCTTCATTATAGCTCTAGCCTCCATGAATATCTGTTTAGCCATTTCTGTATTATCCACGGAACACAGCAAATCATCAACATAAAAGTTTTCCTTATGTGTTCAATAGTGTTAGGATAGACTTCAGAATATTTTTAAAAATGGTACTGCATAGTAGCTGCCAACAGAAATGGACTAGAACTGAGGCCAAACAACACTGACTTCATTCTATATGCTTGAACCTTAGGTTCATTTTCCAAAAAGTCTTTCGTATCAACCCACAGATACCTTGCTGCATCTCTGTCCTCTGGTTTTAACTTTATTCGCAAAATGGCTTGCTTCACATCTGCAGTCAATGCTACTCTACCAAACCTGAATCTCAGTAACAAGAAAAATAAATCTGCATTTAAATTTGGCCCAGCATCCAAACAGTCATTCAAGGACACACCACCTTTGTCCTTGGTTGAGCCATCAAAAACTACCCTCAGTTTGGTCGTAGTTTTGTCTCGCAGTACCACTGCATGGTGTGGCAGATAATGTGCCTCCTGGCTCACCAGCTCACCTTGCACCCTTTCAGCATAGCTCTCCTCTACATAGCTTAGGATGGCCTCATTGTATTCAATTAACAACTCCTCATTTTTTCTTAGCCTGTACAATGAAGTCTCCAACCTCCGATTAGCTAGTTGAAGGTTTGAACTGGGTTTGCAAGAATCCTTCCAAGGGAGGCCAACTTCATAGCAACCATTTGTCCTTTATGCCAATGGATTTAAGTTCCCAAAAGGCTCTCAAATGCCTTTCCAAACCATGGCTGTTCTCCTCAATCTTAACAAACAGAGCTTTAACCTCCATTTCATTGCAATAGCTACCATGTAGCATCCAGCCTAGCTTACTTTCAATAGCTACGGGACCTCGTGATGTGCGGACAATATTACCAGTGATGAAGTCTCAATAATAGCCAACTCCAATCAAAAGACTAATATCTTCTGTTCCTTCAAACTTATTATTGCCCAAATTAATTCCTTTAACTCGCAATTCTTGGACACATGCCATATCTAAACAAGTAGTGACTGGAGCACAAAGTTCCTCAATCTCTACAGCTTGGACCTTGATAGTGGGACCTTGTGGTAACAACCCCTTAACCAGAACTTCTACCTTCTTAACTTTGGTTGTTTTGAACGGAACCCCCAAACCCAGAAATTCTTAAATTTTCCCTCTTAAGTTCTTTAAACTTCAATTTTCCTGGAAATTCTGGTCTTAATAAAACTACATTGGCTACCACTATCAAACAACACTCTTACAGTAGCTTCTCCATCATTCCCAATTAATAATGCTGCAGCTGTTTGCAATAATCCCCCTTTACTTTTACTCCCTTTCATAGCAGTGGCATGTGTCACTGATGTCTCTACTTCTGGGGTGGGCCTACTAGGAGTGTTTTCACACAATAATGGCTGATGCCGGCCATGGCATTTTTTGCACAAAAATTTTAAACTTACAAAACCTTGCTCTGTGACCTTTCAAAAAACGTTTAAAACATGCTGTGAACTTAGTTATCCTGTCCTTTCTCTCCTCAACAGGTAAAGCCTCAGCCATCTCACATTTATATGACTTGTGGTTGCCTTCGCAAAATATGTATTCCTTGATTCCCTTTAATTTATTCTCAGAGGATGCATGTAGAGCTGACACTGTACCTGGGCTATTCCTTTTTGTAGAAACTTTGGTGCTGTGCCTGCCTTTGTCCCCTTGTTTAACATCCCACTGTGTAAACTCAATTCCCTCTCGTCTTGCTAATTATGTGCTTAAAAGAGTTAACATCTGCTGAAGGGGGATATGCACATGTTCTGTAGAGTGTCCCCTACTTAATTCAAGCAAAATTGAGCTAGGCAATTTAGACTCCAGTATAGTGACCAACATTATACCATACCTTTCCATTCCTACACCCAAGTTGTCCAGGGACCTAGTTCTAACTTTAAATTCATCATATAACTGCCGTAACTCCTTGACACTATTGGGATTATTAACAGGAGGTATAGCTAAAAGTTCGTGGAGGTGGCTTTTAATTAAGATCTCTGGCTTACCAAACTGTTTCTTTAATATATCCCAAGCCACATTATAATTAGCCTCTGTTAATGCTAATCCTGCTATTGTCTTTGCTGCCTCCCCTTCCAAGAGGGACTGCAAATAATTAAACTTCTCCACCGCACTTAACACTTGACTAGAATGGACTGCTGATTGAAAACTGTCTGCCCATCCTTGCCATTCCTGAATACTCCCAGAAAATGTTTTGAGTACAAGCCTCGGTAATTGAACTGCAGATCTGTTAACCTTAACTTCACAAACACCATTTGTTGAGGGTTGTGTTTCATTATTAGACCTGGTCTCTAACTGTGCTGAGCTACTAAACTCTTTTATTCTGTGGCATACTTTAATTATATCATCAATAATCTCTTCAAAGTAAGTTATGTTATTTTCTATTTCATCCTCTTCTATAAGAGCCTCAATTTTAACATTTACTTCGCTTCGAGCAACCTTTTTAGTTTCTAATATGGAAAGTTGTGCAGTCACTAAGCTTAAATCCTCTTGCTCTATGGCAGAATCTACAGTGGCAATGACCTTTGTAATTAAACCTTTGTAGGCACTTCTCCTTTTTCTAAACTTGTTCAATTCAGCTGCACTCATCTTCAATGCAAACAACAATTGGGTTCAATGCCAAATAAGCTGAATTGGCAAAAATACTTAACCAAATTGATCAAACGCAAATTTTGCTTTTTTCAAATAAACTGAATTGCTTGGGTGGGGGTACTGGACAACCACCAGTATGGAATATCAAATTTTCCACCCAAGTAACTGGCGCACTGAAGTCTGCAACCTTCGCCTACGAACAATAAACCAAAATTAACCAAACCGGTAAAATGTAGGCCCAAAACAACGACAGACGAGTGGCCAAGTTTCGCAATTGGGCGACCAAACTTTCTACCCTGGGACCTTAACTCAATTATGTTCAACCCGTCTAGGCCTAACTTGGGCTACAATTTGCACAATCAGAACTTTGCTGAAAAATAGTTACTGACTCAGTCTTGGGCTAGAATCCGGTTCCGAAGGACCATGTTATTTTTTATTTTATTGGGTTCAGAATCCCAGCTGAGCCGTGAACGGCCAAGCTCTGAAGGGCTAGTTTAACCTACAGCCCAAGTTAAGCTAGATTAAAAACTTACGGACTTGGAGGTCCTATTAGGTCCTACCTCAGGGTTGCTGACTCGATGTGGGCCTACCTTAGGCCTCAGTTGCATAAAATTAAGATAAAAAACAAAAGGGGCACTATTTATGGTCTTCTTTCTAAACCTTGCAACAACAACACAACCTGCACTATCGCACGATGCAACAATCTTGTATCTAAACAACCAAACTGAATTGCAAGAGAGCTCTCTATAAGACCACGCCCTGTTAGTGCCGCATTCAAGAAACGAGTAGGCAGGACGCGCAGTGCCCCCAAAAAATGATGCCACAAGAGTGCCCAAACAATGATGCCACAAGAGCCCAAAAATGCTAGCTCTAAATTAAGTGAATTTTTGACTAACCTTACAATTATGAAATGGATATACTCACACCTTAACTTAATATATACAAGCAATGCTGCATCAATCAGCTTAGTCATCATATCGCCTTGGGACAACAATGGCTCTTCCTCTTCTAGATTTTCTAACACTTAATGACCAAGAACAAACAAATGCTACGTGCAATTATTAAAATGCAAATTGACTGCTAAAATAAATGCAAAAAACTTCACTTTTTTCTGCGTGAAGGTCAAAATATGAAAATAAAAACCCACTCTAATAGACAGAGTTTATTTCCACGACAGTTTCGACGCCCACTGGCATCCTCCTCAGGTGGATACAGAAACACGAATGAACCAAAACAAGAGGGAAAAACAGTCCAGGGACCGACCATTAAGAAATTCGCACCTAGGTTAGATCCCATTCTCCCGACACCGGAAGGGCATTTTCATTAAGTACATTCGCGCAAATTTAAAACTATCTTCCTGTTCTAAACATACAGATTCTATTATTTATTTTTTACATAATTATTACATTTATTATTAAATTTATTACATTTAATATTGCATAATTATTTATTACAGAAATTATAAATTTATTATTACATTGGTTATTACATTGTTGTTTATACAGAACTTATAAACCGAAAAACGAATGAAAAAAGCTGATTAGGAAACAATCCAGAGACCATTGAGAAATTCGCACCAAGGTTAGATACTGTTCTCCCGACACCGGAAGGGCATTTTATTACAGGGTCCGCTTATAAGTACATTGCCACAAATTAAAACTATCTTCTTGTTCTATACATACAGATTCTAATATTTTGACATAATTACTGCATTTATTATTGCATTTACATTTTTTTTAACATTTATTATTATTACCTTTACCCTAATTATTAAATTTATAATATTACCTTTATTATTACATCTGTTGCATTTATATTTATTTCCACATTTATTACTTCCATTATTACATTTACTAAAAGCGAGTAAGGAAACAATCCAATCCAGAGACATTTAAGAAATTCACACTTAGGTTCGAACACGTTCCCACGACTCCGTAAGGGATTTTTTGACCAAGAATCTCATTAAAGGGTCTAACTTATAAGTACCTTCGCACAGATTAAAATTATCTACTTTTTCTATACACACAGATTCTATTATTTTTCTTTTGACATAATTATTACATTTATAAAGTACCTTACTTGATTCCCAATCTATAGCATGATTATTTTGGCTGGCGTGATAAAAAATGGCATTTTTTTATCACGCCAGCCAAAATAATCATGCTTGACTTCTTGGGCCTCCCCAACCTCCCCTTGCGAGATCTGGAAGCAGACTGAAGTTATGGCGGTTTGAATTCATTCGCAGAGCGGTGATGTTCCGTGAATGACTCCTCGCAGTTAACGTGTTAACGGACTTTAACAGACTAAATATCGAGTTATCGAAAGTTAACTGGTCCGATAACGATAAATGGAAATTAACTTCCGTTAATAGTCCGTTAAAAAAAGTTAACTTCGTTAATTAACTGTTATCGGATTAACGCTTTAGTGCCCAACACTGGTAATAACCAATGTAATAATAAATTTATAATTTCTGTAATAAATAATTATGCAATATTAAATGTAATAAATTTAATAATAAATGTAATAATTATGTAAAAAAAAAAAAATAATAATAGAATCTGTATGTTTAGAACAGGAAGATAGTTTTAAATTTGCGCGAATGTACTTAATGAAAATGCCCTTCCGGTGTCGGGAGAATGGGATCTAACCTAGGTGCGAATTTCTTAATGGTCGGTCCCTGGACTGTTTTTCCCTCTTGTTTTGGTTCATTCGTGTTTCTGTATCCACCCGAGGAGGATGCCAGTGGGCGTCGAAACTGTCGTGGAAATAAACTCTGTCTATTAGAGTGGGTTTTTATTTTCATATTCTGACTGCTAAATTTCATGATAAATATATACTGGTGTTCATGACAATAATTTATAATATTGCTATTACATTTGCATATGCATATAATACGACATATAACGTCTCATTAGGTGCCATTAATAGTTAGCATTTATAGCAATTCATCAACGAAAGTGGGGGGAAATGTCCCCTGCGTCCTCCCCCCGCAATCGACCCCCATACGTAGGAGAAAATAATTGTAGCTTAATGAAGAAATCAGAGAAATTACGAAAATAAAAGAGTTTAATGAAAATGCTGATGAATTATGGGAAGCTGAGTTCGGACGTGACCAGAAAATTCGCCGTAAACATTTTCGCCGTAGGAAAATTCGCCGTAAACATTTTCGCTGTAAACATTTTCGCCGTAAGACAAATTCGCCGTAAGGACATTTCGCCGTAAATAAAATAAAATTAAAATTAAAAAAAAAGTTTAACTGAACCCTTATAATAGCCGGTGCTGGTTAAGTGTGCGGTCTACCTAGCTTCGAGCAGTCTACCACAATTAAAATTCTTTATACTGTACGGCATTGACGATTGGTTAGGTTAAGTCGTGATAGTTTGGTTAAATAAATTTCTTAAATAAATTCCTTATCTTACTTTGAAACTCACTGTACGGCATTGACGATTGGTTAGGTTAAGTCGTGATAGTTTGGTTAAATAAATTTCTTAATAAATTCCTTATCTTACTTTGAAACTCACTGTACGGCATTGACGATTGGTTAGGTTAAGTCGTGATAGTTTGGTTAAATAAATTTCTTAAATAAATTCCTTATCTTACTTTGAAACTCACTGTACGGCATTGACGATTGGTTAGGTTAAGTCGTGATAGTTTGGTTAAATAAATTTCTTAAATAATCATCCATTGATTATTTTTAAAAAATTTTACGGCGAAATGTCCTTACGGCGAATTTGTCTTACGGCGAAAATGTTTATGGCGAAAATGTTTACGGCGAATTTTCCTACGGCGAAAATGTTTGCGGCGAAATTTCCTAGAACCGAGTTCGGATATGAGTTACAATCCATAGCCATTTAACCTAACATACAAATACAATCTTACGTATTATACATTGAACATAATACAAAAATAAGGTCAACATAGCTACTTAACATACAAGTACAAAAATATGGCCAGCATAGCCATTTAACCCAACATACAATATGTATATATAATCTTTGCTACATTACAAAATTAAGGTATTGTAAACCAGCAGTTGTCTGAACTAAGACTGCCATATAGGTGAGAGGTACACAGTATCTGAAGACAGGACATTGTACAATAGCACATTAGAACTGTTTTGGACCCTAGTCATGAAATTATATATATTCTTCTGGATTAACATTTGGCTGGTAGGTAGGTTACGCGTAGACCCGTAACTAGCTAATTTTGCGCCTGAGGGAAGATCATAAAATTGCGCCCCTCTATTCCTATAACACTACACGATCCTCTAAGTGGTAAATTTCTGTAGTGCATCATCGATACATTGTCCGCACAATAGTCTTTTTTGTAGGGATTTCCATTTACAGAAATTTTCACGATGATTAGTTGAATTTTCATGTTCTACAATACGGTTTAAAGTTTTCCAGTCATTAAGTCCTGTTTTCTGATTTGCAATATTCGGTTTGAAAAAACGCTAATCGAATAATATGCATGGAAAACAGAAAATAAAGTACTGAAAAGTACTGAAAATTTATAGAAATGCGCCCTTTCCCTAATGGCATGGCGTGCTTGGGATAGTAGATACATATTTTATATAGTTTTTCTGCTCCCCTCAGCTTTGCGCACCCGAGGCAAGTGCCTCACTCGCCTCGCCCTTGTTACGGCACTGGTTACGCGAAGTAAACATAAAACTGGCACTGCACCATTTTGGTCCCCTACATAGCATACGAAAAATATTGTTATAAGCAACAGAGAGTTTATTCATAGCAGTTTTTGTATAGTTCCACCACAGATGGGATGTATACAATGCAGTACAGTAAGTTCTAAAAAGATAAGTTTTAACTGATTCTGAACACATACTAAATTTCCTTACTAGCATGTTACCCTGTACATCCAGCGTTTTACGTTGCCTCTCAATACCAAGTTCATCTCGCAGCTCGTGAGTAATTACATGACCTAAGTATTTACATGTGTCTTTGACAGGTATTGTCTGATCATTCATTTCAAAAGACCCACATGATACATGTTTCAGTAGATTACACCTAAAAATTAAAATACAACTCTTTGCCCCATTATAGGTGATGCCATTTTCTATACCATATTGTTCACATACCTCTAATAGTACTTTCAGCCCATGGGAAGAGGGTGACAGAAGAACAAGGTTATCAGCATACATTAAATGATTAATTTTTCCTTTCCAATGACACAGCCAGTACGTGCAGTTTTTAGTTTATTGGTAAGGTCATCCATGTATATAGAGAAAAGATAGGGTGATAATATATCCCCTTGCCTAACACCATTAGTTACCTTAAAACCTGGTGATACAGTGCTTTTCCATCTTACAAACATGGTCTCCTCTGTACACCAGAATGCAAGTATCCTAAGTATATATGAAAATGAAAATGAAAATGAAAAGGTTTATTGGCAGATTATAGTCCATATAACAAATATTATTAATACAATGACAGTTCATATACTAAGGATATAAATATATACAATTAATTAGAAATAATACTGTAATGTCGAAGTTAAGTGGAGCTACAGACAGACGTTTCCGTACCAAGAAGTCCATAGCTTAGAGGATAAATGGCAGGACTCATGGATAGCTTGGATGATCGGGTTGGTTGATTTTTTAATTCTTTGCATTAGACTGTGTTGAGCACGTCTTGTTACCTCCGGGAAGCTCGGGGCATTGCGGGTAGCAAACATTTGCGAAGCTGAGCATCTCGGGGGTAATTTATGTAAGAGTCTAAAAGACCTGTTGTACAGCAAATTTAGAGTTCTGCCAGAACCTTTTTTATAATTCACCCACAGTTGCTGTCTGTATATATTACTGCAGAAAGTACGAAAGAGAGTGTCTTTAGCTTCACTTGTACAGAATCAAAAGTTCCTTATGGTCATATTCGCTTTAGCACACAGGCTTCGAGATTGTTTTCTTATATCCGAGTCATCACTCAAGGAGCTGGTAATAGTTGTTGTTGTTGTTGTTTAGCCGATCAGCCCACCCTGATCGAGCAAGCCGGCGGCACGCAGGTAACCGATCGCCCTCTCCGGAGTGGACCAGAGGTTCAGCGCACTCGTGATGTTGTGTTGTGTTCGTTGTTGTGCTAGAGCGGTACAGTCCGTCATAATGTGTTCAATTGTTTGTGGTGTGTCTTGGCACAGGTGGCAGGTGTCGTCTATGGAGTTGTCTAGTCTGTGTTTATATGTCCATAAGTTGGGGTGATGTCCACATCGGAATCGTGCTAAGTTAACTCGATCCGATCTGCTCAGGCTGATCTCTGACCTGTTAATGGGCGGCGGCTTCGCACCTAGGACCGCATTCGGACCGAGTCGTGTCAGTGCTTTGTGGGTTAGGTGTGTGTGTATGTGTTTTCTGTACTGTGTGATGTCTGTGGGGCGTGGTATGGAATGGAGTATTTGGTTATAATGTCTCTCTGGTGTTACCTTAATGGTGCGAGGTGTTGGTGCATGATTGTACATGTAGTGGCAAGGGTGTTGTGGGTTAGTTGTCGCTGCTGCCATGAATTGTGTTCCCCTCATGTCTAAATGTTCCCTAACTTTTAGTATTTTTGTTTCTGTGTGCAGGTGTTCTATTGGTGTTGTTTGAGTGCATCCTGTAATGATACGAAGTGCGTTGTTTTGTATTGTTTGTAAGGTGTTTATGTGTGTGTTTGAGATAATGGGTGCCCAGCATGGGCTAGCATAGTCCATAACTGAGCGAATATATTGTTTGTAGATGAGTGATGTTGTTTCCTGCTGGTGTCCAAAGTTTGTGCCTGTTAGTACCCTAAGCGTGTTAAGTCTTGACGTACATTTGTTTTTAATGTCCTGAATGTGGTTTGCAAAAGATAATGATGTGTTGTATGTGACACCTAGTATTTTGGTTCTGTGAGTGTGTGGAATGTTGATGTTGTTTAGTGTAAGTTGTGGAATTACCTGGTGTTCTTTTGTGTTGCTTGTAAGCAAGGTGATGGTTGATTTTGTGGGCGCTACTTTGAGTCTATTGTGTGTGAGCCAGTCTTGTATACTGTTTATGTATGTTTGTAGGTTATTTGTAGCGGTGTCGATGTTGTTGTGGGTGGATGTTAGAGTGATATCATCTGCATATGATGATAAGGTAAGCTTGTTATCTATGGGTGTTGGAATGTCATGCATGTACTGTATAAGTTGAAGAGTGTTGGTGAGAGAACAGAGCCTTGAGGGACCCCGTTCGGAAAAAGCTTGTTTTTGATGACTTGCCATTAAATGTGACATGTGAGTATCTTCCTGAGAGATAGTTGCTCAGCCACCTTTTGGTGTTATTGTGCATGTTTGTGTTGAGTATTTTGTTTATGAGAGGGAAGCGTGGGATAGCATCAAATGCTTTACTAATGTCTATTGTTGCTAATAGTGTACGTTGAGCTGGTCTTCTAGAGTTGATGCCATCCATGATGTGCTGCGTCAGGTTAGTGAGTAATGTCGTGGTTGAGTGGTGAGGTCTGAATCCATGTTGAGTAGGCGATAGTGGTATGTGTGGGTTGGTGATTTGTAAGATTAGTCTTTCTGTTACTTTGGAAGGTGTGCATAGTAAAGTAATGGGTCTATAGGAAGCTGGTTCTGTTGGATTTTTGTTTGGTTTGAGTAGTGTAATAATTTTACCTTGTTTCCATATGTCAGGAATAATACAGTGTTGGTATGAATATGTGCTGATATTTGTGAGAGCTAGTATTCCTTGTGGGCCCAAGTGTTTAAGGTGTATGTTAGATATGTTGTCTGGTCCAGTAGCCTTCGAATTTTTAATGTTCTGATGATCTTGGTGGTCTGGTCTGTATTGAAGGTGTAATGGTCGTGTCGAGTCTGTAGGTTTTCTTGTGTCTGGCTGTTTGTTTGTCTGCGTGTTTCTGGTTGTTGTCTCTGTTTAAGTGACTTATCTTTGCGTAGTGATTAACTAGAATGTTAGCTTGTTGTGTGTATGTTGGGATATTATTTTGGCTGCGACAGATAGCCGCGTGTGAGGTGTGAATGCCGCTGTTAGAGTGGGTAATGCTGTTTATAGTCTTGTATAGCCTGTATGTATCTGTGGAGTGGTTTAGTGTTGTTATGAATTCCCTGAATGTTTCTGTTTGTTTTTCTTTGAGTTTGTTGTTTATTTCTGTGTTGAGCTGTTGTATCTGCTGCTTTATGGCTTCTGTGTGTGGTGTTTGTGTGTTATGTTTGAGGTTGTTACGTTGCCTTATGAGGTGGGCTATTTCTCTAGTGTAATTTGGGTTGTATTTCCTAATGTTGCCCTTGGGTATGTATTTGTTTGCATTATTGATAATCTGATTAAATGTCTTGAGTGTTGTATCGATGTTTATGATGGGTGTGCTGTTTAATGTGGTGAATTGTTCCTCAGTCTGTATTTTGAACTGTTCCCAATCAGCTTTCTTGTAATTTCTGTAAGTGTGCCTAAGGCTGTTGGGGCAGAGTGTAGAATGTGTTGTAATGATGATGGGCAGGTGGTCTGATGACAGTTGTTTTTCTGTTCTCCATTGTGTATGTGTTGCTAGTGAGGGGGAACAGAACGTTATGTCTGGGGAGGAGTTTGAGTATCCTGCTTGATGTGGTATGTGTGTATGTTCTTCTGTATTGTTAAGAATGAAGAGGCTGTTTAGTTGTGTGGCTATGTTGGCGCCTCTGGTGTTGTTTTGGTTGTGCAGGTACCAACTAGTGTCTTTGGCGTTGAAGTCTCCTCCTAAGATGACATTAGTGAGAGAGGCAAGATTGTGTAACTGTGGATTGTAATTGGCTGGCACCTGAGGTGAACTATCTGGTGGGATGTAAATGTTGATTAGTGTGGTGTTGTGTTTTGCGCGTGTTTTAATGTTAACTGCCTGTATTTCTATCGTGTTATCTGCTTGGATTGTGTTTGTAATGTTTTGGGTAGCATCAGTGTAGCTAATGCTTTTACGTATGTAAGTGATGAGTCCACCCCCGTTACCCCAGTACGATCTTGACGGATCGCCGTGAAGTCAGGGATGGTGGGTGTTTTGTGTGTGCGTTTTAGTTTTGTTTCTTGTATAAGTGCTATGTGAATGTTTTGTTTGTGTACGAATTCCCTAAGCTGCATGATTTTGTTTGTGAGGCCATCTACGTTGTACTGTAATATGTTAATATTATACTTCTGTATGTGCCTCATGGTGCTATTGTGTCTATGTCTTTGTGTATGGTGACATGTGTAAGTTGTAGTGGGGCCTGGATTAGTCTTAATGTCGCCAGAGAGTAAGAGTAGTTCGGGGAGCACGCAATTGTTCCCTGTAATTGAAAAAATAGCACGCTGAGAATAGGTCCGGCCCCGGGAGCCGATCGGCACTCTGACCGTGCCACGCAACAGGCCGTCGACTGCCAGTCTGGCCAACCGTAGACAGCCCGCTGCACGGAGATTTGAGGAAGTTTGGCCACCAGCGCGTTGATGTTTTGGTTTGACGTCGCCTCTTCGCGTTGACGTGTCCTGCGCTGGAGGATGCAGCCACTGTTTAGAAGCTTCCTCGTCAGCTGCTAACACTTTTTTCACGTTGTTCTCGCTACCTGTTCAGACGTTTTTTATAAACAAATCTCAGTTTTCTGCTCAACACGGCTCTTTCTAATTTTAAAATTGATTAGTCAACGAAGGAAGATGTTGACTTCTATTTTGCAGCAACAGTTGATGATATTTATGTTACTTTACTGATTAATGAAAATGATTAGGCTCTTCAAGTTATAAAAGAATTCTTTCGTAATAATTGATAAATACGAAACACAAAACGTATATGCAAACAGGATGATGATGATTAGACTACTCGCTGGTAATAGTTTGACCCAAATACTTAAACTTTTGTACTTCCTCAATTACTTCACCATTCATTTTATATATATACACACACTGACACGACACGTCACCTCAGTACTGTACTTCCATGTTGTGTTGTTTGTTTAAATGAGTGTGTACTGTATTCAAACCTCCTACCACTACAGACTAGTTAATACCCGTACTTTTAGTGGAGTAAATGTTACTCCTCCACAGGTAGATCTGGAGGGCTTGGAGCTTTAGTTCTGTACTGGTTTTGTGTTGTTTGGTCTCTGGACAAGGGAGGCCATGAGACCGTTGTTGTTTGGTCCATGGACAAAGTAGGCCATAAGACCCTTGGTAGAGTAGTTTGGCCCATGACCAAGAGAGGCCGTAAGACCCTTGTTAAATAGTACTATTAGAGGTATGTGAACAATATGGTATAGAAAATGACATCACCTATAATGGGGCAAAGAGCTGTATTTTGATTTTTAGGTGTAATCTACATGTTTCATGTGGATCTTTTGAAATGAATGGTCAGACTATACCTGTCAAAGACACATGTAAATACTTAGGTCATATAATTACTCACGAGCTGCGAGATGAACTTGATATTGAGAGGCAACGTAAAAAGCTGTATGTACAGTAGTGTGCCACTTTTAATAAAAGTTTGAAATTTTGAGGTGCAATATTCTCAGGTGGTGATCCCTGCTACTTTATTGGCGAATATGAAGTTTTAACCCATTCTGAAAATATTTGACCCCGGATCGGGGGCAATGAAATTTTGACCTCAGCCTGTGACGACATCAGACCATTTTTTCATATGTATTTGGCCATAAAATCTTTATTTATTAACCGATTCGAATGATTCTTGTGTTAATTGATTCAGAATTTAAAGTTCTTTAGTTATTAATGTTATTGTACTTATTAATATTAATTGTTATTAGTAGTTATTAATGTTATTAATGCATTTTAATTATTAATGTTTTTGTATTTCTTTTCAGATCTTTTATTGTACTTCTTTTCAGACTATGGATAATAATGCTTATTCGCTAAGGCGAAGTGAAGTAAATGTCAATGATGATTCCAGTGATCTTATTATTGGAAAACTTTTGACTGACATAAAAACTGATAAAGGCAATGTGTTGCCATCCAATGGTGATGTGTTGCAGTATTTTATTTATTTAACTAGAGGAAAATACCAAAATGCTTCTCAGGATGAAGTGATTGCGATTGCTTTGAGGAAAGTGAAGGTCGGCCTTAGGGGTGTGCGAACCGTGCGGTCGCACAGGGCCCGCAACTTAGGGGGGCCCGAAAATTTCACAGAAATTTATTAAGAATTACTTGCGCTCTTCAATGGTCCAGGACCGGCTGACTGGCTTGGCACTGATATCAGTTGAACATGAAGTTGGACGAACTCTCGACTACAGTGAATTAATAAAAGAATTTGCAGCACAGAAAGCAAGGAAAGTTCCCTTTCTGTGAAGAAGTAACATTATATATTTGTGCAATATTGTGTAATATATATTTGTGTATTAGCTTGATTTTTCTTTTCTTCTCAGTCATTTAAAACAGCAGATAGATTTTAATGAAAAGATTTTTGTTACTTATATATACACCTGCAATTGGTTTATGTTTATTTTTATTAAATCTAGTTAATTCTTTTATGTTTTAGTATTCTTATATTACAATTGCCAAATATTCATTTGTAGTTGATTAAGTTATTTTCTTTTTTGTATATTTACAAACTTTATTTTCTGTATTTACTTTTGTTGAATATCCTAATTAAATTGAATTATCCTATTCCTAATTAAATATCCTAAGGCCGGCGCTGGTTGAAACCTCTTATGATAGTGTAGTTTAAATATTTGATAATAATAAAGTAATAAGTAGTAATAATAGTAAAGGCTGTTGGTCTGTTGGTCTGTTGGTATTCTGTTACAGGTGCACTTGTATAGTTAAATTTTACTTCTTGTACTTGTTAACAATCTACTAAAATAAAATGATTAGCAATGAAAAACAATTTGACTTGTGTCATGGGGGCCCGTGCAGTATACTCTGCACAGGGCCCGAAATATCCTAAGGCCGGCGCTGTCTGGGATATGGCAAGCATTCCTACCAAAAATGTAATAAAGAATCCTCTGCCTAAAGCTAAACTCAAAGATTTGATAAAAGAGCGTTCTTCACTAGCTCGTAACAGAGGTAAACCTAATTTTGAGCAAAAACAAAAAGACCTTCTAAGGAAGTTAGAGAAATTATTTGATATCGCGGCCAGTGACGCCTTAGATAAGATAAAAAAAAGACAAGGTTAAAAACGAAAATAAAAAAATGATAGACATAACATTTCTCGAAGATCAAAGGACAGAGAGAAGATATTGTCTGGGAAATGTTGACAAAAGTTACGAGAAAAAAGTAGTGAAAAACATAACACGAAAGGCAAGCTACAAAAAATTTGAAAGAGAAGAAAAAGAAAGGACACTGCAGAAATTCCAAGCACTTGAAACGCCATCGAAAGCCAATTCTTCTTCATCGACGTCCAGCAGTGACAACGATAACGAATTCACTGTTCCTAAAAACACCCAAAAGACAGAAAATTTTTGCCAATGCCTTAAAAAAAGTCAGAGAAAAAGATTTATGACATGAAAACTGGCCATCCAGTCTTCCCTATACTCAGGGAAAGAACCAAGCTTTCCGACATTGCTGGTCCAAAATCATGGCAGTTTCTGAGGCTCTTTAAATCAAATGGTGATTGGTTGAGAAGACCTTTAGAAGAATGGGAGAAACACGAGGACTATATTCGCCTAGCTTCTTACGTGCGAGACAGTGGCGGCTCGTGACTAAAAATTCTAGGGGTGCTGTCTCTAAGAATGGGTTGAAATAATTACTGAAATAAAAGGATGAGCATTGAGCAATGAATAAAAGTTTCAAAAGTTATTGAAAAAGTTATTCAGTGAGCTCATCCTTATATTGTTCTTGATTATTTCAATTGTAAATAAAAAATTTAGGGGTACTGCAGTTCCGCAGTGCCTACCGACGAGCCGCCACTGGACTGCGAGACATGAAGGTAACAAACGATACGGCTGAAAGGGGGGTGAAACTTATTGAAGATTATGCTAAGAGCCTCACCATTAATGAACAACAACGCCATTTCCTCCTTCAACTTGTTGAAAATGAAAGACGCCTTCTTCCAGACATCTACAAGAAGAGCAGTTTGCGAAACTACTTGAAAAAATAAAAAGTGAGTGTTCTATATATTGTTTCATGCATTAAAATATTTTCAGTATTTAATCTGGGTTAATATTATGAATTATTATTAACAATTTCTCCTTTTTCAGGGTCTTCGACGGCAACCGAATTAGCAATAAACTGGCAAGGAGGGTTCAAAGGAATGTTTTTTATATTACTTTTGTATACTTAAAAAAAAAATGGGGTTTTGATCATGTCATTGACAATTTTGACTTTTCATTCCGTTTCTGTGAAAGGTTTATTTCAACTTTGACATGTTCAAAATTGTTCCCACCCATCAGAATAAGCCTATTTCTTATTATTATGCTTTTCAGATGGGCCCATTGCCGCGAAGCTGATCTGGGATGATGCTTCAGGGTGGCGGTCACACTCAGAATGTCTCCTGTATTGCACCAAATTTGTCTAATTTTTATAGATTACCTGCGTTTTCGACCAAACACTTATAGTAAAAGCTACTGTTTTGGTATGAAAAAGAAAGTATTTCCAATTCTGCGTCAATTGACACCAGAATCATTCGAATCGGTTAATAAATAAAGATTTTATGGCCAAATACATATGAAAAATCGGTCTGATGACATCACAGGCTGGGGTCAAAATTTCATTGCCCCCGATCCGGGGTCAAATATTTTCAGAATGGGTTAAAACTTCATATTCGTCAATAAAATAGCAGAGATCACCTCATGAGAATATTGCACCTCAAAATTTCAAACATCTATTAAAAGTGGCACACTCTAATGTACAGGGTAACATGCTAGTAAGGAAATTTAGTATGTGTTCAGAATCAGTTAAAATTTATCTTTTTAGAACTTACTGTACTGCATTGTATACATCCCATCTCTGGTGGAATTATACAAAAACTGCTATGAATAAACTCTGTTGCTTATAATAATATTTTTCGTATGCTATGTAGGGAACCAAAATGGTGCAGTGCCAGTTTTATGTTTACTACGCGTAACCTACCTATCAGCCAAATGTTAATCCGGAAGAATATATATAATTTCATGTGTTATTGTACAATGTCCTGTCTTCAGATACTGTGTACCTCTCACCTATATGGTAGTCTTGGTTCAGACAACTGCTGGTTTACAATACCTTATTTTTGTAATGTAGCAAAGATTATATATGCATATTAAGTTGTGTTATAGCAAGTGGCTATGTTATAATAAATGTTATAAGTGTTATAAGATATCTCAGGTAATAACAATATACATAAAATTGTCAGATAATTAATCAAAGAGTATGCCAGTATGTTAGGTTAAGTGGCTATGTTGGCCTTAGTTTTATATTATTTTTGTATTAAGTTCAATGTTTACGTAAGATTGTACTTATATGTTAGGTGAGGTGGCTATGGATTGTGAATGATCCGCAATAAAGATGTTTTTTTTAGGGAGCTATGGCCAAGGTAGTCCATCAGCCCCTTGTTGAATAGTTTGGGCTATGGCCAAGGTAGGCCATCAGCCCCTTGTTGAATAGTTTGGGCTATGGCCAAGGTGGGCAATAAGACCCTTGTTGAATAGTTGTCTATGGCCAAGGTGGGCCATAAGACCTTTGAAATAGTAGTTTGGCCATGGCCAAGGGAGGCCATAAGACCGTTGAAATAGTAGTTTGGCCCATGGCCAAGGGAGGCCATAAGGCCCTTGAAATAATAGTTTGGCCCATGGCCAAAGTAGGCCATAAAACCATTTAGAGTAGAGTAGTTTATATGTGCCACTGTCTAACCATATAATTTTTGGCACAAAATTATGTGCACAGAACCAGAGCGCTGTTATTTTTTATTTTATTGGGTTCAGAATCCCAGCTGAGCCGTGAACGGCCAAGCTCTGAAGGGCCAGTTCAACCGACAGCCCAAGTTGAGCTATACTAAAACTTACGGACTTGGAGGTCCTATAGGTCCTATCTCAGGTTGCTGACTCGATGTGGGCCTACCTTAGGCCTCAGTTGCATAAAATTAAGATAATAAACAAAAGGGGCACTATTTATGGTCTTCTTTCTAAAACTTGCAACAACACACAATCTGCACCATTGCACGCTGCAACAATCTTGTATCTAAACAATCAAACTGAATTGCAAGAGAGCTCTCTATAAGACCACGCCCTGTAAGTAGTCCGGTTGCACGGGGTGGGAACCCTGCATTGTTTGTTATAAAGCAAATCTTGACATATTTTGAAAGTTTATACCACCCCATTCAAGAATCCATCGGGTGTACACCTGACCCCCGCTTGGCTTTTTCAATATGGCCGGTGAAACTGAAAAATCCCATATCCTGGTCAATACTTGATGGATTTTGATGATTTTGGTGTCATTTCTAGGGTTTTTTAGGATGATGAGTCGATCTGGAGGGGTTGCAGATACTTTGGGAATCGTTTCAACCCACATTCGTCAATACTCAAGGTCATTGGAGGTCAACCCCCCCACCCACCCCACCCCGAAATAAGGAATATCCCATATCCCGGCCAGTCGTGGAGATATTTTGGTGATCTTACTGTCGTTTTTATGGTTTTGGGCGAGAGTAAGTAGTTCTATAGGGTTTAAAATGAAATAAGGGATTATTTTCCCCATGGTAAGGTGAATTCCAATATGTCTAATTATTCCTCTTATTTTTTTCAGGTTGTTGAGATTATTGCTGATGGTGCTGCCCACCTGGTGGTTTGATGACGTCTTGGTTGTGCTGATTCCAAAATTGTTTTTTGACTGCTGAATATGGAGAATATACCAGGTGAGCATTGTTTAGTTTTCATTTGCTGAGGATAAATTATTTTAATGCGATTTGTACTCTGAAGAATGGGTAAACAAAATTCTTATTTTTCAGATTCTACAAAAGCTGCAGACGAATGTTTCTTCAAGGATTTCCTGCGTAGCTGTCCTGGAGGTCAGAAAGGTCTTTTAAATTGTGGGAGGATTCAGAAAATCATAGAGAGAAGCGACATCAGAGGGCAGCCAGATGTTCGAGCGAGACTAGAGCCTCTCTTGGAAGATGGAGCAAAAATCCTTTGTTGTCACAAGAACTGTGTTTCCACTTATGTGTCCAAGCGGAATTTATCAGCATTCATGAAAAAGAGAGAATGTGATACCCCTACAGTGGAGCCAAAAAGACTACGTAGTGCTGTTCTCAGTGAAGGCCCAGTATATGACCCTAAAAAACACTGTCTCTTTTGTTTGAAAGTCAGTGAGTGTATATTACCCGAGAAATATGACATCAAAGTTCCGGTGCAATACCGCATTCCAGCATCTAGGTTTATGACCGATAAGCTGGTGATAAAAAAACAAATTACAAAGATGTGTTGATAGAAAAGTGTAAACTGAAAAATGATGAGCAGGGACAAGTTGTACTCAGTAGGTTGTTGGGCATGAAAGGAGATTTACCGGCTGAAGAAGCCCGCTATCATAAAGATTGTATGTCTACCTTTCATGTTGAGGTTGAGAGAGCTTGCCAGAATAAGTCAAGGGTTAAACCTGAAGATCGCCCCTTTATTGCTTTGTGTGTAGAATTGTCGAAGGACAGAATGAAACCATGGAATTCAATTGAAGTAGAGAAGCTTTACAAAGAGTTAGGTGATGAGAAGTTGTCACGTAGGTCGCTCATTGTAAAAGTTAAAGATTACTTCAAAGACGAAATTTTTGTAGACTTACATGGGGATGGTATCGCTACGTTGTTAGTTTTCAAAAACTATGCTGCCTCATATCTGAATATTGCAAAAGATTGTGAGGAATATGTTGATATTGATGAGTGTGTGAAGAAGCTGGGCAAGCAAATCGCGAGTGAGTGCAAAAAGAACAAGGAAGAATTCATTTCTTATCGTACTCACATAGATAAATATATTGCTTCCGAATGTATGAGTGATGTTCTTATGCAATTGCTTACTCGTGTAAGTTCGAAATTCTCTGACTCCCTGCAATCCATGTCTTTTGATATTTGCCCCCAATAAATGGTTACCTAATGTGAATAACTGCATCAAAGTTGTCAATGCCAATCCCCCAGCTTGGTGTGAGCTTTGTTTTGTTTACGAGGTCATATCTTGTAGCTTTGCAACCTTCCATAGGATGCATGTGCCCTGAACTTCAGCATAAATTGTGGTTTATATCCGAATATCCATATCCATATAATGTGGGTTATGTCATTTAAGCATTATGATCTGGTTTTATCTGCAGAAAAGATGTTAAGTGCACAGCAGTTAGCTAGATTGTAGAAATTGTCACTGAAATGAAGCAAATACAGTGATGTCAACTGTGGCATTATCACATTTCAAGGCCAAACTTTAACCTCAAATGACCTTGACTTGACCCATGGAGTTGCAAAATGATATCCTACTGTTATCATGTGCCTATAGAACTACTCAGTCTCGCCCAAAACCATAAAAACGACAGTAAGATCACTAAAATATCTCCACGACTGGCCGGGATATGAGATATTCCTTATTTCGGGGGGCGTTTGACCTCCAATGACCTTGAGTATTGACGAATGTGGGTCAAAACGACTCCCAAAGTATCTGCAACCCCTCCAGATTGACTCATCATCCTAAAAAATCCTAGAAATGACACCAAGATCATCAAAATCCATCAAGTATTGACCAGGATATGGGATTTTTCAGTTTCGCAGTTTCGCCGGCCATCTTGGAAAATGGCGACCATATTGAAAAAGCCAAGCGGGGTTCAGGTGTACACCCGATGGATTCTTGAATGGGGTGGTATAAGCTTTCAAAATATGTAAAAACTTACTTTATAACAAACAATGCAGGGTTCCAGTAAAATCAGGGTCTGTGCTACCGGACTAAAGTGCCGCATTCAACAAACGAGTAGAAAGGACACGTCAGTGCCCCCCCCCAAAAAAAATGATGCCACAAGAGTACCCAAACAATAATGCCACAAGAGTACCCAAACAATGATGCCACAAGAGCCCAAAAATGCTAGCTCTAAATTAAGTGAATTTTCCACTAACCTTACAATTATGAGATGGATATATATACACCTTAACTTAATATATACAAGCAATGCTGCATCAATCAGTTTAGTCATCATATCGCCTTGGGACAAAAATAACTCTTCCTCTTCTAGATTTTCTAACAAGCGCAGCAATAAAAGCCTTTACTCTCCGATCCTTGGTTAGGTTTAAACAAGTTGTTGTTGGTTAGCCGATCAGCCCACCCTGATCGAGCAAGCCGGCGGCACGCAGGTAACCGATCGCCCTCTCCGGAGTGGACCAGAGGTTCAGCGCACTAGTGATGTTGTGTTGTGTTCTATGTTGTGCTACAGCAGTACAGTCTGTCATAATGTGTTTGTCATAATTGTTTGTGGTGTGTCCTGGCACAGGTGGCAGGTGTCGTCTGTGGAGTTGTCTAGTCTGTGTTTATATGTTTGTAAGTTGGGGTGATGGCCACATCGGAATCGTGCTAAGTTAACTCGATCCGATCTGCTCAGGCTGGTCTCTGACCTGTCAGTGGTTGGCGGCTTCGCACCTAGGACCGCATTCGGACCGAGTCGTGTCAGTGCTTTGTGGGTTAGGTGTGTATGTATGTGTTTTCTGTACTGTGTGATGTCTGTGGGGCGTGGTATGGAATGGAGTATTTGGTTATAATGTCTCCCTGGTGTTACCTTAATAATGGTGCGAGGTGTTGGTGCATGATTGTACATGTAGTGGCAAGAGTGTTGTGGGTTAGTTGTCGTTGTTGCCATGAATTGTGTTCCCCTCATGTTCAAATGTTCCCTAACTTTCAGGATTTTTGTTTTTGTGTGCAGGTGTCCTATTGGTGTTGTTTGAGTACCTCCTGTAATGATACGAAGTGCGTTGTTTGGTATTGTCTGTAAGGTGTTTATGTGTGTGTTTAAGATAATGGGTGCCCACCATGGGCTAGCATAGTCCATAACTGAGCGAATATATTGTTTGTATATGAGTGATGTTGTTTCCTGCTGGTGTCCAAAGTTTGTGCCTGTTAGTACCCTAAGCGTGTTAAGCCTTGACATACATTTATTTTTAATGTCCTGAATTTGGTTTGCAAAAGATAATGATGTGTTGTATGTGACCCCAAGTATTTTGGTCTTGTGAGTGTGTGGAATGTTGGTGTTGTTTAGTGTAAGCTGTGGATTTATCTGGTGTTCGTTTGTGTTGCTTGTTAGCAAGGTGATGGTTGATTTTGTGGGCGCTACTTTGAGCCTATTGTGTGTAAGCCAGTCTTGTATACTGTTTATGTATGTTTGTAGTTATTTGTAGCGGTGTCGATGTTGTTGTGGGTGGATGTTAGAGTGATGTCATCTGCATATGATGATAAGGTAAGCTTGTTATCTATGGGTGTTGGAATGTCATGCATGTATAAGTTAAACAGTGTTGGTCAGAGACAGAGCCTTGAGGGACCCCATTCGGAAAAAGCTTGTTTTTGGATGACTTGCCATTAAATGTGACATGTGAGTATCTTCCTGAAAGATAGTTGCTCAGCCACCTTTTGGTGTTATTGTGCATGTTTATGTTGAGTATTTTGTTTATGAGAGGGAAGCGTGGGATAGCATCAAATGCTTTACTAATGTCTATTGTTGCTAATAGTGTACGTTGAGCTGGTCGTCTGGAGTTGATGCCATCCATGATGTGCTGCGTGAGGTTAGTGAGTAATGTCGTGGTTGAATGGTGAGGTCTGAATCCATGTTGAGTAGGCGATAGTGGTATGTGTGGGTTGGTGATTTGTAAGATTAGTCTTTCTGTTACTTTGGAAGGTGTGCATAGTAAAGTAATGGGTCTAGTCTAGAGGAAGCTGGTTCTGTTGGATTTTTGTTTGGTTTGAGTAGTATAATAATTTTACCTTGTTTCCATATGTTACGAATAATACAGTGTTGGTATGAATATGTGCTGATGTTTGTGAGAGCTAGTATTCCATGTGGGCCCAAGTGTTTAAAGTGTATGTTAGATATGTTGGCTGATCCAGTAGCCTTCGAATTCTTAATGTTTTTGATGATCTTTGTGGTCTGGTCTGTATTGAAGGGTGTAATGGTTGTGTCGAGTCTGTAGGTTTTCTTGTGTCTGGCTGTTTGTCTGTCTGCGTGTTTCCGGTTGTTGTCTCTGTTTAAGTGGCTTATCTTTGCGTAATGATTAACTAGAATCTTAGCTTGTTGTGTACATGTTAGGATATTATTTTGGCTGCGACAGATAACCGCGTGTGAGGTGTGAATGCCGCTGTTAGAGTGGGTAATGCTGTTTATAGTCTTGTATAGCCTGGATGTACAGTATCTGTGCGAGTGGATTAATGTTGTTATGAATTCCCTAAATGTTTGTGTTATGAAAAGGCCAATGAATTCAACGTTTAGAGGCTTTATTCAACTAATTCAAACATAATTCATAATCGAGATTACATCTGAAACAGAACAGAAATAATAATTAAACACAATGAAAACATAATAGCAGTTAGCAAAAGTAAGTAAAGTTAAATTTACAACATTCACCCCTCCCAAAAGGCAAAACATAAATTTTCTCAAAAATTAATATGAGACGAATTACATTACAGTACACATCTTACAAATCTAAAATATGAGACGAATTACATTACAGTACATATCTTACAAATCTAAAATATCCGGCGCTTTCCTGCGGCGCTGAGATCGACGTAACGGGATGTCTCCAGCATTGACTGGAACATGAATTGATGGACTACTGTTTTTGGTGATGTGTCGTTGCTCATCTTCCATACCTTTCTCCACATCCATGTGTACAGGGGAGTTCGGGCTTTTAGTTGACGGTAGATCCGGGGGATCGTTCTTTGTTCATTGGATGTAGAGATCACAGGTTCTGCATCTGCATCCAAACGGACATTTTCTTGCGGGGCTGGTGCTAAATGCCTGACGGAAACCGTGGTTTTCCGTCCATCCTGTAGATGTACGTGCGCATATTGTGGATTAGCATCTAATATCTCTACTTCGTCGACCAATGGGTCGTCTTTATGATGACGTACGTGTCTTTTGAGGAGAGCCCTCCCCGGTGAGACCAACCATGTTGGTATAGCACTGCCATAGGATGATCGACGAGGAAATCCAAAGAATCGTTCGTGAGGTGTCATATTAGTGGCAGTTGAGAGCAAGGATCGAACAGAATGTAAGGCGTCCGGGAGTACAGCTTCCCATTGAGAGCTATCCAAATCTCGGGATTTCACAGCTAAAGATACGGCCTTCCAAATAATGCTATTATAGCGCTCGACTTGACCATTACCCTGTGGGTTGTATGGAGTGGTACGGCTGGTAGCCACTCTCCTCTCATGGAGGAATTTCCGTAGTTCATGTGACATAAAGGAAGACCCCGGTCACTATGCACGAATGCTGGCATGCCAAAAATGGAGAACAATTGGCATAAGGACTTGATGACCGAAGATGAAGATAGATCGGGGGAAGGGAAAGCAAAAGGAAACCGTGAGAATTCGTCAATGATTACGAGAAGGTACTTGTTACCAGTTGAAGAAGGCAGAGGACCTTTGAAATCAATATTGAGCCTCTCGAATGGTTGTGTTGCTTTAATTAGATGATCTGCTGGTGGTTTATAAAATCGAGGCTTGAGTTGCGCACATAGAGAGCAAGAAGCTGTCATTTTCTTTATATCATCCATTGAGTAAGGAAGATTGCGGCAACGGATGAAATGGGCCATCCTAGTTACTCCAGGGTGACAGAGAGAATCGTGCAATTGATATAATAGATCAGTTCCCGTAGCCGAACAATGACTGCGTGACAGTGCATCCGCGGCTACATTATCTCTACCAGGTCGGTAAACGATGTCGTAGCAGTAGGATGACAGTTCCAAGCGCCATCTCATTATCTTTTCATTCTTTATCTTTCCAGTCTCTCTGTTGTTGAACATAAATGCCACTGATTTTTGATCTGTAACGAGCTGAAAGTGATGCCCAAGGAGATAGTGCTTCCATTTCCGCAATGCCTCAACAATGGCATAAGCTTCTTTTTCTATGGCAGAGTGATGTTGCTCTGATTTTGAGAGCGTTCTGGAGAAGAATGCGACAGGCCGTCCCATTTGATTTAGAGTAGCAGCTATCCATGTTCAGACGCATCAGTCTCAACAACGAATGGAGAAGTAGAGTCTATAGCCATCACCACTGCATTCTGTATGTCTTGCTTCAATGACTGAAATGCAGCATTTGCATCACTGGAAAGAAGGAATTCTGTAGATCGAGTGAGAGGATGAATCTTTTCCGAGAAATGAGGGATCCACTGTGAGTAGTAAGAGAACATGCCTAATGCTCGACGGAGCGACGGAATGTCTGATGGGAGCGGTAGCTCCAGCAATGGTTTTATTCGTTCAGGATCTGGCTTCATAGTGCCCTTGCTAACACAATAACCAAGAAGATTGATTGATTGGGCAGAGAACACGCTTTTATCTGTATTAAATGTAAGGTTGTATTTCTTGGAAGCAGCGAGAAAACAATCAAGATTCCTGTCGTGCTCCTGCTGAGTACGGCCACAAATAGTGACGTTATCAATATAGGCATAGGTAGCTCTTAGGTTTTCCTTAGCAATAACGTCATCAATAACACGCTGAAAACTCGCAACGCCATTGGTGACTCCAAACGGTATTCTACGAAACTGGTACAGTCTTTGATTCGCTTCAAATGCAGTGTATATTCTCTCTTCTTCTTTGAGAGCTATCTGATGGTACGCACTTTTCAGGTCTAGAGTGCTGTAGAATCCATATTGAGAGATCTCTTTAACCATCTCATCAATGCGGGGCAATGGATAGGCATCGAGAAGAGTAAATCTGTTTATCGTCCGAGAATAATCGACAACCATTCTCTTTTTGTGTCGTTCGTTCGTTGTGACGAGAACCTGGGAACGCCATGGAGAAATGCTGGGTTCGATGATACCCTCCTTGAGAAGACGAGAGATTTCAGAATCTATGAATTTTGAATCTGATAGCGAATATCGTCGAGATTTATCTGCGATTGGTCGGCAGTCAGGCGTGAGGTAGGAAAATAGAGAGGGTGGAGGCACCGACGCGGCAGCAAGACTACATAATTTGAGTGGAGGATGTGCACCATTGAACGCTATTTCCACTCGTTCATGCTCACCCAAAACATCATGCCCCAGTATTACATTAGCGCATAGATGCTTTAAAGCAGTGAATTTGACGTCTTGAAAAACATGAGTATCGTACTCAAGTTGTGCATGACACACACCAGCGGCCCTCGCTGAAAATGCTGTAGAAGCCATGGAAATGCTACTGGAGCAGGGAAGCAATTGCAAAGAATTGTGCAAACAAAACTCTGTGCAAATGAAACTTTCCGAGCTTCCAGTGTCGACGAGAGCGTCGGCCGTTATGCCATTAATCTTTACTCGTAGGAGAGCTTTCGATAAACTGCCAGGAACTGATGCAGAAATGGTAGCCAAATATGGAGCTGCCGCAGAGGTAGGTTTAGCAGCAGCAGATCGGCAGACTTTAGCGAAGTGTCCTTTTTTAGTGCACCGGCCACAAACAGCCTCTCGAGCAGGGCATTTGTTCCGAGGGTGTCGAGGAAATCCGCAGAAGTAGCACTTCTGCACTACAGCAGCTGACATGGCAGAATCTTCAGGAGCGTCCGACTCAATTGGACTGTATTCTGATCGGTTAGATAAAGGCGTTTTTGGCTTGTTTTCTGATTCGGCCATGGCAACAACAGATGAATGATAAGTGGGGTATGATTCGGCCTGTAGCTGTGCAGCGTCCAAGGCCCGAGCCTGATCGTAGGCAGTTTGAAGATCTAAAGTTCTGTTTTCCAACAATCGCTGGCGAATCGCTAAGGATCGAAGTCCACTGATGAAGGAGTCACGAATGGAGTCATCACGACATTGCACTGCAGTACTGTCGCGAAAGTTGCAGTCACGACTGAGTTGTTTCAGTGCTTGGAGAAATGTATCGTGTGACTCCTCAGTCTCCTGTTTGCAGACTGCAAGCAAATGTCTAGCATAGATTTCATTCTGAGGCTTTACGTAAATTCCTTCGAGGATAGCTATAGCGTCTTCATAGGTATTGCAGTCAGTGGCGGTTCCTCATATGGGCAATATGGGCAGCCGCACAGGGCGGCATTTGTGGAGGGGCGGCATGAGCGCCTGCAAAAAAAATAAAAATAAAAATAAGAATAAATAAATAAAGAAATAAATAAAAATAAAAAATAAAATAAAATAAATAATAAAAGATCAATAAATATATTTTTATTAATAAAAAACCATCTATTGCATTTTCCATAAACCTTCCCATAAAAGACCTAAACAATGCAAAATGCTTCCAGATTAATATTATTGGGAATAAAGGCCCATACTTTAACATATATAATGTTATTTTTCTGGGTTTGGTTAAATAGTGAAATGTATATTATTTATTACAGAACGAATCTTCACACTAAGCCACTAAGGTCTGTCAAATAACTGCAAATGGATAAGAAGAGGTCAAAGCTATCAGGTGCTCAGTTTAGAAAAAAGAGGAAAGAAGAAGAGGAGAAACGAGCAAAAGATAAAGGTATAGAGCTATGTCATCTACTCTTCACTGCTATATTGCACTGCTATTTTGTGATATAGCTTTCTGAGTCATTTGAAGTGTACTATTATGTATATAATTAGCCATTAACCAAGGAGGTTGTATTACTCATTTGTTTCCTATTCTAAAAGTTTAATAAATTGTGCTTAATAACATGTTAAATTAATTGTACTAGCCTATTCATGCATTGGTCTGTTATGTTCTATTTTACTATTTGCAGGGGCACTTTTGAAATATTTTGGAACACCCTCTGCCACTAGCCAGGATGAGAAGCCGTCTACTTCTGCCATTATTGAGGCTGAGGAGCCATCTACCTCCTCAGCCTCACATATGTCTCCACAAATGCAGTCTGATCCTGAGGATGAAGACCCATTTGCTTCTACTTCTCCCCGGCAGGACTCTTCAGGTGAGTTTGTGTGTACATATGTCTGTGAGTGTGTGCGTGTGTGTGTATGTGTATGTGTGTGCATCCCTGCAAAGCATTTTGCAAACAGTTATAAATTATAATGTTATTATCACTGGGTCTGGGTTACTGGGTATGTGTGGTGTTTCACCACCATAACAAAGTGCTGTGAATAATGTGTTATCTAACTTAGGTGTGTATACTAATGAGTAATGCTCTTGTTCTTTCTATTAGAAATGCCTGGAGCAGAATCGCCTCCTGAGGATGAGTCTCTGTCCACCGACCCTGCTAACTGGCCTTCAGTTCTGACTGAGAGAATTCGGACACAACTGGTTTCCAGGGGACCAAGTCAAGTACCATCTGACTTTGTATTCCCTAGAAACGACAGTGACGGAAGAAGTTTCCACCATCAATACTTCAGGAAGTCATTGGTTAGTGGGGAAAATATAACCAGAAGTTGGTTGGTCTATTCCTTAAAAAACAACAGCCTTTTCTGTTTCTGTTGTACATTATTTTCCAAGAGGAAAATAAATTTAACAAGTTTGGGACTCTCGGACTGGAAGCATGCAAGCTCATTGCTCACATCACATGACAACAGTTCAGAACACCTAAATTCTATGAAAATCTGGAAAGAACTGGCAGTGAGGATGAGAAAGGGGGAGACCATTGACAAGCAGGAGATGGCACTTCTGGAGGCTGAGAAGTTGAGATGGAGAGCGGTGCTGACACGTCTCACTGCTATTGTGCATTCTCTGGCAGTTAGGAATTTGGCACTAAGGGGACATACAGAAAAATTGTTCTCACCATCAAATGGCAATTTTCTGAAAGAAGTTGAACTGATGGCACAATTTGATCCTATAATGCAAGAGCACATTAACCGTGTCCAAAAAGGGACCTCCAGTCACACCAGCTACCTCGGCCACCACATACAAAACGAACTCATTGATTTGTCGAGCAGCAAGACCATTTCAGCAATGGTGAGCGACATCAAACAATCAAAGTTTTTTTCAATAATTCTAGATTGCACTCCAGATATCAGCCACACTGAACAGTTGTCAGTTGTGATTCGGGTTGTGTCACTGGAGGGGAAGCCCCATATAAAGGAACATTTCATGGGGTTTTTGGAGGCAGAGGAGTCCACTGGTCAACATTTGGCATCTCTGATTCTGAAGAGACTGGAGGAGCTAAAAGTTCCTTTCATGGACTGTAGAGGACAATCATACGACAACGGGGCCAACATGAGGGGAAAAAACAAGGGTGTTCAATCCAGGCTCCTAGAAATTAATCCCAGAGCTCTGTTTGTTCCATGTGGGGCTCATTCTCTGAATTTGCTTGTGGCCGATGCTGCTAAGGGATCTATTGATGCCACAAGTTACTTTGGAATCTTGCAGAAGCTTTACAACTTGTTTTCAGCCTCCACACAACGATGGGCCATTTTGAAAAAACATGTGAACATCACAGTGAAGATGTGGTCTGATACAAGGTGGGAAAGCAAGATCAAGAGTGTGGAGCCCCTGAGATATCAGGCAGCTGCAGTGAGAGATGCACTGATCGAGTTGAGGGACCACACCAAAGACTCTGTAATAAAGGTCGAGGCTCAATCTCTGTCAGAGGAGGTTGGGTCATACCGCTTCGCCATTTGTTCAGTGGTGTGCCATGACCTGTTGTGCCAAATTCAGCATGTGAGCAAGCAGATGCAGTCTCCTAGCATGCACGTTGATGTTGCAGTAAATCTCCTAAAAAAAACAGAGAGAGGTCTCCGCAATTACAGGGCAACAGGTTTTGTGGCTGCACAAATGGCAGCCACAGATATCTGTGAACAAATGAATGTGGAGGCTGTGTTAAAACAAAAACGGCTGAGGTCCACAAAGCGGCACTTCTCCTATGAAGCATCTGATGAGCCCTTGATTGATGCTTTGAAGAAGCTGGAGGTGACATTTTTCAATGCAGTGGTTGATGCTGCAACATCAGCCATTCAGGAAAGATTTTCCACGTTGGAAATTGTGGGAGAGAAGTTTGGAGTGCTGACACATTTCCAAAATCTCACATTTGAGGATGGCAGAGAGCTTGCACAGGAGCTGAAGAACTTGCCTGACTTGCCATCAAAGACCATATCCTTGCTTGAACTGCTGACATTTATCCATGAAAGGGAGCTCTCTGAAATATATCCAAATTTGTGGACTGCTCTCAGAATTGGTCTTACTCTTCCAGTCACTGTTGCTGAAGCAGAGAGGAGCTTTTCAAAGCTGAAGCTCATCAAATCCTACCTGAGGTCAACTATGTCACAGGAACGCCTTACCGGTCTGGCCATCATCAGTATAAATCATACAATTGCTGAGCAGATTTCATATGATGATTTAATTCATGACTTTGCATCAAGGAAGGTAAGAAGAGTCAGGCTTTAGATGGCAGTTGTGCTGTGGTGCAATTTATTTTGTTTCTTGTTCAAAGTGTAGCATAATAATTACCCTCTCTTAAGTGTCTTATTCTATTTATGTGATAGAGCATTTGTACAATTTAGAAATTTGATTCTCTAGTTTATTTATGGCAGTTGTGCAATTTAATTTGTATTTTTCCTGTTCATAGTATCATAATTACATTCTCTTAAGTGAGTTATTCTATTTACGTGATGAAGGATTTGTAAAATTCAGAAATTTGAGTCTTTGTTTTGGTTCTGAAGTTCCAACAATTAGTCCAATAAAAAGTTATTTTGTGAAAGAGTTATGTCTGTCCTTTATTTTGGGGGGATTCGAATGTGTGTGTTGGCGAACAGGGGGGGGGGGCGCTGAAGGTGAGGTTCGCCCAGGGCGTCATGTAAGCTAGGACCGCCACTGATTGCAGTCACCTATAAATTCATAGACAGTAGGTGTAACATAGTTCACCAGAAGAGCCAATTTGTCCACACTATTGTCAGCTAATGATGAGAGGAAGTTATTGAATGTGCGGAACCAGTGATTCCATTCCTTAGCTGCGTTAGCACAGTTGGAGTCTGTATTAAATCTTTCAGGCCTCAGAAATTTTTCCATGATATGAATGAGTTGAATAAATTGTTATGAAAAGGCCAATGAATTCAACGTTTAGAGGCTTTATTCAACTAATTCAAACATAATTCATAATCGAGATTACATCTGAAACCGAACAGAAATAATAATTAAACACAATGAAAACATAATAGCAGTTAGCAAAAGTAAGTAAAGTTAAATTTACAACAGTTTGTTTGTTTTTCTTTAAGTTTGTTGTTTATTTCTGTGTTGAGCTGTTGTATCTGCTTTTTTCTGACTTCTGTGTGTGGTGTTTGTGTGTTATGTTTGAGGTTGTTACGTTGCCTTATGAGGTGGGTTATTTCTGTAGGTAATTTGGGTTGTATTTTCTAATGTTGCCTAGGGCATGTATTTGTTTGCATTATTGATGATCTGATTAAATGTCTTGAGTGTTGTATTGATGTTTTTGATGGGTGTGCTGTTTAATGTGGTGAATTGTTCCTCAGTCTGTATTTTGAACTGTTCCCAATTAGCTTTCTTGTAATTTCTGTAAGTGTGCCTAAGGCTGTTGGGGAAGAGTGTAGAACGTGTTGTAATGATGATGGGCAGGTGGTCTGATGAGTTGTTTTTCTGTTCTCCAGTGTGTATGTGCTGCTAGTGAGGGGGAACAGAACGTTATGTCTGGGGAGGAGTTTGCGTATCCTACTTGATGTGTTATGTGTGTATGTTCTTCTGTATTGTTAAGAATGAAGAAGCTGTTTAGTTGTGTGGCTATGTTGACGCCTCTGGTGTTGCTTCGGTTGTGCAGGTACCAACTAGTGTCTTTAGCGTTGAAGTCTTCTCTTAAGATGACATTAGTGAGAGAGGCCAGATTGTGTAACTGTGGATTGTAATTGGCTGGCACCTGAGGTGAACTATCTGGTGGGATGTAAATGTTGATGAGTGTGATGTTGTGTTTTGCGCGTGTTTTAATGTTAACTGCCTGTATTTCTATCGTGTTATCTGCTTGGATTGTGTTTGTAATGTTTTGGGTGGCATCAGTGTAACTAATGCTTTTACGTATGTAAGTGATGAGTCCACCCTCGTGACTAGGGTGGCCAATTTAGGGTGGTCCACTTTTCAATTTTTTTTTTAAAGTATTATCGTAGTTTTTCCCATTATGTGGCACTATACTAGCACATTGGTACCATTTTTACAAAAATTGATCAATATTTAGGGGTCTCGCATCGACTTTGAAATTACGAGTTTTTTTTAAAAATGCGTACTTTTTAACTTTTTACTGAATCAAGATAAATCATTGAATAGGGATGTTTTCTGAATCCTCTTGATGAGAGAAGTCGTTTGGTGTGCCTTCCAATGTCATACAACTAACGGTTTAAAAGTTGTGCCTGTATACAGGTAATACCAATGTGCTAGTATAGTGCCAAATACGTCTTGCAATAGCTGATTGGTTAATTGCGGTCAGCTGATGTTACGTCACATCGGGACGTCTATGAAAACAGTGACAGCATCCTCCCGAATTTCTTTTTTTTTATTTTTTTTTATAACTCAGTAAATATGAATTTGCACAAAAAATGTTAATAAGAAAATCGATTTGCAATCAAATTCTACATCCGGTAAATCTATTTTCAATGCAAAAATTGGGTTCCCGGTGCTAAACCGAATCTTAACCGTAATGTTTTTCAAATGTAATATGTTAGCCCTTCCAGGGTATATAAATTGTAGGGCAACCAAGTTTATCCCTAACCTCAGAAGATTGGCATACAGGGAAAGATTAAAGGAACTAGGTATGTTTAGTTTTGAGAGACATTGTATGAGGGGAGATATGATACAGATGTTCAAAATGTTTTCAGGTTTGAACACTTTAGATGTACAGTACTTAGGCTACTTACTTATGTAGATTCTGGACGCAGGTCGTTAAACCTCTGTATCCAGATCACTGTCGGATTCCTCCTCTGGTCTTGGCAGGGTGGTGGCAGTGTCTTCCACTGTTCCGAATGAAGCTTCATAAACAAACTTCATCCCCCAGCCTGCCCAGTGCTTATCCAGGCGCCTTTCAAAAGACCACAGAGTAGGTGCATTCACCACCCGAGCAGGCAGACTATTCCAGGAGTCCACTGTTCTTAGGGAAAAACTATGGTAAATATGCAGCAAATAGCCCCACCTCGACTTTTGGTACGAAAGTTAGTTATTAGGGTGTGTTTTCATGTGCTTTCCTCAGAAATGCTACTCATTTGCCCAGCATTTAATTGAAAGTATGAAAAAAATAGTTTTTTTTGTCGTTTTATTTTCAAGTAAACACGGGGCAAATGAGTAGCATTTCTGAATAAAGCACATGAAAACACACCCTAATAACTAAATTTCGCTACCGTTATTGCTAACCTAACCTAACCTAAATGAAGAGATTTCGAAAAAAAATAAATCGTTAAACTAACGACAATATCATGACTTTGTAGTGCCTTGCACCACAAGATTATTTTTTATTAGTGAAAATTGCCCCAAGTTGGCACAAGTGAAATACATATTTTAAGTCTAAATAAATAAATACAAGTTAAACATGTCCAGTGATCAAATTTAATTCTTAAGCATTCAGTGTATAGTAATTTAGTTAAAAATTAAAGTGCAATCATTAAAGAAGTTCAAAGGAAATATAAAAATATATTTTGTGCTTTCTAAACAATGTAAATTTTGGGGGCATGGTGTGACTAGACGTGAGTTTGCTCTCAAGGATTATTTTAGCTTGTTGGTAAAATTGTGAAGTAAAAACAAACTTATGTACAACGACAACACAAAGGACGTCGTTTACATATTTATGGTTTATCATTTAAAAACACGGCGCCAACGAGCAAAGGTTCTTCATGGTATGTTCCTATTTATAGCGTTTGTATTTTTTACTATTGCATATCTGTATGCAATACCGCATACATTAACAAGCCTTATACTGTTTGTGATTAATACTGAAACATTCATACTATAAATAATACTAAGATTCATACAAAAATTACCTTAGGCTAAGTTAGGTCTATTTAGGCAAAAGCCAAATTGTAAATTACTCTAGCCTAGCTGAGGCCTACCGTAGCCTTTGTTTTAAATAATTAACCTCGGCTCCACTATATTTGAACAGGCAAAGGCCTGCCCATTAATTTTCTTAGTATATTTTACTTTATAAGCCTATTATGTTATGTATTTTCTTAGTAGATGGCGTACTGCCCGCCCGCCGCCCGGTAGGGTTGCCAGACGTCCTTTATTTCAAAGGACAGTCCTTTATTTTGATCTCTTGTCCTTGTCCTTTATTGAAGCGTCAAAGGACGGCATATGTCATTTATTTCTATTTTTGTCTATTTCAAAATCATAAATAATAAATCCTTTAAGAAATTTATTATAATTACATAGGTATTTTTTTGCGTTTTGTTCCTTGACAGAGTAGGTAACCATTATCATTGCATCGTTAAGGCTTAATAAGTTAATAACAGTGTAGGCTCATTGATTTCTATGTAGCCGCAATAGATAATTCTGTGAGCTCTACTGCAATAAGCGCAGTGCCCCCACAAATGTGTACGACAACTTATTTTTCCATATGCTGCATCACTGAAAGATACAGTAGTGGTACTGCTCTCGTCTATATTCAAGAACATTTTAAATATAGTAAAAATCAAAGATGTTGAAATAAATATTTACCCTATAACATTTAAAATTTTTTTTGGGAGCATCATTCTCTCTCTCTCTCTCTCTCTCTCTATATATATATATGTATATATGTATATGTATTATATATATATGAGAATCTGGGAGTGGCAGCTTGAAAATGTTGTCCTTAAATCTGGCAACCCTACAGCGGGCTACTGGTCATTTGTGGCCTACATACTTCCTTAGTTCTCCTGTTCAACTTAACATAATCCCATGATGAGGTTTAACTGTAATTCACCATCCACAGGTTACTGGGCCTATATAGCATATATATTTTAATTATCAATTTTTATCATTTTTATCATTTTTTGTCTAGAATATTACTTACAGTATTCTTCTCTTTGCAGACAAGGTTGTCATTGTGGCTATTAGTTGATTAATATTATTTATATATTAATATTTGTATTATTTGCATAATATTTGTATTAATATTAATTCTATTAGTTTAATATTATTATTTACATATTTATTAGTATCAGTATTAGTTGCAGACTGTTATATATTAGTTAAACAGTGTCATTATTTAATTTAGTATTTATATGTAAGTTGTTACGGGTAAAAATCCCCTTTGCATTTATAAATAATTGTTGCATATAGTTTATTAATTGTCAATAAAATATAAAATTCATGTTATTTCATAATCAGTCCTTCCTTTCTTTTATTAAAATTAATTTTGCGCCGCAGTGCTGGATGCCAATCTAGTATTTGGGTGCTGGTGACTGGCATTTAGTTAATTATCTACGTAAACTTGTGAAGGTCTATAATAATAAATAGGACCCTTACAACTTAACCTAACCAATTGTCAAGAGTATTCAGTTAACCTAACCGGGCATTCAGTTGACCTAATCGAGCATTTAGTTGACCTAATTTTCATAGGTAATTATGTATATAGACACGTCATTTTACATACCAAAATACATTTTCTAGTAGTATTTGATGTGATTTGTGCAAATCTGACCTCCATTTCCCTCGAAAATGAGATCTAACAAAGTTATAGTACTTTGAAGTTTGGCTCATTTTCAAGGGAAATGGAGGTTAAAATCTAAGTAAAACATATCAAATATTACTAGAAAAATATATTTTGGTATTAATTAACCTAACCTTACCTAGAATATTACCTTATTATGGATTAGGTGGTGGATACAGACGAGAAATAGCAATGAGAAAATGGTGTAAAACTGTTCCATGGTCTGGATGGGAAGCAAGAAAAAGGAAGCGAGAGAGGTATTGTGTTTTGTAAATATTTCTATTGCTCGGGAGTCATTAGCATGCACTTTGTATATTAAATCCTCAAAATAATATTTGCACTTTTCACATGCTATTGCGACCAATATCTATGAAAAACTAACATAAGTAGAAGTAGTAACCTAAAAAGCCTAGCTCATATATCATGTGTTCATGTCACCAGGCAAATATTGGAAGAGTGAGAAAAAAATGTCGTAAAAATGTCAATATTCAAATCTACATAATTTGGTAAGGATGCATCTGCGAACATAGTAACTTATATCAAAATGATGAGAAAATTATGCTTTAATATTTTATAATTATATTTGCTTTTGATATTCTGAACGTGACAAAACTCATATTATCCCTTTGATATACTGTACCTAACCAATCCTCATTAACGTGTAGCATCATGAGCGATCTGGAGGCACATTTCAGGTTTTGTACAATCAACCTTGCTGATTTCAGAAATCAAAAATTTTCTACAACGAGCAGAACACCTTTTTCGCATGTAAAAAATACAAAATTCTTGTTAATTACAGTTGGCAACACTGACTAACATGGTACTATGGCAGTTTTCTAATTATTCTGAGAGTCATCCCCTGGAATTTCATAGTTCTACGCTAGCTCGCTTGAGAGAAACGAGTTTTTTTCTATGGATAGGATGTTCAAAAACCCCAAGGTACTAACGAAAGGTGTGTTTTGTGATAGACATTATACACATTTCTTTGTTTTGTGTTTTACATTGTTTATAAATTTGTCTTAGGGTATATATATATACCTATAAATATTTATATACATAATACATGTGTCCAGTATATTTTTATATATATATATTGGTACTTATTGTTTACCAATAAACCAAGCTATATATATATATATACAGGGTGGGTGGAAAGTAGCTCCCTATTTTGGATTGGTAAAAAAATACGTATATTATCATTTATTTCAGAAGAAATAATATGAAAAGGTAGGCATACATGGTAGGTTTTCTCTAAAATTCAATGTGGGCTCCAACTCTTTCCACCAGCTTCTGGAGCTGCCCAGGAATGGCATCCACTGACTTTAGCAGGAACTCCGGCGGGATGGAGGACATGACTTCCCGAATTCGGTCCTCCAGTTCTTCCATTGTCCTCGGTTTGGTGCGGTAGACTTCTTCCTTTACCCACCCCCAAAGAAAGAAGTCGCACGGTTACTGCTGAAAAATGGCAGAATCGGTTCAGTGTAATGGTGTGGTGTGGTATGACCTCAGATCAGGTTGTGGGCCCGTTCCTTCTGCGCAACACCATGAATGCTGAGCGGTACCTTGCTATGTTGCGAAACGAGGTCTGGCTGGTTGTCAGCACATGGGAGAACATCGACGATCTGATATTTATGCAAGATGGCGCCCCTCTGCACTTCGCTCTTGTTGTCCGTGAGTGGCTGGATGCCCACTTCCCTGGGCGTTGGATGGGTTGTTGTGGTCCACATCAATGGCCAGCCAGGAGCCCCAACTTGACACCGTGCGACTTCTTTCTTTGGGGGTGGGTAAAGGAAGAAGTCTACTGCACCAAACCAAGGACATTGGAAGAACTGGAGGACCAAATTCGGGAAGTTATGTCCTCCATCCCGCCGGAGTTCCTGCTAAAGTCAGTGGACGCCATTCCTGGGCGGCTCCAGAAGCTGGTGGAGAGTTGGAGCCCACATTGAATTTTAGAGAGAACCTACCATGTATGCCTACCTTTTCATATTATTTCTTCTGAAATAAATGGATAATATACATATTTTTTTACCAATCCAAAATAGGGAGCTACTTTCCGCCCACCCTGTATGTATATATATATATATATATATATATATATATATATATATATATATATATATACATACAGGGTGTCCCAAAAAAGTGTATACACTTTAAATAATTATAAAGGCAGTATTTATTAAAATACATTTCATTTTCAAAATGTAATAGAATCTACAGACATTTAATTGTTTTGTTAATGCCTATTTTCAAACTGATGTCCGTTCTGGTCCAGGCACTGCTGATAACGCGAAGCAATGGAATCGCAAACATCACAAAACATTTTGTTTGGTATTTGTGTGCATTCTCATTCAATGGCTGCTCTCAATTCAGCGACTGTTGCAGGTTTTATAGCGTAGACTGTCTTTTAAGTATCCCCATAAAAAAAAGTCTAGTGGTGTGAGGTCTGGTGAATGCGGAGGATATTCTACGAAACCCCTTCGTCCAATCCACATCCACATCGTGCCAAGTACCACTCGCAATACTCCACTCTTTGGTCCGGATCATCTTCATTAATAGCATGGACTAATCTTGGAATGTAACTTTTCCATTGACAGCGCTTCAAAATGCGTTGGACAGACAATTCTGAAATTCCTACCTCACGACTCGCTTGCCGCACAGATTTTCTTGGACTTTGGTGATACGTTTCCAGTACTCTCTCTTGCTTTGTGGGGCTTGTCAATGTCCGTGGTCTTCCGGAATGCTTCTTGTGGACATTCTGAACAGTTCCATCGGCTTCAAACTTATCTCTAATTCGAGTGATGGTAAGTCGCGTTGGTGGATCTATTTGAAACTCCCTCCTAAACTGTCTTTGCACTTCAACTGCATTTTCACACTTCCAGTAGCATTTTAGAATGAATTTCCTTTGTTCAAAGCTTAGTCTGACTGCCATTATTAATTCTAATGGGTTTAACTTGGAAAGAAAGAAACATCAATTGAGCTATTAGCTGTTAGTGTGTACATTTTTTTAGGATGCCCTGTATATATATATATATTATATATATATACATATACACACCCATAATCATATATTTTTTATTTATACGTTTGTGTTTTTGTTTGTGTTCCTGTGTGATACTTGTTGAGTTTTGCTGGTACAATGAGCACGCAAAGAACACGGAGATCTGCCAGCCACATTGTCTTTGGTTCTCCACTATCAGAGCTTCCTCTGTCTGAACTTCCAACCCGTACACAAGTTGCAAGGCACTTCCTCTTCTTGAAGGAGAAGTACACCAGCAACAGCAAGATTATTCTGGAGGTATGCCAAACACTCATTGACCTTTGGAATCGTGCTAACATTCCATCATAGCCAATCAAGAATGTGAAGACCAAGCTGCTCCAATTGATGGAAAAAGGCTCTCAAGCATCGAAGCAAGGCAAGCAGGCCACAAAAACCAAGAAGTTCGAGGAAAGCCTGAATCAATTGTTTGACAGCTGTCTGCCAATGCGATCTGTCTGCATGCCACTGTGAAAAAGAAATGAAAGTTCCACGATGAGAGCATGCCTTTCTGATCAACCAGAGAACCACGTGGATCATACAGATCAGTCGGGTGGATACGAATGTGACTCAGATGATGGAGAGAAGGAAGTTAAGAGAGGATTGGATGCAAGAAGAAGAGAATAGAAGAAAAATGGAATGGCAAGAGGTAGCATCCTCTGCAGATGTGGTCGAATCAGCTCAAGCAGAAGCAGACTCCAGTGGTGAAAGTGTTGGTGATGAGTGGATGGGTGATAGTGCCCAGGAGGACAGGAACATCACACCAATTCCCACTGTTGCTTTGGAAGCTGACTGGTATAATGTATCGAGCAGGGCTGCTGCAGCTATCAGCACTGCAACATTGGCTGACTATGGCATCATTAGTTCTGATTATCAGATAAACGTAATTGACCACCACAAAGTATGGAGAACATGGCAGAAAGTACGGAGGGATCTGAAGGAAGCAGTAACTTACCATGATGTGGAAGTCACTACTTTATTTTTTGATGGGTGGAAAGATATGACACTTGTCAAAGAGAGAAAGGGGAACAAATGGTACAGCACAGAGAAAGTTGAGGACCACTATGTGCTGGTTGGAGGGCCTGGAACCTTCTATCCAAGCCATCTGACACTGGAATGAGGAACTGGCACTGTCATTGCGGATGGACTTCAAAATGCGATTGAAGAAATGGGTATTGCAGACAAGATAATTGCAGTGGGAGCTGACAGCACAGCCACAAACACAGGGCACAGAAGTGGAGCAATACACCTGCTAGTGCCACCTGGGTTGCCCTTTGCACTGGTTCATCTGTAGTCTGTATTTACATGAACTCTCACTGCGCCACTTGTGCAAGGAACTCATTGGCCCAACAGAATCTGCAACTCAATGGAAATGACCCATTGGCAAAGCTTTGGCCACATGTGAAAGTTTGCCACTTTCCTCGAGGAATTCAATGTATTGCTGATGGCCACACACTCCCGGATGTTGATCTTACTGAATTGAGTCGTGACCAAGCCTACCTCTACAGAATGATGAAAGCGATAAGGACTGGTGTCATTAATGAAGATCTACGAGAGAAGCCTGGACCAATCTCCCATGCAAGATGGGTTACAACTGCCAGCAGAATTTGTCAGCTATATGTAGCGATGGCGCAGCCAAGTGATGAACTGTATTCACTCACACAGTTTGTCGTGTGCCACTATGGACCCATGTGGTTTAGCATCAAGTGCCATCCAAGGTGCACAGATGGCCCAAAACATTTCCTGGAGCAAATCAAGCTGCTACGATTACTGCCACCAGCTAGCAAGATTGTCACATGGCCTGTGATCCAAAGAAATGCATATTGGGCTCACCCTGAAAATGTTCTACTGGCAATGCTTGTAGATGCAGATCAAGCAAACTGGAAATTGGCCATTGATGTAATCAAGACCATTCAACGAGCTCCCAAACCTGCTCAACAGAAAGTCAGAGAATTTCGGCCACTAAAGATCAAACAAAGTGCTCAGAATTTGAAAGATTTACTTCCACCAGTGGAGGAGTGCACAATGGAACCACCACTCACGAAGCAGTTCTCTGTTGAACAACTCGATAAGATCACTGAAGAGCCCCTTGTTGTCCGGATACCATGTCACTCCCAAGGTGTAGAATGCTGTGTTAGGATGGTAACAAGCATCTGGGGCAGTGTATGGAAAGGATTCAAGAGATGGTTACATTAGAGCAGTACTTAAATCCCGTGACTTTATGCCATCATTCAAAATTAAACAAGATTTTAATGTATCATTTACTAAATAAAACTCTAGTCTGTCTGTCTACCTACCTACCTACAGAGTACATGTTTATTCCACAAATAAATTTTTCTATTTTTCCTGAAAAGCAGTACATTGTAAGGGGTCAAATGATAGCTCAAACCCTAGGAAAGCAAGTGTCCAAAAGTTATGGGTAACCAGCAATTTTCACGATTTTCATATGTGGAAAAGGTGTTGCACTTGTCACAAAAAAATGTTTTCATTTTTGAATTTAGGGAGGTCAATTGTACAAAACCTGAAATGTGCCTCTTGATCCATTACACTTTGCCCAATGATGCTACACGCTAATCATCATACTACCGAATGCTAACATCAAAAATTATGAACTCGAGGTGGGGCTATTTTTGTGGCGCTAACTGTAGGTATTGTTTACAGTAGGATTGGGAAAAATGTTTTTGGAGTAAAATGCTTATGAAAGCTAGATTAACACTTGCTGGAATGTGTGACTTCGCTAGCCACGTGCCCTTGACAAATTTGCACAGAAACAAACTTCTGCTTGTTTTTTGGAAATTTGCATTTACACACGAAAATGTCTCGGTCACTACGGAAACACACTGGACAGTTTTGCGTACTATTGGTTAAAAAAAGCTGCACTGTGATTGGTCATCCACACATTTCCAGAAAATTGTCTGAGAGTGAGGATGTCTTATATCTGCTGGCAGGTCGCGAAACAAAAAAGTGGTTAAAACTTAAAAAAAATCAACTTTGTTAATTTTGAATTGCGGGAAGTCTGGCTTTCAACAAATTTATTCTATTGCTGTATACTACGAATGCTAACATCAAAAATTATGAACTCGAGGTGGGGCTATTTGCTGCATATTAACCAAAACTATTTTGGATCAGTTTCCTGTTAAATCTGATGGCGAACATCAGAATAACGCACATCTCCAAAAACATTTTATTTTTCCATGACTTGGATTTCAGCAGGTTAGAGCATACAGTTGACCAAACTGGGCCTTCAATGTTATTCCGACGTCTGCCATTGAAGGCTGGGTTAGGTCAACTGTATGCTCTTGACAATTGGTTAGGTTATTATTTTTGTTAAAACTAACAAAAATAACAACTTAACCAGTTGTCATTGTCAAGAGCATACAGGGTATTATAGTACTACACCCGTCTAACATCCAGCAATTATTATATGTTCATTAAGTAGATTTTTTAATTCTAAGACACTTTCCTTCTATAGTATCTCCATCGCAAATGCTTTGTTTTCAAGATATAAATATTTTTTTGGTGTATCTAGTATGTGTTCGTACATTTGTTTGTGTGACCGTTACATGTCTGCCCAATCACTGTGCTCCATCTATTTCGAATTTGAATTACTTTGCTACTGGAATGGCTTCGTGTGACGTGTGCTCATTTGATTATTACAGCTGTATTGTCACTTTCTACAAAAATTTAGAAAAAAAAAAGTTGTTTCTGCGTGCTCATGGTGTTCTACCAACAGTAGTGAAGTGTCCACATTGTAAAATGGAGTGTACGTATCATCAAGACCAGAAACTGTGGTGTTGTAGAAAAAGTTACGTTATGCCTAAAACTAAAAAAATGGTAATGATTATTCTGTCTCAGATTTTAAAGGTTCTTTTCTAGACAATACTAATATTCCTCCGTGGAAAATTGTTCTTTTTGTGAATCATTTCCTCAGCCATTTATGGGACCACAGAACTGTGGTGGAGTGCCTGATAGGTTAGGATAGGTTAGGTTAGGTCAATTTTGAAGGTGAAATTTGGTTTTCCTGTTTTTTGATGTTTTGAACGAATCTGACCTTCAAAACCATTGGAAATGACTCATTTTTTATTGCTGGCTAGGGGGAGGGGGTTATCTCAAAAACAAGTCATTTCTGACGGCTTTGAAGGTCAGATTCATTCAAAACACATCAAAAACCATAGGAAAAACATAAATTTCACCTCCAAAGGGAGACGGGTATAATACTATAAATTTACCATTTTTCAGTATCATAGTTTTTATGAAAAAATCATGATTTTTTTTTCAAAATTATATATAGAAATTAATAAAATATCACACAGAACAGTTTAGAAAGAAAAAATATCCCTTGTAATGAAGTATTCAATTTCAGTTTTTCAGTATAATAGCTTTTTATGAAATTATTTTATTTTTTCAAAACTATATAGAAATTAATTATTGGTTACCCTGGTATTTACTCTGATTCTAACAAAATTATTTCTGATTCTGACTCATCAATCATTGCCTCATCGGCTTCTTTGTCTATTTCTTCTTCCTTCTGCTGTTCTTCTTTTTCTTGATCTTTGCATTCTTCCGTATACTTCTCTGGAACATGACTTTTCTGGGCTATTCCCATGTATTAAAAGTTTTAGATTGTGAGAAATCACATGTAGATACTTGCTCTTGCTATACACAACCACAACTAACTAAGGAAACAATTTGCCATCCTTTATATACTATTTTCTCCCAATTCCAGAGTATTCTAGAATGTTCTGGAGTTGTCTAGAATATTCTCACATTCTAGAAAGTTCCATAAGGTTCTGAAATATTCTAGAATTCTCTAAAAAGCTGCAAAACAATCTAAAAATATTTTAAAACTAAGAAAAGAAAATTCTTAAATATTCTTAGCAAATAATATTTTCGAGAATATTATGAGAATATTCTTTTACTATGGTTAACATTATTTTGCATGCAATGCAAGTAAGGCTTACCAGTCTATAATTATTTGCACCTTTCCTACTACCCTTCTTAAATATAGCACTAATATTTGCTCTTCTCCAGTCATCTGGAGTTTCCTGGTCTGGATAGCCATCACAAAGATAATAGCAAGCACTTTACTTAATTCTTCTTTAAGTTCTCTGAGGACTCTAGGGTGAAGACCATCAGGGCCTGGGGACTTATCTATCTTCAACCTGCTAAGTATCTTCAGTATCTTCAGTTCATAAACGAGCGTAATAGAGCATATAGACTTAACAAGCGCAATGGCCAGGTAGCTAACTTTAATAGATATATCGAGCTTAGACGTCAGGTTAAAAGATCAGTTAGGAATGCTAAGCGTAATTTAGAGATAGTTATAGCTGCGGATAGTAAACATAATCCAAAAAAGTTTTTTGAATACGTAAATAATCGTAAGCCGGTAAAGGATAACATAGGCCCTCTAGTGGATGTAAATGGCGCATTGGCTTCTGACGCTCAGGCGATGGCGGGTATTTTCAATAACTTTTTTGCGACAGTTTTTACCGTAGAGGACGTAAATAATGTCCCCGACATTGACGATATCGTTCCATTTAGTAGCGAGACTATTTTAGATGAAATAACTGTTTACGAGGCTGAGATTGCGCATTATATCGATAGGCTAAAAGTTAGCAAGGCTCCAGGCCCTGACGCTTTTTATCCTAGACATTTGAAAGATTTGAAAGACGTTATCGTAGGCCCCTTAGCGAAGATTTTTAATCAGTCACTCGAAACGGGGATTATTCCTGAAGACTTCAAATTAGCTAACATCACGCCTATTTTTAAAAAAGGCGACCGCGCGGTAGCTAGCAATTATAGGCCCATTAGCTTAACGTCAATTGTCGGTAAACTTTTGGAATCTGTAGTTAGGGATCGTATTATCGATCACTTAGAAAGTAGGGGTTTGATTAATAGTAGTCAGCACGGGTTTCGATGCCATAGGTCTTGTTTAACTAATTTGTTAGAATTTTATAACGAAATAGTGCGCAAATACGATAGGCATAGGGCAGCTGACGTTATTTATTTAGATTTCAAAAAGGCATTCGATACGGTTCCGCATAGGAGACTAATTGCGAAGGTTAAAGCGCATGGTATACGCGGTCAGGTAGCTAACTGGTTAGAAGAATGGCTTCGTGCTAGGAGGCAGAGGGTCGTAGTTAATGGTAGTGAATCGGGGTGGTTAGAGGTAGGTAGTGGTGTCCCACAGGGTTCAGTGTTAGGCCCATTGTTATTCGTAATTTACATTAACGACATAGATGTAGGATTGATTAGTAACGTGTCAAAATTCGCGGATGATACTAAAATAGGCGGTAAGGTTGTTAACGAGGATGATAGAAATAGGATCCAAGACGATGTAGATAGGATTATGGAGTGGACGGATAAGTGGCAGATGCAATTTAACGTAGATAAATGTAAAGTTTTGCATATAGGTTCTCGCAACAATAATTACGTGTACATGATGGATGATAGGGATTTAGCGAGCGTTGATGAGGAAGTAGATTTAGGCGTACACGTAACTAAAGATTTAAAGGTTAGGAACCAGTGCCTGGAGTCTTGCGCAAAAGCTAATAGGATGTTAGGCTTCATAGCGCGTAATTTCGAATTTAAATCGAAGGATATTATATTGCCCCTTTACAAGTCCCTAGTCAGGCCTCATTTGGAATATGCCGTTCAGTTTTGGTGCCCGTACTTGCGTGAGGATATTGATAGGTTAGAAAGGGTTCAGCGTCGTGCCACGAAACTTATTCCGGCATTGCGCAATAAGCCTTATGAAGATAGGATTAAAGTGTTAGACTTGTATTCACTCGAAACTAGGAGATTAAGGGGGGAGCTTATTGAAGTTTTCAAAATCGTTAATAACATCGATAACGTAAATTTTGACATTGTTCACTTTCGATAATAGTAATACTCGCAATAATGGATTCAAGTTGCGTGGCAGACGTTTCATTACTAATATCGCTAAAAACTTCTTTACGTTTAAAGTAATTGATAAATGGAATAATCTTCCCGCGTCAGTCGTTCATTCTACCAGCGTTAATGTGTTTAAGAACCGTCTTGACAGACATTTTAAAAATATTAACGTTGTTTAAAATTAAAAAAGAAAGTTAACAACAGGAGCTCTGGTGGTGGTGCTCGAGGATGAGTCTGTTGATGATGAATGCCAGCTTGTGACATGCCAGCGTAAAAAAAAAAAATATTAGACTAACACGAATGTAGATGTAGCTCATAGCGTAAACTAACCCACTTTTTGTTTAACTTTACCTACTTTTTTTTTTTTCTTATCCTCCTTACTTTGCATGTCTCTAACTCTTTTCTTGCATGTTTGTAGTTTGCATGGTATGACAGTGAGTTAAGACTGTGTTTGCATGGTTTGTAAGCGTTCTTATTTTACTTCTTTTCATCTTTCACCCCTCTCCTATATTCTCCGACTATTTTTCTGACTTGTCGGCAGTGGCCGGCGGATGATGATGGTGAGACTTTTTCCCTCTTTTTCTGAATGAATGTTAACCCACTAATGATAGGTGTTGCTCCTTACTTAACCCCTTATTCTCCTCTCTTCTCTTAACCCCCTACTCTCTCCTTTCTCTCGGGCTAGCCTTAGAGTGGATCTTAGGGTCTTTGTTAGCCTTAGCTTCTGTAGATCTGTAGACCTCTTCCTGAGTGATATTGATATCCTCCAGTAGGGCTAACTGGTCCACTGGGTATTCTTACCTGGTAGGGCCATCAATAATGGCCCAGTACTGCACCTGTGCCAACTCTGGAAGGAGATAATTCAAGGGGAAAAATGTTGATGAGAATAGTTGGAATTTTACAAGTGCATTTCAGTGTGTTTAATGGACAAAAAGAAAAATAGAAAAACAATGGCAATAGCACTCAACAGGTGTAAACTGGCAAACTACACAGCTACAGAAAATCATAAAATTGTTGCCCCATGGCATCGGCCAATAAGCATTTAAATGCACACAGGGATGGTTCCAGAACAACTACTGCAGGTAATGCATTCCAGTGGTTCACAATCCTGAGTGAAAAGAACCTCTTTCTGATCTTAGTTTGAGGGTCTAACATGGAAAATCTTGAATTGATGACCTCTTGTATGAGGGAGAGTGGGTGGACAAAACAAATCTCCTTGGGACATAGCAGTTAAACTGTGAAAAATCTTCCAACACTTTGAGATCTGCTCTCAGAAGCCTTCTTTTAATTGAATATAAATCCAATTCACCAAGTTGAGCAGCTTAATCCACAAGCTCCAAACCTTGAATAGATTTAGTCCATTGACGTTGGACTGATTCCAGGAGTTTGAGATCCTGCACATACTCAGTATTCCAAACAGGAAAGAAATATTCTAAGATTGGTCTGATATGGGTTTTGTAAATTGAAAGCATAAATGAAGGGTCTCTAAAAGTTGTTTCCCTCAAGTTAGAAGCCACTCCGGCTGCCTTAGCTGCCACTGACACTGAATGAGCTTGAAAATGAAATTTCAGTCTTATCAATGGCAATTCCAATGGCAATTTGCTGGTGTCAGCAAATTGAATTGGAACATCATCAATGTAATAATTAGAGTAAGGTTCAAGATTGTGATTATGAAGATTGAGTTAGCCGCAGCAGCTGGTCTGGACCTACAGTTTGTGCATACGGTACATATGCTATACCTTGACCCCTGGATTGCCTTATGGCCTCACTGATATTGGGTGCAAGACCCATGCAAATAGTATCAGGGTAGTACCACAAATCATACCTATCACAACCAATGCCACTATCACCCACTCTGACATTGCAAGTGCCACACAAGGCAACACCAGGGAAAGATTCAATTGATTGTAGAGATGATTTGGATGAAACAGGGGGGGGGGGACTGATTTACAGGAATGTCAGCAGAGGGTTTATTAATTCACACTTCGAGTTTGGGCAGAAGCAGTCTTAGGCCTAGTGGAGGTAGAAGAGCCTCCTCCTCGACCTTTATTCCACTGGGACATGCTCAATAGATAACCCTACCAGGATTTCTGCAATTGCTCATAATACCAATGATGAGGTGCCAGAGATTCCTCTTGTCCTGTCTTGTCCGTGTAATCCAGATATCCTCGATAGGATGTTAGAACTTTAACTTTACTGAATGTTTGCTAAAATGTTTCAGTAATGTTTAAGGATACATTTAAAAAAAAAGCCATTTTAGTCATTTTCAAGTGCTTGTTTTTGCCAGACTCCTTTGGTTTAGAAATTTTAGTTTAGAGAACACCTGATGTGAATTAAATATTGCAAAGGAAATTTGCTGAAGTGTTTTAACAAACAAGTGTCATAACAGCTGACACCTTCATAACAGTGCATTTGTGCCAAAAATGAAGGTCAGATTCAATTAAAACAGCATGAAATACACCAGAAAAACCTATTTTCGTCACTAGTTTGGGTGGTTAACTGGACATGTTCTACTGAATCTTTACTATTCTTTCTTCATATCTTCATAATTTCCTTTGTCATAAGACTTTTCCTCCTACTTTGTACTTGCATAACTTTTTTGGGGTATTCTTTAATTCAACATACCACAACCAATAACAAAACTAATGTTTCTAGGTAACTAAGGTGCAATAAATCCAAATATGTTAATTTTTGTTGCAAATGAGGTTAGGTAAGCTAAGTGCAGGCAGTGTTTGCAACAAAAATGAACATATTTGGATTTATCATACCCAGGGTTGCCATTAGGGCTTTAAAAAGCTTTAAATTTCAGATTTTACAAAAAAGGCTTTAAAAGGGCTTTATTGAGATTTTACTGTTAAGTGTTTAACAAATTTGGAAATACTATGCATCTTATTATTCTATTTACAGTGTTTAGTATAGGAAATAAGTTGTGGTTACAGTAGGCCTATGATCAGTAATTCTATTGTCACGTCTCTAGATTAAAAATTTTGAAATTAAAGTTATAAGATGACAATGTGGATCATTGCATTTGTAATTAATTTTGAAATAATTTAATTTTTTATCTAAAGAGTATAAGGAATAAGTTAGCTTCAATTTCATCCAGCCTGTTGGTATGGGTTTATAAAAAATAAAAAATTATGCAATATATTAATTTTGCATATATACACGTTTTAATATAGGTATATATTGAATGAAACTAGGGCTTTAACCACTTAAACTTATTTATTTCCAAGAAAGTGGACAATATATATCTATTTTTTTTAATAGAATATTTTATTCTTTTTGTGCTAAAGAGGAAAATAATCGAAATTTTATTATTTTTTTTATTTTTAAGTTATAAAGAATTACATGTCCTTTGAAAAATTTGCCCGAGTTTATACGTTCATTTTTTAAAATGAGAAATACATGTTTTTTTGAATAAAAATAATAATAAATGTTAAGCAAATTCCTTTCAAAACAACTCTGAACTAAATAAAAACTATGTAAAAGAAAATTGGCATATTACTTTTAAGAGAAATCATATTTCGAGTGATAATCACGAAAGCACGGAGAAACGCATAGGCCTACATCGCAATCTCTGCAGTAATATCTTGACTCACGGCAAAAAATTTTTCCCCTTTTGGTTTTCTTTCGTGTACAAACTGCACATATCCTTGTTAGGTTCGTTTTTTTCCTCAGTTGCTGGAATAATATCTGGAAAGTGGCGCCCTGACATTCGAAGTGGTGTGGCATTGGTGCTTGGTCGACCCCTTGAAGCTACGAAAGATACTTTGTATTTTGCAACCATCATGTCGATCAGCTCCATTCTGTAGTCTAATGGTTTCTTGCTTTGTTCCGTTTGTTTGAAAAGAATGAAAGAATTCCATACAGCTAATTCTAAAAGATGAAAAAACAACTTCTGGTAATACTTCTTTCCCCGTTTCCTCATGATTGGGTAGCTTGAAAGTGTTTGATCAACCCGATCAACTCCTCCCATGGTGGTGGTGTAATCCTTCACAATCTGAGGTACACGGACAACACCTCGCCTTCTTACACATTCTGTCATTTCTGAAGAATGAACAGTTGATAGAAGAGTGACATCCCTTTTGTCTTTCCATTTCATAGCCAAAACTTTTCGACACCTAAATGCAATACTTTCCCCCTTTTTCAGTTTTGTTTTTTATTTGCGCAGGTATCCCTTTCCTTGTTTGTTTTAGTCCCATAAGTGTCTGTACGATGTTCAACCAATAAGTTAGCCAGCTCTGGTGAAGTATAAAAGTTGTCTGTAGTCAGGCAATGACCTTTCCCCAATAATGGCTCCATCAATGACATCACAATTTGGATAGATACTGGAAGATCTTTATAAACCTGACTCACTTGAGTACCTTTTCCAGTGTATATGATTGTTGACCAAACATAGCCTGACTTTGATTCGCAAAGCATGTATAATTTTATGCCAAAGCGAGCTCTCTTCAGAGGCATATACTGCACCCACCCAAGATGTCCTTTATACATCATAAGGCTCTCATCAATTGTCACATCACGATCTAGGTTGTATAGAGAATTGAATGTCACTAAGGTATTTGTAAACTGGATAAATTTTGTTAAGTTTCTGGTATGGGTGGGTATTTGGGTCATAATCTTCATTATTTGCAAAATGTAAATTACTTTTCAAAAGCTGAAATCTTTTGAGAGTCATGCACTATCTAAAAAATGGTGTATCCATGATAGGCTTTTTTGTCCAATAAAGCCAATAGTTAGGCTTTGGAATTAGGCCTTGCAGCATTGTTATTGCTAAAAACACACTTTATCTCATTACTGTCTGTAGCTCTCCAAGCACTGTTCCTGTGTTGCGTTGCATACCGATTCGTCTCAGTTACAATAATATCGATGAGTTCATCAGTAAAATATAAATTGAAAAAATCTAATGGATTACCTTTAACGGGAACATTCGTATTTGCATTACTCTTTGTGAAGTCAAATCTTGGAGGAGCTACCGTAGGCTGTCTCTTCAAACCACGATTGACGAAATTGCTCAAATGTTTCATCTGATTCACCCTCCAAAAAGTCTTCTGAGCAAGAGGAATCACTGTTATCATCTTCGGAAGAGCTCAGATGTATATCTTCAACATTTCCTAACAAACTTTCTTCTTCACTATCAGAATCCATCTTTATATGACTAAAATTACCATATGTAAAAAATGATTTGGACAGACATACAATGCACCTTGGATGACTGTTGCGCACTGAGAAAGTACTGTATATAAACATAATTGTTATATATGTCAAAAGCCAGGCTTCAAACCACGCCCAGAGGCGTGGCTTTCGAGCAGTACAGCCAATTAGAGTAAATGCACGAGATATATCGTTCAAATTTTAAACATACTTCAAATTTTTCATGCGCCCGAGTAAATTTGGGTAAATTTTTTAGAGCGAGTCTTTGATGCCCGAGTATATTCGGGCAAATTCGTTAAGTGGTTAAAAAGCTTTATATTTGAGAATTTTGGCTTTATTTAAAAATTTTAGTGTGGCAACCCCTGATCATGCCTTCATTAAGAAACACAGTTTTCTTTGGGTGCTATGGTGTTGAAGTGAAGAATTATGCTTTTTCTCACTAGAGGCTGATGAGATAACTCGTGGGTATAATAAGAAAATTAAGAGGTAAAATTACAGTTTAGCATCCAATTGGTGACCCCATTTTGGGGGTCTTCCATTTGGGGGCTAGCGGTGAATTTTAGTTTTGGTCAATGATTTCAAAATTTTTTTTTTTGGAGAAATGAAAAACAAACATGTTAGAGCACTTTAAATAATTAGTGTGTTTTAACTAGTTTAAACTAGTTAGAGTGTGTTAAATTTAGCCAGTCACAAACTGCTACTGTTTATTGAAAAGTGCTCTAAGTGTGGGAAAGTGTGTTCCTTTGATGAAAATACCCAGTTCTTTCATTGCCAAAAGCATTTGTCAAATGGTAAAAAGTGCAACTTTACGAAGAATACATTTTTTGAAGGATCCTGGCAGATCTTTAAAAATAGCAGAAAAAAAATCAAGAATAAATGCCTGGTTAGGTCAATTGAATGCCAGGTTAGGTCAGTTGAATGCCCTTGATTGGTTAGGTTGTCACGATATTTTCATTAAAAATACATTAATTATTTAAAGTGCTCTAACATGTTTGTTTTTCATTTCTCCCAAAAAAAGTTATTTTTGAAATCAGTGACCAAATTTACATTAGTATACAGATTTTCATTAAAATTCGCTGTTAGCCCTCAAATGGAAAAGGTCCCCCATTTTTTTTTTTAATTTTTTTTAGTGCAGTTTTCTCCTTTCATTAGTTTTAGAGGGTTCCAGCACAGGTGAATCAGTGCTTAACACCCGACCATCTCAGATCTTGCTTATTTTTGGTGTATAAGGTAAGTTTGTGCACGAAAGCCAGCTGTGAAAGTTTCAGCTTTCTAAGACCATTACTTCATGAGTTATGAAGGTCAGAAAAATCAAGGTTACGGTCAAAATAGCTCAAGGTCAGTATCTTTGGATGCACTCACACATTCACTAATTATTGTAACTAGTGATGTAGCGGATGTCATTTTTTTCACATCTGTGGATGAGGATGTTTGATTTCAACACCGGCGGATGCGGATATCTATATTTTCGTTATTTTTAGGATATATCCAAGATTTGTTGTGTTTAACGTATATAATAAGTTATTATATAGAGAGAGCTGTAGCTATAATGTAGTATAATTGATTAATTGTACAATAATTGCTGTACTTTTCTCTGAACATATAAAATAATATCAAGCATCTAACTAATATAGAAATCAATTAGTGAATTCATCTGCAAATAAATTCATTATATTTTGTTGAATTTCAGCCACAATTAGAAACCATAATTGTGTTATCAGGATGCGGGACGTGAACCCAACTCAAATGAACCCCACCGACCTCTTTTCCCCAACCTCCACCCTTATAGAAAGAGATCTTTAATTAGCTTGATAACTATTTATATTAAGTTTAAAGTTTTATTAGGCATATTTATAAATGAGTAATTAAAATAAAGTAAACTAAGATGTTCATCGTTTAATGTTCAAACTTAATTATAGGAAGGTTATGCTTAAGGAACATTAATTTTTCTGCCTTTTCTGCTGCCAGTCTGTTTCTTTTTTCATCATATATTAATCCAGCCCTGCTAAATAATCTCTCGCTTGATACGTTTGTTGGAGGATAGGCTAAATGTTTCCTTGCAAGTTTACTCAAGTATGGATAGATATTCTGTGTATTTTTCCACCAACTAATAGGATTGTCACATGCAGCCAGGCGTTTTTCTTGGTGATAGCTCTCGATCATTTTTACTACATCTTTTGACATTGCGTAGGTCTCGTCATTGCTGCTTGACTCAAGACACTGACACACAGATTCTGTGATAGATTTGCTTGTTGAAGGTGTTGGTTCTGTCACTGAAACTTTTATTCTTTTGGTGGGTGGCGAAGCGACAGATTCAAGAGATTGAAGCTCTTCAACTGCTTTGCCAAGTGATTTAACTCGTTCTAATGTACTAGGTGAAAATAACTTAGCTTTGTAACGTGGATCTAAGTAGGTTGCAAGAGTAACCATACAAGAACAGCCTCTCATCTTGTTGCTTGCATCACTTTTGCGCACAATGAACTAGTTCTATTAATATAGTAGAATTTGATAATTTCCACTTATTAATGACATTTTATCAACGGTCCACATCTACACAACATCCGCAGTCCAAAGTGCGGATGTGGGTGCAGATGCGAGAAAATGTGTGGATGTGACCTACATCATTAATCGTAACTGTGAAACTATGTTTTTGGACTCAGAATGAGCTGTAGAATCTAAAAATGCAATGAAAACAGCAATAGGAGAACAAATAAAAATGTTCACCCTTTTTCAAGGAACAAATTGACCCTTTGACCTTTAAGTTCACACATTTTGGGGAAACATTTCTTTACATAATGAAGTTCCACCATTGCACTTTTAATATAAACAATAAAAATATATCTTATTCACCATCTATACTGTCTTAAAGAATTTTTCAAATTGGCTATTTTTCAAATTTCTGGCAAAATTGCCATATGTATATGCATATATGTACTGTACTGTTAAATAATATATTTTGTGAACAAATTAATTACTTATTTTATGCATTTCTTACAGATAAACAAGATGGGTAGAAAAGTTTGTGCTGATCCTCTTAGAAAACATAAGAAGATCGAAAAAGTACTTGTGCCAGTCCGTAATACACTGCAAGGAATTCATGGATTAATATATGGAGATTACATTTGTAAAAATTGTGTTAATGATATCAATAAAATCAAAGCTGAAGACAAAGTCTGATATTGTCTCAGATTCGAACTCACTGATGCCACTGCCATAGAAAAATGTTCCTCTGCCTATGGGTGTACTACTGAAATAATGTTTGAAGATTTCCAAGGAGATTTAGACACTTCTTCCAATGCTGAATGTGACACCAGTGAAGACAAGTAAGTTTAAGTATTTTTAAAGTGTTAATTTATGTAGATATTATAGCAACAAAACATCAATATATATAACTACATGTATGAACATTACAACCTTTATATATTTGACAAATTCAGATGTATGCATATCAATTTATATAATGAAGATCAATATAGTTATGATTATATATACAGTATTTACCAAATTCATATGTAATGTACATCTATAGGCCTACAGTTGATTAAAAAAAGTTATAACAATTTATTTTTTGTTTTTCAGAGGGTCTGTCATGAAAAGGGAGATCTTCAAAGGCTGAAACAAAATTTGAAATGGCATCAACATCCCTGAAGAGAAAGCTAGAAACTTCATATGACAAGTTTTACACAAAGTGAAGAAAAGCAATCTAAAATGGATGACAATAATTTGTGAGTACTGTATATATATCTGTAGTACCTTCATTAAAGTATACTAGGCCTATATATAGATCATATGTTTGCATATAAATTTACTCAAACATGTATATCATTTTTGCAGGCATGCAGGAGTGATGCAAGCACTCAAGAATGCCTTCAGTGAGATGACTGACTACAAGAGGAAGATTCAAATACTAACACTCGCCATACACCATTCACAGAATAGCATCTTTCTTCAATGCATCTACAAGAATGGTTTCAACCACCCGCAAAATAAAGAGAGAACATGGCATATTACTAGAAGTTCCACATATTAGCGAAGGTTGGGTTATAACAAAGAAAGAGAAGGAAGCAGTGTGCACTTTCTATGAATCAGATGAAATAAGCAGAATATGTCCAGGCAAGAAGGATTGTCTATCAATTAGGAATCATGAAGGAGAGAAGCAACTACAGCAGAAACGATTGGTGCTTGGTAATTTACGTGAGATTTTCGCTGTTTTCAAGGCAAATGACACTAATCCAAAAATAGGTTTCTCATCATTTGCTGCATTGAGACCCAAGTGGTGTGTCTTGGCAGGAGCTGGAGGAACACAGTGTGTGTCTGTACCTACCACCAAAATCCCAAACTTCAGCTATCAGCTTTGGGGGAAAAACAACTATCATATAAAGACCTCATTCTCTATGCAGTTTGTGACAGTGAAAAGGAAGAGTGTGTGCTACAAAAATGTGCATTGTGTCCAGGAGGTGGTGTTATTGCATTCCTTGAAGGATTGGAATCTGTTCAGGATGCAGTTGGCACCATAATTACATAAAAGTAGTGGACTTCCACGGATCGGACAACCCTTATTAACATCGGTGAATCCCTTGAAAACTTCATTAAGTCTTTGGCAACTAGAATTTGTGCACTAACAAGACACTTATGTGGCTGATGCACAAGCAAGTTTCCTAAAAAAACAAAGCTAATCTGATGGTCACTGAAGGTATTCTCCTAGGAGACTTCTCTGAAAACTACTGATTTATTGTACAAGATGCTGCACAAGGTTACCATTGGGAAAATAGTCAGGCAACAGTTCATCCATTTGTGTTCTACTATAAAGTAAATGAAAATGATGTTGAAATTAAAGTTAAAAGTTATTGTTTCATTTCTGATGATATGAAACATAGTACAAACCTTGTCTTTGCGTTCTTAAAGCAACTGATCCCCATGATAAAAGAAGAGAGCTTAGGCCTGCGGAAGATTCATTACTTTACTGATGGTTGCAGAGGGCAGTATAAGAATAAATATAACTTCACCAATTTGTCACCACAAAGAGGACTTTGGACTGGATGCTGAATGGCACTTTTTTGCAACTTCACATGGCAAAAGTGCTTGTGATAGAGTCTGAGGCACAGCAAAAAGAATGATGGCTTGTGCTAGTCTTCAATGTACATTTAAAGACCAAATTCTGACACCACTTGACATGATGAAATTTCTGGATGAGAAAGATACCAGCACAAAATTTGTATTCTTATCAAAACAAAATGTCTAGTAGACAACTGAATTCCTGGAAAATAGATATAAAAATTCTGTAACCATCCCAGGTACTCGTAGATTTCATAGATTTGTGCCTATTAGTCATACCCAGTTGGAGGTTGGTGAGATTTCCTCAGGTCCTACAAAAATTATGACAGTTGTGCATCCATCGTTTAAAGATAATTTACATGAGCAAAAGCATATTTCAACTGAAGATATACAAGTTGGGGTATATGTAGCTTGTAACTATGATAATAAAATTTGGTTTGGATTAGTGGTTGAAGTATCAGAAGAATTTAGTGATTATAAGGTCAATTTTATGTCTCCACATGGAAGACGTTCTAAACATAGTTTCCCTTCTCATCCTGACTCATGTTGGATGTTATCATCTGATATTATCTAGACAATGACTGCTCCATCATTGACAGCAGGTTCAAGAATAATTCAGTATGCCTTTGATGATCATGAGATGCTAACAGCTGAGGGTAATCATGCAGACCTGTTTGCCACAGTTTCCTGTTCTTGAGTCGAAAGTGTACAGAGCTCTAGTTTAATATGTATCTATAGAATACAGGTCTACATAATATATATATATATATAATATATATGTGTGTGTGTGTGTGTGTGTGTGTGTGTGTGTGTGTGTGTGTGTGTATGTTTGTATTAATGTATTATTAATAAAAGTAATTATAAAAAAAAGTAAAATATTTCTAGGGGTGGAGGAGACCACAATAAAATAGAGATCTATATCAGTTATACCTATGGTACCTAGCTTATATCTAAGTGATTTTGTATCACGTTTCTAATAATATTTATTTTTGCTTAAGTAGTTTAAATAATGAATATCTCTAGATTTTAACAGTACATATATACATATATGGTACATATGGCAATTTTGCCAGAAATTTGAAAAATTCTTTAAGACAGTATAGTTGGTGAAAAAGATATATTTTTATTATTTATATTAAAAGTGCAATGATGGAACTTCATTTTGTGTAAAGAAATGTTTCCCCAAAATGTGTGAACTTCAAGGTCAAAAGGTCAATTTGTTCCTTGAAAAAGGGTGAACATTTTTTTGTTCTCCTATTGCTGATTTCGTTGCATTTTTGGATTCTACAGCTCATTCTGAGTCCAGAAACATAGTTTCATATGGTTACGATAATTAGTGAATGTGTGAGGGGCATCCGAAGATGCCAACCTTGAGCTATTTTGACCATAACCTTGATTTTTCTGACCTTCATAACTCGTGAAGTAATGGTCGTAGAAAGCTGAAACTTTGACAGCTGGCTTTCTTGCACAAACTTACCTTATACACCAAAAATAAGCAAGATCTGAGATGGTCTGGTGTCAAAATGAAAATTTTTTGCTTCACCTGTGCTGGAACCCTCCTTTAACAAAAATATTATGACTTAACCTAACCAGTCATTCAATTAACTGGGGGCTGCACAGCAACAAATTTGGATTCCATATTTGAAAAGAGGAGAGAACTGCACTAGGGGGGGGGGAAGGGGGTTACCAGTTATGTGCTAAACTGCAATTTTACCTAGACTTCATCTACAAAAATACACGTGTAAGAAGTAAATAGATAGCCCAGATTTTGCTGCAACAATTTTATTTGAAAATTAGAGTACCAATAAATTTTAATTTTTGAATAATTAAGGTTTAGCTATTAATACTTTGTTTACATTCCTTTAGCTGCTTTAAGAGCAGCAACTCGCCTAGGCATAGAATTAATGAGTTCTGAAATTGTAGCTTGAGGTATTTCTAACCATGTTTGGTGTAAAAGATTCAACAATTCTGATTGTATTGCTGGTTTTTTGGGCTTTTTACGTAAAGTCTTGTCTAGTATTGCCCACACGTGTTCTATGGGGTTCATGTCAGGGGACTGACTCGGCCAAGGAAGTTTTGATACCATTTTGCTCCTCCCATTCTTTCATCTTTTTTGCAGTGTGGCATGGGGCTCCATCTTTCATGAATAGGCAGCTGTCTTTTTCAATTTAACCACTTGAGAATATTGGCAAGTCCTTCTTCAAGGATAGAAATGTAGGAAACAAAGTCATAATAATGGCAAAAAAAAATTTGGATGCAGACATTTTACCATAAAATTAAGGGTGTCTATTTACTTCTTGCATGTCTCTGTACATATGATGTGGTGAACAGTAGCTCATTAATTAATTTCAAGAAAAATTTGGACTCATAAATGAAAGATAGTTTGTAGATTCTAAATACTGTATATTGTTAGCTTAAGTTATGTAAGCTACTTTGGTAGTAGTTATATGTTAATTAGCTGACGAGTGTGATGTTTTGCAAGTTATAATTATTATAAAATATAGCTCATGACTTGGATAATGTAATGTAGTAGTAAATATACACCTGGAAGTGGAAAGACTATCTGCTATGCTCAAAGATTTTTCTAGAAATTATTGAAGGATTATAGTAATTCTGTAGATTTTACTTTATTAGGATTATTAATTAAAGTATAAATAGCTCTTCCTAAGTTTTAATCTTAATTTAACTTAAGGCACTATTGCAGTTGGATACCCCATAATTTTTTTGTTTAAATTACATGGTTGCTGTGTGACCCCCAGGTTAACTGAATGCCCAGTTACAGTAGGTTAACTGTACACTCTTGATGATTGGTTAGGTTAAGTTATGATAATTTCATTAAAACTAATGAAAATATCATAACTTAACCTAACCACTTGTCAAGGGCATACAGTTAACCTAACTGGGCATGGGTACCCCATAATTTTTTGTTTTAATATAATTGAATTTGTTGGGTTGGGATACCCTACCCAACTCCAATAGTGCCTAACTTAATACTATATTTAGAGAGGTCTTGGGGTTCATTCAGTGCAAGCCTAGTTTTTTGGCCTGATTAGCTTAGGCCTCCATTAACTTGTTCCATTTAGGGGATAGCCTAACTTAGACCATAAAGCTTTTAATTGAGTTAAAGAATAGTATTTAAGATGACTTTAGAGTGTGACTGTAAGGTTTAAGAAAGGAGTTAGAGGAGGGAATAAGGCTGTAGCATGTGAGTTATGATGATTGGTATAACTGAACCTGCATTGAAATTACAGAATGAGTGTACATTAATTTCATTTGGAAAAGATGAAGCTACTGGGGCCTATCAAGGTTATCCAGGTTATGAGCTATATTTTATAAAAAAAATTGTGCAAAATTTCAATCTCAAGTCAGCTAATGGTAAATATTCTGCAGAACTTGAGTTGATAGTAATGTAATGTGTCACTTTAAATGCATTCATAACATTGTATAAAAATGGATGAAGATAGAAAAGAGTTGGACTTTAAAGAAGGAATTTTGTGCATTAAAAGTGAAGAAATTCAGTCATATAAAAGAAGCCTTTCAAAAGATTCTTTTAATATTGGAAGCTTCAATCATGAATATCAGGTACTGAAAAAAAAAATTTGAGTATTTTTTTAACTTTAATATTTATGTACAACAGTTACATCTTACAGGGAAAAAGAATTTACTAAATAGTTAATGCCTGTAACCCATACAAAACTGTGTGTGGTATTCATTTTTAATTCAACTTGCAGACAACTTTAAATTGAAAATTGATTTCAGTGACTTTCTTAGTTGATCCAGGATAACCTGTTGCTCCACTTTATCTTACATTTGGATTTTTGGGAATGGGCCTTTGATTCTGTCATGGGGTATGGTAGTGTAGAAAGATTGAAGGGTCATTTCATATCAGTTGAATGGCAAAAAAAATGTGACCATCACCAATTTTTTTGAAAATTGGCACACTTATAGATCTCTGTGAGGAAAAACAGAATGACACCTGTTTCAACACTAGGTAGGTCATATGGTTCTGTAGATGTGGCCCTTGAATTTTGTAAAAAAACAATTACCAAGGTCATACCATATTTCAACATGAAATATCTCGGCTCCTATTGCACTTACAGAGACCATTTGAACACTATTTTAAAGCCTTTAAGCAGATCTACAACTTTGTTTCTATTCATATTTTACTTCAGTGGTGAAAAAAAAAAGTTGATCTTATTTTTGACCTTTAACCTTGTGTAGGTCATTTGATGTCACAACCGATTTTTGTTCCCCTTTCACCCAATTTTGGGTACACGTGTCTACCTTAACCTAAAACAAGACTGTGTTTAAGTTGTACAGATGCTACAGCCATTTCAGTGGACCATACCCACATCTATTTTGACCAAGTACCTTTTTCCATCAAGCTTTGGAGCACCATATCTTTGGAACTGTTTGAGCTAGTGTTGAGAAAAATACCATTAGATTTTTCTTACTGAGAATGTCTGCCTGCTAATTTTAAAAAAAATTGGTAATTATAATCCAGTTATTTGGTCGAATAAGTATCTGGCCATATAAAAAATTTTTTTTTGTATATTTCAGAGAATTATATAATATAGGTAATTTAAATTACATAATTAATTAATTTATATGGACATTCAAAAGTGTGAAGAACTTTGAACCAGCTATCCTGTTTAAAGGTAAAGCTATGTACGTATATAAGTACCTTATACTAGGCTATAGGTACTACCCTATAGAATAAGTTCTTTTAAGTTAGATGAGTTTTAATAGAATTACTGTGTATTTATTCATTGTGTACAACAGTATGTACCCATGTGAAAATAAGCTTATTTAAACCTTGGAGCAAGGATTTTTTTGGCATCTGTATTTATTCCAATCTGTAAATCAAACTGCACATTTTTTCTTCTTGTAAACCTCTGAAACAAGATCAGTAGGTCCCAAGTTTTATTTGTGCCATCTTAGCAAAAATAGCTTTTAACAGGGTTGGATACAATTAATAATTAAAATTGTATTTTTAATTAATTGATCCTAATTTCCATTAATTGTAATTGATTCAAAATAAAATAAAAATAAAGGTAATTGTAATTGATTTTTGAGCTATAACTGATGTAATTGATCAATTAATGTAAATTGTTAAAAATTATACCCCTAGATCTGGCAGTCATACATCATCCAATGAAAATAAACCTTTGATAGTTTATTTAGTTATACTTAGATATAGATATATAGAATAGATAGTTATATTTGTGTAATTGTAATTGATTCAGACAAAATTAATTGTAATTGCATTTGATCTTGAAATTGTGAAGTACAATACTAACTAATTAATTTGAAGAAAAATAAAAAAAATTGTAATCGTTTCCATTTTGTGTAATTGAACCCAACCCTGGCTTTTAAGCTACAAATGTTTTTTTTTTCTTTTTAGATAAACATGGATTTCAGCAGTTTGAATATGGGTAGGTTCTGTTGTGACCCATTTAAAAAATATGAAGTAAAAGTGAAAAAAGGCATTCATGCATTGACTAAAAATTTGATTGATCAAAATCCTGAATTGAAACTAACAAATAATCATAAAGCATGTGCAACCTGTCAAAATACTAGCAAATCATCCATCCCCAATGCCTGAATGTGAACCACTTGGAAAATCACCATCCACCTCAAGTGCCCCATCTGAGCTAGAAACTGTTGTAGTTGAAATGCAGTCATGGGCATCCGGAGGGGGGGCAAGAGGGGGCAGTTGCCCTCCCTTGGAAATTTGTTTGCCCATGCAAAGACTTCTATAATTCTACTGCAGCTCAGTCAGTGTTTCCACATTCAAGGAAATGTCGTTTACTTTACCGAAGTGTCATGTCATTGAACTTAGAAGTGTTAAAAAAACTATACTGAAAGATATAGTAATGGAATTATTTGCAAAGATCATTATATTGAGTGTTTTATTTTTTTCTCTCAAACCTTTTGGTCAATTTCACTGAAACTTACACGATTATAGTTAATCATAGTATCATATAACATAAAAAATGGACTTGACTGGTAGAAAAAAATGTACTGCAACCACTACAAGTAAAAACCTTCATCTCCCCTTATCATAGCCTGCTTTCGGTACTAAATTTATGTACTTAGTATTACTAAGTACATAAATTTAGCACCGAAAGCAGGCTATGATAAGGGGAGATGAAGGTTTTTACTTGTAGTGGTCGCAGTGCATTTTTTTTTCTACCTAATAAAGAACTAATAAGTTAGTTTTGCCCCCCTTGCGAAAAATCCTGCGGATGCCCCTGAATGCAGTATGAGCTTAGTAAATTTAATGCTTCATTGGCCACACTTGATGAGACCCCAATAAAACCATGTAAACTCTCTGACAGTGCTGGTTAAGCAAAGAGAAAGTTGAGGAAAGTAGGAGTTGTGAAAAGAAAGCTTGAACTTGCAACTAAACAACCAATTTCATGCAGTGACTCAGATGATACAGAACGAGATTCTTCAACGACTAAAAGAGAAATTTAATCAAGTGACAAGTCAAAGTGAAAAACTTACAATTCTTACTATCCTACCAAAAAGATGGACACAAGTAAAGATCAGAGAAGAATTTAAGTGCTCAGATTACATGGCTAGGCAAGCAGAGAGTTTGTTGAGGGAGAAGGGAGTGCTTTCAACTCCTAATCTGCATTTGGGGAAACACCTGAATAGTGAAACTGCTGCCAAAGTAATTGACTTCTATCATTTGCCAGATGTGAGTAGACAAATGCCAGGGTTGAAAGACTGTTTCTGTAAAAGGAGCTGATGGTAGGCAGGAAAGAAAACAAAAATTGCTAATCTTATGCAGGCTAAAAGAAGCATTCAAGCTTTTTAAAACAAACCATCCAACAATTAAAATAGGATTTTCAAAATTTGCAGAGCTTCGGCCAAAAGAATGTGTTGCCAGGTGCCAGTGGAACATTGGTGATTTTTTTTTAAGTTTTTTTTTTTTTATTGATAATATTAGATACACATATTTCATATGAAATGTCTGCAAGTTAGTTCAGTGGTACTTAAATTTTTTATCATTGTTTATTGTACCATTTATTATCTATTAATTATATTTTGTATTTAGGTTAGTATCTTAGCATTCCTATTTAAATTTGAGTCTTATTAGGCAGGACTAAAGTCTCTCATAGGTTTTTCTTTCTTACTGTTTGCTGTTGAATAATGATCTGTTTTTGTCTAAGGTCAAATATTTGGTAGGATAAATAATTACCTTGAAAGGCGTATACAAATACTTTATTATTATTATAAATGTAATAATGGCTTCCATAAAATATATTGTAAATACCTAATAACTGCCTTTTTTTAAATAACAAGTTATGTTTGCCTTTTTTTTTTCATGGTTTCACCCAGCTAGACAAGAATCAGTTCTTATAACTCAATTGGTAAAAATAAAGGAATGGGTTACTTTAATATACAGGGTGTCCCATAAGTCCAGCATCATAGGAGAAATTCATATTTTTCTATTTCTAAAAACCATAATTCATATTTTTCTCTTTCTACAGGCCATAATGTCTGAGCAAGGAAGAAGATAAACCACGCAGTGGACCTTCAAGGAGGTCCACTGACGATGATACAGCGACTGCTATCCTGGCTCATTTTAACAGAAGTCCCAGTAAGTCTCTTCGGTGATTGTCCACCGAGACAGGAGTGTCGAAAAGTAGCATCCATCGCATTCTTCAGGCTCACAAATGGCATCCATATAAACTTAAGATCTTACAGAAATTAAGTGAAGATGATCCTGACTGGCGGATGGAATTTTGTGAATGGGCTATGGAACAATGTGCTCGGGATGCCAATTTCCCATCTACCATTCTGTTCAGTGATAAGGCTGTTTTTTATGGAAATGGTGAGGTAAATCGACAGAACACCCGCTACTGCTCTCAAAACAACCCTCACTGGTATACCTCTTCAAAGGAAGAAGGTGCATCTCGGGTGATGGTATGGTGTGGCATTTGGAAGGATTGCATCATAGGCCCCCCTCTTTTTCGATGAACATGTCACTGGAGGCACCTACCTAAGTATGCTCAAGGAAGTATTATTTCCCAGTGTCTTGAATGAAGAAGGAAATTTCCCAACATGGTTCCAGCAAGACGGTGCTCTTGCACATTACAGTACCCAAGTAAGGGAATACCTGTACCAACAATTCCCTGGTCATTGGATAGGATGTCGAGGGCCTGTGGAATGGCCAGCTAGAAGGCCGGATCTTACGCCACTAGATTTTTATCTCTGGGGCCACTTGAAAGCGCTGGTATACGCAGAGAAAATTAGTGTTGAACATTTGGGGCATGTGTAACACCATTACTCCTGACATTCACCGTGTGCTTGCTGACTGGGTATCACATCTGAATTTGTGTATTGAAAACAATGGTGGACATATTGAGCATGTTCTGTAAATAAAAGCTTTTGTTTTGCCTTTTTTTATTATTTTTCCTATGATGCCGGACTTATGGGATACCCTGTACATATTAAAAGGCAAATTGTCTTAAAAATAGCAGACATTATAGATCTCAGTGAGACAAATCTAATGGTACTTTTCTCAACACTAGCTCAAACAGTTCCAAAGAAATGACACTCCAAAGTTTGGTGGAAAAAGGTACTTGGTCAAAATGGAGGTAGGTATGGTCCACTGAAATGGCTGTAGTGTCTATACTAACTTAATCAACACTAAAAATCTTGTTCTAGGTTAAGGTAGACATGTGTACCCCCCAAATTGGGTGAAAGGAGAAAAAAATTGGTTGTAACATCAAATAAATGACCTATACAAGGTCAAAGGTCAAAAATAAGAAACTTTGTTTTTGACCATTGAGGTAAAATATGAATAGAAACAAAGTTGTAGATCTGCTTAAAAGCTTTAAAATAGTGTTTAAATGGTCTCTGTAAGTGCAATAGGAGCCAAGATATTTCATGTTGAAATATTGTATGACCTTGGAAATTGACCTTTTTTTTTTTTTTTACAAAATTCGAATGGCCATATTTCCGGAACCATATGACCTAGAATGTTGAAACAAGTGCCATTCTGTTCTGCTCACTGAGGTAGATCTATAAGTGTGCCAATTTAAAAAAAAATCGGTGATCACGTTTTTTTGACCCAAAATTCTGTTGAACTGACATAGAATGATCCTGAAGAGAGCAAGATGTTAAGCTGTATTAAGGATGAGTTTGATGTGAAGCATTCTTATCCCCTTTAGAATAGTCTCTAAATCTTTGATGTAGCCTTATATGGAGCATAATAGAGCAGTTTCTTTTACTGTGAAATATATATATATATATATATATATATATATATATATATATATATATATATATATATATATATAAAATATATATATTATGTCTAAAATATAGCTCATGACTTGGATAACCTTGATAGTCCCTGGTGGCTTCATGTTTTCCAAATGAAATGTAATGTAATGACCCATTATATATAGTGTTAATGGCAATAATTAATGAAAGAAAAATTTATTTTAGAGGTTTCATGTTAAAGAGGAGATGCTGAAAGATGTCAGTGAAAGAAGAATCCTTGGACTTGAATGATTATGAACCTTCCATGGAGGTAAATATGTTTGGTTTCCACTTTAATGACTTAAGTTTTGCTCATTCCTTATCAAAAAAAAAAAGAATATTCCCAGAGTAACTGAAAGGGTTGGAATATTTGTGACGCTGTTGGTTTCCTTGCCCTGTCACAGCACCTATGTTGAGAATGTCATTATTTAGGTAATAAACAGTGTCAGGAAATGATTCCCCCCCCCCCCCCCCCATACAGAAGAAACTGAAAGGAATAGAAAAAAAGATAAAACCACGTGAAAGAGCGTTTAATTTTGAATAAAAAAAACACTGGTTTTAATATCGGGTGTTGTCCCCATTTGCAGCTCTGACGGCCATTAAGCGATGGGGGTATGATCCCAGAAGTGTCTCAAAGAGATTGGTATCATGACTCATTTCTTCAAGGACTTCGTTGATCTTTGCAGTCATAATTTCTATTGAATACCGATTCTGAATGGGTTGTTCCAGCATTAAGGACTCCACCCGATCCTTCATGATGTATCCGACATGTTCACAGACGTTAAGATCGGGAGAATTGCCAGGCCATTCATTATTTCCGAAAAAATCAATGTTATTGTCCTTAAGCAGTTGTTGAGTCGCAAGTGCTTTCATACAGGGGGCTTTGTCGTGAAGAAAGGTTGCCTGTTCAACATCCAAAACACACTCGGGTCTTTCAAAAATGGAATTACTTGTTGGGTTAAAATTATATTTCGAAAATAAGGCCCATCCCAACTGGTTCCTCTTGGTTTGATAACCCAGATGAGCTTCCGAATAGAGAACATAATGAAAACACCCACACATGCTGGATTTTTTACTATTTCTCGATACTTCTGGTCATCTGGGACTTCATCAGGAGTTGTTGCCCAAACCCAATCATTCTGAAAATTTGGTTTTCTGGAGACATAAACAAAGAATTCATCGCTGACAACCAAGTGAAGGAAATTGTCTTCCGTCCATTCCTCAAGATAATCACAAAACCATAGCTGATCTTCAATATTAAGATCACTCTTCCATGGCTTAGCTATTTCATGCCAAGCACTCAAGCCTTGGCGAACTCGAAATTGATGCACAAGTTGCTGATTGACTATCTTACCACGATGGATAAGTATCTCTTTCGCTACCTCAGAGCAGCTCTTCTTTCGGCGCCGTGATGCAGCAAGCACAATGTCTTTCGATTCTTGAGATAATTTCTCCGGTCTTCCTCCTCGAAATTCTGTTTCACAATCTTCAGGATTATTATTCCAATTCCTTTTGACAGTCTTCTGATCTTTTTAATCTCTCAGCCACCCAGTGTCGAGTTATGAAAGTTGCACCAGCTTCCTTTGCTTCACGAAATGTGACAGCTCAAATGCGGTCAAGAACTTGCTTTTTCTCTGAATCGTTCAAAATAGATGATGCCATGGTTTCTGTGGGGAAAAAAATGGTAAGAATTAAAATCACAGGAATAGAATATAATGGTTTTTATTCAGATTTTAACGCTCTTTCAAGTGGTCTCGCTGGTTTTTATCTATCTCTTCTAGTTTTTGCTCTACAGGGGGGGGGGGGGCAATCATTTCCTGACACCCCGTACATTGGCTTTTAAGTCTGACTTTAACACATTATTGCCATGTCCACCATATATGGCAGTTAATATACCTGGCCATGTCCACCATTGCTGGTTCACATTATTCTCATATTTTCAAGCTGTCAGATGCATATGGACACCCTATTGGTTTCTAAGTGTTTTTTGATTTCTGTGGCCCCAGATTGGAAATTTTTTAAAGGTTTAGAGGCCTCAAATGTAACAAGAGAGAAGGTTGTAGCCGAAACAGTGAGACTACATATGGTGGATGCAGCCATACTGTGGTGCATCCTTTGTTATTCAGCAACTGTAGATTGTATAATTACTGTAAAGCAATAAACATGGAGGAATGTTTGATAGTGACTTCATTATTAATATCTGACATACTGGTTTCATCATAATATATATATCCAGTCTCATTTTGGTTTATCATCATTATCTTTAAGGCCACTGAGACCTGCCCTGGCCCGGGGGAAGGATTGGGATGTGGGCCACCCCTGTTTACTCAATATCTTATGTACACAAAAAACATTCATAATAACAAGCAAACTGATTACATGTCCAAGTCACTATTCAAAACATAGTATGAATAAACAACTCACAAGAAATTGAGTTATTTTTTGAATCAATTACACTGGTATGCATCAATTTTGCTGTCAAGGGTTTTGTAAGTGATTTTTATAGTTTTTTCTGCTGATTTCGAATCTGCAATCCATTTTTCTCAATCAGCTCAGGTTATCTGGCTATGGCCTCATAAGTAAAATAGAATTTTCCGTGATTTTGTCAAAGCGGAATTGGAACAGTAACATCTATCATCACTTGTTTCACTTGTATAATATCTTTTTTTACTTTTCAGGCATATAGATAAAATATTTCATAATGAATAGTGTGTGTAAAAATGATCCCAATAGATTCTGCTACATATGTGGGATGGTTACCATGCCAAATAACCAGTCCCAAATCACTAAATTTGTGAAGACAATGTATAGAGCATACTTTGGAATTAAGCTAGGGGACCAGGACAAAAATTTCGCCCTTCATATGTGCTGCAAGATGTGCATTGAAAATTTGAGAAGATGGAGCAAAGGCAGAGCGAAATCTTTGCCTTTTGGAATTCCCATGATTTGGAGAGAAGGAAAGGATCACGTGACAGATTGCTATTTCTGCATGACAAACCTCCAAGGTGGGCTTATAAATTTATTTTTCTTAAATATTTTGAAATCCTTGTATGAAACTTGACATAATATTCACCATATATAGCATAATATTCACCATAATGGTAATCATACATTTATATATACATTGTTATAGAAAATACATTTACACATACATATTGTTATACAAGTTACATTTACATATACAATGATTATATATTTTCTTTCTTTTTCATTCATATTGTCCCCGAAGGGACAATATGAATGAAAAAGAAAGAAAATATACAGACTCCATCGACCTATTTCATATCTTAGACTGCAGCCTTCCCTCACGAGCCGCCACTGTCTGAATGCTGCTTCTATTTCATATGCAAGTTTTATATCCATGTTTGTGTTTCTATTTTCAGGAGTTAACAAGAATAAACACATTGTTGTATACCCTGACATTCCTTCTGCTATGAGACCTGTACCCCATGGTCCTAGAATTCCAATACCCGACCCACCTCAAACCCTGGACTTCGATGATTCTGATGAATGAATGAATGACCAGTCCCAGTCGTATATACCTCAAAATACCGCTTCAAATGAGCCGAGGCCTCTCAACCAGGCCAAACTTAATGATCTTACCAGGGATTTAGGACTTTCCAAATTAGTTGCAGAGATCTTGGGCTCACGACTTCAAGAGGACAACTTGCTGGCTCCGGGAACAACATTCTCCTGGTATAGGAAATGAGAGGAAGAATTCCACAAGTTTTTTGCAGTGCACGAAAATACCTCTTCCTTAGTGTACTGCTGCAATGTTGAGGGGTTAATTGAATCCTTGGGCCTGCCATATAACACATCAGAATGGAGGCTATTTATAGACTCGTCTAAACGAAGTTTGAAAGCAGTACTTCTCAACATTGGGAATAGGGTTGAATCAGTCCCTGTAGCACATTCCATACAACTTACTGAGAGCTACGATAACATGAAAATTTTACTGGATGCTCTCGTATATGACCAACATAACTGGAGGATCTGTGGAGATTTGAAGGTAATACTAATATCATAAGTAAACTATTGCTATTGACTATGTTGTTTTTCCAAAGGTTATTTGAGAGCGTATAAGAACACTTAACTTCCCCACAGAAGTGATACAGTCCAATGCATAGATTTTTTTATCTGATAGAACAAATTCTCTAAATTCTTTAAATATTTTCATTTTTTTTCAGATTGTGGCATTTGTATTGGGAATGCAAGGGGGATACACGAAATACCCATGTTTCCTCTGCAAATGGGATAGCTGAGCGGATGAGAAGCACTATGCAGTGTGAATGGGCATCCAGAGAGAATTTTGAACCTGGGTTGCATAATGTCATTTCAGTGCCCCTTGTACCACCAACAAAAATTTTGCTCCCACCACTTCATATTAAGCTGGGCTTGATGAAAAATTTCATCAAATCAATGAATAAGGAGAGTTCAGCATTCCGATATCTCGAGAGTAAATTTCCTCATATATCTGATGCTACACTAAATGCTGGGGTTTTTGATGGTCCTCAAATTCGAACTTTGATCAAGGATACTCAGTTTGAAAACGCAATGACTCCAACTGATTTGAATGCCTGGCAGGCATTCAAATCAGTTGTCACTGATTTTCTTGGCAAGCGTGGAAGTCCAGAATACGAGTCCGTTGTCAAAAACTTGATGGAAGCTTTCAAAGCTCATGGGTTGCGCATGTCCATAAAAATGCACTTTTTGTGGTCCCACTTGGACTATTTTCCTGAAAACTGCGGGGATTATAGTGAGGAACAGGGTGAATGATTTCACCAAGATATCAAAATAATGGAAGAGGTACCAGGGGAACTGGGATATCAATATGCTGGTGTTTGAAGAGAGACATGCCCGAAGAAAAAAACAGATGGAAAGCCAAAAAAAACATTCCTTCCTCAAACTTTTTTCCATATTCATTGTATGAATAAAAGTATTTATTCACAGTTTTCATTTTTCACGAGTGTTCTTATAATATTACTCGTATCTACAGTGTTTAAGCTAAAAAAATCAATAAATTTGGGGATAAAATTGGACTTATAATAAATGGGCAATAGAGAAAAAACCTGACCTGATTGAGGAAAACCAATGTCATTTTCGAATTCAGCATGGTTGAATTATATAATGAGTTGAAAAAATCTTCGCAGCAGACAAAAAATTTCATATGCATACCAGTGTTATATTAATTCTATCACCATACAATTTATAAATGCAGTACCTACCAGTCCATGCAGGCAAGACAATTGTTTACTGCAAGATTTTCATAATTAGAAGTGTACTTTCTTTTCCTTCTCTCTAGCAAAGTGGTAAATGATTCTGATGAAATTTGAAGTACAGGCTAACTGGCTTTCATTTACAATGGTTCCCAGATCTGTCAGTTGGTCTTGGGCATTGGTGGACTGCAGATAATACTTTATCTGTTTAAGTTTGACTATGATGATCTCTATAAAATGTATATTCATTAATTATATTTCCTGTGTTATTTAATCAATTGCTTTATTAATATTTTTAGATTTTATCCCCCTCTTTCTGGGCCCCAGGGATTTATCCCAGCTTCCATGCCCTCTTGGCAGCTCTGGTTATCCTTTCACTTAAATATAATTTATTTGAGTTCCACCCTAGTAGGACTGATGATGATGATGGAAATAATGAAATGTTAGACCTACAGTTTAATGTGGAATCTGAGCTACACACCACCAGCCAGCATCTTAACCACTTAGGCCTCCAGGGGTACCCATTTATCTATCAACCAATTTTTTTTTATTGTGTGGAAGGATGAACCTGTAGCTGGGTTTTGCTGCACAATGCCTTCCATCACTAGGTCTCAGTCCCAGGGTTGATGGATTTGTAGTCAGTGATGCTAACTACTACACACTGAGGTTATACATTAGGGTGGTCCACTCTTATAGGGGTGGAATTTTTTTTTGTGATTTGTTTTTATTGCTGGGTTGTAACTTATGAGGATGGATGAGAAAACACCTCTGGGAAAGTTTTATTTGATTCAGTTAATTTGTAGGGGTAGCACATGACACTTGAAGTTTTGGTATAATCTGAAAATCACAGCAAAGTTAATCTTGGTGACAGTACATGACTATTAGGGTAACTAACAATTCCGAAATGAATTGATTAACAATTCCCTCTGCACCTCATTTGATCTTTGTTTTCTCACCCAGTTGCCAGGCTGACTTCAGTGGTTGAGGAAACTGCTTCCTGTAGTTAGCAACAACTTGCAGGAGATACTGCAGTTGTTCCTCATTCCTGGTGTGGCAGCCGTTGTATTCATTAATGAGAGCAACCCCCCTCTCTGCATGATCATTCACGACAGAGAGGTTTGCCACTGATTTCTTTGCTATTTGGTAATCAGGATCATTGTCCCAATCCCGCACCTCCTTCCTCAGGTATCCCACACCTGACCCCAGAGACAACAGCAGTCTTTTTGAGTTTGCTGTTGCTAGTGACTCAATTGAAGCCCCCTCAGCAACACCTTTCCTTCTCTTCTGGCAATCAGGCTTTCCTTCAACTTCCTCCATCGCCTTCACCATTGCTGTTTTAGTCTCTTCAGACACCTCAGGATCGAAAATCGCGAGGCCCACCATCTCCGAAAGATACCAAAGATGACTGCTGAGTTTTTTAATGCCACTTCTGAAATTTTGGGGTCATGGTATTCCCGAAGACTCTGCAGAAGACTGAGGTTGCTGTGAGGCGCAGCAGCAGCTATTGGCGCTGTCATCCATGCCTGCAGGTAGATGGAAACACCGAAGACACTGACATCCTTAAGACACTTTTGCTCTCGTGGAGTGAGGGCTGGGATTTGTCCCCTGAACAGCCACATCTTCAATGAATAGATCACCTTAGATAACCATCTGGCTTGGTGCATGGGGCCAGGTCGCTTGAAGGTGTAGTTGTCAATGCTCCCTCCCAAGAAAATGATGGACAGATCGAGGAATTCCTGATAGTCATCTCGAAAGGATTTTAAGGAGTGTTTTTCCTCAGCAAAGCAGAGAATCCAATCTCTAATGGGGGCCAAGAGTCGATGTACCTCTTCATCATCCCATCCCGTGCCGTATGTTCCTGTGTCGATGAAGGTCCATTTGCTCTGAAACCTGCTGAACAATGGAACATCAGGTCCACTCGTTGGGCCATAGCAAGCAGTGAAAACTCCACCGATCATCACTTCCATGATGTGATGACAGCAGGCAAAATGGAGAAGGTCTTTCTTCAACTTCTGCTCCAACAACACACACGCTCCATTCAAATGACCAGCATTGGAGGCAGTGGTGTCAAAACACATCCCCATGACAGATTCTTCGAGGCCCCAATCAGTCAATAATTCAAAAATTGTGCTGGCTTGGTGTTCTCCTGATCCAGTTGGTATTTTGGGGACTCCAAGGAGCTGAGATTGACTGGAAAAGGAGGAAATGAGCACAGGCAGCTGATCCACATGCGCATGGTCTCTGGTGTTGAGGAGGTCTGGAATAAGTTTTCCATCCCAGTTGATGATTGCAGGACTGGACTGAAAGGAAGCTTTTAGGCTACTGCAGATCATGATCCGATGTCGTTCTCTCTGCCGTTTGATGGAGGTCTGGGTGATGTTAAAATTCATTGGGCTGTGGCCAAGGCTCAATGCAGTCTGCTATTATGTAGGTTGCCATCCTGTCCGTAGTGTGTGTCCGATCTAGGGCAGCAGCTAGATTTGATGTTATCACATTCTTTACTCTTTTCACCTGTTTTGGAGGTCGCTTTCCACCTTTTGCCCATTCATCTTCGGTGGAGGATGACTCGTCAGTGACTGAGGATTCTGTTGAGGACACCAATACTGCTGTACCCAACGTTGATGCACCTTCATTGACTGCCTGCAATACAATCAAAGAAAATGGACAATTAGTGTTAACGAACAACCTAATCATTGCAATCAAATGAAAGTAGGAATTTGAAGAACAATCTCATCTTTCTCTTTCGCATCTCCTCCATCTTCCTGTGGGCAGCTTGTTTTTCTGTCTACTCCCACCATGCATCCCCATCTTCCAGGCTCTCGCTGGGCCAGCAAGAAGGCCTTGTCTTCTGGGTTTTTGATTAGAGACAAGGCATCAGCATGTGCCATATCAAATAGGTTCTGAAGTGTCTCCTTGAATCCCTCTTCGTTGTACACCTAAATATAAATAATAAATATATATATTATATATATGATAAATGTATTGACTATTGTATAGTATAATATGTCATACTCTCGAGAAACTATTTTATTGATCATCCAAATCACCTGCTTCTGGCTCCTCCTCATTCGTCCTTTTTTTATTTTGATCCAATCTTGGTGAAGGTCCAAGATCTTTTGGATTCCTTTGTATTTTTCCCTTGTCAGGATTTGAGCTTTGTTCCAAAATATTTCAAGTTGATCCCCACACTACTTGAGCACTTTCCTTCAACTCCTCCTTGAGATTAGTGTGGTGATGAAGGAAGCATGACAATACTTCTCCACGTGATGGTAATTTGCTTCCAAGAAGCTTGTCCTTCACTTTATCTCCTTCAAGGAGATAAAAGCAAGAGCTTCAAACTTATCATATATCCAACCACTAAACACAACCAATGAACACTACACCAATAATCTGTCAAGAAAAAGATGTATTACTGGAACTGGAACATAATATACAAGTAAATCTACTAGGTAGTGCAAAAGTGCAAAAATGAAGTACTGTGTGCTACCCCTAAAAAGTGATTGATTTGGGAAAAAATTGGCCAGAGGTGTTTTCTCATTCATCCTCAAGTTACTGCCCGGCAATACCAAAAATCAAAACTTCAATTTTATGGACCACCCTATTATACATATATATGTAAAACAACAATAATAATAACCTATATAGATCTTAGCTTCACAATTGTGTTAACTGTCTTAGTCCTTTGATCAGGCATCATATTGGTGTAACTATCTCATTTTTAAGTTAACTTCTACCTGTAAAGATTGAGGTTGATATTGCATCACTGCCGTGTTACAGTGCAGATTACATTGATACAAGTCAGTCATTGCCCATGAGGCTGCAAAATAATATAATGGTATTCACAAAATATTTTTTCTTAAGAAATATAAGGAAGATAGTGACCAAACTCTTCTTTATTTTCAGGAAAACTACTGCTATTAAAGAAAGGAAGGAAGGAATGCTAGATGCCTTTGCCATTAATCAGGAACTCAATGGTAAAAGGTCTGATAAAAGTATTTCATTAAGTAAATCTCGGGCAATGGAGTTTAAAGTATCTGACATTAAAAGTGAATGCACCACAAAAAGGAATAAACAAAATATTTCATATCTTGAAAATAAAATGTTTAAGCATTCTCAATGCAGTTATGAAACCAGCCACAAAGATAATCTGAAAATTCACTTACTGAAACATTCTAATAGAAAAATGTTAAAATGTTCTGAATGTAATTATGAAGCTAATCATAAAGGTACTTTAAAAATTCATCCGACAGCTTCTCTTCCAACTGCTTCCTCAGTGTTTGAATCTTCTCTTCGTACATTTCTCTCTTCATTCGAGAACACTCCTTCTTTCGTGTCTGGGCTTCTTTCCCATTTTCAACATAGAAATTTCGCCTTTCAAGTCTTCCACGACTTTGATACTGAGACACGTGTTGATCAACGTTCATCAAGTTCCTTTTGAGTGTCATCTTACTGACTTTTGCTCTGTTGGCGTACAGAAGTGTATTGAAGGTATCTTCAAGGGACATGGATGATTTGGTGATAGTTGCTATCATAACACTTCGGCAGTTTCCCCCTATGGAGTCCTTTAAAAGATGGGTCAGTTTGCTGTCCCTGTAGGGGATGTGTCCCTTCCCACCAGCCAATGGATTGATGCAGTTTCCTAATGCCAAAAGAGACTTGTTGATATTTGCCCCTTCTTGGAATCTAGCTCCTCTGAATCCAGTGACTGCCCCTCCTTCAGATCCCGCGAGATTGACCATGGACAATTTAGCGATGGTGACACTAGATTTAATGTTGGGGGAACGAGCTTGTTGCTGAACAAATACCTGAAACAAGGCATGAGAGAGAATTTGGCATTGGCATCTGTCGGGTGCTGCGAATGATTCAGATTTCCTTCTGCAAGAATTCTGAGTAGGTCATCAGCATCCTTGGGTTTGTGGAGGGTAAGCCCTGTGACGTGCACGTGTTGACCAGTTTCGTGCAAATTCAGAGGTTTGCCAGTGACGAGGAGATCTCACCATTTCGTTGTACACCTCCAGATAAGACACCAACTTCACAGATCTTCGTCTCCTCAACTTCTTCGATCTTCTTGTACAATTCCATCACAGTAAGGAGTGATCCTGGGGCAATTTTCATTCTTGATCATTGTGCGCGTTTTTCCTCAACCAGTTGCACCGTACACAAACACTGAACAATATATCCATTCAAAATGGTGTTCACAGTCTAGTCGTCGTTTCAAAGACTTCATTTGTTGAAGAGGGACCAAACACCCTCAGAGGGGGTACCAGGACACACTGGTCGGTGGAGGAAAAACTAGAAATACTGTGGTGTACCACCTATGCCACAAGTAAGCAGTTCCCGAAAAATGGAACTAGCAGGAGGTGCAGAGAAATGCTAACAAAGAGAGAAGTACTAGATAAGGAAAAACTTGAAAAAATCCTAGACTGTCGGTTCCACAGCATCGGTGCAAACATCAAATTAGGAAAATCAGAAATCACAAAGGGTGAAATAAAAAAGATCCAAAAAGAGGTAGAATAATATGTCCAAACTGTCCAAAAGGGTAGTGAGAACACCATGAGTGAGTGGACATGGACCCTGGAGAGAAATCTGTACCTGGTAGAAAGCCTGTATATAGGACAGATGATCCCAGAAAAAGAGGACAAGAGTGAACTCCTAAAATGGGCAATTGGAAGGAAGGAGTTTGATGAGAGTGACTACATGGTATACAGATTCCAGAAGCGGTACACAGACCATACAGTGGACTGGAAGAAAGTGATCAGGCAAAAACATCATCCTAAAGACAATCACTGAAAGAGGAACTGACCATGAGAGGAAACAGAGCCACATTACCAACACATGAAGAGGCACAGAAAACTAAAGAAAAGGCAATGCAGATAGTGCAGGAACAGCTGGTAATAACTGCTGACACCCTTGAAGAAATAAGAACAAGCAAAGGGACAGTAAGTAGAGGGAAGAAACAAACCAAAAAAAATAAGCTGGCTGAAACACCAGAAAGCCAAGCGCCAAGCGGAGCCCTCAATAAGAGAAAAACTGATAGAGACAGCCCCAGATACTATAGTTGAAGCACCACCTAAAGACAGTAAAGAAGTGGACAAGGATGCATGCCCAGGGTGGGCAGAGGAGGAGGTGGAAGTGGAAATGAACCACAGGCACACAAATATCGTGCCACACCCTCCCCCTCCACCAAGTGAACCATCAGATGATGAGGGAGATTCTACATCAGGACTAGGCAATGACAGTGCGGATGAGACAGAAGAGGAAGAGAAGGATCCTAATCCACAGAGAAGAAGACATAAACCAGGAACTGAAATGCAGAAGACCACTGCCCAAGCTGAGGAACACCCAGAAGGTCAGAAAATACAGAGATGGCAAACAAGGTACTACCTACAATAACACCCGAGGAGAGTAACCTTACAGAATTGAATAGGTTGTATTATGCAACAGCAGTCAGTGTAACAGAAATGGCAGGAGTAAAAATGCGCAAGCAGAACAGCCAGGAGCAAAACCAGGGAAGGAATAGGAATGAGAGGAAGCCAAGGTGGCAGCAGAGGCTAGAGAACAGAGTAGGTAACCTCAGGAAGGAGATCTCAATATTAACCACCCATATGAGGGGGGGAAATAAGATCTGAACTGGGAAGGAGGAAAGTAAATGTACTAATCCAAAGAGAGAGGCTGGACAATGAACAAAAGATCAGACGAAGCATTGCCACAAAAAAACTAGACCTGTCAGCAAAGGCAAAAAGATTGGCAAGATACATACGCTTGGACAAGGAAAAGAAACAAAATGAGATGTTTGAAGACAATCCAACAAAACTGTTTAGAGAATTAAAGAATGCCCAAATAAATGTAGAAAGACCCCCTGAAAAAGAACAAGTGGAGCACTTCTGGAAGAACATCTATGAGAATGAAGTCAACCATAATGATGGTGCAGTATGGATTGGAAGCCTTTACAACAGTGAAAAGGTGAGAAACATCTCAGAGATGGACATGGACAGAATAACTGTAAAAGAAGTTGAGGAAAAAATAAGAAAATGCAGCAACTGGAAAGCACCAGGACCAGACATGATTAAGAACTTCTGGTTGAAAAAGCTAACATCACTTAGTGGAAATTTAACGGGGTGCTTCAACAAAATAATAACAGCAGAAGAAGCAGCACCAGAATGGTTGATGAAAGGAAAAACAACAACACTGCCAAAGTCCCATGAGACCCAGAATCCAAGTGTCCCATAGTGTAGACCCTTATGGTACAAATGAGTTCGTCTTCAACGAATTGCGTTCTAACATTGAACCCAAAATTCCTTTGTTCTGACATCACAGAGCATGCATTCTTTCATACGTGCAGTAATCCGCAGTAACCCCATGTAATCCGCAGTAACCCCATGTAATCCGCAGTAACCCCATGAAATCCCAGTAATCCCAACCTAAATTATTAGATGCGAGGTGCATATGAAAATATGCACATCGCATGAATTCTTCTATCCCTCCGCGTCTCCATTATAGTCAGTGGTGGTTCCTCATATGGGCAATATGGGCAGCTGCACAGGGCGGCATTTGTGGAGGGGCGGCATGAGCGCCTGCAAAAAAAAAAATAAATAAAAAAAAATAAAATAAAATAAATAATAAAAGATCAATAAATATATTTTTATTAATAAAAAACCATCTATTGCATTTTCCATAAACCTTCCCATAAAAGACCTAAACAATGCAAAATGCTTCCAGATTAATATTATTGGGAATAAAGGCCCATACTTTAACATATGTAATGTTATTTTTCTGGGTTTGGTTAAATAGTGAAATGTGTATTATTTATTACAGAATGAATCTTCACACTAAGCCACTAAGGTCTCTCAAATAACCGCAAATGGATAAGAAGAGGTCAAAGCTATCAGGTGCTCAGTTTAGAAAAAAGAGGAAAGGAGGAGGAGAAACGAGCAAAAGATAAAGGTATAGAGCTATGTCATCTACTCTTCACTGCTATATTGCACTGCTATTTTGTGATATAGCTTTCTGAGTCATTTGAAGTGTACTATTATGTATATAATTAGCCATTAACCAAGGAGGTTGTATTATTCATTTGTTTCCTATTCTAAAAGTTTAATAAATTGTGCTTAATAACGTTAAATTAATTGTACTATTTTCTATTTCTATTTTCTATTTTCTATTTTACTATTTGCAGGGGCACTTTTGAAATATTTTGGAACACCCTCTGCCACTAGCCAGGATGAGAAGCCGTCTACTTCTGCCATTATTGAGGCTGAGGAGCCATCTACCTCCTCAGCCTCACATATGTCTCTACAAATGCAATCTGATCCTGAGGATGAAGACCCATTTGCTTCTACTTCTCCCGGCAGGACTCTTCAGGTGAGTTTGTGTGCACATATGTCTGTGTGTGTATGTGTGTGCATCCCTGCAAAGCATTTTGCAAACAGTTATAAATTATAATGCTATTATCACTGGGTATGTGTGGTGTTTCACCACCATAATTCCATAACACCACCACCATAACAGTGCTGTGAATAATGTATCTAACTTAGGTGTGTATACTAATGAGTAATGCTCTTGTTCTTTCTATTAGAAAGGCCTGGAGCAGAATTGCCTCATGAGGATGAGTCTCTGTCCACCGACCCTGCCAGTGGCGGTCCTAGCTTACATGACGCACTGGGGCGAACCTCACAACACACAACTGCCATCTAAAGCCTGACTCTTCTTACCTTCCTTGATGCAAAGTCATGAATTAAATCATCATATGAAATCTGCTCAGCAATTGTATGATTTATACTGATGATGGCCAGACTGGTAAGGCGTTCTTGTGACATAGTTGACATCAGGTAGGATTTGATGAGCTTCAGCTTTGAAAAGCTCCTCTCTGCTTCAGCAACAGTGACTGGAAGAGTAAGACCAATTCTGAGAGCAGTCCACAAATTTGGATATATTTCAGAGAGCTCCCTTTCATGGATAAATGTCAGCAGTTCAAGCAAGGATATGGTCTTTGATGGCATTTAGGCAAGTTCTTCAGCTCCTGTGCAAGCTCTCTGCCATCCAAGTCAGATTGTCCCTTAAAGTGTGGTGTAGTACTAAGGTTCACACATTGTTCTGTCAGCTCCTCAAATGTGAGATTTTGGAAATGTGTCAGCACTCCAAACTTCTCCCACAATTTCCAACGTGGAAAATCTTTCATGAATGGCTGATGTTGCAGCATCAACCACTGCATTGAAAAATGTCACCTCCAGCTTCTTCAAAGCATCAATCAAGGGCTCATCAGATGCTTCATAGGAGAAGTGCCGCTTTGTGGACCTCAGCCATTTTTGTTTTAACACAGCCTCCACATTCATTTGTTCACAGATATCTGTGGCTGCCATTTGTGCAGCCACAAAACCTGTTGCCCTGTAATTGCGGAGACCTCTGTTTTTTTAGGAGATTTACTGCAACATCAACGTGCATGCTAGGAGACTGCATCTGCTTGCTCACATGCTGAATTTGGCACAACAGGTCATGCCACACCACTGAACAAATGGCGAAGCGGTATGACCCAACCTCCTCTGACAGAGATTGAGCCTCGACCTTTATTACAGTGTCTTTGGTGTGGTCCCTCACCTCGATCAGTGCATCTCTCACTGCAGCTGCCTGATATCTCAGGGGCTCCACACACTTGATCTTGCTTTCCCACCTTGTATCAGACCACATCTTCAATGTGATGTTCACATGTTTTTTCAAAATGGCCCATCGTTGTGTGGAGGCTGAAAACAAGTTGTAAAGCTTCTGCAAGATGCAAAGTAACTTGTGGCATCAATAGATCCCTTAGCAGCATCGGCCACAAGCAAATTCAGAGAATGAGCCCCACATGGAACAAACAGAGCTCTGGGATTAATTTCTAGGAGCCTGGATTGAACACCCTTGTTTTTTCCCCTCATGTTGGCCCCGTTGTCGTATGATTGTTCTCTCCAGTCCATGAAAGGAACTTTTAGCTCCTCCATTCTCTTCAGAATCAGAGATGCCAAATGTTGACCAGTGGACTCCTCTGCCTCCAAAAACCCCATGAAATGTTCCTTATATGGGGCTTCCCCTCCAGTGACACAACCCGAATCACAACTGACAACTGTTCAGTGTGGCTGATATCTGGAGTGCAATCTAGAATTATTGAAAAAAACTTTGATTGTTTGATGTCGCTCACCATTGGTGAAATGGTCTTGCTGCTCGACAAATCAATGAGTTCGTTTTGTATGTGGTGGCCGACGTAGCTGGTGTGACTGGAGGTCCCTTTTGGACACGGTTAATGTGCTCTTGCATTATAGGATCAAATTGTGCCATCAGTTCAACTTCTTTCAGAAAATTGCCATTTGATGGTGAGAACAATTTTTCTGTATGTCCCCTTAGTGCCAAATTCCTAACTGCCAGAGAATGCACAATAGCAGTGAGACGTGTCAGCACCGCTCCATCTCAACTTCTCAGCCTCCAGAAGTGCCATCTCCTGCTTGTCAATGGTCTCCCCCTTTCTCATCCTCACTGCCAGTTCTTTCCAGATTTTCATAGAATTTAGGTGTTCTGAACTGTTGTCATGTGATGTGAGCAATGAGCTTGCATGCTTACAGTCCGAGAGTCCCAAACTTGTTAAATTTATTTTCCTCTTGGAAAATAATGTACAACAGAAACAGAAAAGGCTGTTGTTTTTTAAGGAATAGACCAACCAACTTCTGGTTATATTTTCCCCACTAACCAATGACTTCCTGAAGTATTGATGGTGGAAACTTCTTCCGTCACTGTCGTTTCTAGGGAATACAAAGTCAGATGGTACTTGACTTGGTCCCCTGGAAACCAGTTGTGTCCAAATTCTCTCAGTCAGAACTGAAGGCCAGTTAGCAGGGTCGGTGGACAGAGACTCATCCTCAGGAGGCGATTCTGCTCCAAGCCTTTCTAATAGAAAGAACAAGAGCATTACTCATTAGTATACACACCTAAGTTAGATAACACATTATTCACAGCACTTTGTTATGGTGGTGAAACACCACACATACCCAGTAACCCAGACCCAGTGATAATAACATTATAATTTATAACTGTTTGCAAAATGCTTTGCAGGGATACACATACACACACACGCACACACTCAGACATATGTGCACACAAACTCACCTGAAGAGTCCTGCTGGGGAGAAGTAGAAGCAAATGGGTCTTCATCCTCAGGATCAGACTGCATTTGTGGAGACATATGTGAGGCTGAGGAGGTAGATGGCTCCTCAGCCTCAATAATGGCAGAAGTAGACGGCTTCTCATCCTGGCTAGTGGCAGAGGGTGTTCCAAAATATTTCAAAAGTGCCCTGCAAATAGTAAAATAGAACATAACAGACCAATGCATGAATAGGCTAGTACAATTAATTTAACATGTTATTAAGCACAATTTATTAAACTTTTAGAATAGGAAACAAATGAATAATACAACCTCCTTGGTTAATGGCTAATTATATACATAATAGTACACTTCAAATGACTCAGAAAGCTATATCACAAAATAGCAGTGCAATATAGCAGTGAAGAGTAGATGACATAGCTCTATACCTTTATCTTTTGCTCGTTTCTCCTCTTTCCTCTTTTTTCTAAACTGAGCACCTGATAGCTTTGACCTCTTCTTATCCATTTGCAGTTATTTGACAGACCTTAGTGGCTTAGTGTGAAGATTCGTTCTGTAATAAATAATATACATTTCACTATTTAACCAAACCCAGAAAAATAACATTACATATGTTAAAGTATGGGCCTTTATTCCCAATAATATTAATCTGCAAGCATTTTGCATTGTTTAGGTCTTATGGGAAGGTTTATGGAAAATGCAATAGATGGTTTTTTATTAATAAAAATATATTTATTGATCTTTTATTATTTATTTTTTATTTTTATTTCTTTATTTATTTATTCTTTTTATTTTTATTTTTTTTGCAGGCGCTCATGCCGCCCCTCCACAAATGCCGCCCTGTGCGGCTGCCCATATGAGGAACCGCCACTGGACCCTGCTAACTGGCCTTCAGTTCTGACTGAGAGAATTCGGACACAACTGGTTTCCAGGCGACCAAGTCAAGTACCATCTGACTTTGTATTCCCTAGAAACGACAGTGACGGAAGAAGTTTCCACCATCAATACTTCAGGAAGTCATTGGTTAGTGGGGAAAATATAACCAAAAGTTGGTTGGTCTATTCCTTAAAAAACAACAGCCTTTTCTGTTTCTGTTGTACATTATTTTCCAAGAGGAAAATAAATTTAACAAGTTTGGGACTCTCGGACTGTAAGCATGCAAGCTCATTGCTCACATCACATGACAACAGTTCAGAACACCTAAATTCTATGAAAATCTGGAAAGAACTGGCAGTGAGGATGAGAAAGGGGGAGACCATTGACAAGCAGGAGATGGCACTTCTGGAGGCTGAGAAGTTGAGATGGAGCGGTGCTGACACGTCTCACTGCTATTGTGCATTCTCTGGCAGTTAGGAATTTGGGACTAAGGGGACATACAGAAAAATTGTTCTCACCATCAAATGGCAATTTTCTGAAAGAAGTTGAACTGATGGCACAATTTGATCCTATAATGCAAGAGCACATTAACCGTGTCCAAAAAGGGACCTCCAGTCACACCAGCTACCTCGGCCACCACATACAAAACGAACTCATTGATTTGTCGAGCAGCAAGACCATTTCACCAATGGTGAGCGACATCAAACAATCAGTTTTTTTCAATAATTCTAGATTGCACTCCAGATATCAGCCACACTGAACAGTTGTCAGTTGTGATTCGGGTTGTCACTGGAGGGAAAGCCCCATATAAAGGAACATTTCATGGGGTTTTTGGAGGCAGAGGAGTCCACTGGTCAACATTTGCCATCTCTGATTCTGAAGAGACTGGAGGAGCTAAAAGTTCCTTTCATGGACTGTAGAGGACAATCATACGACAATGGGGGCCAACATGAGGGGAAAAAACAAGGGTGTTCAATCCAGGCTCCTAGAAATTAATCCCAGAGCTCTGTTTGTTCCATGTGGGGCTCATTCTCTGAATTTGCTTGTGGCCGATGCTGCTGAGGGATCTATTGATGCCACAAGTTACTTTGGCATCTTGCAGAAGCTTTACAACTTGTTTTCAGCCTCCACACAACGATGGGCCATTTTGAAAAAACATGTGAACATCACATTGAAGATGTGGTCTGATACAAGGTGGGAAAGCAAGATCAAGAGTGTGGAGCCCCTGAGATATCAGGCAGCTGCAGTGAGAGATGCACTGATCGAGGTGAGGGACCACACCAAAGACTCTGTAATAAAGGTCGAGGCTCAATCTCTGTCAGAGGAGGTTGGGTCATACCGCTTCGCCATTTGTTCAGTGGTGTGGCATGACCTGTTGTGCCAAATTCAGCATGTGAGCAAGCAGATGCAGTCTCCTAGCATGCACGTTGATGTTGCAGTAAATCTCCTAAAAAAAAAGAGAGGTCTCCGCAATTACAGGGCAACAGGTTTTGTGGCTGCACAAATGGCAGCCACAGATATCTGTGAACAAATGAATGTGGAGGCTGTTGTAAAACAAAAACGGCTGAGGTCCACAAAGCGGCACTTCTCCTATGAAGCATCTGATGAGCCCTTGATTGATGCTTTGAAGAAGCTGGAGGTGACATTTTTCAATGCAGTGGTTGATGCTGCAACATCAGCCATTCAGGAAAGATTTTCCTCATTGGAAATTGTGGGAGAGAAGTTTGGAGTGCTGACACATTTCCAAAATCTCACATTTGAGGAGCTGACAGAACAATGTGTGAACCTTAGTACTACACTACACTTTAAGGGACAATCTGACTTGGATGGCAGAGAGCTTGCACAGGAGCTGAAGAACTTGCCTGACTTGCCATCAAAGACCATATCCTTGCTTGAACTGCTGACATTTATCCATGAAAGGGAGCTCTCTGAAATATATCCAAATTTGTGGACTGCTCTCAGAATTGGTCTTACTCTTCCAGTCACTGTTGCTGAAGCAGAGAGGAGCTTTTCAAAGCTGAAGCTCATCAAATCCTACCTGAGGTCAACTATGTCACAGGAACGCCTTACCGGTCTGGCCATCATCAGTATAAATCATACAATTGCTGAGCAGATTTCATATGATGATTTAATTCATGACTTTGCATCAAGGAAGGTAAGAAGAGTCAGGCTTTAGATGGCAGTTGTGCTGTGGTGCAATTTATTTTGTTTCTTGTTCAAAGTGTAGCATAATAATTACCCTCTCTTAAGTGTCTTATTCTATTTGTGATAGAGCATTTGTACAATTTAGAAATTTGATTCTCTAGTTTATTTATGGCAGTTGTGCAATTTAATGTGTTTTTCCTGTTCATAGTATCATAATTACATTCTCTTAAGTGAGTTATTCTATTTACGTGATGAAGGATTTGTAAAATTCAGAAATTTGAGTCTTTGTTTTGGTTCTGAAGTTCCAACAATTAGTCCAATAAAAAGTTATTTTGTGAAAGAGTTATGTCTGTCCTTTATTTTGGGGGGATTCGAATGTGTGTGTGTTGGCGAACAGGGGTGGGGGGCGCTGAAGGTGAGGTTCGCCCAGGGCGTCATGTAAGCTAGGACCGCCACTGATTATAGTCAGCATCACGCGATGCAAGGCAAGCGTCTATAAACACATCAGTTTTTTAGTTTTTTTTATTCTTAAATTTTCCTAAACTTGACCTATTCCCATAGATAAAGCATAATTGTGTCAACCTATGGACCACCTGACTTCCCCTAGCTCGACCTACTCGCATACCAAATTTCAGCTCTCTAACCCCTATTTCTCTTCCTAAAAAATCACGCAAATTAGTTATCTCAAACATGAGATTCATTTGCGCTCTATAATTTCCTTCGAAATCGATTCCCTTTTGTACTGGTTAGACCCTCCTTTCATGCTGCCCCTCTGGCGCCTCTGGATCCTACAATTATGCTTTATTATCAAAAGAAAACTGTAAACTCCGCGAAACCTATTTTGATCATGATTGGTTCGCCCCCGGAACTCTCCCGAAGTTCAATCTCCCAATCGAAGCTGTCAACTAAAGTCGCCTCCGCCTAAGTTTGAATATCGTAAACTATTATAGGCGCTTGCTGTTAGACTCCGCCCGTAAGAGGGTGACCCTTAGTTTACCTCGTCTCCGCCTCCCCCGAGGTTATAAAAACCCTGAGAGCGTCGGTAACGAGGTTCTTTGCTTTCCAACCATCTTCATACCACGCAAACACTGTGACTTAATTCTGTAAATTATTCGTGCAGTGGCACTACCCCTCCGGATCAAATTAGCTTCCATTTGATAATGGAACTTAACTTCAAATATATACATTGTGCTTTAGTTAACTTGTTCCCGATTTATCTGTGTCTTAAGTCTCACCTTAAGAGCTATATATATATATATATAGTCATTTTTTACGTAACTAAAGTTAATTTATTATTTAAATTTCATTTCATTTCATTTAATTTAATTTTTTACTATCAAAAGAATTATGTACCCAAAGTGAATTAATAAAGACTGTTAAATTGAGTTAGTCATTTCCATTCACCGCATAAACTCGATACAACCCCCGTACGGAAGCACTCGAAGGTAATCTTCCGAAACTTTACAACCAATTGATGTAAGAGTGGTCAGTGACATCCACACACATTTTTTTTGACAAGGCGCGAGCGCCGAGTGCATCCACTGGTGTCGACGTGAGACGCGACCCCTCCGAGGAGTTTTTCTTGGGAGTTCGTGTAACCCGAGAGTGACGTTGTCTATCATCCTTTGGATACAATTCCGACTCCAACCAAGGGGACTGCCCCCGGAACTCATAGTCCATCGTCGTCTTCTACAATTGAGCGGCCCATTCTGGGACATACCCCTCGACACAAGTAAATACAGACCAATAATGTGCTTGCCTACAAAATACTAACTGGAGTCATAGCTGACAGGATCTACAGCCATGCAGAAGAAAACAACAACATAAGCCCAGAACAAAAAGGATGCAGCAAAAAAACGTATGGGACAAAAGACCAGCTGCTAATCAACAGGGCTATATTGGAAAACAGCAGAAACAGAAATCTAAGCATGGCATGGATTGACTACAAAAAAGCGTATGACAGTGTGCCCCACTCCTGGGTAAAGGAAGTATTGAGACTATACAAGATCCATCCTACTATCAGGATCTTAGAAACAGCGATGACATGATGGGAAACAGACTTAACTCCATCACAGTAAGGGAACTTTAGAAGTGAACAATGTAAGAATCAAGAGGGATCTATCAAGGTGACTCCATATCCCCTCTGTTTGTATTTGTGCTAAACCCGCTCAGCCAACTAATCAACAACCAAAACAAAGGCTATGTACTGAGACCAAGGGAAAAAACAGCCCAAAAATATCGCATTTATTTTACATGGATGACCTAAAACTGTATTCCCCCAACAAAAGCGAGCTAACAGAAGAGGTCAGGGAGGTCAAAAAGTTCTCGGATGACATCCAGATGGAGTTTGGTCTTGATAAATGTGCCACTGTCACACTAAAGGAATACTCGGAGAATAAAGCTAATCCTAAAATCTCACCTAAACAGTAAGAATAAGATCCTGTCCATAAACTTACTGGCGGTACCTGTACTGTCATACAGTTTTGGCATTATTAACTGGACCCAGCAAGAAATCAACAAACTGGATACGATCACCAGGAAATTGCTCCATGCACATAAAATCATATATAAAAACCAATGCACACCAAGGTTATACCTGCCAAGGAGGGTTGGTGGATTAGGGCTTGCACTAATAGATCAAGCACACAAAGCCACAACAATAGGATTAGCACAGTACATAAAGGAAGGAGAGGGAAGGCTAGTGAGATTTGTAAGAGACCATGAACGTGAAAAGCCTCAAACAACATCACTCTCAAAAAAAGCAAATGACTATCTAGCAGATGCTGGCATAGGACCTGAACAGCTTGAAGACATCGCAGCTAAACCTCTCATGGAAAAAATAACCACCATCAAAAGAAGATATAAGAAAAGATCAGGAGAAGAACTGGGAAGAGCACAAGTTCAGCAAAGTATACAAAGAGGATGTGCTGAACAGAGTATATATAGAGGAGAAAACTGTGGAGTTCCTGGTAAGAGGGGCACTGAGACCAGAGGACGAATGACTGGTAATAGCAGCACAGGACCAGGCATTACGAACAAACTGGTTCAAAAAGAACATCGAGGGCAGAAATGAAAGCGAGATGTGGAGACTGCTCAAAGAGCCCAGAGACTGTAAGTCATATACTGTCTGGGTGTGAAGTACTCCTGCACAGAGGAAACTACACAGACAGACACAATGCAGTCTGCAAGCTAATCCACTTCAAGCTGTGTAGGAAATACGAAATAAGGCTAGAAACTGAAAAGCACTGGGAACATATTCCATAAGGAATAGAAGACTGTGACAAAGTGCTGCTCCTATACGATCACGAGATACCAATTGACATCAGGGTATCAGGATGCAGGCCAGACATAGTGGTGAGAGAGAAGGAGGGTAATAAGTGCCTATTGGTGGAGGTAGGAGTCCCTGCAGACTGGAATGTGGCAAACTGAAAGGGAAAAGGTATTAAAATAACAGACTCAAACATGAAATTAGGAGATGTGGAAACTGAGATCATCCCAATTGTAATAGGGGCAACAGGAGCGGTAAAGAAGTCCACAGTAGAGTTCCTGAACCAACTGCCCATAAATGTGACATCTGGAGAAATTGTAAGGGAGATATTAAGACACAGCACCTCCATCTTATGCCTAGTACTAGGCTGTACCTAGAAATTCCTTAGGGTTAAGGTTTAAACCTGGAAGCAAGAAACACACACCATTTGGAGTAGAAGGGAAAAAACTAAAAAAGTGAAATAGAAAAATGTTCAAATGTTCTGAATGCGATTATGAAAGTAACCATAAAGGTAATTTTAAAATTCATTTATTAAACCACTGGGGCAAAAATGTTCAAATGTTTTGAATGCAATTATGAAACCAATCACAAAGGTAATCTAAAAACTCACTCACTGACGCATCTGACATCAAACTAGGGAAATCAGATACATCAGAAGAAATAAAAAAGATAAAAAAAGAGGTAGAAGACTATGTCCAAGAGGGAAATGAGAACACCATGAGTTAGTGGACATGGATGCTGGAGAGATATCTGTACCTGTTAGAAAGCTTATATGTAGGACAGATGATCCTTGAAAAAGAAAATAAGAGTGAACTTGTAAAATGGGCAATTGAAAGGAAGGAGTTTGATGCGAATGACTACATGGTATACAGGTTCCAGAAAAGGTACACAGACTATATGGTGGACCATAAAAGAGTGATCAGGCAAAAACACCATATCCTAAAAACAATCGTGGAAAGGAAAACTGATCATGAGAAAAAACAAGAGCCACACTACCGTACCAACATAAAATAAGGCGCACAAAGTACAAAAAAATTGCAATTAGATTTGTACAAGAACAGTTGGCAATAACTGCTGACACCCTAGAAGAACTAAGAACAAGCGAAGGAACAACAGGTAAAGGAAAGAAACAAGCCTGTCAAAACATTAGAAAGCCAAATGAAAACCTCAATACATGAAGAAGCACCAATAGTAGAGAAAACAAAGATGATAATTCCAACTGCTGTAAAGAATACTACTACCAGAGACCACACAAAAGAAGTGGAGCATGATGGCTGCCCAAGGCAGGATGAGGAGGAGATGGACTGCTGGTACACAGACCCCCTCCCTCAAGTGAACCATCAGATGATGAGGGGGACTCTACATCAGGGTCAGACAATAATAGTATGAGAGAGATGAAAGAGGAAAGTGAGGAAGAGAAGAAAATGAAAAGGAGGATCCTGATCCACAGAAAAGAAGACATACGTCGGGAATTGAACCACAGAAGACAACTGCCCAAGCTGAAAAACACCTACAAGGTCAGAAAATATACATGACTAGCAAACAAAGTACTGCCTGCAGCCCTGCAATAACACCCCAGGAAAGTAACCTTACAGAGATAAACAGGTTATACTATGCAACAGCAGTTGGCATAACGGAGATGGCAGGAATGAACATACGCAAGCAGAACAACTAGGAACAAAACCAGGGAATGAATGGAAATGAGAGGAAGCCAAGGTGGCAGCAAAGACTAGGAGCAGAGTGAGTAAACTCAGGAAAGAGAACTCAATTCTAACTACCCATGTAAGGGGTGAAATAAACTCTGAAATGGGAAAGAGGAAGGTAAATGTGCAAATCCAAAAAGAAAAACTGGATAGTGAAAGAAAGATCATACAAAGCAGTGTGAGGAAAAAACTAGACATGTCAGCAAAAAGATTGGCAAGATATATATGCTTGGACAGAGAAAAGAAACAAAATGAGATGCTTGAAGATAACCCAATGAAACTAAATATTTAGAGAAAAAATGCCCAGATAGAAGTAGAAAGACTGCTGGAAAAAGAACAAGTGGAGCATTTCTGGAAGAACATATATGAAAATGAAGTCAACCATAATGATGGTGCAGAATGAATTGGGAGCCTTTACAATAGCGAAAAGGTGAGGAACATCTCAGATGAACATGGACAGAATAGCCATGAAAGAAGTTAAAGAAAAAAAACAGTAACTGGAAAGCACCAGGCCCAGATATGATTTAAGAATTTCTGGTTAAAAAAGCTACAGTAACATTACTAAGTGGAAAACTAACAAGGTGCTTCAACAAGACTGGTTGATGAAAGGAAAAACATTATTACTGCCAAAGTCCTGTGAAACCCAGAACCCAAGCAAATATAGACCAATAACATGCTTGCCAACAACCTACAAAATACTAACAGGAACCATAGTAGACAGGATCTACAGCCATGCAGAAGAAAACATCATCATAAGTCCAGAATAAAAAGGATGTAACAGAAAAATGTATGGGACAAAAGACCAACTGCTAATCAACAGGGCTATATTGAAGAACAATAGAAAGAAACAGAGAAACTTAAGCATGGCATGGATTGACTACAAAAAGGCATATGACAGTGTACCTTACTCATGGGTGAGGGAAGTGATGAGATTATACAAGATCCACCCCACCATCAGGGTCTTCTTAGAAACAGCTATGATACAATGGGAAATGGACCTAATTCACCATCACAGTAAGGGAACTTTAGAGGTGAATAATGTGAGAATCAAAAGGATCTACCAGGGTGATTTGATATCCCCTCTTTTGTTTGTACTGGCACTAAACCCACTTAGCCTTTGTTTAGGTTGTTTATTAGTTGGCTATGTGATGAGACCAAGAGAAAAGAGCAGCCCAAAAATATCTCGCTTGTTCTACATGCATGACCTAAAACTGTATGCCCCAAACAAAGGTGAGCTAACAGATGAGATCAGGGAGGTCAAAAAGTTCTCAAATGACATCCAGATGGAATTTGGTCTTGAGAAATTGAGAAATGTGCCACCATCACACTAAAGAAAAGCAAAAGGTGTGAGTCAGAAAACATCAGGGTGGACAATATTGTGATAGAAGAACTAGAGTGAGAGGCTACTTATAAATATCTGGGAATGGAAGAATTGGAAAAGATGGATAATGACATCATGAAAGAAAGACTGCAGAAAGAATACTTAAAAAGAATAAAACTAATCCTGAAATCCAACCTAAACAGTATAAAAAAGATCTTATTCATAAACTCACTGGCAGTACCTGTACTGTCATACAGTTTTGGCATAATCAATTGGACCCAACAAGAAATCAACAAACTGGATACAATCACCAGAAAAATGCTTCATGTGCATAAGATCATATATAAAAACCAATGCACACTAAAACTATACATGCCAAGGAGGGTTGGTGGATTAGGGCTTGTGCCTAATAGACCAAGTGCACAAAGCCACAACAATAGGATTAGCACAGTACATAAAGGAAGGAGAAGGAAGGCTAGTGAGATTTGTAAGAGACCATGAACATGAAAAGCCTTGAACAACATCACTTTCAAAGAAGGCAAATGATTACTTAGTGGACACTGGCATAAGACCTGAACAGTTTGAATACATTGCAAATAAACCTCATGGAAAAGATAAGCACCACTAAAAGAAGGTATAACAGGAAAAGATCAGAAGAACTGGGAAGAGCACAAATTCAACAAAGTATACAAAGAGGAGGTGCTAAACAGAGTTTACATAGAGAGGGATAAAACCGTGGAGTTCCTGGTAAGAGGGTCACTGAGACCAGAAAATGAATGGCTGGTGGTGGCAGCACAAGACCAGGCACTATGGACAAACTGGTTCAAAAGAATTAGTGAGGGTAAAAATGAGAGAGATGTGCAGACTGTGAGTCACATACTCTCTGGATGTGAAGTACTCTTACACAGGAAACTATACAGACAGACACAATGCAGTCTGTAAGCTAATCCACTTCAAGCTGTGTAAAAAATATGAAATAGGGCTAGAAACAGAAAAGCATTGGGAACATATTCCACAAGGAATAGAAGACAATGATAAAGTGCTGCTTCTATATGATCATGAGACACCAATGAACATTAGCGTAGCAGGATGTAGACCATGTATAGTAGTGAGAGAAAAGGAAAGTAACAAATCCCTCATGGTGGAAGTTGGAGGCCCCAATGGATGGAAATATTGCGAACTATGAAAAGGAAAATATTAAAATATGAAGAATGGAGATCATTCTAATAGTCGTAGAAGCAATAAAAAAACTACAGAAAGATACCTTGATCAACTATGTACAAGAATAACATTTGGAGAGATCTTAAGGCACAGTATTTCTGTACTCCAGCTGGTCCTGGAATGTATCTAAAAATTCTCAAGGGTTAAGGTTTAACCCTGGAATAGAAGAAGGAAGAAAACCCTTGGGGTAGGGAAGTGGTACAAGATAGCATCCTGCACAAAGGGCACTGCTTGTGCTAGTTGTACTAGCTTGCAGTTTATAAACTACCAAGAAAAAGTGATGTCATGCATATAATTCCCATGGAAGGTATGAAAAACTCTGTAGGGTTATGGGTTGATTGATGTTAACTTGGCAATCTGGTAAAAATTTCTGCCAGATCTTGGTGCCAAGTTGATGACAAAGACCCTACATCTTTTCATTAAAAAATTGTTTATGGAGGTCTTCAAAAGACCTTAAGTATTTTTTTTTGGTTAATGTTAAATTTATTTGCTTTGGTATATTAGTGCTGCCTAATGGTAAAAAAGGAAACTACCATACCTTATTATTTTGTTGGATCTCACTTCTGGTTGTAGGGCACGTGGATTGCCTATCGCACATCTCTCTCGAAGTAGGTGATAGGGTTATGCAATGAGTTTAGTCCATCTAATTAATACAGGCAATTCACTATGCCTAAATACCTGAAGAAATAGGCCTATTTAGTATGGCAGGAGATATAGGTTCCCATGCCCCCCCCCCCCCCCCCCCCCCTAAATTCCGAAATGATTTTTAGCACCCCTAGGACATCTACTTAAAGAATTTTTGTTGCCAGCGGGAAAAAATGCCCCACGGAGTCCTAATTAGCATATTTCCAAGATGGCTGCCATCCGCATCCATTAAAATGCTAAGTGTCATATGTCAGTAACTTCCCTACTCTTCTCCGCGATCTCCCAGGCGCTACCCCGGCCTGACACGTGGCATTTCGCTGCCTCTCTGGCCGAGATTTTCTCGTCCCTGGGGATCCCCCCACCCTCTATTCTGCCGTTCTCCTTCGATCTGTCGCCCCCCCTGGCGGACCACCCCTATCTGCCGTTGCCAGGCGCTCCGTGGCCTGCGTAAGGAGTCTCTTCCTGCCGTCCTCCGGTCTTCTTTTCTGGCCCATCTTCCCGTCCATTCGGACGACGTTCCCGTCTACACCGACGGCTCGCGCTCCCCTGCAGGTGTCGCGGCCGCCGTCTTCTCCGTCATTGTCACCTACCTCCCGGGGTATCCCCCTGCCGGTTCAGGCCTCCATCTTTTCCGCGGAGCTCTTTGCCCTTCTGGAAGCCCTCCGTCTGGTATCGGGTTGTTCGCGGTCCTCCTGTACCATTTTTTCGGACTCGCTGAGCGCCCTTCAGGCGCTCGAGCGCTATGATTCCCCGGACCCCCTCGTACGCCTTATTCAACAGGAGTACCATGTCCTGCACACCATTCACCGGATCCGGGTCACCTTCTGCTGGGTTCCCGCCCATGTTGGTGTTTCCGGTAATGAGGCGGCGGACCGCTTAGCCCGGTCCGCCGCCTCGCTGCCTCCCCTCCCCCGCCCGCTCCCCTTCTCAGACTATGTGCAGGTCTTTCGTTCCTTTTACGATCGCATGTGGCAACAGTCCTGGACGATGCCACCGGAAATAAACTCTGGTCCATCCGCCCCCGTCTGTCATATTGGGTGTCCTCTTTCCACCGCTCCAGACACAAAGAGGTCGTCCTTGCGCGGCTTCGCATCGGCCATACGCGCCTCACGCACGGCTATCTTATGTTCCGGCAGGAGGCTCCTCGTTGCGCCTCCTGCCAGTCGCCCCTCACCGTCTCTCACATCCTTGTGGAATGCCCCACCCTGTTCGTCAGTACGTCGTCGCGCTTTTCCGTTCCTTTCTGATTTCCCCCTCCCCGAACGTTTACGCCTTATGCTCGCTGAGAGCCCTCTCTTCTCGCTTGACCGTCTTTTCCTCTTCCTCTCCCAATCTCGCATCCTATCTGAGCTTTAGGTGGCTTCTCACCTGTAGTCCGCTGTTCTCCCTTTTCTAGTGCCTTTTCTCCGTCTCCGTTTCTCTTTCTCGTATTCCGCCTCGCCATGATATCCGCTACCATATAGCGGGAAATGGCGGTAAACGCCCCAATACAAAAAAAAAAAAAAAAAGTCAGTAAATAATGAGCTGATTTTGACGATCTTGGTGTTGATATTATGGTTTTCTGAGGTGCTGAATCGATTTCCGAGGTTCCAAAATGATTGGAGGTCAAGGTCATTTTGTTAAAAAATCTTTTCATTTTCTGACATGCATTATTTTTGACCCAGCTCCCATAGATATGGTGATAAAAGCTTCCTTATTGCTTTAGAAATTTCCCACATTATCCCAACTAATAAATCAATTTTAAAAATTGTGATATAGCATTTTAATTTTGAGTTATGGCTCAATACTTGACCCTACCCCCTAGGTTTTGGATATGGACTGAAAATTATGGAAATCTGAAAATATAGCCAGAGATGCAAACTTAGTCTATATTTATGTTTTTAGTCATGAAATCGATTGTTGGTGGTTTAGAAGCAATTAGAGGTCATGATCATGCTCCAAGGGCATGAGTCAAGATCATTTTGTTAAAGAATCGCTTCATTTTTCATTTTCCGACATGCATTATTTTTGACCCAGCTCCCATAGATATGGTGATAGAAGCTTATTTATTGCTTTGAAAACTTTTCATATTATCCCAACTAACAAGACAATTTGAGGTCAATGTCATGGGGTTAAGGTCATTTTCAAGATCATAGGATGTGTCAATTAGGGACACTTAGCGCATTGACCTCCGTGCATGTGATGACAATTTGTGACTATAATAACTCCTGAACCAGACATCACAGAAAGACAACTGAGCTCTTTTATATTTATTATTTTATATGAATTATCTATTATAAGTGACATTGTAGCAAAGTCTGAGTCATCCTCAGCATCCATGAGATCATCATCTATCTCCATAGCCTCCTCTGGATACGACTCAGCATCTTCACATTCTTGCTGGCCCTCATCATTTTCAGCATCATGTGTCCAACAGGTCAATGAGTGATGGGGTCAGGACCTGTTGGTTGTCTATGACCTGGGTCTTCAGCAGCTCCTTCACAACATTGTATACTGCATTGTGAGCAGCAGTCTTCTGAGCTTGCTCTGTGTCAGACTCATCCTTCTTCTCCAGCTTCTGTTTATGATTGTGGTAGTCACAAAAGAAGTGGTGGTAACAAAAGCATGGTAGTGAGCCTCAGCTGCAGAGAGATCCATGACCTTGACTTTACGGTACAGACGGCTGTTTCCGAGAGCTTCTGCCATAGGTTCGATTTTCTTCCATCCTGACTCCTCCTTCCAAGCTGTAAAGCTGCGAGTTGGCCTCTGAGTCTTGCCATTCACTTTGATTTCATTCTTCTCACAGAAAATGCATTCATCTGGTGGAAATTTGTCAGGATCAGCATCTGCAGATTTCTGCTTGCGAGGAGTGGGGTTCCTCTGTGATGTTGATGGGGCAGTTGAAGCATCAGCAGATGGATTCTTCAATCGATCCATGTTCATTGTGAAGTCTTGGTAACAGTGCCTGTGGTAACTAGTTCTCTCCAAATAGAGACCATCTAGAGCTTCTGGCAGCAGATCACATACAGCTTTCATATGATGGGAGAATCAAGTGGCTCAGCCAGTCTTCTATCACGGATCTCAAGTAAATATAACAACTTCTCTGATGGCACACATTTGACAGAACTGAAACAGGTGAAGGGATTATCATCAGGTACTTTGGGGGTGTGCAACATGCAAGTGGAGGTAAGACACTTCTGTTTCACAGAGGGTTCAGGCGCATCTAAACTGTGTTCACTTTTCCTCTTCTTTTTCACCATGGTTAATTAAGCTTGACTGTCCACCATCACTATTGCTAAGCTGGTATTAGTTCGCTATACAGAGAGTTATATGATATAGTCTCTGCATATCACCAGAATCAAGCATTCACTGTTGAAGCAGCATGCACCTTCACCAATAGATCTAGAAAAAGAGAAGTATACATATAAATATCAATACACGTATACATATAATAATACAAATAATATAAGAAAAGTTTTTAAAGCAATAAGTAAGCTATCACCATATCTATGGGAGCTGGGTCAAAAATAATGCATGTCAGAAAATGAAAAATGAAGCGATTTTTTTAACAAAATGACCTTGACTCATGCCCTTGGAGCATGACCATGACCTCTAATTGCTTCTAAACCACCAACAATCGATTTCATGACCCTAAAAACATAAATATAGACTAAGTTTGCATCCTTGGCTATATTTTCAGATTTCCATAATTTTTGGTCCATATCCAAAACCTAGGGGGTGGGGTCAAGTACTGAGCCATAACTCAAAATTAAAGCGCTATATCACAATTTTTAAAATTGATTTATTAGTTTGGATAATGTGGGAAATTTCTAAAACAATAAGGAAGCTTCTATCACCATATCTATGGGAGCTGGATCAAAAATAATGCATGTTGGAAAATGAAAATGAAGCGATTTTTTAACAAATGACCTTCACCTGAATCATGTGACCTTGACCTCCAATCATTTTGAAACCTCGGAAATTGATTCAGCACCTCAGAAAACCATAATATTGACACCAAGATCATCAAAATTGGCTCATTAGTTACTGACATATGACACTTAGCGTTTTAATGGATGCGAATGGCAGCCATCTTGGAAATATGCTAATTAGGACCCTGTGGGACATTTTTTCCCACTGGCAACAAAAATTCTTTAAGTAGATGTCCTAGGGGTGCTAAAAATCATTTTGGAATTTAGTTTTAGGGGGGGGGGGGGGCCTGTTCAAAAATCAACTTCTTATTTTCATAGGTTTCTGTACATTTTCCCATGCTTTTTGACCTGAAAAGCCAAAAATCACAACTATTTTGACCTAGGATGTTGGGAAGTATTGCCGCATGGAGCTTTAAATTTTCTGCCTTGAAATCGGCCAAAGTGCCAATTCCTTCCGGGGTCCCTTGAATTATGTTTTGCACTTTAACTTTTGATCTAAACAAGATAGAGCAACAAATTAGGTATCAAATGAAAGAGCATAAAATTAATAAATAATAATAATAAAAATAAATTAATAATAAAAATAAATAAATAATTAATAAAAATAAATAAATAATAATTAATAATAAATAATAATTAATAATAATAATTATCTATCATTTTTCAGGAAACAACAAACTCAATCAGAATCTAGAAAACCATCTACAAGTTACAACTTCACAATGGCATTAAGCAAGGAGCTCCGTGGGTGCTGTAGTGAATAACTTTATTATTTTACTTTCTCTTCATTATTTACGCTTCTTTCTACTCTATCTATTCTCTATCGGCTCTTTATTTCATTTATCACTTTCTTTCTCTACACTCTTTTTGCCGTATCGTATAAAGTTTCCGGTAGCCACGCCGACCTAGACTCTGAAAGTCCGTTACAAAACAAAGGGGGAAGGGGGGTATATTAATACTCTTTTTTAACACTTGTGAACGTTTTATTAATTCCGAAAATGGTTTAGTTAAGTTAGGGGTATGCAAGTATGAAATTTCTATTATAATAATTTAGGTCGGAGAGGACACACAATAATTAATTTTACGTTACATCGTCAACTTACGCGTACGCGCCTGCCTCAAGACTGACTCCCTTATGGGTAGCCGCTCTTTGTCGGCCTCTTCAGGACTGCCAACTCTACCCATTTTAAACAATTTAAATCTAACAAACATACTTTTTCGTAATTTCATAATTATTAGTAAATGATTTACATTAAACATTATCTTATTTAATTAAACAGAAATTAATATTCTTAACTAAGCATTACTACACTCGCATCACCCCCTTGAAAATAAGTTTTTCCATTAGTAAAACTTATTAATATCGTTTAACAATGTTAATAAATTTATTCAACAAATTTATATATTTTCAATTTTTTTTTTTTTTTTTTTCTTTAACAATTCAGAGTTGAGATAGACAAGAAATAATTAGAATGACAAATTCCACACATTTTTTATCATTATAAAAACCGAAAACTTTATAATTTTCACATTTGCATAAAATAACATTTCACTCTAATAATTAAATTACAACCTGTAACTAATCTATACATGCCAAAAAAAATAACGGAAAATTTTCTTACAGTGGCTACACAAATCTCAAGTTCACAATCTATTCCCGCGATTTCTCATCAACGATCGCTTTACATTTGAAAACATTATTTGTATAGTTATACAGTTACTATCAGGGCAACATAGAAAAAATATAAAAAGTTTACATAAAATACTGACCAAGAGCGCACATACTATTTCACGAAAAACACAACAATATGGGCAATAATCGCACCCTTTCACTTATAATTTCATTACATAAATCAGTACATCAATTTGCTGGACGTTGTTTAGATGACACTCCGCACGCTGACAACGGATTTCAATTTTCAATCGCAGCTCTCCTGCTCACTTCGCTAGAATGCAAGGGATTGCATCAATCAACATGCAACAGGGCAGCACGCTATAATGGTTCCGCTCTCTCTCCAATGGCGAAAAAAAAAAAAGAGACGTCCAATTCTAAAAGGATCAGGGGGGGAGATATCTGAAAGCGGGACCACGCGCTGGAATTGGACGGAATTTGCAATTCTAGAAGTCGATGAAGAAACTCGCCTTGTCTCATCTCCACTTTTGTCGGTGAACGCTGCTCTTCCTACGTCCAGCTGAAAGACTCTTCTACTGGCAACAATCAAACGATGACTCCGCCGTAGGCCGTTTCCCAACGAACCTACTGTATGTCTGTATGGACAGTACAGTCGTAGGCACCCGTTCAAGCTCTCGTGGCTTGTCTACCGCGTGCTGCAACACATATTTAGCGAAGCATTCGAGCAGCGTGACCAGCTACTGCCCGAAAAATACCAGTAGACCATCTTCGATCGAAACTTTCGTGTGCCAAGACCCTGCACACGTAAATTTCTCTTCTCTTCCGAAACTGTCCTGCGCCAACTGCATGCGCATTCGGTTCCTCTCTTCTCTCTCTTCTCTTCCGAAACCATCCTGCGCCAAGTCCCTGCGCAGTCTGGGTTCTTCTCTCTCTCTCTCTCTCATTGGTGATCGATCACCTATCCGGTCGACTAAACTCACTTGATGGAACTCGGATTCAACTTGGTTGACCCCAAACGAGCCTTTGAAATTTTGAAAAAAAAAGTTTATTCGAAACGTGTTTCTGCACTGCTTATCATTTCATATTTAATTTATCGAATTTTCTCGACAGTTCACTTCGAAATACTAACTACACATTTGCTCTGGCCAAATTCACGGAAAAAAAAATTACACATCTCAAAATTTCGCAAAAATTTAATCAAATCTAGCTACCAATAAGGTCACTTATGGCAGTTACAGCAGAGAAGATAAAAAAAGTCATAAAACGCAAAAAAATTGTACAGTATAAATATAAAAGCGCCCATACATAGTAACTGTTAGTATAATTTAAGAATATTATTGTTCAAACTATCGTCAGAAATCACCTCAATACCTCTAAATACAAAAGACAAAAATGAACCCCAGAAACTTCATGTCATCCATTCTCTGACAATCATGAACCCTCTTGCTTTGAGGAGGAGCACAAAGACGCCACAAAAACGTTACTGGCTATCTAGAAGGCTCCATTTCCGAGTGTACACTTGAGTCAATGTTTCAAATGCATTAGTTAACCCCGACTGAAGGTTTAAACAATAATAATTTTCTAAACAGTTATTAAAAAGTAAAAAAAATTTAAATATTACTACCAAAAATATTTTAATACAGTAATTCCAACTTGAAACGTCAAATTTCATACGAATTGAACTCGCAATTAGCAAATTACATCTGAGATACAACTCTCTCCTTCAACAGAAACCCCAGTATGGTTTGCAAATCACAAAAATCTCAGTAATTTATCGTTTCCAAGTGAAACTACAAATTTGCATATTATACTAAATAAGAATAGATCATATGCACTCAAAAAATACATAACCTACTGTAAACAAAAAAAACATTGCATAATTAAGAGCGGTCGCTTTGTTTGTAAGCGAACCTCTATATCCCTAACCGAATGAACTTGCATTATATCCTAACATAATTTCGTAATATTTTCCATGCAAACGCTCGAACTAAAAAAAAGACATTTTTCATTTCTAATACCCAAATTAAAATATCAAATTAAAACATCCTTTTTAGAATACAATCTAAATTTGAACTAAAAATTTTACCATTGTCATTGAACTGGAAAGAAAAATAAAAATCGGCCTACCTATACAAATAAAATTGATTATTGAATGAATTTATAAAACGTAAAGAAAATATATGAAAAGAATTTCCTACACAAATTTCTGTAATTCAAAAAAATTATAATATCGAGATTTAGTAAAATATGTATACCTTAACTCACATAGGTTCCCAAAAAAAAATAAAATTTACTGCGCACTTTTAGACCTATAATTAATAAATTCAATGTTATGCGCGGAAAGAACAATTTAGAATTTATGCATAACATTTGTGCTTATTAAAGAAAAATCCTATGCTTATTTATGTTAAACCAATTAAAATTTTGTTAAATAACTAAGAATTTACTACTCAATAGACATACCGTAGTAACGGTTAATCTCCGAACAATATTTTACGATAGGCCTACAAGAAATTCTTTAGTACAATACAATAGCCATTTTACCAAATATGTCGGAATTGTCGTGAAATGAACGAAAGGAACAGAGAGGAAAAAAAATAGATAATCAGCTTACCTACCAAATTTTATGAGTATATAAATATATATAATTATATATATAACTAATAAATACGTATAAGTTAATAAGTAAGTATATAATTAATGAGTATATAAAAAATAAAAAAAAAAAAATTTCACAACACAATTTCTCTATTTCAGTTAAACGAATTCTGCTTATTTTGAAATTTAACACAATCCTATACGGCGACTTATAATCTGACAAATTTAATATGTTTAAGATTACCTTTCGACTGTCAATTAACTGTAACTTAACCTATATAGCGCGAAGCGAGCGAAGCAAAAAGCCCGTAAATCTATATAAACAAAATAATCCTATTATTATATACAAGCAATCGAAATATAATCAAAAATCTGCTAATGAAACCCAGAAAATTTTCATGTTCATGAAATGTTTACTATATATGTTTTAGAATCGGTACAATTTTCGCTAAAACATTTTGAAAGGACCATATAAAATGTGTATCAACTGTATTTAAACTAACAATTTACTTACGTACAAATTTTTTCTATATTAATCGTTATTATTATATACAATTACTACTAATTCCAAAAGTTTTAAACAAAAAGTAAAAAGGTAAGCTGAAACAGGCATACAGTGGAAGAGACGAAAAAAAAGAAAAATTGAGTCTTCAGGCAGCACGATAATTTTCAAAACTATGCCCTCTCCAACCGAATGAACGAAATTTAACGTAATAATGACTCGCAATATTGAGTCGGACAAGTTTTTCTACCGACTCTAACGACTAAAATAATTTTGAGTCACTAGACTGCGAAAAGCAACGGAACCGTACGATAAAATGGAACAAACGAACATTTCAGAATCCAACGAACTCCCACGAAAAGAAAGAAAAAAAAAAAAAATTTTTAGGCGCGAAGTTTGTCAGGACGCTATCAGGATGCGAAGGCGATGCGCCATTTGAATTTATTACAATGAATTTTAAGGAATGAAAATCGAAATTTGCCTGCAAACGGGATAAACTTTGCATTTAGATATTTTAATAATCGAAATAAAATATTCATTAACGCTATTGGCTAATATACCGGGTTTGAAGAATTTTAATCGAAATACTAGTCACGTGGGTAAGCCTCACAAAATATGATGTAAGAGACCGCTCGCCACCAGATGTAGTGAATAGTTTTATTATTTACTTTCTTTATTTACGCTTCTTTCTACTTTACTATCTATTCTCTATCGGCTCTTTATTTCATTTATCACTTTTTCTCTACACTCTTTTTGCCGTATCGTATAAAGTTCCGGTAGCCACGCCGACCTGACTCTGAAACCGTTACAAAACAAAGGGGGAAGGGGGGGGTATATTAATACTCTTTTTAACACTTGTGAACGTTTTATTAATTCCGAAAATGGTTTAGTTAAGTTAGGGGTATGCGAGTATGAAATTTCTATTATAATAATTTAGGTCGGAGAGGAACACACAATTAATTAATTTTACGTTACATTTCGTCAACTTACGCGTAACGCGCCTGCCTCAAGACTGACTCCCTTATGGGTAGCCGGCTCTTTGTCGGCCTCTATTCAGGACTGCCATCTCTCCCCATTTTAAACAATTTAAATCTAACAAACATACTTTTTCGTAATTTCATAATTATTAGTAAATGATTTACATTAAACATTATCTTATTTAATTAAACAGAAATTAATATTCTTAACTAAGCATTACTACAGCGCACAGTTGATATCTCAGAACCTCCACGTACTGTCCACAGGCAGGTGTCAACTGGGCCATCTACCAGATCTCTCGCTGAAACTTTCCTGGTTGGATACCCTTCAGCTTTTATCAGTGGTTCCCAGCTTCCCACCAACAGACAGGCGTTCCAGTATTTCCTTAATCTTCAGAATTTACCGGAAAATGCAGGGAGGCCCATGGTTCAAGACCTTGCATATGAAACAGTTGAATCTATCATCCCATTCTGGCAGATGGCTAGGATCAAGACAATGACCAAGTACAACGCAATGAAGCTCTTCATGAAACTACATGAGAAACATCGTGCTCTGGTGAAAAGCAAAGGAAGAGCAAGTAACCCTGGAGGAAAAAGAGGAGCATTTGTGCTGGAATTAGACAGCCTGTTCGATATAGGAGCTCCAGATGCAATCCAGGAAATACAGAACAACAGACTGTTATCCAGAGAGAAGAAAGATGAGGATATCAGGTTCTACGAAGACCAAAAGACTGAGAGGAAAGGTCATATGTCTGGTCATGACAAGATTTTTGAGACAAGATCCCTGCAGCAAGCAGCGAGGAATGAAAGACTGCAGCATAGACAAGAACAAGGTAAAACTAATTACTTTGAACGTTACAAAAAGTTTTAAGTTTTACTCCATTGCTATATTTAGCATGTACTTAACAATTACTGTCTTAACATGTTGTACTATTTTACAGCTGCAGCAGAACAAGAGGCAGTTGTTCATGTGGATGACATTACCTGGGGTGACTCAACTGACAACGACGCTAACACAGAGGACATGGATTACCATCAGCCTCGTCCTGGATGTTCTCTCCATCAAGACACTGTGACTAGTGTGACTTTGACGTTTCCAAGGAAGGTCATGGAATGTGATGTCATCTGCAATACAGCTGATCGTCTTGGTTTATCAGACAATCAAGTTACTGCCATGGTTTCTGCCACCTTGAAAGCTGGAGGGGCTGATCTGGATAACTTCGTCATCTCAACAACACGTCGCAACAGAATGCTGTCCAGGTATAATATCAGCCAGAGTCACATGTCCAAGTTTTGTGAAAAAAAACCACAGTACACTGCCTTACACTGGGATGGAAAGTTGCTCAAATATGTCTTGGGCAGTGAACCTGGAAGTACCTCAGAGACTTTAGCTGTGCTAGTGTCTGGTCCACCTTCATACACTGAAGGAAAGTTATTGGGAGTACCTGTCATCGACAATTCTTCTGGCACAGCTCAGGCTGAGGCTTCAATGGATTTACTGGAGACATGGGAACTTACGGATAATGTTACTGCCCTTGTTTTTGACACTACATCCAGTAACAGTGGAGTTCACAGAGGAGCTGCCAAACTGCTAGAGAAAATGCTGAACAAGTGTGTTTTATCTGGCCTGTCGACATCACATCCTGGAAATCCTAGTAGAAGCTGTTTGGGAAGGTGAAGGGGCCAGATAATCCCTGGTTTGAGCATCTGAAGGATGTTTGGACGGACTTGTCCAAGGAAAACCCAAAGATGCTGGCTATCAACAGCAAATGGCTGAAGGAAAAGAACAGTGAAGAAATACTCCAAAACATTCTAACAGCAGAAAGGCTTCCAAGAGCCGACTACAGAGAAATGGCTGAACTGACAGTCATTGTTTTTGGAGGAACGCCGCCTCGAGGTATTCACTGGAGTCGACCAGGCGCCATTCATCAGGCCAGATGGATGGCCAGAAACCTGTACTCCATGAAAATGCTGATGTTTGCAGATCAACTTGAGTACGACGAAGACACTGTATCAAAGCTGGAAAGACTCAACACCTTCCTTGCGCTGTTCTACACTCCTGTATGGATGATGTCAATGTCTGCTGCAGATGCTCCCGTGAATGATCTAAGCAGTGGTGGGCGCGGTACCAAAATTTGGGGGTGCGTTACGCGGTACTGCGGTACCTCAGCATGCCCAGTGCGTTACGCGGTACTGCGGTACTTTTTCAGGTCCCCCTGGTGCGTTCCGCGGTACTGCGGTACTGCACACAAGAACAACACAAGTAATAGCACATATTTTCAGAAATTGCATATCGGCGATTTCGCACCTGAACTTTCTGCCATAATGGCTAAAAATCGATCTTTGTCACAGAAATGTAACACACGTGCAACCGGCTCAAAAGCAAGCACTGCACTGAGGCGTTGTGATAGGATGGCAACGTAACATGTTCTGAACGAAAACTTAACGTGTCTAGAGTTAGGCTGATGCAACACACGCAGCATTCGTCTTACTGTACTCCTGTAATAAGGTTTACTTCAAAAAAAGTGTTAATTTTTTGAAAAGTCGTGTTTGTCGGTACCGCGGAAAGTACCGCGGGAAATTTGAATGAGGTAGCGGTACTGCTGTACTTTCAGCGATCCTTTGCGGTACTGCGTTATGCGGTACCGGTTTGGTAGTGCGGTAGTACCGCAGTACCGCAAAAAATACCGCAAGTGCCCAGCTTTGGATCTAAGTCTAATCCAGGACATGTTGAAGTACAAGAAAACTGACCCAGAGCTTGCTGATGCAGTACTTACTAAGATGGAAAACCACAAATGGTACCTGACGCAGGAAGTCGTGCCATTTGCCCTGTTCAGCAGTAGATTGAGTGACACATTGAAGCACGACATTGCTGCCCAGTTACATGCCACTGAGAAGCCAGACAGCTTCAGAACAGGAAAGCCTCTATTCCAGTGTGTCACAGCTAAGACCACCCTGGTTGATCTCATTGGCCCAGAATCACATTTCCTGCTGGACACACTGAACATTGGATCCGAGTGGCTTCTGGAACCTGTCACGTCTTGGCCACAGAATGAGGACTACAGAAAAGCGTTGGGCTATGTTAAGAATCTGAAAGTGGTGAATGACATTGCTGAACGTGGTGTCAAGATGATGAGCGACTTTGCAAATGTCATAACAGATGCCAAGCAAAGGGACTATCTCCTTCAAGCTGTGGAGTTCAACAGACGCCGCTTTGACAGCTTCAAGACACACACTCTCAACAACTGACTGTGTAAATGTCATTATGAAATTAATCATGTAATGCTTTCACTTCTTGATCGATTAGACTTGACAAAATGTTAATCTCAAATTTGTGTCATGAATAAGGCGCCTTGTCTGCCTTGAGTGTGAGAAAACGAATTTTGTGATATTTCTGAAATCTTTGTATGTACCAATGTGCCATTTCTTGTTCCAAGACTATCATAATTGTATAAGTTAGAAAGGATTAAAAACACTTTAATTTGGTGCCTATTTTGTTGCTCTATCTTGTTTAGATAAAAAGTTATAGTGCAAAACATGATTCAAGGGACCCCGGAACTGGTGCTTTTGGCCGATTTCAAGGCAGAAAACTTAAAGCTCCATGCGGCAATGCTTCCCAACAACCTAGGTCAAAATGGTTGTGATTTTCGGCCTTTTCAGGTCAAAAAGCATGGGAAAAAGTACAGAAACCTATGAAAATAAGAAAAAGTTGATTTTTGAACAGGGCTAGGGGGGGGGGGGTGCATGGGAACCTATATCTCCTGCTATACTAATGCTTTTGTGTTATTAGTTTTTCACTCAGAACTTGTAGGAAGATTAAACACAGCTTCCTTGCCTACAGCAATGCTTGTCACTGAACAGCTCTGAGATGCTAAGTCTTTGTCTTGAATTCACTTACTTTGCAAACAAAGTCCCCAGATGTCTAATTTTTTTATTTGTTATTTCTCCTCCAGTAATTTTCTTGAGTCAACAATAGAAAACTTTGATACAAAAAGTACATTTTTTGTGTTTTGTAGGTCCAGTGCCTACATATTTGGTTCTACATATGCCAATGTTTTCCATTCCCAATAGGCTTTACCACTCCCGAGGCAATTTTGTATTTATTTAATACAATGAATTAATTTGTATTTAATTATTATGAAATAAAGATACCATATATGGTACTATATTGTAGTGTATAAACTTTGGTTTGAATTAGGCTTTGTTATGAACTATAATGTAAAGTGTATGATAGGCATGTATAGTTTTTCCATAGGAGGATAACTGAATGATATGTGGAAGGATAAATAGAAATGTTGTGTAACACTGAGACTATTCATGAAATTTTCCCAAAAAAGCAGGTGAAAAAAAGCTTGTTCAAAAAATGTGAAAATATATGTATATTTTTTTAATAAACCAAAATTCTTCTAGCATGGAAAAATGATTTAAAAATTAATGTTTATTTAAATTTTATAGTTTTATCACCACTGCAATTCTAAAATTAATCTCTTGTACTAAAGTCATTGTGTATGGTTGTAAAGTACTGTAAAAGACCAGCAACTTAGCCTAAAACAGATACAATAAGGTTCCCTATTTTTGGTATCATTGGGACTAACTGCTAGTGATGAGTCGTTTTTTATTGTCGTTTTTTTTTTTTTGTAGTTTTTTTTTGTTTAAAACGAAGATAGTCTTTTTTTTTTTTTAATTGTTTTAAACTTATTCCATATTTTTCTTCCTTTAATCTAATAAGTATATTAGTATTACCTATAATTTACTATACTACCATGCTTATACGGTTATACCTAGTATATATAGTCATCTTTTAGAAAAACTGAATCACGCAAAAAGTATATAATAAAGGAAAAACAAACCCTCATTTTTTATATGTAAAGGGTGTCAGGAAATGATTGCCCCCCCCCCCCTTGTACAGAAGAAACTGAAAGAAATAGAAAAAAACAGACAAAACCACGCGAAAGAGCGTTTAATTTTGAATAAAAAACACTTGTTTTAATATCGGGTGTTGCCCCCATTTGCAGCTCTGACGGCCATTAATCGACGGGGGTATGATCCCAGAAGTGTCTCAAAGTGTCTGAATCATTCAAAATAGATGATGCCATGGTTTCTGTGGGGAAAAAAATGGTAAGAATTAAAATCACAGGAATAGAATATAATGGTTTTTTTCAGATTTTAACGCTCTTTCAAGTGGTCTCGCCGGTTTTTATCTATCTCTTCTAGTTTTTGCTCTACAGGGGGGGGGGGGGGGCAATCATTTCCTGACACCCCTATATATATTTTTTAACTAGAACATAAAACATTCTTCCTCGTTTCAAACAATATACATAATTGTGATTGGCAAGAGTACCAGTATATATATTCCAGATTGAAAAAAAAAATATTCACCTGTTTTTGAACCTTTTTGTTAACCTAATGTTGTTTAACCTTCATTTCCATGGAAGAATCATCACTTGATTGGGTAGAGCATATAAGTTTCAATATCACAGGTACTGGTATAATATACATAATAAAAAATACATAATACTGGTATAAAACTATATATATAATTGTGATTGGCAAGAATACCAGTAATATATATATACTGTACATGTGAGTATGCGTGCGTGTGTATGGAGTATATAATAGATATAAATATGTGTATATAAGTATTTATGTATATATTGGTATATATGCAGAGATGGGCAAGATCACCAACTTTGGTGATCTTGAAGATCAAGATCAGATCACCAGAAAAATGTGATCTTCAAGATCACTTTTCAAGATCACTTTTATATGAATTGAAGAAAGTTGTACTCTTGTAGAGTAAACAAAAACAAATTATTTTGTTAATCACTCCTGAAAAGTATCACTCCTAATACTCCCCTGGGGGCTGAGGCAATACAAGCATCGCATCCTACCCATGTCACCTGATCTAAACCACGGGGATTGACGATTCCCTTTTCAGTTTTTCAGGTGGTAAACTTAAAACTTAGTATTATCATAACTTATCAGCAAAGAAAAAACTATTAAATGACCTACATATAGTTTTTAGTTCTATTTTTCTCAATTCTCATTTCACCAGGTCCATAACCCATATCAATGAATGGTCAGCATATATAAGTAAACATTTTTTACATAGAATTTAATTTTAGTTTTACTGCAGTACGCAATTACTGACAATATAAGGGTAAAAACAGCAAGTTAAGAGTGTTAATTTAATGTTCAACCGCTGTAAACATTTGCTTTCAGCAAAACCAATTGTTCAAAGTTACCATCCGAGAGACGACTTCGTTTGGGGCTATGAACCATGCCAGCAAACGAAAACAACCGTTCCACTGGTGCAGAGGAAGGTAGCGTGGTGTTATACCTCTTGAAGATGATCTTTATAGCAGGATACCTATCTAAAGAGTCGAGTGCCTTACTGTTGTCCTGCAAATAATTGAGGACTTCCAAGTCTTCCTTGTTGTTAGGAGCAGAGAATGAGCCGTCCATAGTTCTGAAGAAATCGTCTTCAGATGATGAGTGAGTTCACCGAACTATTACCACTGCTGTCAGAATTACAATTTCTTACAGCCATTTGCAGCTTGTCTTTTACTTGAGACTTGATTGCTTCATGATCGCCGAAATTAGACCCTTGCAACAATGATATCCATGTAAGTTTGAGATACTGAGGCCAAAACGGCATCAGTTACCTCGGGGCTCAACGACAAAAAATGACCAAATCTGGCATTGAAGCCAGAGACGACTGCTGCCAGTAATGGCATGCAGTGTCTCAAGCGCAGGTCGTTTGTTGGATAGGCTCCAATCTTGCGAGGGCATCTTGAGTCACTAGGACTGTTGGAAGAAGACAACCGTAGTAGCATTCTTTCTCTGCCTGTAATTTGTTGAGGGCTGCTGCAATTGGTTTTAGAACAGACAAATATTCTGAAATAAATTCCAATTCATTGTCTTTGAGGATGGGTAGATTCAGTTCTTCAAGAGCTACATTCACGTCGTTCTTATGTTTATATATTTGGCTTAATGAGTCGTACATTGAGTTCCATCGGGTGACGCATGGGTACCTAAGTTGGACGCCAGTTATTTCCTGTATTTTTTCTGCTGACTTGGGTTTACCAGCAGCATTCCACAGCGCCGAACATTTTCCCATTGCAGAATGCTTTATCTTCTTTAGTCCAGGTGAATTCAGTCATTTATCTGCATCAGTTGTTGCTACCAAGTTCAATGTGTGGGAGGCACATCGAATATGGGATGATAGTTTCACTGACTCCTCTCCATGCTCTCCTGAATGTTCAGGAAAGTTGCTGATGATAACCTCTTCATCTGAATCTTTTTCATCATCTTCATCTGCATCATCTTCATCATCTGCATCATCTTCATCAATGTCGTCAGTACGATTCTGAACACGAACACCGAACTCTTTAAAGCATTTCACCATGTTCGATGCATTGTCGGTGACTGTAGATACAACTTTTCTATAAGATAAACCATGCTCCGAGTTGATCCTGTCCAATATTCCAGCAATTTTATCAAAGCTGTGTGTTCCACGAAATCTTCGGCATGCCAGTGCAGCTGATCCTCGCGACAAGTCGTCATTGATCTGTAATGTAAGAATATAAAATCAATGTTTGTATGAACATTTTTTTAAGCTTAATTTAATAATATTGGTAAGACACGCACCAGCTAAACTGCGCCACCAAACATTGAAGAGAAGAACTATGTGATATAAAGGAGGCAATTCAGCGATGAGTCGCCTACCATACCACCACATCAGTGACCCATCCCATAAGAGCGAAATGTGGAAGAGTCCATATTCACAGCCTGTGAATATGGACTCTTCCACATTTTGCTGTGAATCTGACAGATGACAGAATCAGTGAATTAGTGTGAAATTACTGTGAATCACAGCAAAATGAAGACTCACCAAATTAATGAATGAGGAACACATGTCGAATAATTGAAAAGATTATACTATAAGTCTATCAGACTATCAGTCTATCAGTCTATCACCAATGGTCAATTTATCAATTATATAAAATAATACACTAAATCAATAGCATACCAATGCGCAGTGACTCCCATGAAACTGCGGTGATTAGTTGACCATATGTCGCATGTAACACACACATGGTCAACTGCTGCCAGTTTTGCTTGTATGTCTTCCTTCATTGTACTGGTTGTTGTTGCAAGAGATCTAGCCAGGGTGCGTCTAGATGGCACCTGAACAGCCGGGTTGACGTCTGAAAAAAATATTTAAAAATTAAAACAAATACAATAGATTAGCTATGGAAAAAATATCAAATATTTAGCTAGGCTAGCGATAGTCTAATGTTCATACAAATAATATGATTAATTATTTTAATCAGATATTAGCTATGGAAAAATAGCAAAATATTTGAGTTATACTAACATGAAAGAAGATCCTTAAATTCATGTAGTTCAAATAGGCTCAATGGTAGGAGCCCATTAGCCACAAGCGAGAGAATCTTCTTTTCAAGGATATCCTTGCATATTGGTGGTCCTGGTTTTTGCTTGGAAATGTGGAACATGCTTAGTGTTGACTGCTTGGCAATTTTGGCAGGGCCAGCATTGCTGCCGCTGGCATCTTCTTTAGCTGGACGCTTGCGAGATTTCTTTTCCGATTCATATTCACCCAAAAGATCCGAATGTAGTTTCTGCACAAGAAAATAAATTATTATCATGCGGAGAGACTTCTTGAACACCTTGTATAATATTTATCAGAGTATCAAACTTCTAGTTGAAATTAATACTTAAGATTCTAAAATTTTGTTATCTTTAACAAATTATTTTCACCATGATCAGTGCATTTTTATCCTATGTTAAATTGAAAGCCGAATTTCGTCCTTCAGTAACTAAATAGGAGAAATTACAGACATGGATCAGACAGAGAAAGACAGATACACCTGGCGTTTTATTATAGTTGGATATCGGCAGTTTTTAATGTAGTTACTAGTCCATAATCTATTAATATCTGAAGAGCACAATATATTCAAATGGACGTCTATGTAAATGTAGCATTAGTCTTGTATGGCACCAGTCACTTAAAATATGACTTGAACCATTATGTTAATGTTGCTACTTACTACTTAGTTACTAAGTAGTACTAACCCTGAGGTGCCTCAGAAGATTGCTTGTTGAGTCGAGGCCAGCAGACAGAATTGTAGTTTTCTTTGTACACTGCCTACAAATAACTTTGATACTGTTTCCAGTTTTTTCGACAACTTGAAAATATTTTCCGTTCAATAGCACAGATTGATCCTTATTACCAACATTATCTAAATATATTGAATACTGTTCTGGTGACAACCTAGAATATTTGGTTCCTTGGGAGCCTGTTGAAGTTGTAAAATTGCACTCATTATTAAAAAATTCAATCTGTAAATAAAATATGTTTAGAATTAATTTATTATGAATACGGACCTATAGGCTATATTTTATGCCTATATATAATATATTAATAGAATACTTTTAACATAATTGCACAGTAAATTACACTTTTTACGAGCCTAAATTCCACAGCAACTACACCTTCCATGAGCCCACGCATGACGCAAGTCACCCAACTAACAGAAAACATAAACAGTCGGTGTTGAACAAAGTTGCCACCAGATGTCGCTTGGACAAAAAACAAATGACATTCGCAAGCGGCATATTTAAGAATCTGAAATTAAAAGTGATCTTGAAGTCTAAAGTGATCTTCAAGATCACAAGAAATAAAGTGATCTTAGATCAAGATCACCATAATAAAAGTGATGATCAAGATCAGATCACGATCTTGATCTTCAAGATCACGATCTGATCTTGAAGATCAAGATCGTGCCCATCTCTGTATATGGGTGTATGTGTATGTATATATATGGATGGTTTCGGGGGGGGGGGGGGGGAAATATGTCATCGCGGGTCTAAAGGATAGTTAAGTGGGAGATTCAAAATCCGAGGTATGGATGGGAGAGTCCTGGAAAGGTTGGACAATGGGCAGTCAGCTCCCAGCCAGTGTTCTCGCAAGTTTAACGGATCTCAAGATACAAGACTTTCAGTGCAAGAAAGAGGCCAGTTTTTTTCTGTAAATAGGCTGAAAAGGACATTCTATACTGGTACCATATGGCCTATTTATTATTATTTATTTATAATATATATCATTGCAAAAGTATACCTTATAATTAACTTGGCAATATCTATATTAATTATTAAAAAAAACAAAAAACAATAAAAAAAAAAAAAGTGACCAAAAAAAAACATGGGACATATAAAAAAAAACGGTTTTTTAACATCACTACTAACTGCCCACTGGAAAGTGGCACACCAAATATGAGGGACATCCAGACCCTTTGCTCCCAAACAGAATTAATTGAGGTTTTGTAAAATTATTAGGGGACATTACTGTTGATTTAAATAGTACAGTTGTCCCTTGACATTCGCGAGGGTTACGTTCCAAATGCGGTCGCGAATGTCAAATTTTCGTGAATACTTGATGCCCCCCTATATAATGATGGTGATGACTGAGTTTTTGCCGTACAGTACGATGAGATGATAAATATTGATGAGAAGAGGGTACTGTATGGCATGATGAAGCTACTGGAGATCAAGAAGGGGTGGATCATCGACATCTTCATCCGAGTCATATGGCGATAATGGAGGAGAAGGCGGCGTTGTAGGCTCGGTGGGCATTGCTGCTTTGCTCTGACTGGTGGCAGTGGTGGTGGGAGCCGGGGTCGGACAGGCGTGAAATACATGGTGATCTCTGTTTGCTTCTCTCTCCTTTTCATTTCATCAAAAATGCTTCATCGTCGTCTTCCGCTTCGTTGGCTGATTTTGTCAATTCACGCAAGTCCTCATCAGTGAGCTCTGCTGCATTCGCATTGATTAACTCCTCCTCCTCATCCCCCTCCATGTTGGCAAAGCCCTCACCACCGACTTGCTTTGCAATGCTCACAATGTCGTCGATGATCTTCTCACCAAACACACGATAATGAACATGATAATGGAGGACCTTGCCGATAGTCAAAGTTCGCGAATGTCAAGGGACACATGTATTATGAATGAATATAGTATGTGAAATGTTAGAAGTACTATTATTTGGCAAGAAATAATGTCATATACATAACACAATACATGTACAGTATTGGACAGTTATCTTTTTTTGTGGAATTTTATGCAAAATGAGCTACAGTATGCATTAGACTGGCCCAAAAAAACTTATATTTGAAAAGTAAAAGTCTAACCCCCTAAAATTGTTACCACCATCATAATATACTTGCACACTAAATTTCAACAATATCTATGCACTTTTGACGGTGCTGACAGCCTCTTGTATTTTTCATTTATTGCGAAAATATCAATTGCTGGTAAAATTACTTTAAGAAATACTGTAATTTGTAGTAAAAGATATTGTGTGCAAACCATACCTATTCACACACTTGTGGATTGTGCTCCACATGTTACACAATGTTACACTGTTGAGTAGAAACATGTCTTTTGACCTGATGTCATTGGCTACAGAGGAAAGTGGGAGGGTCACTGTTCATGTCAGTATTGTTTAAGATGCAGTGAGAGATTGATGTGCAAGTGTTTTCTCTTAATATTTGCAGATTTTATCCTTCACCATGTCTGATTCAATTGTAACAAGAAGAAAAACTGAAATATAGCTGATTGGACAGCCAATTGACACAATTGGCAGTAAGAAGCTTCCATCCAATGCAGATGTACTACATCAGCTTTTCTGTCTCTCAAACAGTAAGAAAACATTGAAAGAAGCATCCAATATAGTTTATGCTGAAATTTTTGAGATTTGGGACAAGGCAAAAATACCCACCAGAGCCAAACAGCATGTACTAACGAAAATTCAGAAAATGTATGAGAACTTCAGATCACTTCAAAAATCAAAATCAAATTAAAAAAGAAACTGAATTCCAAGATAGTTTAGATAACCTTTTTGATATACCTCACGCAAATGCTTTACAAATGATGTCAAATGAGGAAGATAGATCATTCCTACATGCTGAAAGAGAAAAAGGGAGGTGAGGTTACATGACTGATAATGATGATAAACTGGTCACTAAGCAAATGCGAAAATGGAAAAAGAGATGAAAGAAATGCTGCATTAAAGCCGAGGCATTGCGAAAGAAACTGTCATCAGCTGCAGTTCAGTTCAGTAATAGCAGTTCAAGCAGTAGTATTGATGAGCAACCAGAGCCAGGCACATTGTACACTCCTGAAATGACATCCAAACCTTCAAGCAGCACAATATCAAATAAGTGTAAGTGCATTGTAACACTTGATCTGGCAATGGCATTAGATTGAACAAAAATAAGTGATTGTAGTGCTGTTATGGTGCTTTCAGCTGCTGCAACTTCTCTTGGACATGACATTGACAATGTTGTTTTGGGCAGAAGTACTCTACAGGTGATGAAAAAATAGATAGGCTACCTATTCTTGTATCTAGTGGAGGAAAGTCTAAGCTTCTAGCAGTACCCAAACTTGTTTCTGGAGAAGGCGGAAAAATTGCAGAAGCAGTTCTAGAATGCTTAGATGATTGGAATTTGCGCGAATGTATTCAAGCAATGTATTTTGATACTACTGCTAGCAATACTGGCAAAAAAAAAGGCGCTTGCATGATAATCGAAAGTAAGCTTGATAGAAAACTCCTTTCTTTGGCTTGTCACCACCATATTAATGAAATTGTGATATCAGACGTCTTCCAGAAGTGTTAGTGATTCAACGGGACCGGATATATTACTTTTCAAATGTTTCAAGATTTCCTGGAAACAAATGGATGATAAAAGAGATGAAGCTGCCAATACAAACATGCCATGGAAAGCAGAAATCCTCAAACCATGCAAAGAGCAGCTTGCCAGAAGTCACCCAAGAGTGGATTATCGCGAACTTCTTGAATTATCAATTATTTATTTAGGCGGTGTTCTATCAGGAGTAGTACATTTTCGTCAACCTGGGACTTTACATCGTGCTAGGTGGATGTTGCGAGTGATTTATGCCATCAAAGTTGTATTGTTTCGCTTGCAGTTCAACCTGACAAAACAGGAACTGAGTGCAATGGAATGCTTCTCTCACTATGCTGTCTGCTTTTATGTGCCAAAATGGTTTGCGGCTCCTATCACATCTTTTGCACCAAGAACCTATTTGGAGTATCTAGAAGAGCTTCAGCAATATGATGATAAGGAACTTTCAGCAATAGCTAGCAAAGCACTATGCCATCACCTCTGGTATCTAAATGAAGAACTTTTGTTGCTTGCCTTTTTTGATGATATTACTTTGCAAGTAAAACGGCAGATGGTTCAGAAATACCAGAAAAATGAATTGCTTTTGACCACACTCATGATGACCAACCAGAGAAAAGTCTGGTGGACTTTGTCACAAGCTCAAGTCACTCCTTTGCTAAATTGTCCCTTCAATTGACATTTCTCAAAGTAGATCCTGCAGAATGGGATAACAGGGACGACTATAAATTAGCTAAGGAATATGTTAAAACAATGAATGTTGTAAATGATAATGCAGAGAGAGCAGTCTCATTAATTCAGAGTTTCAGCAGTCATCTTGCAAAAAATGAAGAACAACTGCAGTACCTTCTTCATGTCATGGAAAAATACCGAGAGCAGTTTCCAGAGGCAAAGAAATCAATGATAAAGACAGGAAGCACATCAACCTTATGAGTTAACATTAAAAAAGTGGATTAGGCCTATTGGAGATACCACTTAAAAAAAATGCACCAGTTGTAGTTACTTCCTGGATGGTGCAGAAAAACTACACATTTCAGAGTCTGTTGGCACTACTAAATATTATGGAATCCGGCTGAAACTTCACTCAAAACTTCCTATCGACACGCATAACAAATTCCAGGGGTGAGACTTAAGAAAAGAAGAAAAATTATTTTTCACCCCTACGAGCCTGGGCTGGTTTAGTATGCATGTCATAAATTATTATTAACTCTGGGAGACATATTGTTAAAGACTGTTGCAAATACTTAGAAACTTATAATTAAACATATGGTTTGCTCTGCACTGGATGCTAGCTGAACAAAATTGGAGGATCACTGCATTTTTTGTGGTCATGTGACATGTTAATCTGCTTGGTTGATAGCTGCACTGAATACACAACCTATGTGCTGAATTTAGAAAACAATAGGGAAACAGGGGTTGCACTAAAAATCAGGAGTACAGGCTGTTAGGTGCAGTAAAGATGGGGAATCTTACTACATGTTTATTGATTAATAATAAATGAATACATAAGTAAATTGGAGATTATTATGTAAATGTAACTTGCATTTTTAAAAAAAAATAATAATAATAATAATAAAGATGTATGTTTTGTGTCCTGGGGAGATTCATTGTCGCAGTTGGCTAGGGTTCTTTTTTTTTTTTATAACTGTATCTGCAGAGAATTATATAAAAAGAAAATGAAAAGGGTCTTGTCCAATTCTAGCCTAATTAGCTAAACAAAGAATTTTTTGAACATTTGCTTAAAATGTACCTATTCTTTTATCATTTTCATAAATGTTTATTAAAATTGAAGGAATTTTTTGTTTGAAAACACATGGTAGTTTAAATCAATCCACCATGCAAAGAAATAGATTTAGAAAGATCCTGGAGCAGGGGTATGTTAAAGGCAGGGCACTTAGGGCACATGCCCTGGGCCCTGCACTCTAGAGCAGAGAATCTGCTTATTATATAAAATTAGATCAGATTTTGTGTCATTAAATATAGGTTTTTGGAAAGTGGAAATACATCAAGAAAAAACTGAAAATGGTTGGAAAATAACATTATTATTGCACTTTTATTATTACATATAGGTAATAGCTGATCCTGCTGATGAATTGCTGTTTTTACACTTTACACTGATTTTCCTCCATGTTTTTTTATTTTCCTTACTTGATTATCCTTTCAAGTTTCAACACTATTTCTTATGTATAATCAGTGTTGGTGTGCTAAATAAAGTGAGGGAACACATTTTGAAAGTGTTACTCAGATGTGGGGGGGGGGGACAATGGCGAGTGCAGTGAACCCATACAGCTGGGCACTGGGAGAAATCTTTTGAAATCTGACCAGTTTCAGGGATATTTATTTTGAGGCCATATGCACTGGATATTAGGATATATTCCAAGGTTGAAGATGCAATATTTCCAGTGTCATTATATATATAACATCCAGTACGATCAATAAAAATAGCTCACAACTGGAATGATTAACTAAAAAAAGTTAACTGGTATGCCATGGTGACTGTTTCACCAGATATAGGCTATTCAAGAGGCTAACACCACTTACACCACACACATCAGCACATGGATGGAGTAAGCAACACAATAGTAGGTTTGTATCTTAATTTGGTTGGTGAATGTTTAAACCAGAGGTTTGTTCCCAGCCCTTTTCAACTTGTTTACCAACTGACATTTTTGTGGACAAATCATATATGTGCATAATTGTACCCATAATAATGTAAATAATGGTGATGTGTGGTTTATCATGATTCCACAGTCTCAAAACAATACAATTTAAAAATAATTTATTTAGGCTTACCTTGAACTTTTGCACTCCTGGAGAAATGATTAACAGAATTTCCAAACTGGGTCCACAGTGAGTTCCTTGGACTTGGCTACTCTTGTTTGAGTATCAGTTGCTGAATGATGACACCTAAGCCATTTGTGTACATAGTTGTCTGGTTTCCAGGTTTGAATCGGAGGACCGTGAACTTTAATGAACATGAGAGTTCTCACATGGTTGATTAACAGCCTAGACCTCGTTTCTGTCATGATAAGGTTCATGCTGCTAAAGCCTCATTTGCATTCAGAAGAACTGCATGGGATTACTTTTGAACATCTAATTAAAGGCTTCAGATCTGGTGGAATATGTCACCCACAGTTGTCTAGAAAGTCTCTGCATGCTGTGATTGTTTTTGAAAATGGCAATCTAAAACATTTGTAAAGGGACTCTCTTTTATTTTCTCCAAAGCTTGGATTTATCTTTGCTGGCCACTCATTGATTTCTAAGCAGTGGCGGTCCTAGCTTACATGACGCCCTGGGCGAACCTCACCTTCAGCGCCCCCCCCCCCTGTTCGCCAACACACACACATTCGAATCCCCCCAAAATAAAGGACAGACATAACTCTTTCACAAAATAACTTTTTATTGGACTAATTGTTGGAACTTCAGAACCAAAACAAAGACTCAAATTTCTGAATTTTACAAATCCTTCATCACGTAAATAGAATAACTCACTTAAGAGAATGTAATTATGATACTATGAACAGGAAAAATACAAATTAAATTGCACAACTGCCATAAATAAACTAGAGAATCAAATTTCTAAATTGTACAAATGCTCTATCACATAAATAGAATAAGACACTTAAGAGAGGGTAATTATTATGCTACACTTTGAACAAGAAACAAAATAAATTGCACCACAGCACAACTGCCATCTAAAGCCTGACTCTTCTTACCTTCCTTGATGCAAAGTCATTGATCTTTTATTATTTATTTTATTTTATTTTTTATTTTTATTTATTTCTTTATTTATTTATTCTTATTTTTATTTTTATTTTTTTTGCAGGCGCTCATGCCGCCCCTCCACAAATGCCGCCCTGTGCGGCTGCCCATATTGCCCATATGAGGAACCGCCACTGTTTCTAAGGTACCCAGCTCAGAAATTATGTTTGGAATGGAGTTAGAAGTGTCTGGTCGTGACTTAGTTGATTCATGGGAAGAAGTTGGTGTGAATAACTGTTGTTTCATATTGTTTATGATACTGAGACTATGTATAGAACAAGAAGATAGTTTTAATTTGTGGCAATGTACTTATAAGCGGACCCTGTAATAAAATGCCCTTCCGGTGTCGGGAGAACGGTATCTAACCTAGGTGCGAATTTCTCAATGGTCTCTGGATTATTTCCTAATTAGCTTTTTTCATTCGTTTTTCGGTTTATAAGTTCTGTATAAACAACAATGTAATAAAACTAATAACCAATGTAATAATAAATTTATAATTTCTGTAATAAATAATTATGCAATATTAAATGTAATAAATTTAATAATAAATGTAATAATTATGTAAAAAAATAAATAATAGGATCTGTATGTTTAGAACAGGAAGATAGTTTTAAATTTGCGCGAATGTACTTAATGAAAATGCCCTTCCGGTGTCGGGAGAATGGGATCTAACCTAGGTGCGAATTTCTTAATGGTCGGTCCCTGGACTGTTTTTCCCTCTTGTTTTGGTTCATTCGTGTTTCTGTATCCACCTGAGGAGGATGCCAGTGGGCGTCGAAACTGTCGTGGAAATAAACTCTGTCTATTAGAGTGGGTTTTTATTTTCATAGTTTGACCTTCACGCCGAAAAAAGTGAAGTTTTTTGCATTTATTTTAGCAGTCAATTTGCATTTTAATAATTGCACGTAGCATTTGTTTGTTCTTGGTCATTAAGTGTTAGAAAATCTAGAAGAGGAAGAGCCATTGTTGTCCCAAGGCGATATGATGACTAAGCTGATTGATGCAGCATTGCTTGTATATATTAAGTTAAGGTGTTGTATATCCATCTCATAATTGTAAGGTTAGTCAAAAATTCACTTAATTTAGAGCTAGCATTTTTGGGCTCTTGTGGCATCATTTTTGGGCTCTTGTGGCATCATTGTTTGGGCACTCTTGTGGCATCATTTTTTGGAGGCACTGCGCGTCCTGCCTACTCGTTTCTTGAATGCGGCACTAACAGGGCGTGGTCTTATAGAGAGCTCTCTTGCAATTCAGTTTGGTTGTTTAGATACAAGATTGTTGCATCGTGCGATAGTGCAGGTTGTGTTGTTGTTGCAAGGTTTAGAAAGAAGACCATAAATAGTGCCCCTTTTGTTTTTTATCTTAATTTTATGCAACTGAGGCCTAAGGTAGGCCCACATCGAGTCAGCAACCCTGAGGTAGGACCTAATAGGACCTCCAAGTCCGTAAGTTTTTAGTCTAGCTTAACTTGGGCTGTAGGTTAAACTAGCCCTTCAGAGCTTGGCCGTTCACGGCTCAGCTGGGATTCTGAACCCAATAAAATAAAAAATAACATGGTCCTTCGGAACCGGATTCTAGCCCAAGACTGAGTCAGTAACTATTTTTCGGCAAAGTTCTGATTGTGCAAATTGTAGCCCAAGTTAGGCCTAGACGGGTTGGGCATAATTGAGTTAAGGTCCCAGGGTAGAAAGTTTGGTCGCCCAATTGCGAAACTTGGCCACTCGTCTGTCGTTGTTTTGGGCCTACATTTTACCGGTTTGGTTAATTTTGGTTTATTGTTCGTAGGCGAAGGTTGCAGACTTCAGTGCGCCAGTTACTTGGGTGGAAAATTTGATATTCCATACTGGTGGTTGTCCAGTACCCCACCCAAGCAATTCAGTTTATTTGAAAAAAGCAAAATTTGAGTTTGATCAGTTTGGTTAAGTATTTTTGCCAATTCAGCTTATTTGGTATTGAGCCCAATTGTTGTTTGCATTGAAGATGAGTGCAGCTGAATTGAACAAGTTTAGAAAAAGGAGAAGTGCCTACAAAGGTTTAATTACAAAGGTCATTGCCACTGTAGATTCTGCCATAGAGCAAGAGGATTTAAGCTTAGTGACTGCACAACTTTCCATATTAGAAACTAAAAAGGTTGCTCGAAGTGAAGTAAATGTTAAAATTGAGGCTCTTATAGAAGAGGATGAAATAGAAAATAACATAATTTACTTTGAAGAGATTATTGATGATATAATTAAAGTATGCCACAGAATAAAAGAGTTTAGCAGCTCAGCACAGTTAGAGACCAGGTCTAATAATGAAACACAACCCTCAACAAATGGTGTTTGTTGTTGAAAAAAGTGGTTAGAAATAACCGCATATATTTCCAAATAAAATATAAACAAAATAAATAAAAATAACAACCCTCGTTTCTAACCAACTAGTGAAGTTGGGTTTCCCTAATTAACAAAAAGAAGAAAAAAAAAAGTTTCTGGGACAAAGAAAAACGGAGCTTTGGCCTTAAAAAAATTTTGACCGCGTGAAGCGGGCTTTTTTTTTCTCTAAAAAAAAAAATTCTCATGGTTCCCCAACTAACGGCAACTTAAAGTCAACCTTTAAACCTCACAACTTTTAAATCTTAACCTTAATAACCACTGCAATTAAACAAAAACCCTGTTTAACTAAATAGAGGCCTATCAGAACTAGGTATAAGTAAGTTAATTAAAGAAAATAACTAAGGTAAGAGAAAAACTAGGTACCTAGAAGAAACTCGAACCGGGCTACAACTGCCCTAACTCAATAATTAAATGGCTGTTATAGCCCCTATTAAAACCTAAAGGCAATATAGCCCTAACTTAACTTGAGTAAAACCTTCAAAACCTTAAACCTTTAAAACCAAAAACTTAAGGGCAATCCAGCCCTAGCCTAACTTAACCTGCAAAACCTAGGTCTGGGAAATAGCCCCTACAAATAAATAACCTAGCAGTGTGTTAAATAATAACTTAAAACTTAACAAATAAAATTCAAACCTGGAAACTAAATGAAACTTATGGATTAGTTAGAAACAGAAAGGGTAACGTTCAACTGGCAACTTCATTTTTGGTAAGTCTAAATTAATTTTAAATTTAGCCTCACCATAGTTAGTAATCTGGCTGCTGACCAAATTTTAACCTGAAAACCACTGCAACCTACAGTGAAAAAGTCTGTAGCTTGTTGACAGTGTCTAAATAGGCCATTATTATTTCTATAATTACTGTGTCTATTTAAAGTAAACTTAACCTTAATACTACACCTAAATAAAAATAATCTCTCAAGCTAAATAATAAATTCTAAATAATAAATTTTTCAATATTTGTGAAGTTAAGGTTAACAGATCTGCAGTTCAATTACCGAGGCTTGTACTCAAAACATTTTCTGGGAGTATTCAGGAATGGCAAGGATGGGCAGACAGTTTTCAATCAGCAGTCCATTCTAGTCAAGTGTTAAGTGCGGTGGAGAAGTTTAATTATTTGCAGTCCCTCTTGGAAGGGGAGGCAGCAAAGACAATAGCAGGATTAGCATTAACAGAGGCTAATTATAATGTGGCTTGGGATATATTAAAGAAACAGTTTGGTAAGCCAGAGATCTTAATTAAAAGCCACCTCCACGAACTTTTAGCTATACCTCCTGTTAATAATCCCAATAGTGTCAAGGAGTTACGGCAGTTATATGATGAATTTAAAGTTAGAACTAGGTCCCTGGACAACTTGGGTGTAGGAATGGAAAGGTATGGTATAATGTTGGTCACTATACTGGAGTCTAAATTGCCTAGCTCAATTTTGCTTGAATTAAGTAGGGGACACTCTACAGAACATGTGTATATCCCCCTTCAGCAGATGTTAACTCTTTTAAGCACATAATTAGCAAGACGAGAGGGAATTGAGTTTACACAGTGGGATGTTAAACAAGGGGACAAAGGCAGGCACAGCACCAAAGTTTCTACAAAAAGGAATAGCCCAGGTACAGTGTCAGCTCTACATGCATCCTCTGAGAATAAATTAAAGGGAATCAAGGAATACATATTTTGCGAAGGCAACCACAAGTCATATAAATGTGAGATGGCTGAGGCTTTACCTGTTGAGGAGAGAAAGGACAGGATAACTAAGTTCACAGCATGTTTTAAACGTTTTTTGAAAGGTCACAGAGCAAGGTTTTGTAAGTAAAATTTTTGTGCAAAAAATGCCATGGCCGGCATCAGCCATTATTGTGTGAAAACACTCCTAGTAGGCCCACCCCAGAAGTAGAGACATCAGTGACACATGCCACTGCTATGAAAAGGAGTAAAAGTAAAGGAGGATTATTGCAAACAGCTGCAGCATTATTAATTGGGAATGATTGAGAAGCTACTGTAAGAGTGTTGTTTGATAGTGGTAGCCAGTGTAGTTTTATTAAGACCAGAATTTCCAGGAAAATTGAAGTTTAAAGAACTTAAGAGGGAAAATTTAAGAATTTCTGGGTTTGGGGGTCCCGTTCAAAACTGAACCAAAGTTAAGAAGGTAGAAGTTCTGGTTAAGGGGTTGTTACCACAAGGTCCCACTATCAAGGTCCAAGCTGTAGAGATTGAGGAACTTTGTGCTCCAGTCACTACTTGTTTAGATATGGCATGTGTCCAAGAATTGCGAGTTAAAGGAATTAATTTGGGCAATAATAAGTTTGAAGGAACAGAAGATATTAGTCTTTTGATTGGAGTTGGCTATTATTGAGACTTCATCACTGGTAATATTGTCCGCACATCACGAGGTCCGGTAGCTATTGAAAGTAAGCTAGGCTGGATGCTACATGGTAGCTATTGCAATGAAATGGAGGTTAAAGCTCTGTTTGTTAAGATTGAGGAGAACAGCCATGGTTTGGAAAGGCATTTGAGAGCCTTTTGGGAACTTAAATCCATTGGCATAAAGGACAAACGGGAGAAGCAGGCAAGTACAGTGAACAGTGATGTTTTAAAGCAATTTGAAAAGGGATTGGGTTTAGAGATGGTTGCTATGAAGTTGGCCTCCCTTGGAAGGATTCTTGCAAACCCAGTTCAAACCTTCAACTAGCTAATCGGAGGTTGGAGACTTCATTGTACAGGCTAAGAAAAAATGAGGGGTTGTTAATTGAATACAATGAGGCCATCCTAAGCTATGTAAAGGAGAGCTATGCTGAAAGGGTGCAAGGTGAGCTGGTGAGCCAGGAGGCACATTATCTGCCACACCATGCAGTGGTACTGCGAGACAAAACTACCACCAAACTGAGGGTAGTTTTTGATGGCTCAACCAAGGACAAAGGTGGTGTGTCCTTGAATGACTGTTTGGATGCTGGGCCAAATTTAAATGCAGATTTATTTTTCTTGTTACTGAGATTCAGGTTTGGTAGAGTAGCATTGACTACACATGTGAAGCAAGCCATTTTGCGAATAAAGTTAAACCCAGAGGACAGAGATGCAGCAAGGTATCTGTGGGTGGATACGAAAGACTTTTTGGAAAATGAACCTAAGGTTCAAGCATATAGAATGAAGTCAGTGTTGTTTGGCTTCAGTTCTAGTCCATTTCTGTTGGCAGCTACTATGCAGTACCATTTTAAGAAATATTCTGAAGTCTATCCTAACACTATTGAACACATAAGGAAAAATTTTTATGTTGATGATTTGCTGTGTTCCGTAGATAATACAGAAATGGCTAAACAGATATTCATGGAGGCTAGAGCTATAATGAGGGAGGCTGGCATGGAACTTAGAAAATGGCAGACCAATCATTCTCAATTACAAGAGTTTATGAGTCAGTCCTGTGTAGTAGCTACCTGATGCAGCAGAAAGTATTGAGGATTCTGGTATTAAGGAGTTGTGGGCAATAGACGCAAAAGTGCTAGGCATTGTTTGGCAGCAAGGAGAGGATTTGTTTACCTTCAATGGGAAATCTTTAGTAGAGCTGGCTGAAAATGAGACAAGGTGGACAAAACAAAACGTACAGCTCTTACTTTGGCTTCAAAGGTCTTTGATCCTTTTGGATTCCTGGCTCCATTTGTGATAAAGTAAAAAATTTGGTTTCAGAGCCTCTGGGAAATTGGACTTGGTTGAAACCAAGAGTTACCTGATCATATGGTGGTAAGGTGGAAATATTGGTTCAAAGAAGTGGCACATCTTGGAGACATTGAAATCCCAAGCTGGTACTTTGGAGAGTTGAACAAAAGTCCAGACAGTTTGGAGCTGCACATCTTTTGTGATGCAAGTGAGGAAGCCTATGCAACTTGTATTTATATAAGAGGCACATTCAAAGAGGAAGTAAGTTGCAGGTTGGTTGCTGTAAAAAGCAGAGTAGCACCTTTGAAAAGGCTTTCTATTCCAAGGTTGGAATTGATGGGTGCAGTTATTGCTAGTCGTCTTGCAGTTATAGTGCAAAAGTCTTTGGCCCTCTATGAAATTCCAAGCTATTATTGGACAGACTCCATTATAGTTTGGCACTGGTTAAGAAGCTAGGCAAGGAAATGGAAACCATTTGTTGCCAATAGGGTGGAGGAAATTCAAGCACACACAGATCCCAAGCAATGGAAGCATTGTCCAGGCACCCAAAACCCAGTTGATTTACTAACACGAGGAATTTCAGTGAAAGATCTTGCTGTTATGAAAAGGCCAATGAATTCAACGTTTAGAGGCTTTATTCAACTAATTCAAACATAATTCATAATCGAGATTACATCTGAAACAGAACAGAAATAATAATTAAACACAATGAAAACATAATAGCAGTTAGCAAAAGTAAGTAAGGTTAAATTTACAACATTCACCCCTCCCAAAAGGCAAAACATAAATTTTCTCAAAAATTAATATGAGACGAATTACATTACAGTACATATCTGACAAATCTAAAATATCCGGCGCTTTCCTCCGGCGCTGAGATCGACGTAACGGGATGTCTTCAGCATTGACTGGGACATCAATTGATGGACTACTGTTTTTGGTGATGTGTCGTTGCTCATCTTCCATACCTTTCTCCACATCCATGTGTACAGGGGAGTTCGGGCTTTTAGTTGACGGTAGATCCGGGGGATCGTTCTTTGTCGAAGTTTCTTGCCTTTGTTCATTGGATGTAGAGATCACAGGTTCTGCACATGCATCCAAACGGACATTTTCTTGCGGGGCTGGTGCTAAATGCCTAACGGAAACTGTGGTCTCCCGTCCATCCTGTAGACGTACGTGCGCATATTGTGGATTAGCATCTAATATCTCTACTTCGTCGACCAATGGGTCGTCTTTATGATGACGTACGTGTCTTTTGAGGAGAGCCCTCCCCGGTGAGACCAACCATGTTGGTATAGCACTGCCATAAGATGATCGACGAGGAAATCCAAAGAATCGTTCGTGAGGTGTCATATTAGTGGCAGTTGAGAGCAAGGATCGAACAGAATGTAAGGCGTCCGGGAGTACAGCTTCCCATTGAGAGCTATCCAAATCTCGGGATTTCACAGCTAAAGATACGGCCTTCCAAATAATGCTATTATAGCGCTCGACTTGACCATTACCCTGTGGGTTGTATGGAGTGGTACGGCTGGTAGCCACTCTCCTCTCATGGAGGAATTTCCGTAGTTCATGTGACATAAAGGAAGACCCCCGGTCACTATGCACGAATGCTGGCATGCCAAGAATAGAGAACAATTGGCATAAGGACTTGATGACCGAAGATGAAGATAGATCGGGGGAAGGGAAAGCAAAAGGAAACCGTGAGAATTCGTCAATGATTACGAGAAGGTACTTGTTACCAGTTGAAGAAGGCAGAGGACCTTTGAAATCAATATTGAGCCTCTCGAATGGTTGAGTTGCTTTAATTAGATGATCTGCTGGTGGTTTATAAAATCGAGGCTTGAGTTGCGCACATAGAGAGCAAGAAGCTGTCATTTTCTTTATATCATCCATTGAGTAAGGAAGATTGCGGCAACGGATGAAATGGGTCATCCTAGTTACTCCAGGGTGACAGAGAGAATCGTGCAATTGATATAATAGATCAGTTCCCGTAGCCGAACAATGACTGCGTGACAGTGCATCCGCGGCTACATTATCTCTACCAGGTCGGTAAACGATGTCGTAGCAGTAGGATGACAGTTCCAAGCGCCATCTCATTATCTTTTCATTCTTTATCTTTCCAGTCTCTCTGTTGTTGAACATACAGTAAATGCCACTGATTTTTGATCTGTAACGAGCTGAAAGTGATGCCCAAGGAGATAGTGCTTCCATTTCCGCAATGCCTCAACAATGGCATAAGCTTCTTTTTCTATGGCAGAGTGATGTTGCTCTGATTTTGAGAGCGTTCTGGAGAAGAATGCGACAGGCCGTCCCATTTGATTTAGAGTAGCGGCTATCGCATGTTCAGACGCATCAGTCTCAACAACGAATGGAGAAGTAGAGTCTATAGCCATCACCACTGCATTCCGTATGTCTTGCTTCAATGACTGAAATGCAGCATTTGCATCACTGGAAAGAGGGAATTCTGTAGGTCGAGTGAGAGGATGAATCTTTTCCGAGAAATGAGGGATCCACTGTGAGTAGTAAGAGAACATGCCTAATGCTCGACGGAGCGACGGAAGGTCTGATGGGAGCAGTAGCTCCAGCAATGGTTTTATTCGTTCAGGATCTGGCTTCATAGTGCCCTTGCTAACACAATAACCAAGAAGATTGATTGATTGGGCAGAAAACACGCTTTTATCTGTATTAAATGTAAGGTTGTATTTCTTGGAAGCAGCGAGAAAACAATCAAGATTCCTGTCGTGCTCCTGCTGAGTACGGCCACAAATAGTGACGTTATCAATATAGGCATAGGTAGCTCTTAGGTTTTCCTTAGCAATAACGTCATCGATAACACGCTGAAAACTCGCAACGCCATTGGTGACTCCAAAAGGTATTCTACGAAACTGGTACAGTCTTTGATTCGCTTCAAATGCAGTGTATATTCTCTCTTCTTCTTTGAGAGTTATCTGATGGTACCCACTTTTCAGGTCTAGAGTGCTGTAGAATCCATATTGGGAGATCTCTTTAACCATCTCATCAATGCGGGGCAATGGATAGGCATCGAGAAGAGTAAATCTGTTTATCGTCCGAGAATAATCGACAACCATTCTCTTTTTGTGTCGTTCGTTCGTTGTGACGAGAACCTGGGCACGCCATGGAGAAATGTTGGGTTCGATGATACCATACTTGAGAAGACGAGAGATTTCAGAATCTATGAATTTTGAATCTGATAGCGAATATCGTCGAGATTTATCTGCGATTGGTCGGCAGTCAGGCGTGAGGTAGGAAAATAGAGAGGGTGGAGGCACCGACGCGGCAGCAAGACTACATAATTTGAGTGGAGGATGTGCACCATTAAACGCTATTTCCACTCGTTCATGCTCACCCAAAACATCATGCCCCAGTATTACATTAGCGCATAGATGCTTTAAAGCAGTGAATTTGACGTCTTGAAAAACATGAGTATCATACTCAAGTTGTGCATGACACACCAGCGGCCCTCGCTGAAAATGCTGTAGAAGCCATGGAAATGCTACTGGAGCAGGGAAGCAATTGCAAAGAATTGTGCAGACAAAACTCTGTGCAGATGAAACTTTCCGAGCTTCCAGTGTCGACGAGAGCGTCGGCCGTTATGCCATTAATCTTTACTCGTAGGAGAGCTTTCGATAAACTGCCAGGAACTGATGCAGAAATGGTAGCCAAATATGGAGCTGCCGCAGAGGTAGGTTTAGCAGCAGCAGATCGGCAGACTTTAGCGAAGTGTCCTTTTTTAGTGCACCGGCCACAAACAGCCTCTCGAGCAGGGCATTTGTTCCGAGGGTGTCGAGGAAATCCGCAGAAGTAGCACTTCTGCACTACAGCAGCTGACATGGCAGAATCTTCAGGAGCGTCCGACTCAATTGGACTGTATTTGATCGGTTAGATAAAGGCGTTTTTGGCTTGTTTTCTGATTCGGCCATGGCAACAACAGATGAATGATAAGTGGGGTATGATTCGGCCTGTAGCTGTGCAGCGTCCAAGGCCCGAGCCTGATCGTAGGCAGTTTGAAGATCTAAAGTTCTGTTTTCCAACAATCGCTGGCGAATCGCTGAGGATCGAAGTCCACTGATGAAGGAGTCACGAATGGAGTCATCACGACATTGCACTGCAGTACTGTCGCGAAAGTTGCAGTCACGACTGAGTTGTTTCAGTGCTTGGAGAAATGTATCGAGTGACTCCTCAGTCTCCTGTTTGCAGACTGCAAGCAAATGTCTAGCATAGATTTCATTCTGAGGCTTTACGTAAATTCCTTCGAGGATAGCTATAGCGTCTTCATAGGTATTGCAGTCACCTATAAATTCATAGACAGTAGGTGTAACATAGTTCACCAGAAGAGCCAATTTGTCCACAGTATTGTCAGCTAATGATGAGAGGAAGTTATTGAATGTGCGGAACCAGTGATTCCATTCCTTAGCTGCGTTAGCACAGTTGGAGTCTGTATTAAATCTTTCAGGCCTTAGAAATTTTTCCATGATATGAATGAGTTGAATAAATTGTTATGAAAAGGCCAATGAATTCAACGTTTAGAAGCTTTATTCAACTAATTCAAACATAATTCATAATCGAGATTACATCTGAAACAGAACAGAAATAATAATTAAACACAATGAAAACATAATAGCAGTTAGCAAAAGTAAGTAAAGTTAAATTTACAACACTTGCACAGTCAAGTTTGTGGTGGAATGGCCAGAGCAGCCTATTGTAGAAGAATGCCAGGCTGAAGAAGTATGGGTGAGTGAGGTGAGAAAATGCACTGTGAACAGTTGTCAAGTTATGCAGCAGGACCACATATTGAGGCTTGAGGACATTAGCAGTCTGAAAAGGTTGTTAAGAGTGACAGCATGGGTATATAGATTTACAAACAACATTAAGGGAGAAACAAGAAGGGAAGGAATTCTGAACAATAAGGAGATTCAGCAAGCCAGGCAATACTGGGTGGTATATGTGCAGAAGGAAAAATTTGGTGAAGAGAGGGAATTGCTCACCAGCCGTCCATTACAGGTTCTATCAACACATTCTGCTCTCAAGGGTTTGGATGTGTTTTTGGATCAGGATTTATTGAGAGTAGGAAGTAGACTACAGTTTTCTGGGCTTTCAGAGGAGAAAAGACATCCAATTTTGCTACCTTCTGGGGGGCACTTTGTGGAACTTTTGATCCTGGATACTCATCATAAGTTGTTACATGCTGGAGTTAAAGAAGCGCTAATAGAGATCAGACAACAGTTTTGGATTCCCAAAATTAGACAAGTAGTAAAAAAGGTCTTGCATAAATGTGTGGTTTGCAAGCGTTGGAGTCAAAGCCTTATTATGAAAAGGTGGCCCCACTTCCAAGAGAATGGTGTGTCTATATTGCCCCATTTGATGTAGTGGGAGTAGACTTCGCAGGTCCAGTCTATGTGTATGAGCAAGGGAGTCTAACAAAGGTCATATATGTCTTTTCACATGTGCTACCACCAGAGCAATCCATTTGGAGTTGGTAAGCAACTTACGTAGTGATGTATTTCTTTTGGCCTTTAAAAGGTTTGTGAACAGAAGGGGTTTTCCAAATAAAATCATATTGGATAATGCAAAAACCTTCAAAAGGGCTGCAAAGGAACTCCATGAAGTTTGGTCCTTGCTAAAAGAGGAGGGATTCCAATCCTACTTTTCACACCATGGGGTACAGTGGGAGTTTAGTGTTGAGAGAGCACCATGGTGGGGAGGATTTTGGGAAAGGCTAGTGAGAAGTGTAAAGTGTCCATTAAAGAAACTTTTAGCTAATGTTCATTTGAGCAAAGAAGAATTCTGCACTGTTTTGTGTGAAGTAGAAGCAATGGTGAACATTGGCCTATCACCTTTGTTTATAACAGTATGCAGGATGCAGAGCCATTGACACCAAATCATTTTCTTTGTGGTAAACGATTAACATCAAGCCCCAGTTTGCCAGAAGACTTACAGCCTATCCAGAGCACTCAAGAAGAGTTACCCAGAAGGTTCAAGTACCTTGAAGAGCTACAAGATCAGTTATGGAAGAGGTGGCAGATGGAATACTTGCCAGAACTCAATTATTACCCATCAGGCAATGTAAAGGGCTCCAATGCAAATTGTATCAAGGTGGGAGAAGTGGTAATGATTGGGGATGAAAGACCAAGGCAATGCTGGAAGCTTGGCATAATTGAAGAGTTGTTTGTTGGCAAAGACAATTTAGTTAGGTCTGCACTGGTAAAGACTTCAGGAGGAAAATTAAAGAGACCTATACAAAAACTGTATGCTTTAGAAATCAGCAAAAACACGGAGAGTCAAGATGAAACATTTGAGTTACAGCCTCAATTTAGGGGTTAAAACCGGTATTGAAATACCGGTATTAATACCGGTATTGAAGAAGTACAAATAATACCGATATTATAGGTTTTCGGTATTGACAAAAATTGCTATTGTAAAATTTAGGCAATTTAGTCCTCCGATAAGACTGAAGTGGAAGCAGATTTATTACTGAGTGAATACATGCAAGAAATGGACAAACTAGGAAAAGTGCCATCTAAAAAAAATTCCATTGATTTTGATGTTACTAATGAATTTAAAAGCTTGGAAGTTACTTTACAGAGAAGTGAGAATTTAGAGAAGCTGTACAAGGCACTGCTTTCAATTAAACCTACAAGTGCAGAATCAGAAAGAGCCTTTTCTGCTGCAGGCCTATTTCTGACGAAACTGAGATCAAGTCTATCTGAACAATCCCTAGATGCTCTTTGTTTCCTCAAAGCATACTTTCAAAGTCAAACTAAGAAATAAATATTTAGATACTAATAATTTCTATCTACCCCAGTAGTTGTATAATAATATGCTAAAAAAAAATTCAAATAATATTTTTATTACAATTTAGTAATTTACTGTATAAACTTTTTCGAATAGAATGCCATCTATTTGGAGTTGGGTCATTAATTTATAGTAAATATGGTGAGTACTGCAAGTCCCTCAGACTTGTGGGAGGGTTGGTAGGGTGGCACCATAATAAATCAAAATAAATTATTTTTTTCATAATACCGGTATCAATACCGGGATTAGCATAATTGCCTCCAAATACCGGTATTGAAAATTTTCGGTATTATGCAAGCACTAAGCCTCATGGAGAAGGCTTGGCTAAATTTGCAGAAGGTAATGACAACAATGCCTCTTCGGTGGGGAGTGTTAGAAAATGTAGAAGAGGAAGAGCCATTGTTGTCCCAAGGCGATATGATGACTAAGCTGATTGATGCAGCATTGCTTGTATATATTAAGTTAAGGTGTATATATATCCATCTCATAATTGTAAGGTTAGTGAAAAATTCACTTAATTTAGAGCTAGCATGTTTGGGCTCTTGAGGCTTCATTGTTTGGGCACTCTTGTGGCATCATTTTTTTTGAGGCACTGCGCGTCCTGTCAACTCGTTTGTTGAATGCGGCACTTACAAGGCGTGGTCTTATAGAGAGCTCTCTTGCAATTCAGTTTGGTTGTTTAGATACAAGATTGTTGCATCGTGCAATGGTGCAGGTTGTGTTGTTGTTGCAAGGTAGAAAGAAGACTATAAATAGTGCCCCTTTTGTTTTTTATCTTAATTTTATGCAGCTGAGGCCTAAGGTAGGCCCACATCGAGTCAGCAACCCTGAGGTAGGGCCTAATAGGACCTCCAAGTCCGTAAGTTTTTAGTCTAGCTTAACTTGGGCTGTAGGTTAAACTGGCCCTTCAGAGTTAGGCCGTTCACGGCTCAGCTGGGATTCTGAACCCAATAAAATAAAAAGTAACATTAAGTACGCGAAATGGAAATATGTTAAATAAACGGTTTTGTTACGTGTCATTTTTAACATCAAAGTGTGATCAAAGTGCAGTTTATTTGTTTTATATTTCACGAACATATCAGTTTATGTACATTGACCTTTGTTGTCTACATGTAATAAAAGATTTATTTCGGTTAAACATATGTGTGATATTATGTTACATGAAAGGTTAAATATTATAAATAGTTTGTATTGCGTTTCTTATTTCTGCAAAAAATATATTTAAATAAAGAAAGACAAAATGATTCAATACAATTGAGTTTTTCAACATGCTGAGAAAAATATAAAAAACGGGTAAATGGTAAATTCCGACATTGATATATTACACGCAACAGCTACTCAGAGTATTGTTTGATTCGCTGTTTGAAGGCGAAGTGTTCCCCCCCCCTCCCTACTATTTTAGAGCAATCGACGCCCCTTCTCCTACGTATACAAATGAACTTTCTCAGTTAATGATGTCTCGTGTAACAACAATATACATAAAATTGCCAGATAATTAATCTAACAGTATGCCAGTGGGCTAGGTTAAGTGACTACGTTGGCCCTATTTTTGTATTAACTTCAGTGTATAATACGTAATATTGTACTTGTATGTTAGGTTAAGTGACTATGGATTGTGAATCATCCGCAATAACGATGTTTTGTTTTGTTTTTTTACCCTCTAGGCCTCCACCATCTCTCCAGTAAGGTAAGAAAAATAGGCCTACTACGCTATCCCATAGAAATAGGGTTAGGTTAGGTTAGGTTATATGTATATAAGCATGGGCGTACGGGATAAGTAGTCTCTGGGGGGATCCAGGTGTTTGGACCCGACAAAAAAGATGTTGCTCAGAGCTTCAAACCGACATTTCCATAACCTAAAAAAAAAAATTATTGGGCTAACACATTAGCGTCTACAGGAATTTTTCTTGTGTAGGACTGAGCGAAAATGAAAGGGCCAAGCCATAAAAAATGATGCTGGTAGAAGCAAGGGGAGTGGGGACTGTGGAGTGTTAAAAATGTATACTTCCACTTTTTGGTAGTAGTATTTGTATGAAGACAAAGCTGGATTTTTATAAATATGTTAATTTAGGGTTACATACACCATAATATTGTTATGTCATATATTTATTACTATTTGTTGTGTATCATCCTAGGTAAACAATATTGTTATTATTTTTTTATTGGGTTCAAAATCCCAGCTGAGCCGTGAACGGCCAAGCTCTGAAGGGCCAGTTCAACCTACAGCCCAAGTTAAGCTAGATTAAAAACTTACGGACTTGGAGGTCCTATTAGGTCCTACCTCAGGGTTGCTGACTCGATGTGGGCCGACCTTAGGCTTCAGTTGCATGAATTTAAGATAAAAAAATAAAAGGGGCACTATTTATGGTCTTCTTTCTAAACCTTGCAACAACAACAACACAACCTGCACTATTGCACGATGCAACAATCTTGTATCTAAACAACCAAACTGAATTGCAAGAGAGCTCTCTACAAGACCACACCCTGTAAGTACCACATTCCACAAACGAGTAGAAAAGACGCACAGCGCCCCAAAAAATAATGCCACAAGAGTGCCCAAACAATGAAGCCACAAGAGCCCAAAAATGCTAGCTCTAAATTAAGTGAATTTTTCACTAACCTTACAATTATGAGATGGATATACACACCTTAACTTAATATATACAAGCAATGCTGCATCAATCAGCTTAGTCATCATACCGCCTTGGGACAACAATGGCTCTTCCTCTTCTACATTTTCTAACACTCCCCACCGAAGAGGCATTGTTGTCATTACCTTCTGCAAATTTAGCCAAGCCTTCTCCATGAGGCTGTAACTCAAATGTTTCATCTTGACTCTCCGTGTTTTTGCTGATTTCTAAAGCATACAGTTTTTGTATAGGTCTCTTTAATTTTCCTCCTGAAGTCTTTATCAGTGCAGACCTAACTAAATTGTCTTTGCCAACAAACAACTCTTCAATTATGCCAAGCTTCCAGCATTGCCTTGGTCTTTCATCCCCAATCATTACCACTTCTCCCACCTTGATACAATTTGCATTGGAGCCCTTTACATTGCCTGATGGGTAATAATTGAGTTCTGGCAAGTATTCCATCTGCCACCTCTTCCATAACTGATCTTGTAGCTCTTCAAGGTACTTGAACCTTCTGGTTAACGCTTCTTGAGTGCTCTGGACAGGGTGTAGGCAATGTTCCCTCTAAGGTGTGCGCGTGTGCGCGCGCACACGCGTTGTGAAACCCACGCACACAGCAAAATAAAATGCGCATAGGCTCAAGCGTATCATGAGTTACGACAGTAAATGAAGTAATTTAAAAAATATACCGTCACACAAGGTCTGACCATTTGCATCAACATACTCTATAGTCGCTCTTTTAAGTATTAACCCCTTCCGCCCGACTTCGCCGACGCCCGCGCAATTATGCAATACGGATTTTTTTTACTCTATGTATTTGCATTTTTTCTTTTATACATTAACGCATTGAATATAAACCTTCTTTTTCTTATTTTTGCATAAAATCGAATAGTAATTATCTCATAATTCATAAAAAATAGAATTATTTTTTATTTTATTCCTATTTTGTGAATGGATAAAATCATGTATTAATCTTGATAGTTTATTTTAAATTGCTAAATGCTAAAAATTGTTTTGAGAAATGATAATTATTAAATAGTCATTTTCAATTAATGTTATTTTTATTTTATTTCTTTATTTTGTTGAATTTTATTTTACTATTTTTATTTTATTCATATTTTTAGAATGGATAAAATGTTTTCTTTTTTAAGAATATATAATATTGTAAACATTTTTTTATTATCCATTTAATAGTACCATAATGATCAAGCTATCACCTTATGGAAATAATATTTATTAAGTATTTAATATTTATATATATTTCATTTTAAAGATAATAGCGCTCAGAAAAGTTTGCACAATTTCACTATGAATCTAAATGTATGCACAACGAAAATTTCTTGCGCACACGGACTAAAAAAAATGAGAGGGAACATTGGCTGTAGGTCTTCTGGCAAACTGGGGCTTGATGTTAATCGTTTACCACACAGAAAATGATTTGGTGTCAATGGCTCTGCATCCTGCATACTATTATAAACAAAAGTGATAGGCCTACTGTTCACCATTGCTTCTACTGCACACAAAACAGTGCAGAATTCTTCTTTGCTCAAATGAGCATTAGCTAAAAGTTTCTTTAATGAACACTTTACACTTCTCACTAGCCTTTCCCAAAATCCTCCCCACCATGGTGCTCTCTCAACAATAAACTCCCACTGTACCCCTTGGTGTGAAAAGTAGGATTGGAATCCTTCCTCTTTTAAAAGGACCAAACTTCTTGGAGTTCCTTTGCAGCCTTTCTGAAGGTTTTTGCATTATCCGATATGATTTTATTTGGGAAACCCCTTCTGTTCACAAACCTTTTAAAGGCCAAAAGAAATACATCACTACTTAAGTTGCTTACCAACTCCAAATGGATTGCTCTGGTGGTAGCACATGTGAAAAGACATATATAACCATTGTTAGACTCCCCTTGCTCAAACGCATAGACTGGACCTGCGAAGTCCACTCTCACTACATCAAATGGGGCAGTATAGACACACCGTTCTCTTGGAAGTGGAGCCACCTTTTCATAATAAGGCTTTGCACTCCAACGCTTGCAAACCACACATTTATGCAAGACCTTTTTTACTACTTGTCTAATTTTGGGAATCCAAAATTGTTGTCTGATCTCTATTATCGCTTCTCTAACTCCAGCATGTAACAACTTATGATGAGTATCCAGGATCAAAAGTTCCACAAAGTGCCCCCCAGAAGGTAGCAAAATTGGATGTCTTTTCTCCTTTGAAAGCCCAGAAAACTGTAGTCTACTTCTGAGGTGACGTGTATGTATTATATATGTATATAGTCTAAAAGTCACTAAAGGGTAAATATCACTAAATCTAAGCTGAATGGCAAGAGCAGGTCATAAACGAACCAACGCGGCTGTTCGTATTGCTTTGGTCTGGCCTAGACATGTTTTTTCCTATCTGACCTAATCTTTGGTGCTGAGTATAATTAGATGATGTTTCTAAGGTGACAAATCGGGTAGGAAGTTGTTCGTACTTAAGTATAGTTAGGGGTAATGTCTATAGCTTCTAAATTGGTAATGTAAGAGAGAGTTAGGTAGGCTGTTTGTGGGACACAGGAATAAAACGGTAGGCTTCAAGGAATACCTAATTCAACGCACCGGTAAGTGCTTTTGATTGTTTGCTAGAACCTAAGTAACCTAACTGGGGTGTTTACCCCACGCTATCACATTTGGCGACGAGGATGGGATTTGGCTCATTTGGTTAAATTTTGTTCATTGCGTTAAATTTGGCTCATTGGGTTAATTTGGCTTATTGGGTTCAAGTGGTTGTTTGGAAAATTGGATGTAGCCTAGTGGGTCGTCCGATTTGGTTTGTTTGTGTGGGTAAGCTACCGTACTATAGCGTAGGTCCCGCCGCCCTAACTCTAAAACTAATTCCTACTCAGCCCTAACTCTAAAACTAATTCCTACTCAGCCCTAACTCTAAAACTAATTCCTACTCAGCCCTAACTCTAAAACTAATTACTACTCAGTCCTAACTCTAAAACTAATTACTACTCAGCCCTAACTCTAATAAAATTCACTATTCATTCCTAACTGGGGAGTAACTAGACCAAATTTAAACCTAACCTAACCTACTTCACGTGATTTGGCCTAATTCGGTTTTGCTCTAGCATGTCGGTGATTCGCCATATAAGCCCCTACGAAGACAATGGGGAGGACTTCGAAGCTTATGCCACTAGGGTGAGGTTGTTTTTCGAGGCAAATTCCATTCCGGATGCTAAGAAAGTACCTACCTTTTTAACTATAATAGGCCCTAAAACGTTTGGTTTAGTTATGGACCTAGTTTCTCCTAAAGCACCGTGTGATAGCGTGGGGTAGACACCCCAGTTAGGTTACTTAGGTTCTAGCAAACACTCAAAAGCACTTACCGGTGCGTTGAATTAGGTATTCCTTGAAGCCTACCGTTTTATTCCTGTGTCCCACAAACAGCCTACCTAACTCTCTCTTACATTACCAATTTAGAAACTATAGACATTACCCCTAACTATACTTAAGTACGAACAACTTCCTACCCGATTTGTCACCTTAGAAACATCATCTAATTCTACTCAGCACCAAAGATTAGGTCAGATAGGAAAAAACATGTCTAGGCCAGACCAAAGCAATACGAACAGCCGCGTTGGTTCGTTTATGACTTCTCTTGCCATTCAGCTTAGATTTAGTGATATTTACCCTTTAGTGACTTTTAGACTATATACATATATATATATATACACGTCACCTCACTCCTCCCCTACAAGTTTAGTCTGTCAGGGGGATGAGGGACCCTAGACGACCTGCGGAGCGGGGTTGATGTAGTAGGATTAGGGGCAACCTGTATAGGCGGGCAAGTTGAACCATTTTCCGGAGGATCAGTTCTCTCTTCCGGAAGACTCTGGTCCTTCTGCACTTCACGTTCCCATATCTGGTCCTGATGGCGTTTAATAGAACGACCATCTTCTAGTTGGCACTTGAAGGAAACAGGACCCGTTCTCTCCTGCACAGTTGCAGGAATCCATTTTGGTCCAGCCCCATAGTTGCGAATCACAACTGGATCATTAGGTTTCGCTTCTAGAACTCTCCCTCTTTTAGTGTCGTGGTACAACTTCTGTTTTTCCTGATGGCGTAAAACTCGTTGTTGTAACGTTTCGTTTGGACGTAACAAATCGAAAACTGAACGAATTCCCCGGCCAATCAGAAGTTTAGAGGGAGACACCCCCGTCGTGGTGTGTGGTGTTATTCGATATTTAAACAAAAATTTATCCAACACCACTTGCATTTCCTCCCCACGAGAATGACGCAAGGCCGACTTGAAAGTACGGACCATGTTTTCCGCGAGACCGTTAGTAGACGGGTGGAAAACACTAGACCGGACATGTCTAATGCCATTTAGGTGGACGAAGAGAACGAAATTCCTCACTGGTAAAACAAGTACCATTGTCGGAAACCAGGACTACGGGTAAACCCCATCGAGCGAAAACTGAACGGAGTAAGCGAATAGTAACACCCGAAGTCGTGGAAGTGGTTGGAAAAATTTCCACCCACTTAGAGTAGGCGTCCACAATGACTAGGAAATAAGTATTATTTATAGGACCTGCATAGTCAACATGGATCCTATGCCACGGTATAGTAGGCCATTCCCAAGGATGAAGTGGACTTTTCCTTGGGAGATCTCTGTTCTCTAGGCAGCTTTGACAGGAACGAACCAATGATTCGAGTTCTCCATCTAAACCAGGGCCACCAGAAATAAGCTCTCGCCAGCTCTTTCATTTTTGTTGCGCCCATGTGTTCAGCGTGAAGTTCCTTCACTAAATTCGACCTGCCTTTATTTGAAATAATCACTCTGTGGACCCATAAGAGACAGCCATTTCGAATAGAGAGGCCAGACTGACGCTGATAAAAAGGCTGTAATTCACTTTCAACCTTAGTAGGCCAACCAACTGAGCAGAAATGGATGACCCTAGACAGAATAGGGTCTTGTACTGCAGATACTGGAGTGGATTCCAAAAACTCCACCACGTGAACCCATTCTGTAGGTATAGGTACACAATCATTTGGATTTTCTAAGGGCAACCTACTTAGCGCATCAGCCGTACCTAGAAGTTTACCTGACCGATGTACTAAGTCAAATTTATAGGCTTGTAGAATCAGTGCCCATCGTTGAATCCTACCTGAGGCCATAACTGGAATATTTTTATTAGGTGAAAATAAACCTAAAAGAGGCTTATGGTCAGTAATTAGTTTAAATTCATGACCCCATAGATAGAAATGAAATTTTTTTACTGCAAATACTAAGGCTAATGCTTCACGTTTCACTTGTGCATATCGTCTTTCCGTCTCAGTTAGTGTTCTAGAAGCAAAACAGATAGGCCTATCTACACCATCAATGTGGTGAGATAACACTGCCCCAATTCCATAAGAACTGTTGTCTGCTGAAACTACGAGAGGAAGTTTAGGATCATAGTGCACTAGGAGAGTGGACTTTAGTAGTACGTCCTTGGAAGCCTCAAATGCTTCCTTTTGAGTTTTCTCCCATCTCCACTGTTCCCCAGATCGTAATAGCTTATTTAGGGGTTCAAGGAAAATCGATGCATTAGGCAAAAATTTCCTATAAAAGTTTAGGAGACCTAAATAAGCTTGTAACTGTGTGATGTTTTGTGGAGGTGGTGCCTTTTCTATTGCTTCTAGTTTATCCACCGTTGGATGAATGCCTGAGGCATCTATGCGGAACCCTAAATATGAAACCTCGTTAGTGACCCATGAACACTTTTCTCTCTTTAGCTTAAGTCCAGCATCCCGAAGTCTTTTTAGAACCGTGGTTAATCTAGTTAGGTGTTCTTTTAGTCGAACCTGAAATGAGGACATCATCTAGAAAGCAAAGTACCCCTGGAATGTGACCTAGAACTTGGTCCATTGTCCTCTGAAAAATACCCGGAGCCGATTGCTATTCCATAGCATAGCCTATTGTACTTATATAGGCCTCGGTGCGTATTTATGATAGTTAATTCTTTAGAGTTTTCATCTAAACTTAGTTGAGCATAGGCTTGGGACATATCGAGTTTTGTGAAATATTTACCCCCAGCAGAGAGGTAAATAATTCATCAGGCTTGGGTATAGGATAGCAATCTAGAAGGACGGCTCTATTTGCTGTTAAACTGTAATCCCCACATAACCGCACGGACTTGTCCGGTTTTAGTACAGGAACTACTGGGGCAGCCCACTTAGCGTGTGTGACTGGTTCAATAATTTTATCTTTTAGCAGCCTGTCAATTTCTAAATCCACCTTCTCCCGCAGTGCATGCGCATTGAACGAGCCTTACAAAATTTCGGAGTTACATTAGGGTCTACTTCTATGCAGACCTGATGGCCCTTTAGGTTGCCTACTTCAGGCCCAAAAATAGAAGAAAACTCCCTTAACAATGAGTCTATGTCAGATGGATATGAGAGTGTATGCACATCTGCCTGACCCCTTGGCAAGATTTTGTCAATTGGCATTTTCAAAGCATCAATCCAATCACGGCCTAGTAGAGTAGGCCCTTGCTCATCCACCACTAAAAGGGTTAAAGGATGAGACAAAGTTTTCTGGTTGAGTGTAACTGTGACGTATGCTTCTCCACAAATAGGTATTTGTATGTCTCCATATTTTTTTAAAATCGTTTTAGATGCATGTAGTTTAGGTGTGTTTTTGAAAATCTTATCAAAAACTACCTTGGACATGACCGTCCGGGCAGCACCCGTATCCAATTCTAGAGGAACTGTAATTTCATTTAGGCCTACCTCTACAATATATGGGCCTGTATTTTTCGCACTTTGCTGCTCATAGAATAGGTACTCCACTCCAATGTTCGAAGTATTTCCCTTTTGAGGATTTATACTAGAAATGTTAAAATTAGAATTTTCACCCTGTGTTTTCTTTGAAAAACACACTTTAGCTATGTGGCCTATTTTACTACAGTTTCGGCAAACTGCTTCTTTAAAAGGGCAATCTTTCTTCCAATGGTGTTTTCCACACCCTGTACATGGCTTGGAAGGCTTAGTAGAATTAGTAGGCTTAGTCGTATTCGCCTCATACGAACCTGAAATGAGGACATCATCTAGAAAGCAAAGTACCCCTGGAATGTGACCTAGAACTTGGTCCATTGTCCTCTGAAAAATACCCGGAGCCGATGCTATTCCATAGCATAGCCTATTGTACTTATATAGGCCTCGGTGCGTATTTATGATAGTTAATTCTTTAGAGTTTTCATCTAAACTTAGTTGAGCATAGGCTTGGGACATATCGAGTTTGTGAAATATTTACCCCCAGCAAGAGAGGTAAATAATTCATCAGGCTTGGGTATAGATAGCAATCTAGAAGGACGGCTCTATTTGCTGTTAAACTGTAATCCCACATAACCGCACGGACTTGTCCGGTTTTAGTACAGGAACTACTGGGGCAGCCCACTTAGCGTGTGTGACTGGTTCAATAATTTTATCTGTTAGCAGCCTGTCATTTCTAAATCCACTTTCTCCCGCAGTGCATGCGCAATTGAACGAGCCTTACAAAAATTTCGGAGTTACATTAGGGTCTACTTCTATGCAGACCTGATGGCCCTTTAGGTTGCCTACTTCAGGCCCAAAAATAGAAGAAAACTCCCTTAACAATGAATCTATGTCAGATGGATATGAGAGTGTATGCACATCTGCCTGACCCCTTGGCAAGATTTTGTCAATTGGCATTTTCAAAGCATCAATCCAATCACGGCCTAGTAAAGTAGGCCCTTGCTCATCCACCACTAAAAGGTTAAAGGATGAGACAAAGTTTTCTGGTTGAGTGTAACTGTGACGTATGCTTCTCCACAAATAGGTATTTGTATGTCCTCATATTTTTTTAAAATCGTTTTAGATGCATGTAGTTTAGGTGTGTTTTTGAAAATCTTATCAAAAACTACCTTGGACATGACCGTCCGGGCAGCACCCGTATCCAATTCTAGAGGAACTGTAATTCCATTTAGGCCTACCTCTACAATATATGGGCCTGTATTTTTCCCACTTTGCTGCTCATAGAATAGGTACTCCACTCCAATGTTCGAAGTATTTCCCTTTTGAGGATTTATACTAGAAATGTTAAAATTAGAATTTTCACCCTTTGTTTTCTTTGAAAACACACTTTAGCTATGTGGCCTATTTTACTACAGTTTTCGGCAAACTGCTTCTTTAAAAGGGCAATCTTTCTTCCAATGGTGTTTTTCACACCCTGTACATGGCTTGGAAGGCTTAGTAAATTAGTAGGCTTGGTCGTATTCGCCTCATACCTTTTATTGCCTGTCTAGTAGGCTCGTTAGGTCTGCCAGGCCTAGAAGATTTAAAGCTATTTACGTGTTGGGCTTTACTACTATGATTGCCAAAAGCTCTAACATCTTTAGCAGCTGCTTCTCTAGCCGTAGCTATTTCTACAGCCTGACTAAAAGTTAGGTCCTGTATGGCTAATAGGGCTCTCTGGGTAGACTCCTCTTTGAGACCCATTACAAACCTATCTCTTAGCATTTCATCTAATTTGTCCCAAATTTACACGTACGGCTATGGCTTTTTATTCCTGCAACAAACTCTGCAATGCTTTCATTTCCCATCTGATGCCTGAATAAAATTTGAAACGTTCATAGATGAGAACTACTCGGGGATTGTAGTGATCGTTAGGCCTGTACCAATTCATTATAGGTGCAAGTTTCCGGTGCTTTAGGAGAAACTAGGTCCATACTAAACCAAACGTTTTAGGGCCTATTATAGTTAAAAAGGTAGGTACTTTCTTAGCATCCGGAATGGAATTTGCCTCGAAAAACAACCTCACCCTAGTGGCATAAGCTTCGAAGTCCTCCCCATTGTCTTCGTAGGGGCATATATGGCCAATCACCGACATGCTAGAGCAAACCGAATTTGGCCAAATCACGTGAAGTAGGTTAGGTTAGGTTTAAATTTGGTTAGTTACTCCCCAGTTAGGGCTGAATAGTGAATTTTATAGAGTTAGGGCTGAGTAGTAATTAGTTTTAGAGTTAGGACTGAGTAGTAATAGTTTTAGAGTTAGGGCTGAGTAGGAATTAGTTTTAGAGTTAGGGCTGAGTAGGAATTAGTTTTAGAGTTAGGGCGGCGGGACCTACGCTATAGTACGGTAGCTTACCCACACAAACAAACCAAATCGGACGACCCACTAGGCTACATCCAATTTTCCAAACAACCACTTGAACCCAATAAGCCAAATTAACCCAATGAGCCAAATTTAAACCAATGAACAAAATTTAACCAAATGAGCCAAATCCCATCCTCGTCGCCAAATGTGATAGCGTGGGGTAGACACCCCAGTTAGGTTACTTAGGTTCTAGCAAACAATCAAAAGCACTTACCGGTGCGTTGAATTAGGTATTCCTTGAAGCCTACCGTTTTATTCCTGTGTCCCACAAACAGCCTACCTAACTCTCTCTTACATTACCAATTTAGAAACTATAGACATTACCCCTAACTATACTTAAGTACGAACAACTTCCTACCCGATTTGTCACCTTAGAAACATCATCTAATTCTACTCGGGTGGGTGGAAATTTTTCCAACCACTTCCACGACTTCGGGTGTTACTATTCGCTTACTCCGTTCAGTTTTCGCTCGATGGGGTTTACCCGTAGTCCTGGTTTCCGACAATGGTACTTGTTTTACCAGTGAGGAATTTCGTTCTCTTCGTCCACCTAAATGGCATTAGACATGTCCGGTCTAGTGTTTTCCACCCGTCTACTAACGGTCTCGCGGAAAACATGGTCCGTACTTTCAAGTCGGCCTTGCGTCATTCTCGTGGGGAGGAAATGCAAGTGGTGTTGGATAAATTTTTGTTTAAATATCGAATAACACCACACACCACGACGGGGGTGTCTCCTCTAAACTTCTGATTGGCCGGGGAATCGTTCAGTTTTCGATTTGTTACGTCCAAACGAAAACGTTACAACAACGAGTTTTACGCCATCAGGAAAAACAGAAGTTGTACCACGACACTAAAAGAGGGAGAGTTCTAGAAGCGAAACCTAATGATCCAGTTGTGATTCGCAACTATGGGGCTGGACCAAAATGGATTCCTGCAACTGTGCGATGAGGAGAACGGGTCCTGTTTCCTTCAAGTGCCAACTAGAAGATGTCGTTCTATTAAACGCCATCAGGACCAGATATGGGAACGTGAAGTGCAGAAGGACCAGAGTCTTCCGGAAGAGAGAACTGATCCCCGGAAAATGGTTCAACTTGCCCGCCTAAAACAGGTTGCCCCTAATCCTACTACATACATCAACCCCGCTCCGCAGGTCGTCTAGGGTCCCTCATCCCCCTGACAGACTAAACTTGTAGGGGAGGAGTGAGGTGACGTGTATGTATATATATATGTATATAGTCAAAAGTCACTAAAGGGTAAATATCATTAAATCTAAGCTGAATGGCAAGAGCAAGTCATAAACGAACCAACGCGGCTGTTCGTATTGCTTTGGTCTGGCCTAGACATGTTTTTTCCTATCTGACCTAATCTTTGGTGCTGAGTAGAATTAGATGATGTTTCTAAGGTGACAAATCGGGTAGGAAGTTGTTCGTACTTAAGTATAGTTAGGGGTAATGTCTATAGCTTCTAAATTGGTAATGTAAGAGAGAGTTAGGTAGGCTGTTTGTGGGACACAGGAATAAAACGGTAGGCTTCAAGGAATACCTAATTCAACGCACCGGTAAGTGCTTTTGATTGTTTGCTAGAACCTAAGTAACCTAACTGGGGGTGTTAGATAAATTTTTGTTTAAATATCGAATAACACCACACACCACGACGGGGGTGTCTCCCTCTAAACTTCTGATTGGCCGGGGAATTCGTTAAGTTTTCGATTTGTTACGTCCAAACGAAACGTTACAACAACGAATTCCCCGGCCAATCAGAAGTTTAGAGGGAGACACCCCCGTCGTGGTGTGTGGTGTTATTCGATATTTAAACAAAAATTTATCCAACACCACTTGCATTTCCTCCCCACGAGAGGAAATGCGCTCAGAAAAGTTTGCACAATTTTTCACTATGAATCTAAATGTATGCACAACGAAAATTTCTTGCGCACACGGACTAAAAAAAATTAGAGGTAACATTGGCTGTAGGTCTTCTGGCAAACTGGGGCTTGATGTTAATCGTTTACCACACAGAAAATGATTTGGTGTCAATGGCTCTGCATCCTGCATACTATTATAAACAAAAGTGATAGGCCTACTGTTCACCATTGCTTCTACTTCACACAAAACAGTGCAGAATTCTTCTTTGCTCAAATGAGCATTAGCTAAAAGTTTCTTTAATGAACACTTTACACTTCTCACTAGCCTTTCCCAAAATCCTCCCCACCATGGTGCTCTCTCAACAATAAACTCCCACTGTACCCCTTGGTGTGAAAAGTAGGATTGGAATCCTTCCTCTTTTAAAAGGACCAAACTTCTTGGAGTTCCTTTGCAGCCTTTCTGAAGGTTTTTGCATTATCTATGATTTTATTTGGGAAACCCCTTCTGTTCACAAACCTTTTAAAGGCCAAAAGAAATACATCACTACTTAAGTTGCTTACCAACTCCAAATGGATTGCTCTGGTGGTAGCACATGTGAAAAGACATATATAACCATTGTTAGACTCCCCTTGCTCAAACGCATAGACTGGACCTGCGAAGTCCACTCTCACTACATCAAATGGGGCAGTATAGACACACCGTTCTCTTGGAAGTGGAGCCACCTTTTCATAATAAGGCTTTGCACTCCAACGCTTGCAAACCACACATTTATGCAAGACCTTTTTTACTACTTGTCTAATTTTGGGAATCCAAAATTGTTGTCTGATCTTTATTATCGCTTCTCTAACTCCAGCATGTAACAACTTATGATGAGTATCCAGGATCAAAAGTTCCACAAAGTGCCCCTCAGAAGGTAGCAAAATTGGATGTCTTTTCTCCTCTGAAAGCCCAGAAAACTGTAGTCTACTTCCTACTCTCAATAAATCCTGATCCAAAAACACATCCAAACCCTTGGAGCAGAATGTGTTGGTAGAACCTGTAATGGACGGCTGGTGAGCAATTCCCTCTCTTCACCAAATTTTTCCTTCTGCACATATACCACCCAGTATTGCCTGCTTGCTGAATCTCCTTACTGTTCAGAATTCCTTCCTTTCTTGTTTCTCCCCTAATATTGTTGGTAAATCTATATACCCATGCTGTCACTCTTAACAACCTTTTCAGACTCCTAATGTCATCAAGCCTCAATATGGGGTCCTGCTGCATAACTTGACAACTGTTCACAGCGCATTTTCTCATTTCAGTCACCCATTCTTCTTGAGCCTGGCATTCACCTACAATAGGCTCATTAGGTCAGTTTTCGCTTCCAAGTTTTAGCCACTCTGGCCCATTCCACCACAAATTTGACTGTGCAAGATATTTCACTGAAATTCCTCGTGTTGGTAAATCAGCTGGGTTTTGGGTGCCTGGACAACGCTTCCATTGCTTGGGATCTGTGTGTGCTTGAATTTCCTCCACCCTATTGGCAACAAATGGTTTCCATTTCCTTGCCTGGCTTCTTAACCAGTGCCAAACTATAGTGGAGTCTTTCCAATAATATAATAGCTTGGAATTTCATAGAGGGCCAAAGACGTTTGCACTGTAACTGCAAACCGACTAGCAATAACTGCACCCATCAATTCCAACCTTGGAATAGAAAGCCTTTTCAAAGGTGCTACTCTGCTCTTTGCAGCAACCAACCTGCAACTTACTTCCTCTTTGAATGTGCCTCTTATATAAATACAAGTTGCATAGGCTTCCTCACTTGCATCACAAAAGATGTGCAGCTCCAAATTGTCTGGACTATTGTTCAACTCTCCAAAGTACCATCTTGGGATTCAATGTCTCCAAGATATGCCAATTCTTTGAACCAATATTTCCACCTTACCCCCATATGATCAGATAACTCTTGGTCCCAACCAAGTCCAATTTCCCAGAGGCTCTGAAACCAAATTTTTTACTTTATCACAAATGGAGCCAGGAATTCAAGAGGATCAAAGACCTTTGAAGCCAAAGTAAGAGCTGTACGTTTTGTTTTGTCCACCTTGTCTCATTTTCAGCCAGCTCTACTAAAGATTTCCCATTGAAGGTAAACAAATCCTCTCCTTGCTGCCAAACAATGCCTAGCACTTTTGCGTCTATTGCCCACAGCTCCTTAATACCAGAATCCTCAATACTTTCTGCTGCATCAGGTAGCTACTACACAGGACTGACTCATAAACTCTTGTAATTGAGAATGATTGGTCTGCCATTTTCTAAGTTCCATGCCAGCCTCCCTCATTATAGCTCTAGCCTCCATGAATATCTGTTTAGCCATTTCTGTATTATCCACGGAACACAGCAAATCATCAACATAAAATTTTTTTCTTATGTGTTCAATAGTGTTAGGATAGACCAGAATATTTCTTAAAATGGTACTGCATAGTAGCTGCCAACAGAAATGGACTAGAGCTGAGGCAAAACAACACTGACTTCATTGTATATGCTTGAGCCTTAGGTTCATTTTCCAAAAAGTCTTTCGTATCCACCCACAGATACTTTGCTGCATCTCTGTCCTCTGGTTTTAATTTTATTCGCAAAATGGCTTGCTTCACATCTGCAGTCAATGCTACTCTACCAAACCTGAATCTCAGTAACAAGGAAAATAAATCTGCATTTAAATTTGGCCCAGTATCCAAACAGTCATTCAAGGACACACCACCTTTGTTCTTGGTTGAGCCATCAAAAACTACCCTCAGTTTGGTGGTACTTTTGTCTCGCAGTACCACTGCATGGTGTGGCAGATAATGTGCCTCCTGGCTCACCAGCTCACCTTGCACCCTTTCAGCATAGCCCTCCTTTACATAGCTTAGGATGGCCTCATTGTATTCAATTAACAACTCCTCATTTTTTCTTAGCCTGTACAATGAAGTCTCCAACCTCCGATTAGCTAGTTGAAGGTTTGAACTGGGTTTGCAAGAATCCTTCCAAGGGAGGCCAACTTCATAGCAACCATCTCTAAATCCAATCTCTTTTTCAAATTGCTCTAAAACATCACTGTTCACTATACTCAGTGATGGGCATCGATACATGAAAATCGCTAAAGCGATACCGATACATCGATACATGAAGAACGTCTAGGGCGATACCGATACGCCGATACTTTCTAGATGTCTTAAGCGATACCGATACCGATACATGCATCGCCGATATATGTATCGCCGGTACATTTTTATAATTATTCATTTAATATGTAGGTATTAGATATTATTGTTTATACTAGTAATTTGTACGCACTGTAAGTAAAATCAACGACATTTTAATGGGTTTTATAGATGTATATAAAAACAATGGCTTTATTTAATGAAAGTATGTTTTAATTTTGTAGGATACATGAATGACTGAAAATATTACACTAACAATTAAAAGTAATTACTATTACCCTTCAAAAATACCAGCTGGCTAAACATCTGGTCAGACAGTCTATTCCTTTTTGGAGCGTGAATGTGACCAGCCAAACTAAACAACCGTTCTACAGGAGCAGAGGATGGTAGTGGTGTGTTATACTTCAGGAAGACCCGTAGAATTCCTGGGTACTGCCTCAGAGATTGGAGGGAATGACTTCCGTCACCCAGATACTGTAAAACTTCCATCTCAGTGGAATCTTGGGTTGCAGAGACATTAGTGGAAGCAGACTCATAACAGAAGAAATCATCTGCACTTCCGTCAGATGCAGCAACACTTAGTTGTTGCTGGGGGGTCTGCTCGCTGAGGCTCTTAACAGCATTAACCCACATTTCTTGAACCCTCTTTTTGACAATGTTAGTATTAAATTTGCCTTTTATTGTCATCCACTTTAACTTGAACAGAGGATTTAAAGACGATGCCAGTATTGCTGCTTTACACTCATGCGACGCATCAAGGCACAGAAACTTTTCAAACCGCTTAGTGAACCCTACTGTGACTGCATTGAGAAGTGGCTGACAATGACGCAATGCCTCCGAATTCAAACGCTCTAGCTTCTTCTCTACAGCTAACAATGTTAAATGAGAACCAACTCTTTGTAATCATTTATTTATTTATATAAAGTCAAACAATGACAACGGTCATCTGAAAAAGGAATAAGCATAATAAGTAATCACTTGAATAAAACATAAACATAATCATTGTCCTCTATCTCCTCCCAAGTCTTTGATACTAGTTGTGATATGAGGTAATTGCAGTACAGTAGTGCGAAGACTTATATTGTTTTATAAAGTGAATACAGTATAGTACTTTAATAGGAAAACATAGATACTAGTTTATTTAAGAGTAATATGAGAACATGAAGCTTTGCTATTACATTATGATGAATACGATACTGTAGGAACTAAAATATAAATACTTATGGAATTATACAGTACATTATATCCAATCAAACATATTACAATACAATTAGAGAGTTCAGCGAGAGATTGAATCGTATATTAAAATAAGGGTTGTACAACGGTATTCCTGACAAAAGTAATAGTACAGTAATGAGGATACAGCTGTATTGGGAACACAATATAAAGTTCTTAGTAAGTAAAGTGTAAAGTGTGCTGTACTCTATCTCTCCCCCAAGTCTTTGAGCCAGTAGTTTTATAAAGAAGATTATTAAGGATAATATGGCAAAAAAAAATTGTATGTTTATGGATAAAGACTAAACCTTATTTTGTCAGTGCCCTTAATTTAAAGTATACTTGATTGGTTACCCGTCTTGATTCATATGGTAGTCTTCATGCCAGGTAGGGGGGCGTCTGGTACGGACGGAACGCCTTAGTGGAGTTGCAGTTTGGGGTGCCGTACCCATTGGCCTAGGGGGTGCAGGTGGTAGTACGTCGATGGGCGGCGTTGACATGTCTTCTTGGGTGGGGGTGGGGCCTCTTCAGGGGTCGGGCGCCTGCGTTCAACGTGTGGGCTGGACCGTGTCGGACTACGGGGTGAAGCGGGTGTCTTTGGTCCTGGTGCTGACCTGCAGGTGTAGGTGGTGCAGCAGGTGGGCTGTTGGTGGGCACCGCTAGGAAGTTCTTTAAATGTTGGTCTATGGTCATCTTTGGAGCAGGTGTGCTGAAGGGTTCATATTTTTTAAGGAATTTCCTGTTCCTTACAGTTACCCTCCCAGATCCATCGACCCTAACCACGTACTGGTCAAACTGCCTGACTTCGATGACCACACCTGTCTTGTCCCATTTACGGGCGTGTGGACCGACCTGGTTCTGGATGCGTATAAGGTCTCCGACTGCTAGTGGTGGGAGTCTCTTGGTGTGCTCTGACCAGCGTTCTGCTCCCCTCATGTGGCGGTTCCTCAGAGCTTCTTCTCGGGCGGCCAAGTTTTCACGCCATGTGTCGTGTGGTTTATATCGGCCGGGAAGGATTGGAATGAAGTCCCGGATAGGGCAGCCGAATACACACATTGCTGGGGAGTGTTTTGTATCTCTATCCGGCGTGTTTCTGTATTGAAGCATGGCCCGTTGAAAGTTTTCGGTGTTGAGGTCGCCGTTTGGTCCAGTGTTGTCGGTTATTAGCGTTTCGTCGTCTTGACACCAACTTCTGCCCGACAGTTGCTGTGAGGGAAAGCCACTGATGAGAGTCGGTGGTGTACGCCCCAGTTTTTGAGGAACTGCCGTGTGGCTGCTGCGGTAAATTCAGGGCCCCCATCGGAAGCCAGTTCGTCGGGGATGCCGAAGGTGACGAAGGTCCGTCGGAGGCAGGCGATGAGTCCAGCAGCACCATTGATGATCTCTCTACTATTGGCCAGTTAGAGTATCTGTCCACCACGACCAGGTAGTTTACTCCTTTGTAGTGGAAGTAGTCCGCACAGACGCACTGGAAGGGGTATTCTGGTGATGTTGGTGGAGTGGGTGGAGCGCTGGGCTGGGATGGTGCCATGCGGTTGCAGTGGTTGCAGCTAGCCCGTAGTGCTGTGATGGCTGGTGTGATGCCAGGCCAGAAAATGGAGTCTTCTGCTCTGGAGATCATGGATGAAGTACCTTGATGAGCTGAGTGTAGTGAAGCCAGTACTTCTTGCCTGAGGCCGGCGGGATAACCGTGCGGTTCCTGTACATTACCACGCCGTCAACAGTGCGGAGGTCGTCGCGAAACTGGTGATATTCTCGCAGCTGTGCAGGGAGTGCATGGCGGGATTCAGGCATGCCGGACTCTATGACATTGGCTAAACTATTCATGACTTCATCGCTGGTCGTGGCGGTGCGTACTCGATCCCATGTCACTGATGCCAGGCTCAGCGAGTTGAGTGTTGATGCGGCTGCAGAAATTACGCAGGCTTCCATGCCATTACCATCTGTCAGTGATGTCCGTATGCCGGCTAGGAAGGTGGGGGGGGGGAAAGAACGCCGTTCCCTCGCATGGTTGATGGATGGCTGCTACGTCATCGGGGAGTGTTAGTGGTATGGGGTCGCCAATGGGGTATCGTGACACCCCGTCAGCAGCTTTGTGTTTCGCGCCTGGTACGTGGATCATCCGGAAGCGGTACCTGAGGGTTTTTCCTTCAAGTTTCTGAGGCGTGTATTAGATATGTCCTCTAGGGATCTGTCACCAAACACTTTGAGGAGAGGTTTGTGGTCCACTGCAATTATTAGGTCTTCGCATCCCAGCACGAAGTACCTCGCCTTGTCAAGGGCATCGGCGACAGCAAGTGCTTCTCCTTCTACTGGTGCATAGCGGGACTCAGCTGAGGTAGTGAATCTACTGCCGACCAATGTGACACGCCATCCAGTATGGCAGCAGAAGGGTTCGACTCGTGTACAGGTGCAGTGTTTCTGAAGTAGCCAGTAGCCGATGCCTGTTTTCGACCAGTCTGTGGCGAGGCATGTGGGCTTGGTTTTGTCAAAAATTTTAACGCTCTCCTCTATTTGACAATGCTAAGGCCCATGACCCAGATCTGGACAAAATTGTCAAGACAAGTTTCAGCTTCATTACTGTGAAATATCTGCCTCCAAACGCAACATCACTGCTCCAACCTATGGACCAGCAGGTTATTTCAAACTTCAAGAAGCTATACACGAAGTTCATGTTTGCTCAGTGCCATAATGCAACCTCCAGTAAGGATTCTGTAACCTTAACACAGTTCTGGAAGCAGCATTACAACATTTTGGAGACTGTCAAGAATGTTGTGAGAGCATGGAGAGAAGTCTCAACAATTTGCATGAACTATGCCTGGAAGAAGTTGTGGCCATCTGCTATGCGTGATTTTGAAGGTTTTCAAACAGATGAACCAAATGTAGAGGCTGAAATTGTCCAGTTGGGTCAAGACATGGGCCTTGAAGTCAATCAAGAGGACGTTGAAGAATTTCTTGCAGACCATGGAAAGGAGTTGACTGCACAAGATCTTCTGGAGTTGGCCAATGAATCAGAGTCAGGGTCAGATGCTGGTGAGGAGGATGATGAAACAGAAGAGAAAATAACTTCTGCTGAAGTCAAAGAATTAATGTTACATTGGGGCAAGGTGAAGGCCATTGCAAGCAAGCACCCTAATGTTGAAGTTACTGAGCTTGCTATCTGTCATTTCGAAGACAAAGTCCTGCCATATTTCAGGGAATTTGCAGAAAGCAAAAAGAAACAGAGAAAAATTGACAGCTACTTCAAGACTACAACAGTCCCCACTGCTTCAACTTCAACATCTTCTGTGGATGTGGTTGATCCTGATGACCCTCAACCAGGTCCAACTGGCAATAGGACACCCAGGAGAGAATCATTTGACCTCCCAGATGTCCTAATGGAATGAGATTCTCCTTCCAGAAACCATTAATTCCCATCCTCCTCCAAGCCTCATCTCCAGCCCACTCAAGCTCATCACCTCCAAGACCAAGGTAAATAAAAATATTTTTATTTTTAACTGTGTTTAATTTATTTATTTAGTATGTTTATTTAAAATATATACATAGAATAACATTAATATAACAATAAGAACACATTACACTAAAAAACCTTTAAAAAATGGGTAAACAAGCACAAAAAGGGTCAAAATTTGGGTTCTGGAACGAATTACTGAAAATCCCATTGAACTAATACATTGCATAACAAATTTTTCAGTTAACGAATGACCTTCTAGAATGAATTAAATTCATTATGCAAGGCCTCACTGTATATATATATATATATATATATGATACACACAGATCATGAATGGAACAAGGAACTCTTCTGGGAAAATTAAATCTACTGTAGTCTGAATAAGTAATTGTAAATGACAAACACTATAGTTTTTTCTTTTTCATGATGTTAGCCCGATGTGGGCAATGGGTCACTCACAAAGAGGCCCTAAAAATATAGCTTCCCTCACCAGCTATCTGCAAAGCAGATAGGATCCACCTTTGGGACAGGTTCTATGGGTTACAGCTACACCTCAGGGAACCATTCTGAGTTCAATCCCAGATATATATATATATAAAGTTCGTCTTATTTTTGGTTTATGGATTTTTTTTATCGGAAAAACAAAATTTCTAATCTGCACTTTTTTAGGAGAATAATGATTTTGTAAAATTAGTAGGAACCATAAATTAAAAGTTTTAAAATTTTATGCCCTTAAGAATACATGATCCAGCTAAATATCCAGCAATTATCCCATATTCAGCAAAAATAAAAAGCCAGATATCTGGTATACAGTTATCCAGCTATATTGTGATCCGGTACATCACTACTACTACTACTACTACTACTACTACTAAAAAAAAAAAAGGTGTGTTTGTGTGTGTGTGTCACCAATTGGGTGCTAAACTGCAATTTTACCCAAGTCTCTTCTAATTTTTCACACCATAGCCCCCAAAGAAAACAATATGTTTCTAGCTAACACTTTGCCTGCACTTACCTAACCTAACCTCATTTGCAACAAAAATGAACATAATATTTGGACTTATTGCATCTTAGTTACCTAGAAACATATATTGGTTTTGTTATTGGTTATGGTATGTTGAAATAAAGAATATTCAAAAAAAGTTATGCAAGTAGCGTCGGTAGGGGTGAGTTGAGCACCCCCGACTGCCTGGGGTGAGTTGATCCAGGGGCCCCCAATTCCTAAAAAAAATTAAATCATGAAAGATGGATATACATGTTGAAAGTTTAAGTCTTGTACTATAACACCACAACAGGTTGTTGAGTTGAATTAAAAACAAATCTGTTTTACTGAGGTTCAAAGTGATCCTATGGTTTTGCACCTCAAAAAAATTTCGAGCCAGAAAAACTGTTTTTTTCAAATTTGCCTGGCAACACTATTTTCAATGTCACTGTCTGGAAATTTGAAGTGAATGTAGGGAAAGGTTTATATTGTTAAATTTTAGGAGCCAAAATGGTATATCAGTCCAAACATTAAGTTGGTGTTGACTTTGGTAATGGCTCAACTCACCCCAGGCATTTCTGGTACCATGGGGTGAGTTGAGCCTATGTTTCTCAGTTACAAAAATCCCAGTTTGGATGCCATTATGATGTTAATGCATTTATTTTCTTTGAAGATATATTGTTTTCTATGCAAATAAGCTAGCTTGGTGCAGTGCACAGTAAGAAAGGCAAAATGCCTCGCACTTACCAGAGAAAAAGAGATCCAGTTCATAAAGATAAGCTCAGTGCTGCAATTAAAGCTGTGAAAGATGATGGCTTTAGTGTCAGAGCAGCTGCTGCGCAATACAAAGTGGATAGGATGACTCTTCAGAGAAGGTTGGACAGACCTGAGCCACGCCCTTCACCCTCAAAGAAATCGGGAGGCCAACTGTCTCTTCCTCGTGAGGCTGAACAGGAGCTTGCCCAATGCATAAAGATCAAAGCCCAATGGGGATTTGGGCAAACGAGGAAGGAAGTGCAAACCATCGTCCAGAGCTATGTGAAGTCCAACATCGATAGTGACACTACTGTTGGCAATCACTTAGGTAAATATTGCAAATTCAAGGATGGTTTGCCTGGGGATGACTGGCTCACAGGCTTCATGAGGAGGTATGGACTCTCGGTTAAGATTCCTTCAGCTCTGGAGAAAACTAGAAAAACAGCAGCTAGTAACCCAGAAATAATTTATGAGTATTTTAACAATGTCAAAAAACAAATGAGGAACTTAAACATTGAAGGGCGCCCAGAATGTGTATGGAATATTGATGAAACCTGTTTGTTCACTCAGTGGCGGTTCCTCATATGGGCAATATGGGCAGCCGCACAGGGCGGCATTTGTGGAGGGGCGGCATGAGCGCCTGCAAAAAAAATAAAAATAAAAATAAGAATAAATAAATAAAGAAATAAATAAAAATAAAAAATAAAATAAAATAAATAATAAAAGATCAATAAATATATTTTTAGTAATAAAAAACCATCTATTGCATTTTCCATAAACCTTCCCATAAAAGACCTAAACAATGCAAAATGCTTCCAGATTAATATTATTGGGAATAAAGGCCCATACTTTAACATATGTAATGTTATTTTTCTGGGTTTGGTTAAATAGTGAAATGTATATTATTTATTACAGAACGAATCTTCACACTAAGCCACTAAGGTCTGTCAAATAACCGCAAATGGATAAGAAGAGGTCAAAGCTATCAGGTGCTCAGTTTAGAAAAAAGAGGAAAGAAGAAGAGGAGAAACGAGCAAAAGATAAAGGTATAGAGCTATGTCATCTACTCTTCACTGCTATATTGCACTGCTATTTTGTGATATAGCTTTCTGAGTCATTTGAAGTGTACTATTATGTATATAATTAGCCATTAACCAAGGAGGTTGTATTATTCATTTGTTTCCTATTCTAAAAGTTTAATAAATTGTGCTTAATAACATGTTAAATTAATTGTACTAGCCTATTCATGCATTGGTCTGTTATGTTCTATTTTACTATTTGCAGGGGCACTTTTGAAATATTTTGGAACACCCTCTGCCACTAGCCAGGATGAGAAAGCCGTCTACTTCTGCCATTATTGAGGCTGAGGAGCCATCTACCTCCTCAGCCTCACATATGTCTCCACAAATGCAGTCTGATCCTGAGGATGAAGACCCATTTGCTTCTACTTCTCCCCGGCAGGACTCTTCAGGTGAGTTTGTGTGCACATATGTCTGTGAGTGTGTGCGTGTGTGTGTATGTGTATGTGTGTGCATCCCTGCAAAGCATTTTGCAAACAGTTATAAATTATAATGTTATTATCACTGGGTCTGGGTTACTGGGTATGTGTGGTGTTTCACCACCATAATTCCATAACACCACCACCATAACAAAGTGCTGTGAATAATGTGTTATCTAACTTAGGTGTGTATACTAATGAGTAATGCTCTTGTTCTTTCTATTAGAAATGCCTGGAGCAGAATCGCCTCCTGAGGATGAGTCTCTGTCCACCGACCCTGCTAACTGGCCTTCAGTTCTGACTGAGAGAATTCGGACACAACTGGTTTCCAGGGGACCAAGTCAAGTACCATCTGACTTTGTATTCCCTAGAAACGACAGTGACGGAAGAAGTTTCCACCATCAATACTTCAGGAAGTCATTGGTTAGTGGGGAAAATATAACCAGAAGTTGGTTGGTCTATTCCTTAAAAAACAACAGCCTTTTCTGTTTCTGTTGTACATTATTTTCCAAGAGGAAAATAAATTTAACAAGTTTGGGACTCTCGGACTGGAAGCATGCAAGCTCATTGCTCACATCACATGACAACAGTTCAGAACACCTAAATTCTATGAAAATCTGGAAAGAACTGGCAGTGAGGATGAGAAAGGGGGAGACCATTGACAAGCAGGAGATGGCACTTCTGGAGGCTGAGAAGTTGAGATGGAGAGCGGTGCTGACACGTCTCACTGCTATTGTGCATTCTCTGGCAGTTAGGAATTTGGCACTAAGGGGACATACAGAAAAATTGTTCTCACCATCAAATGGCAATTTTCTGAAAGAAGTTGAACTGATGGCACAATTTGATCCTATAATGCAAGAGCACATTAACCGTGTCCAAAAAGGGACCTCCAGTCACACCAGCTACCTCGGCCACCACATACAAAACGAACTCATTGATTTGTCGAGCAGCAAGACCATTTCAGCAATGGTGAGCGACATCAAACAATCAAAGTTTTTTTCAATAATTCTAGATTGCACTCCAGATATCAGCCACACTGAACAGTTGTCAGTTGTGATTCGGGTTGTGTCACTGGAGGGGAAGCCCCATATAAAGGAACATTTCATGGGGTTTTTGGAGGCAGAGGAGTCCACTGGTCAACATTTGGCATCTCTGATTCTGAAGAGACTGGAGGAGCTAAAAGTTCCTTTCATGGACTGTAGAGGACAATCATACGACAACGGGGCCAACATGAGGGGAAAAAACAAGGGTGTTCAATCCAGGCTCCTAGAAATTAATCCCAGAGCTCTGTTTGTTCCATGTGGGGCTCATTCTCTGAATTTGCTTGTGGCCGATGCTGCTAAGGGATCTATTGATGCCACAAGTTACTTTGGCATCTTGCAGAAGCTTTACAACTTGTTTTCAGCCTCCACACAACGATGGGCCATTTTGAAAAAAATGTGAACATCACATTGAAGATGTGGTCTGATACAAGGTGGGAAAGCAAGATCAAGAGTGTGGAGCCCCTGAGATATCAGGCAGCTGCAGTGAGAGATGCACTGATCGAGGTGAGGGACCACACCAAAGACTCTGTAATAAAGGTCGAGGCTCAATCTCTGTCAGAGGAGGTTGGGTCATACCGCTTCGCCATTTGTTCAGTGGTGTGGCATGACCTGTTGTGCCAAATTCAGCATGTGAGCAAGCAGATGCAGTCTCCTAGCATGCACGTTGATGTTGCAGTAAATCTCCTAAAAAAAACAGAGAGAGGTCTCCGCAATTACAGGGCAACAGGTTTTGTGGCTGCACAAATGGCAGCCACAGATATCTGTGAACAAATGAATGTGGAGGCTGTGTTAAAACAAAAACGGCTGAGGTCCACAAAGCGGCACTTCTCCTATGAAGCATCTGATGAGCCCTTGATTGATGCTTTGAAGAAGCTGGAGGTGACATTTTTCAATGCAGTGGTTGATGCTGCAACATCAGCCATTCAGGAAAGATTTTCCACGTTGGAAATTGTGGGAGAGAAGTTTGGAGTGCTGACACATTTCCAAAATCTCACATTTGAGGAGCTGACAGAACAATGTGTGAACCTTAGTACTACACTACACTTTAAGGGACAATCTGACTTGGATGGCAGAGAGCTTGCACAGGAGCTGAAGAACTTGCCTGACTTGCCATCAAAGACCATATCCTTGCTTGAACTGCTGACATTTATCCATGAAAGGGAGCTCTCTGAAATATATCCAAATTTGTGGACTGCTCTCAGAATTGGTCTTACTCTTCCAGTCACTGTTGCTGAAGCAGAGAGGAGCTTTTCAAAGCTGAAGCTCATCAAATCCTACCTGAGGTCAACTATGTCACAGGAACGCCTTACCGGTCTGGCCATCATCAGTATAAATCATACAATTGCTGAGCAGATTTCATATGATGATTTAATTCATGACTTTGCATCAAGGAAGGTAAGAAGAGTCAGGCTTTAGATGGCAGTTGTGCTGTGGTGCAATTTATTTTGTTTCTTGTTCAAAGTGTAGCATAATAATTACCCTCTCTTAAGTGTCTTATTCTATTTATGTGATAGAGCATTTGTACAATTTAGAAATTTGATTCTCTAGTTTATTTATGGCAGTTGTGCAATTTAATTTGTATTTTTCCTGTTCATAGTATCATAATTACATTCTCTTAAGTGAGTTATTCTATTTACGTGATGAAGGATTTGTAAAATTCAGAAATTTGAGTCTTTGTTTTGGTTCTGAAGTTCCAACAATTAGTCCAATAAAAAGTTATTTTGTGAAAGAGTTATGTCTGTCCTTTATTTTGGGGGGATTCGAATGTGTGTGTGTTGGCGAACAGGGGGGGGGGGCGCTGAAGGTGAGGTTCGCCCAGGGCGTCATGTAAGCTAGGACCGCCACTGTGTTCACTGACCCACAAAAGACAAAAATCATTTCACCTGCAGGTGAGAAAGCATCACGTGTAACGGCAACCTCCGGCAGGGAAGCAACTACAGTCATGGCTGGAATATCTGCTGCTGGAGAGAAGCTCCCACCATTCATTGTCTTCAAAGGCAAGAAGTTCTGGAGCACATGGCGAGGGTCTAAGCCTTACCCTGGGACGCATTATGCCTTCTCGGACAATGGGTGGATGGTGAGTGAGGTGTTTGCTGCATGGTTTGAGGTGTTCTGCAAGAAAGTTCCATATTGTAGGCCTGGACCATTCTTTCCAGGCCTACAAAAACGCCAAGAAACAATAGACAAACAATATATGTTACATAGCTATGAATATGTTAATAGTTATGTAGCTAGTCTTCCTAGTGTTAGCTAATTTTAGTTTTAAAAAGTTACTCACTCTCACAAACGAAATCATGCTCAACTCACCCCCTGGACTGGCTCAACTCACCCCATGACCTGGAGTATACGGTGAGCCACATACTTTTTCCATTTTTATGATTAATATTAGAATTAGCCTATCACCCCTACAGCATAGTATAAATCATTTAGTAACTATCCTTCCATGAAACCATCAGACATGTATGATAGGTATTATAGGCAGGGCCGGATTTTCCAATAGGCAACATAGGCCATTGGCCTAGGGCCCACCAGTAACTGGGGGCCCACTGGGGACCTCCTACAATCCCTTGACACAAACAGTATCATTGACAAATTTGCCATAGAAAAAAGCAGGAAAAAGTCATTTTGAACTTCACATAGTTGTGCTTGCAAAATTTATTATGCTTCAGTTTCATTGTATTTTTCCATTATTCCTATGTGTAAGATGTACATGATATGGAACTTGATTTACTTTGATGTACTTGATATGGAACTAATTTGATTAAAAATTATTAATGTGTAATGTATTACATTATGTTGTAATTCTTATTAAAAATTTATTATGCTTCAATTTGACTGTATTTTTTTCCATTATTCCTTTGTGTAAGAATAAGTTGTACATGATATAAAACTAATTTGAATAAAATTATTGATGTGTTACATTATGTTGTAATTCTTTTTTTTTTTACATTACAATATTACGATATATATATATATATATAATATTTTTTTTGGGGGGGCACTGATAAGGTTTGGCCTAGGGCCCACAAGCAAGTAAATCCGGCCCTGGATACTGGTTAAAAACTGACCATGATTGATTGAAATAATAATCTTGTTAGCTGTATGCAAAAAAAGAAAGGGGAAAAAATAAAAATAATCCTAGCCAACAGACAGGGCCATAAATCAAACCATTCCATGAACAAAGTTGTATACCTGAAAGGACTCATGCAAGAAGCCGGAGCAGACTTTGCATGCCTCACGGAAACTCATCTAAAGGACTGCCAGGTGAACTGTGAAAATTGTATGTCCTGTATTGACAAAAAAGAAATACAAATTGACAACTATAACATCCTCTGAGCCGACAGAACAGTGAGACGTAAAGGAGGATGTGCTATTTACATACGCGAAAGGCATATAGCAGAAATGGCTATAAGTACCTCAAACAGCTCCGTAGAATGTGTAGCGACAAAAATTGAAAAATTAAATATGGTACTAATTGTAATGTACAGACCCCCAAAAACGCCAACCTCAAAATTTTCAGATTCCATTACAGAGGTAAGAAACTTGGTAAAAGATCTACACTCTCCAACCCTAAATATTTTTCTCTGTGGTGATTTTAATTTCCCATTCATGAAATATAAAAGGATAGGAAAAAATATATGTATACACCAGGACAAGGGAGGCACACGAGAAGACCAGGAGCAGGTAAAAATGCTACTTGCTCTAGCTGATGAATTTGTTAACGCAAGAAATAACAGAAAACACAACTGCCTAGATTTGGTATTCACAAACAACAGTAATCTAATTGATAATGTAGAAATATCCCCAACTATGATATCGGACCACAATATCATTGAAATAACAACTAATATAAAGGCAACAGGAAAGGAAAGAACATGCACAACAGAAAGAAGCAAATTTGAAATTTTTAATTTTCACTCCAAAGCTATAAACTGGGAAGATGTGACATCCAGCATGGAAGTAATAGATTGGAAAACCATTTTCAAGGCCAAGACAACGGAGGAGATGCTAATGACGTTAGAGGAGAAGACGTTAGAAATTGTAGAAAAACATGTCCCAAAGATACAACAAAGAGGAAAGAAAAGCAGGTTCGAAAGACAAAAGAGGGCATTGTTTCGAAAGAGAAAGAGAGTGGCTGCAAAATTAAGTAATTGTAAAGATAACAACATCAAAAAAATATTAGATGATAAACGGCAAAGTATCGATGTCATCATACAGGAATTAATCAAGAAGTATACAGAAAAAGAAGACGATGATGCTATAGAAGCGATAAAGGCTAACTCAAAGTACTTCTATAATTTTGCAAAAAGAAAGTTGAAAAACCATGTGACTATCGGACCTTTAAAAAATGAGAACAGTGCTTTATCTGATGATCTAACAGAAGTATCTGAAATATTAAGAGCTCAGTACGAATCATCTTTCAGTATCCCAAAAATTGGCAAATTGATATGCGATAGAAACGCGTTCTTTGAAGAAGAACCACAAGGGAATAGTATAATTGGTTTTGACTTTACAACTGATGATATTACATAAGCCATAGGGAAACTAAAAACACACTCGGTGGCAGGACCGGATAAATGGAATGCCACACTGATCAAAAACTGCAAGAATGCATATGAAAATAAAACCCCACTCTAATAGACAGAGTTTATTTCCACAACAGTTTCGATGCCCCCTGGCATCCTCCTCGGGTGGATACAGAAAAAAGGAATGAACCAAAACAAGAGGAAAACAGTCCAGGGACTGTTAAGAAATTCAAACCTAGGTTAGATCCTGTTCTCCTGACACCGGTTATTTTGGACAAGTGTGATTATAAACAAAAAATGGAAGCGTTACTTAGTGATGAATTTACCTACACCAAAGTGAGATTGTCCCCCCCTAAAGCGTCTTTCTGCCGAATTCAACAAAACTATCAGGAACTTATTAAAAGATGTCCCGGCAATTGATCCTAAAAGATTTCTACAGATTAACCCCAAACTCCCCACATTTACGGCTTACCCAAAACCCATAAGATTAATATACCACTCCGTCCCATTATTTCACACTGGGGTTCCTTTAGTTGCAGGTTATCTAAATTTCTTGCAGATAAATTATCCCCATTAGTAGGTAAATTTTCAGGCTCGCACATCACTAATTCCTGTGACTTTATTAACAAAGTTATGTCCTTAGATTTAAAACGGAGAAGACTGATCAGTTTTGATGTTGAGTCCTTGTTTATGAAAGTTCCCATTGATGATGTACTTAGTGTTTTAGATAGAAAATTGCCAACACGTAATGTAGAACTAGGCATGCCCACATCTGTATTTTTAGAACTGATAAAACTCTGTGTCACCAATAATGCCTTCTCCTTTGGTGAAGAATTTTATTTGCAATGTTTTGGTATGGGAATGGGGTCCCTTTATCCCCAATACCAAGTACATTATACATGGAATATTATGAGTCAGAATTGTTGCAAACAATATGTCCCAGGAATCTAATTTGGTTTCGTTATGTAGATAGTATTTTCTCATTTTGGCCTGACCACTGGAACAACTTTGACACTTTCTTTCACTCATTAAATAATCTTGTTCCCTCTATTAAATTTAAATAGGTACTGGGAGGTTAGGTGGGGCAATGTACTATCCGAGTGTTTTGGCTCCTCTTGCAGGGTGAGACAAGGCTCCTTGCTCTCCCCTTTGCTGTTTAATGTGTATATCGACAGATTAATTGCTTCACTTAATGAGGCAACAGTGGGATGTTGTATAGATAACACAAAGATAAATAACTTAGTTTATGCCGATGATTTGGTGTTAATAAGTCCCTCTGTTAAAGGTCTGGATCGGCTACTAAAAGTCTGCGAAGTGTATTTGCAGAAACATGATATTCTTTTTAATGTTACAAAAACTAAGGTTATGCAATTTCATCCTAAAAGCTGTGATCAGCCAGCTGATATAAGGTTTAAAATGAATGGTGAAGTAATTGAGGAAGTACAAGAGTTTAAGTATTTGGGTCAAACCATTACCAGCTCCTTGAGTGATGACTCGGATATAAGAAAACAATCTCAAAGCTTGTGTGCTAAGGTGAATATGACCATAAGGAACTTTTGATTCTGTACAAGTGAAGCTAAAGACACTCTCTTTCGTACTTTCTGCAGTAATATATACAGACAGCAACTGTGGGTAAATTATAAAAAAGGTTCTGGCAGAACTCTAAATTTGCTGTACAACAGGTCTTTTAGACTCTTACATAAATTACTCCCGAGATGCTCAGCTTCGCAAATGTTTGCTACCTGCAATGTCCCGAGCTTCCAGGAGGTAACAAGACGTGATCAACACAGTCTAATGCAAAGAATTAAAAAATCAACTAACCCGATCATCCAAGCTATCCATGAGTCCTGCCATTTATCCTCTAAGCTATGGACTTCTTGGTATGAAAATGTCTGTCTGTAGCTCCACTTAACTTTGACATTACAGTATTATTTCTAATCAGTTGTATATATTTCTATCCTTAGTATATGAACTACCATTGTATTAATAATATTTGTCATATGGACTATAGTCTGCCAATAAACATTTCCATTTTCATTTCAAATATGAATGGGAGACCGACAAACAATTACCTTTTCTAGATGTTTTGGTTATTAACGAAAGCGGAAAGCCCAATTTCACGGTCTATAGAAAACCTACTCATTGTAATTCGTACATTCATTATTTTTCATATCCTGATGAAGGGGTTAAAAGCTCAATTATTTCTTCCATGTTTCTAAGAGCACTCAGGATTTGTAGCCCACATTTGCTGGTCCCGGAAAATTTAAAGATTTGGAACATTTTTAAGGATTTAGAATATCCTGAGTGATTTATCAGAAAGGCATATTTTAAAGCCAGAAAATCTTTTTATGCCCCTCAGGAACCTTCAGTTAACCAAAAACAATATGTGAGTTTGCCTTACATTGCTGGCTTAGAAAGAGTAAAACCATTGGTGAAAGATTTTAAGTTTGCTTTGGTATTCAAATATTCATCTACCGTGAAAAGTAAATTGGTTAGGAATAACGTTGCAAAACAAAAACAGAAACAAGCCTGTGTCTACAGCATTCCCTGTAAAAGTTGTGATTTAGTATACGTGGGAGAAACTGGAAGAAATATTGAAACCCGTATTAAAGAACACAAATATGCCTTCAGAAGTTGTAGTACTAATAATGCCATTTTTTGTCACGCCAGCCAAAATAATCATGCTATAGATTGGGAATCAAGTAAGGTACTTTATTAATGTAATAATTATGTCAAAAGGAAAATAATAGAATCTGTATGTATAGAAAAAGAAGATAATTTTAATTTGTGCGAAGGTACTCATAAGTTAGACCCTTTAATGAGATTCTTGGTCAAAAAATCCCTTACGGAGTTGGGGGAATGGGTTCTAACCTAAGTGTGAATTTCTTAAAGGTCTCTGGATTGTTTCCTTACTCACTTTTAGTTCATTCAATTTTTTATTTTTTTTATTTTTTTTTTTAATAATAAACAAATGTAAATATAATGATGGAAGAAATAAATATAAATGCAACAGATGTAATAATGAAGGTAATACAGGGTGTACATAAAGTCAGATCTATTTTTGTGAAGCACTTGGAAATTATATGGAATTCAATCATAAAATGATAAAGTGGTAACATTTACAGTATTAAATAATTAAGAGTAGGATTCGACGTGACGCCCATCAGTATCCCTGCACAGCTGAAATCATTCCGCAGCATTTCTAAACACATTCTGGAGCATTTGCAGGGTTATGTTATCTGCAGCAGTTCGTATACGTGTACGTAAGTTTTCAAGACTCGTAATCTTCGTCTGATAGACGTGCGATTTGATAAAGCCCCATGCAAAGAAATCTAAAGGGGTTAAATCTAGTGATCTCGCTGGCCAAGGTCTGTTGCTTCCGTGTCTGATCCAGCGATTTGGAAAACGTCCATTTAGATAATCCTGAACAATTTTGGCATATTGACAAGGAGCACCATCATGTTGATAGACGACGGTACTAACAATCCTATCCCCGTCGTCTATCAACATGATGGTGCTCCTTGTCACTATGCCAAAATTGTTCAGGATTATCTAAATGGACGTTTTCCAAATCGCTGGATTGGACGCGGAAGCAACAGACCTTGGCCAGCGAGATCACCAGATTTAACCCCTTTAGATTTTTTTGCATGGGGCTTTATCAAATTGCACGTCTATCAGATGAAGATTACGAGTCTTGAAAACTTACATACACATATACGAACTGCTGCAGATAACATAACCCCGCAAATGCTCCAGAATGTGTTTAAAAATGCTGCGGAATGATTTCAGCTGTGCAGGGATACTGATGGGCGTCACGTCGAATTCTACTCTTAATTATTTAATAAATGTTACCACTTTATCATTTTATGATTGAATTCCATATAATTTCCAAGTGCTTCACAAAAATAGATCCTGACTTTATGTACACCCTGTATTATAAATTTAATAATTAGTGTAAAGGTATTAATAATAAATGTTAAAAAAAGTATAAATGCAGTAATTATGTCAAAATATTAGAATCTGTATGTATAGAACAAGAAAATAGTTTTAATTTGTGCGAATGTACTTATAAGCGGGTCCCTTTAATGAAAATGCCCTTCCAATGTCGGGAGAATGGGATCTAACCTAGGTGCGAATTTCTCAATGGTCTCTGGATTGTTTCCTTCTCGCCTTTTTCATTCATTTTTTGGTTTATAAGTTATGTATAATAAACAACAATGTAATAACCAATGTAATAATAAATTTATAATTTCTGTAATGAATAATAATGCAATATTAAATGTAATAAATTTAATAATAAATGTAATAAATTTAATAATAAATGTAATAATTATGTAAAACAATAATAGAATCTGTATGTACAGAACAAGAAGATAGTTTTAAATTTGTGCGAATGTACTTATAAGCGGGTCCCTTTAATGAAAATGCCCTTCTGGTGTCGGGAGAATGGGATCTAACCTAGGTGTGAATTTCTTAATGGTCCCTGGACTGTTTTCCCTCTTGTTTTGGTTCATTCATTTTTCTGTATCCACCTGAGGAGGATGCCAGTGGGCATCGAAACTGTTGTAGAAATAAACTCTGTCTATTAGAGTGGGTTTTTATTTTCATATTTTGACTTTCACATAGAAAAAAAATTTTTTTGCAAGAATGCAATTGCTGAGCCCCTATATGGAGATGATCACTAGACACAGGAGAAATACCAGGCATCCTGAAGAGCGTGAACATAGTCCCAATATATAAAGGAGGAGATCGATCCGAGGCCAAAAACTATAGGCCAGTATTGCTTACATCCCATCTCACTGAAATATTTGAAAGAATAGTTAGACAAAATCTATGACTTTTTGGGAACTCTGAAAAAATTCAATGATAACCAACATGGGTTTTGGTCAGGCAGATCATGCCTATCACAACTAATGGAACACTACAACAACATTATTGATTCATTTGAAAGTAATGAAAACTATGATGTACTATACACAGACTTTGCTAAAGCGTTCAACAAGTGTGACCATGGAATCATAATACATAAACTGAAATATGTGGGAATAACAGGAAAAGTAGGGAAATGGATATATAATTTCCTTAGTGAGTGGTGGCAAGTCGTTACAGTACAAGGAGTATCTTCATCAGAATCAGAGGTCCTCAGCTCAGTACCACAAGGAACAGTATTAGCTCCACTACTCTTCATAATCATGCTAACTGACATAGATGAGGATGTTACCAGAGACAGCACAGTAACATCCTTTGCGGATGACACAAAGATCAGTAGAAAAATAAGAAACCCAGAAGACATAGGATCTCTACAAACCGACATAAACAGAATCTAAAGTGGATGGAAGACAACAATATGAAGTTTAACACCGAGAAATTTCAGCTATTATGGTACGGAAAAAGAGAAGACCTAAAATCCATGGAATATTATACCCCAAATGGACAGGAAATTCAGAGAAATTTCAGAGCAAAAGATTTAGGGGTTGTATTGACAGATGATGCGAAATTTGAAACACAAAATAAGATAATAGTAAACAGAGCAAAGAGAATAACGGGACAGATATTGAGAAACTTTAAATGAAGGGATAGGAATGTAATGATTCCTCTACTGAAAACCCTGATCATACCCAAATTGGAATACTGCTTGGTTCTACCATCCCCATATAAAAAAGAAGACATTAGACAGCTAGAAGGGATCCAGAGAAGCTTCACAGCCAAGATCAATGGGTGCAAAGAACTAAATTACTGGGAAAGGTTATGCGAACTAGACCTATATTCACTGGAAAGGAGAAGAGAGAGATACACCATTATTTACACTTGGAAAATAATGGAGAAACTAGTCCCTAATCTTACTCTGAACCCTATAACTGTGTTGTATTCCTAAATTGAAGGCGAGACAGGGAACATCCTTAACCCTGAAAGAAAATAGTTTTGTAGTGAGAGGACCAAAACTGTTTAATCAGTTGCCCAAAGACTTAAGAAACACGAAGGGAGTTGCAGTGGACATCTTCAAAAGAAGACTAGACGCCTGGCTCAGAACAATCCCTGATGAGCCAGGCGTACCTGGCTATGTGAGGTGGAGAGCTCAAGAATCCAACTCACTACTTCACCAGGCCAACTCGAGAGGAGGGGCGATAAGCTTGACCTTCGCGAAATGAGAAATCATCGCGCGAAACCTTGGTAAGGTAAGGTAAGGCAAGGTTGTCAGTGTCACTGATCCAAACTTCATTTCTTTAATGGCATTCTCTGCTTCTAAGAATTTTTTACCCTTGCATTCCTTCATTGCTTCTAAAAATCGTATGCTGCAATGAATTAACTTGTCTGCATAAACTATAGTAATATCCCTTTTCTGTAAGGACTCAGAAAGAAGAGATAGTTCAAATAATACAGCGTACATAAGTGCCAGATCAAGGAGAAACTGTTTTGATGAAATGCATTTTTAAAGCCCCCTGAAGGTGCACTGGTCAACTTTTGATTGACTTTTATCAGTGCCACTGCTAACAATCAGAGCTGGGCAATAAATACATTGAATGTATTTAAATACTAAATACTAAATACATGGGAGAAATTTATTTAAATACTAAATACTAAATACATGGGAGAAATGTATTTAAATACTAAATACTAAATACATTTTACGAATGTATTTAGATACTAAATACAAAATACATCAATTGTATTTAAATACATTTGTAAATACATTTTAAATACATACAAATTTTAACATATGCATTCACTAATTCACTAAGCCATGACACGCACACGATAAAGAAATCAACCGCTTTCGACTAAGAGTGGCACACAACTGATTGAACTGACACGTTGAAACATGAACCATGCTGTACTACACTGTCGACGCGTCGTACTGTGCTAGTACAGAACGTGTATTAAACCAGTAAAAGTATTTACATTTTTATATTTTGAGTATTTAAATACTCATTAAAGTATTTAAATACTATATTTAAATACATGAAAAACAATGTATTTATAAATACAGTTCTAAATACACAAATGTATTTAAATACGTATTTAAATACAAATGTATTTAAATACTGCCCAGCTCTGCTAACAATAACATACTTGAAATGATAACACAGAGATGCATAGTCTATCCAAACTACTGAAACAGTTTTGAAAGAACTTGAAACCCATCTAGTTCCTAACACTCATCCAATTTTTTTCATCTGTTCATCAAGCTTCACTGCACACTGTTGGATTTCTCTTTGGTTCTTAGGAGATTGACTGTATAAAGAGTTCAGTTTATCCATAAATGAACGAAAATGATTAACACCATTTACTGCAGAAATTGTATCTTCAACTGACAATTCTAAGCATTGATTTAAGCAATGCCATACATACGCATTTCATCAAAACAGTTTCTCCTTGATCTGACACTTATGTACAATGTATTATTTGAACTATCTCTTCTTTCTGAGTCCTTACAGAAAAGGGATATTACTATAGTTTATGCAGACAAGTTAATTCATTGCAGCATACAATTTTTAGAAGCAATGAAGGAATGCAAGGGTAAAAGATTCTTAGAAGCAGAATATTAGGGCATTTCTGCAACAGTCATTGAGCCATACCAGAGCTTTTCCCCAACATTACACTCAGGGCTGTGGAGTCGGTGATAAAATTTGCCAACTCCAACTCCAAAAATGTTAACAATCCGACTCTGACTCCAGAAATCTGACTTGTATAATTACGACTCTGACTCCGATGGAATGTTAAGGCCAAATTGATTACGATTAGCTTTATTAGGCCAATGGAGATTCATAAACAAGTCATTTCGTCACCACCACATGACTCATCAGGTTACTTAGTGGCTGTAACTATGCCTTAATGGCTTTTTTTCTCTTTATTCAAAAATTACAATAAATCCCAAATTACAAACTGATTGAAGCTTAAACAAAATAAGATTATTATTGGTTTAGCAAATTAATAAGATGTTTTTGTATTATTATAAACATCCGTAACAAAATGTACTAACCTAAACTAAATTTTTAAATTTCCTTATTATTAATTATGTTAATTAATTAATTATACTCCTTATTAATTATAAGCAACTATATTTATATATTATATTTATATATATATTAAAACATTAGGTTAAATTTATTTTATTCATAAAATTGAGCTAGGCCTAGGCCTAGGCTGCTATGGTTATAGTTGAAGGATTTGCACCGACTCTGACTCCATCCAACTATGCACTTCCAACTCCGACTCCACTCAAAATTGACCGACTCGACTCCGACTCCTGACTCTGACTCCACAGCCCTGATTACACTGGCACCATCACTGGTAAAAGCAATAAGATTGTCCTGAAGATAATCATGATCAAACCCATGCTCAGCAAGACAAGTAAGTGTTCACATATTGTTTTTGGCATTGTACCAGGCAATTCTATCAAATCCAGGAAAATAAAATGTGAATCATCTGACTTGTCCATTTCACATTTTAAATAGACTATCAAAGTAGTTTTGCTGCTAAGAGTGGTGGATTCATCTATTAGAATAGCTATTTTTCCTTTTATTTCAAGGATGCATTTGCAGACTCTTGATCTCATTTCTTGTGCAACATGGTAAATTATATTTGTAGCACTAAATCGTGAACACAATCCTTGTGGAATGTCTGTGCCATTTAATTCTTGCAACTGCAACAAATCAAAATGGTCAGAATATGGTTTATCATTTTTGGCTATATAATATACAGTTCTAAATATTTTGCAGGCAGCCTCTACTTCAGATTTATTTAAACGGTCCATAATAGTTTCAAGTTGTTGTTTCCTTGCACGCTGAAGAATTTTTACAGCAATGATGTGTGACTGTCTTTGAATGAAGGAAACATTTTTTTCTCAAGGATGATAGTTGCACTGATCTTGTGCTGCTGTTGAAAGAAACTGAAACTGAACTCCATTCTTTGGAAACACTAGCACCTTCTCCCCAGCTGTATGGGCTCACTGCACTCCCCATTGTCTCCCCCACATCTGAGTAACACTTCAAAATGCATTCCCTCACTTCTTTATTTAGCACTACACCACTGACTATATGCAAAAATTAAAAGATAGTGGTCTAGACCATCTCTTTTGAAGCCCAGTTTAGACCTGTCCAGTTGCATCATATATGTGCTCGAATTGTACAATTTTAACAAAGGGGATATGGTGGTGAGGATGGGTAGGGTAGGTGGGTAACTGCATAATGCTACATTCTGATGACTTTCAGGAAAAGATGTACAGCAAAATCATGAGTTTAGTGAAATGTTTTTTAAGTGATTTCCATATTTTTTTATGAAAGTAAATTATGACACCTGACTTGGAACTTATATTTTGAAATACCATGATAAAATCCATTTTAATCACAATCAAACCCCTGTTCTCTTCCCTTAGTCACAACACATTATATGATCATAGAATGTTTATTTTAAACCATTTAGTATGCTACATACAGTTTTAAAGTTTTACAATCTCCTATAAAAACTCCACATAGAACATAATTTATTTTAATTAGAATGACATGACTGATTCATGGAACTCACATCAATACACTGTTTGCTGTACACAACTTGCATTGGCCAATGAATGTCTATGGGAGCAACACTTTCTGTGGTCAAAAATTCAATTACGACACATTGCTGGAAGTGAATGTCTTTACTCCTTTCTATTGTAATCGATACTGAACCAACATATGGAATGAGTGTAGGCTATATTAGGCTATAACACAAAACTAGTTTTATCTGGTTATCTACACACAATCTGGAATGGGGTGGAGATATCAAGTTACAACACAAAACTGGTTTTATCTGGCTACCTCCACACAATCCAGAATTATTCATGTGGAGGCATTACTTTTCAACCCACTCTCATATATATATATATATATATATATATACAGGGCGTCCCAAAAAAATGTATACACACTTTAAATACTTATAAAGGCAGTGTTTATTAAAATACATTTCATTTTCAAAATGTAATAGAATCTACAGACATTATTTAATTGTTTTGTCAACGCCTGTTTTCAAACTGACGTCCGTTCTGGTCCAGGCACTGCTGATAACGCGAAGCAATGGAATCGCAAACATCACGAAACATTTCGTTTGGTATTTGTGTGCATTCTCGTTCAATGGCTGCTCTCAATTCAGCGACTGTTGCAGGTTTTATAGCGTAGACTTTGTCTCTTAAGTATCCCCATAAAAAAGTCTAGTGGTGTGAGGTCTGGTGAACGCGGAGGGTATTCTACGAAACCCCTTCGTCCAATCCACATCCACATCGTGCCAAGTACCACTCGCAATACTCCACTCTTCGGTCCGGATCATCTTCATTAATAGCATGGACTAATCTTGGAATGTAACTTTTCGATTGACAGCGCTTCAAAATGCGTTGGACAGACGATTCTGAAATTCCTACCTCACGACTCGCTTGCCGCACAGATTTTCTTGGACTTTGGTGATACGTTTCCAGTACTCTTTCTTGCTTTGTGGGGCTTGTCGATGTCCGTGGTCTTCCGGAACGCTTCTTGTGGACATTCTGAACAGTTCCATCGGCTTCAAACTTATCTCTAATTCGAGTGATGGTAAGTCGCGTTGGTGGATCTGTTTGAAACTCCCTCCTAAACTGTCTTTGCACTTCAACTGCGTTTTCACACTTCCAGTAGCATTTTAGAATGAATTTCCTTTGTTCAAAGCTTAGTCTGACTGCCATTATTAATTCTAATGGGTTTAACTTGGAAAGAAAGAAACATCAATTGAGCTATCAGCTGTTAAAGTGTGTATACATTTTTTTGGGACGCCCTGTATATATATATATATATATATATATATATATATATATCCCCCTCGATTAGGTACTCCGGCTTGCCGGGCCGAGGGGGCTCGTACACCTCGTGGGTTGTTGAGGTTTCCTTTTCTTCCCCCCCCCCTTTTCTTTTCTTTTTGCTCCCCCTTTTTTTCCGTCTCTCCCGGAAATTCTTTTGTCTTGACTCGGTCCTGTGCCTCTGTCATTCGTAGTATCCCCCCACCCCTCTGTTTGTATTTGCAGTCTTGGGGTCATCGGGTGCACCCGCCGGGGGGCATCGCTCCGTGGCTGAGTCGTGCTCCGGGGATGGTACGGGCGCCCGGACCGCTGCTGCGTCTGGATTGGGTCTTTGCTTGGCCCTTAACGGACAAATCACCGTAGTGCCAATCTGCTGTTTTTAAAACGACAGTTAGGTTGGGGGGCGGACTACCCGGGACGTTGGGCCTGCGCCTTGAAGGATGCAGCGGCGGTTGGTGCATCGCCTTGGGTCCGAGGCTGCCTTTTTTGTAAAGCTACTATTTATGGGTTCTATTTCTAAACTTCACTCCCCTCTTGTTGACGACTCTGGCCCGCCCTTGGATTTGGATAAGACTACTACTTCTGGTCGTTCAGCGGCCTCTGCCTCCGCTGGATTGACCTTTAAGCCGTATGGCCCCCTCTCGTCCTCTGCGGCGTCTGGCTCTCGTGGCCGGACTCGTGGTGGCCGTAGGGCGGGGTCTTCGCGGCCCCTGTTCTCTCGCCCACTCTCGGTTACCGTTACACATGGACCTGTCTCTGCTGTCAATTTCTGTCCGGTGGACAGGTTCCTTGTTCTCCGCCCTTCCGCTGGCTCCCTTCCGGGCAACTCGGAACGGGTGTTTCAGCGCCTTAAGTCGATAGGGGTTCCCTGTCGTTATGATATCCGCCCTCTGAAGGATGGGTCTCTTCTTTTGAAGTCCCGTTCTTCGGGGGTGACTGGGTCCCTTCTACAGTTGCAGGATGTCTTGGGTTGCAGAGTTTCTGTGACTCCCCATCCGTAATTGAATAGCTGTCAGGGCACCATTTTCGCTTCCCGTCTGCTGTCAATCCCGGTTGGCGAGTTGCAGGAGGATCTTGCCCCCCAGGGGGTAACGAAGGTCTTCCGCTTTTCGTCGCGCCGGGATGGTGCTCTTACCCCGTCCGCTCGTCTGCTCCTGACCTTTGACTCCCTTGTGCCTCCGGCCCAGGTGTTCTGGGGCATGGGTGATCGCCGGTCGTGTGAGTTTTCGGTGCGACCATATGTGCCTGACCCGGTTCGCTGCTTTGGCTGCAACCGGTTCGGCCATGTTAGCTCTGCGTGCCGCCGTGAGGGTAAGCTATGTGTCCGCTGCGGTGGGCCTGCGCACCCTACCCCTTGCACGAAGCCCCCGCGGTGCTCGAACTGCTCGGGGGCCCACCCTTCCTCCTTTCGGGACTGCCCCGTTTTCAAGTTTGAATTCGAGGTGCGGTCCTTAAGGACTACCGAATTCCTTAGTGCGCGGGAGGCGCGCGATAGGGTCCGTGACCTGGAGCCGCGGCGGGGGTTGTCCTACGCTGCGGCTCTTGGCCCTGGCGGGTCCTCGGGCCCCTCCCGTGCTACCCCGGCGTCTACCGGAGTGGTGCCCCCCCTGGAAGTTCCGGGGTTGGTGGTCCTCCTGGCGCCGCGGGTCCTTCTTGTTCCTCTGCCTCACTTTCAGACATCCCATCTGATTTCCTGCCTTCAAGTGCCCCTTCTCCCTCTCCGGCCTTGGGGTCTGGATCCTTGCCTACTCGTCTCTCGGGTGGGGAGGGTGATGCCCCGAAGTAAGGAGGAAGCGTCGCCGTGGTCGGAGTCGGAGTCCTTCCGACCCGATCCTGACTGCTGCTCGCCCTGCTTCCCCTTCTTTACCGGAGGGGAAGCGGCGCGCTGCCCCTGATCCGCTCGGGACTCCCCTCTCTATACGGAGGGCTGGTGAGGCGTCACCTCCCGGTGCCCCGACCAGTGTCCGGGTGTCGGTCGAGGTACACCGCCCCATGACACCCTCGATTACTGACTCTGTTCCCATGATAGACCCGGTCGAGAGGAGCCTGGCCCTCCTTCATGGAGTCTCTCTCCCTTCGGCTCCTTCTGAGAGTGGTCGGGTCTCTCTCCTGGATCTACCTCTCCCACCTGTGGTCGACCTTTCCTCCCCCCCACGTCAGTGCTTGTCTGGTTTGACGAGCCCTCGAACAACTGGTTCCCCCCAGTCCCCCTCTGGTGGGGAGTTGGGGGTTTCGGCTGGGCCCGTCTCGTCGTCTCTCCCCCCGCCAGGGGAGCCCCCCTCTGACCTCCCTGTTCTACTCTCCACTTCTCGTTCTACTACGGGTGAAGCAGCTGCGGGGTCGGTGGCCCCTACCCCCCCCAGTTCGGGGTGAGTCGGGGAAGCCGATTCCGTCCCTGGTTGCGGACCGTTGAGTTTGCTGCTCAGCTTGGTCCGTGGCTATTTCGCTGTTTTCTCTGCCTCTTATAATGCCGCTTCCCCTTACAGTTCCATTTTGCAATGGAACTGTAGGGGGCTTTTAGCTAACTGGGAGAACCTTGCCTCCCTGCTGGAGAGCGAGCGGCCTTCCTGTGTTTGTCTCCAGGAGACTATCCTGGCTGCGCGGGGACTCCCTCGTCTCTCTGGCTATGTTGGTTTCCCTTGCACCCCGGATGAGCACACACGCCGGCGGGGTGCGGCGATTTACGTGCATCATTCGTTACCATCGCGAGGTGTGCCTCTTCGCACTTCCTTGCAGGCTGTGGCTGTGCGGCTCTTTTTAGATCGCCAGTACACTGCCTGCTCGATTTATATTCCTCCTCATGACCCTCCTTCTCGCGACGCGGTTCGCGAGTTGGTGTTGCAACTGCCTCGACCGTTTCTCCTCCTCGGGGACTTTAACAGTCGCGACCCGGCTTGGGGAGATGTCCGGTCGACTAATGTTGCTGGTATGTTGCTCTCCTTAATGGAGGACCTTTCCTTCGCGTGCCTCAATTCCGGCGAACCTACCTATTTCCACGAGCCCACGGGTTCATCTACCTGTATCGATCTCTCCTTGGTGTCCCTCGATGCCTTACTCGATTTTTCGTGGAAGGTGTTGGGGGACTCTTATGGCAGTGATCATTACCCAGTCTGTCTTGAGCCGGTCGGACCGCAGCCGGGCGTCTCGTCTCGACCGAGGTGGTGCCTTGCGCGGGCTGACTGGCCATCTTTCAGAGCTCGTTCCGTCATTGTCCGTTCGGTATTGAGCTTTGGCTCTGTGGATGAGAGCTTGGAGTTCTTCGAGCGGGTGGTGATGGGCGTCGCGGGGGACTGTATTCCTCGATCTTCCGGTAACCCGCGGACTCGTAGCGTCCCGTGGTGGACTCCAGCATGTCACCAGGCGGTGTGCGAGAGGAAGAGGGCAACGCGCCGCTTCCACCGCACCCGGCGCGCGGACCACTTGATTGAGATGCGGCGGGCGAAGACTTTCACCCGCCGGACTCTCAAGTTGGCCCGTCGGGCCTCTTGGCGTGCTTTTGTGTCCGGCATCTCCTCATCTACCCCTTCTGCTGCTGTGTGGCGGAAGGTACGTAGTATCGAGGGGAAGCCGGTCCCTGCTAGTCGCCCTGTCCTTCGGGTCGGGGACGGCTTCCTTTCGGATCCTGCTGCTGTGGCTGATCGGCTGGCCGGTGCTTTTGCTGCGGTTTCCCGTTCGCCTTCAGCTGCGGATCGTCCTTTATCGGAGGTCACGTTCCCGCCCCCTGGGAACGAGCCCGATAACCGTCTCTTTACGATGCGGGAACTTCGGGCTGCCTTGGCAACCCGTCGTTCTTCCGCCCCTGGCCCTGATAACATTCCGTATGACTTTATTTGGAATCTGCACCCGATGGCCCTGCACTTCTTGCTGGATCTTTTCAACCGGGTGTGGGTTGAGGGGTCGTTCCCTTCCCGTTGGAGGGAGGCGATTGTGGTCCCGATACCTAAGCCGGGGAAGGATCCGGCGGAGGTGGCGAGCTATCGGCCTATTGTCTTGACGAGCTGCTTATGCAAGCTCCTTGAAAAGATGGTGGCCGTCCGACTTTCCTTTACACTGGAGTCGCTTGGGTTATACCCCCCGACCCAGTATGGCTTTCGTCGATTTCGGGGTACTCTGGACCCCCTTTTCCTCCTTGGCCATGATGTACGGGAGGCATTTTCCCGCCGGAATCTTGTTCTGGCCGTCTTTTTCGACGTCCAAAAGGCCTATGACACGACCCGTCGGGGAGTTGTCATGGACCGTTTGAAGTCTCTTGGTTTTGTGGGCTTTTTGCCCACGTTTCTTCGCAACTTCCTCTGCCGTCGCACTTTCCGCGTCCGTAATGGGGCGGCCCTATCTGACCTGTATGTTCAGGAGGAGGGGGTGCCCCAGGGGTGTGTTTTAAGCGTCTCCTGCTTCAACCTGGTTATGTCTGCGCTACCGCGAGCTCTTCCGCCCTCGGTGCGCTGTTCCATCTACGCGGATGATCTGGCTGTCTATGCCGCGGGGACGAGTCCCCCCCCCTCGTGGAGAGGCAAGTCCAACTCGCGGTCAATCGGGTTGAACGCTGGGCGTCGTCGGTGGGCCTTACGTTGTCTTCCCCGAAGACTTCGTGTGTGGCCTTCCTTCCGTCGAGGAGACGGGGATCCGGCGCCATCCCGGCCTTTAACCTTACACTCGGGGGTCAGCCTCTGGCCCTCGTTCCATCAGTACTCTTCTTGGGTATGGTTTTCGACAGCCGTTTGAGCTGGGTTCCCCACCTTCGCCGGCTGCGCGAGTCCGCGAGACGTACCCTGGATTTGCTGGGGCATCTGTCGCATACTACATGGGCGCGGATAGGCGGACGCTCCTCCGTTTGTACGTGTCCCTGGTACAGTCCAAATTAGACTATGGGAGTGTGGTGTATGGCTCCGCCTCCCGCACGGCCCTTCGGATACTGGATCCGGTCCTCTCTAGAGGACTGCGCATGTCATCTGGCGCCTTCCGCTCCTCTCCGGTTGATAGTTTGCAGGTTGAGTGCGACATCCCTCCCTTGGAGGATCGGAGGTCGTTCCTCATTGCTAAGCACTATCTCCGGATCCTCCGTCTTCCCACCTCTCCTCTGTTCCAGGTGGTTGAGAGGGCGTTCTGCCGGGATGGGGGTTGGTATTTTACCGATACGGTGACCTCCCTCCTCGATGGTATGGGCACTCCTCCTCCATCCGTTATACCGGTCTTTTTCAGGGGTGTTGCACCTTGGGAGAGCACTCCTGTTGCGTGCTGTAGGGCGTTGCGCCCCGTTCGCAGGGCCGATTCTGACTCTGCCTTACTTCGGTCTCTGTTCCTTCAGCATGTAGCGTGTCACTCTGCATGTGTTGCGGTCTTCACGGATGGCTCGAGGTCGTCGGGGGGCGTTGGGGCCGCGGCTGTTACCCAGTCGTTTGCCCTTGCTCCCCGATGTACCCGTCTCCCTGATGAGGCTTCCGTTTTCACGGCAGAGCTATATGCCATTCTGAGCGCTCTGGAGGTGGTGCGGGAGCATCCGGATGGGTCGTTTGTCATCTATTCGGACTCCCGCAGTGCCCTGGATGGCCTGGAGTGTTTTGACCCTGTCCACCCACTGGTCCGACGAATCCAGCTACTGTACCATACTCTTGTCGCTTTCGGTGGCAAGGAGGTGGTATTTTGCTGGGTCCCAGAACATGTTAACGTGGCTGGAAATGAGGCTGCCGATCGAGCTGCCCGTTCCGCGTGCCGACTGCAGGTTTCACCCGTGTCCCTCCCTTTTTCCGATTATATCCCTGGCTTCCGTAGGTTTTTGCGCTCCCGGTGGCAGAGTCGCTGGGATGGCGCTACGGATAACAAACTTTGCAAGATTAAACCCAAGTTGGGATGTTGGGCCTCTTCCTTCCACCGGTCGCGCCATGGGGAGGTGGCTCTGGCCCGCCTCCGTATTGGCCACACCCACCTGACCCATGGCTATTTGTTGACCTGGGATCGGGTGCCCCGATGTCCCAATTGTGACGTCCTACTTACAGTTGCCCACCTCCTGGTGGAGTGTCCGCTTTACTCTGCGCTGCGCGCAGAGCATTTTCCCTTTTTGGAGAGCGTCGGGCCTTGTGATAGGTTTGGCGCTCTTCTGTCTGAAGGTCCCTACTTTTCGATGACCGGGTTGTTCTCATTCCTCTTTCGCTCCCGACTTCTTTACCGGCTGTGACTCCGCTATGATCTTTCTGCTTTCCCCCCACCTCCTCCTCCTCCCCCGTCTATTGTTCATTTCCATTAGTTGTTCCATACTCTTCGTCCTGAGTTCGCTCTGCTATCCACCTTTCTTTTGGTGGCCATGAGCGGTCATACTTTGAAACAAAAAAAAAAATATATATATATATATATATTTTTTTTTATTTTTTTTTATTTTTTTTTTTTTTAGTTCAGGAAGAACCGATTCGCCTCTATTTAAAGGGCATATCTCAGCGGAAAAACAAAGAAAAAGTGAGAGGAAAGACAGAGGAAAAAGAAAGGGTGGAGGGGACAGTCGAAGTGGAAAAAGACCAAGGATGACAAGGACTGCAGGGTCGAGCCCCATCATCCTTGGGTGCTAGGGCCGGGAGGGCGCACGTGAAACCTCCAGGAACAAGCACGTACAAACGAGCACAAAGAGCACTCAAGAGCACGAGCTTAGAACCCCCTTGCGGGGATATATATATACTGTATATATATATATATATACATATAGGGTGGCACAAAAGTCGCGCATGGGAATTTTCAGTGTTGATTATGTTTTTTCTTTTAGGTAGGGGATGGCTGCGAAATCAACAAGAGATGAGAGGGTGAGCTTGGTTTTAATGCATAGAATACCAGGTACTACAAGTCAATGAATTGGTATCATACAGAATTTAAATTCTGTACAGGTACTACAAATCAATGAATTGATACAGAATTTAAATTCTGTACCAATTGATCAATTTGTAGTACTTGATATTCCATACATTAAAACCAAGCTCACCCTCTTGTCTGTTGTTAATTTTGAAGCCATCCCATACCTAAAAGAAAAAAAAATATATAATCGATACTGAAAATTCCTATGATGGCCGACTTTTGTGCCACCCTGTATATATATACACAGTAAAAATCCAATTATCCAAATGGGTTAGGACCAGTGTTGGGCACTAAAGCATTAATCCGATAACAGTTAATTAACGAAGTTAACTTTTTTTAACGGACTATTAATGGAAGTTAATTTCCATTTATCGTTATCAGACCAGTTAACTTCCGATAACTCGATATTTAGTCTGTTAAAGTCCGTTAACACGTTAACTGCAAGGAGTCATTCACGGAAGATCACTGCTCCGTGAATGAATTCAAACCGCCATAACTTCAGTCTGCCAATTCCGTCCTCTGCTGCAGTGGAACGGCTCTTCTCTCTCGGCAAGGACATCCTGAGGCCCAAGAGGTCAAGACTGGCAGTTGGGCCTAACTTTGAGAAGTTGGTCTTTCTGAAGGGCAACCAGCACATTGTGTCATAGTCTTTAATAAATGTGCCTAAAATTTAATTTTACCTTTCAGTTCCCGCCATAATAATTCTCTGGTAAATTAAAATTTAGTTAATGGTTAGTGGTTACAAGGGTTTCAAAACATGTAATCAGTACATTTTTTATTAAAAATAAAAAAAAAAGTTAAGCAAAAAAGTTGCAAAACTTGATAAAAATAGTTAAATACCTATTTATTGTTGGATTTTGCATAAATAAACATTTTCTATGGGTTTTAAAGCTTTTTTCCTTGATTTTTTTAAATGTTAGTAAAGAAATAGTTATCGTTAATGGATTATCGTTAACTTCCGTTAACTTTGTAGTAAAATTATCGGATTATCGTTATCAGAGTTAAAAATTGGGGTTAACGGATTATCGTTATCGAAGTTAACTTTTTGGTTAACGGTGCCCACCACTGGTTAGGACCAACCAAAATTCATATAATTGGAAATTTTGGATAACCAAGTCAAACTTGTAGGAAGTAGCCACAATACATGTACATACAATATAATGTATTCTTGAATGTTTAATAAAGTATTAACATACATAATTAATTATTATTAAAGTACATGTGAAGTACAGTGTACATAGTACTCTTATATATATTTCTCCCAGCTTACTGCCCCTAAAGGTTGAGGAGGTTCTATGTAGTTGCTTAATGAGTAGATGTAGGAGGAGTAAGTGTAAATGTGGTTTTACACTGGTCATACAATATAAACAAAGTGATCACACCACCACTGATGCCAAGTGGGCAACTGATAAAACATGTGGATGTTTAGGTTTTATCCAATTGGGGAATTCAGAGCACACAAGTTTTGGATGTTTGAAAGATTCACTTGTTTGGAATTTGGATAATTGGATCTTTACTCTATACTGTATATAAATTAAAAACCTGCAAAAAATATAAAATAAGAACTAAATATTTTCAGCCCATACATTGGGCCCTTTTTCAGTTTGGAAGAAAACAAGATAACCTAAGTGGTTGCTGGTTGGACTAAACCTGAATCAAATAACTATAAAAATAATAATTGACTGGTTGTTACTCTTCAGCCAAGGAACAAACTTTAAAATATTAAGCATAAACTTCTTCAAGTCAAAAGATACTCTATTACCATTAAAATTATCAGTGTTTTTAATAAAAATTAAAAAAATTTAAAGCTAACAAGTTTAAAACAAATTTCCAACTTGTATATTAATAGAACTAGCCTCAGATAAAAGTGTCCCAGAACTAAGTAAGAGTCATGTTATAACTAAGTAAACTTAATGAAATGTTCTAAGACAAATGAAATAACTAATTGGCTGTAAATTGTAATTATTTCTTTATTAAATTCCAATGTACTTAGAAATTCAATGCACTAAGGTTAAATGCATGCATATTGTGTAAAATAAAATTTTATAACCAAGGAAAATATATAATTTATGCTTAATGCATTATGACCCATATTGCTATGAATTTGTCATATTAAGTTGTTAAAAAAGTTAATAAATATCTCAATTTTGTCATTGAAAGAAAACATCCAAATGGGAAATATTTTGATTAGCTTTTATATTTAGGGGGAAAAAAAATGTGTTGGGCTTGTTTTTTTACTATCTTTCATATAGTTAGGAATTATCAATTGATAAGTATACTTATTAAACATTTTATTTTATTTATTAGTTATAATCTTGCTAACTGTTTATGACTTAATAATAATGTTTGACAACGAAGCGAAAGGTAAACATTATTGACCTTGTTTCATTCTGAAATGTGGCTTGATCAATTTGTGTGAAAATGCGAGCTAATTTTTGTATTGCAGAGCTGCCCTATTTCCTAGCACTTATGCATATTTAGGTTTTTTTTTTGTGTACAAGGACTTCCACACCTTGTGTAGTTACTACAATCTTTACTAGACTTCATATTCTCCCAGGTATTTACCGTACTTATCTTGCACTAATACATTGTCATTAACTTTTGTAATACCAATCATTTCATGAAACTGGCCTTTTGAACTTTGTTCTCCATACACTGCTCATTCTTTTTTTTTTTTTACTCAACTATGTTCTTGTGTTCTTAATATACCTCATTACACCTTTCAGCACTGCTAGGCAACATTTGCAACATTTCTCTCAAAGATTACTACTTTCTCTTCAGTCTTCATCCCCGTTGTTCTACTGTACAGTAACCTTTTTCACTCTATTTTGTACCCACCCAAACACATCAGAGGCTGTTTTCACTAAGAACACCTTAGAAAATGAGCATGGTGAATGAAATAGTGATGTAATGTTATTTTGTTTAATAGAAAGTAGCTAAATAAATTGTTGAAAAACTTAAAAAGTAAATAAGGCATGGTGTTAATCAATGTTGTGTAGTATAGTACTTTACCTCATCCCTTATTATACCCCCAACCACATCTGGAGGGGCCATACTGGTTTGCACTTGTCATTTTCCTATCCATCCATCCCTTCATCACACTTTTGTGTCTGAGCTATAACTTTTGAATCACTCAACATAAATTAATGAAACTTCATACACACATGGATCATCACAAGATAATGTACCGTATCATGAGTAAGAATCAGGTCCCTGCAGTGAAGGTCAAGGTTAGAAATGGAGGTCTATGCCATAAGTTTTGAACTGATCAACATAAATTTATGAAACTTCACATATATATAAGTATATACATTCAACTGTAAAGAACACGCAGTATAAATAACGTAAAGAACGACGCTTGTATAGGAGATATTCCGCGCAAGACGAGAGAGAGAAAACGGAACAAATGAAAAAATGAAGTAACCACCTGGGAATCGAACCCGGGATCTTCATTTGTTCCGTTTTCTCTCTCTCGTCTTGCGCGGAATATCTCCTATACAAGCGTCGTTCTTTACGATATATAAGTATGTATCATCATCCAATTTAGGTAGGGATAGTGACATTCCAACATAGTTCTTTTATTTTACTTTCCTCAAATAAGTGTATAGTTTCTGTGTGATCAATATAATAATGTTAATTAAATTAATGATTACTTGGCTAGAAGTCACCAGATCTTTTTAGATCACATCAATTGATTGTCAATAATAAAGGTGGTAAAAGGTTTCTTTGGGTTTTCATTTATTTAACAAAACAAAAGAGAAAAGTTTTATAATTATGAAATTAAGTGTGACAAACATTACAGTTGCTTGAATGCAAGTTCACAGAATGAATGAAAACTCGGAGATGAAATGTTATAAATGTGCACTTGAATAATGACGACTGTATTATAATAATGCATGAGGAAGTTAGTCTTTATACTGATATGAGTGACACCAGACGAAGTGGCCTGTTATGGCATCATTAAATGATGGGACCTAATATGTCACAGGACTTTCTCCAAGGAAAGAGATGGGATGACATTCACAGCAGAGCAGGAAAGCTTCGAGAGAGTCTCATGATGTAATGTCATCTTGGTGACCATGTGTCAACAGAACAATGGGTATATTATGAAGGCAGAAGTCACTGCAGAAATTTTTGAAAGTCGAAAGCATCTGAAAGTGTGTCTTTAGCTACAGGTGACTGAGATTTAGTTCTCATTCCAGTTCTGGCCGGAACTAGTGTATTCTGGCTGGAATTATTTTCCATTTCATCTCTGCCAGGAGGATCATCAGAGGGCTTTTGACATACTGAAAGTTAATTCAGCATCTGGCTAACTTTTTTAAACAATACATTCTGTTTACAAAAATTGAGCTTTTCATATTCTTTATAAGTCTGTACTAACATTAAAACACAATTATAAAAACTAATATTAAAACACAGTAATAAAACTACAAATTACAGTAAATACTTGATAAGTCAGACTATATAGGGCTCTAGCCACTCTGACTCATTGAAAAGTCTGACTCATTGCGAATTAACTTAATTAACCCCCCTATTTACCCCTAAAGAGGCATAAATACTCTCTAACCTTTTAAGTTTGATTAGTGAGAGTATAATACAATATTCAAAATAAACAAAATAAACATTAAAAAACAATAAAACTTTGTTTCACTTACTGTTGCTAGAATTATTTTGAGCGTGAAACACACAAAATTTTATTGTTTACCTTTTCGTACAATACAGTATTAAAAAAACACTTCACTTAGTAAAAGAAACAAAATAATAATGGCACTTGACATAGGAAATAAAACACTTCTCTCAGTAAAATAAAAGAATAGTAGCACTTGACAGAGGACGAGTCCAACTCATCCCGAAGTCTGACTCATCAAGTATTTACTGTAGTTGAAATTACTAAATTGCAAAACAAAACTCTCTTCAGTTCAGTATTCCTGGAAATTTGGGTATGTTATGGTGGAGAAATAAAAGTTGCTCACCATTTCTTGGCAACATGCGAGATCTTTTTTCCTCAAAGACATTCCTAGCCTCAGAAAACAAATGTTCAGAATAAACTGAGGAAGCAGGAGCTGCCAATAGTTTTCTCGCAATAACACTTACATGGGGATACGTCAATTTGTTCTCTTTCCACCATTTTAAGACTTCTTCCTCCTTAGCTACAGTAACTTAGGAATTGTCTTCCCACTCCCAGACAAGACACTTTCAATTTCTTTTTTGAAGTCATCATCTGTCGGTCCTGCACTACCTGTAACCTTTCTTTTCTTTTACTTTTCTTTTCATTTTCACTTTCACTTTCACTTAGTTCAGCTTTGTAGCAAGTAAGAAAATTTGCTGCAATCTCCACTCTCAAATTTGATGACTGTGATGATGTACCTGGCTTGCTAATTTTTCTGACAGGAGAGGAATGGCTAGAAGATAATGATCCAGTTTCTGAACTACTATCCAATTCCATTTTGTTATTTTCTTCACTCACCCTCTTTTGACATTGAAGTACCTCCTTTATTTCAGATAGAACCCACCTTTTATCAGGTCATCCCATAAGTAGTGTAATTTTTTACGATAGATTAAGTTTAAACTAGTCCTACTCGGTTTAAGAATAAATTTTCCGAAGGTTATATCTAAGAGGAGATCTATTGTGTTTTGCTACATACTTTACAGACCTTGACCAGTGAAGATGTGTGTTTTGCTTTATGTGAACCCCTCCTAGACATGGTGATATCAGAAGAGCATATCAGGCATATAATGCTTTATGAGTTCAAAAAAGGGAATAGTGCTACTGAAGCAACACGAAACATTCAGGATGTTTATGGCAACAATATTCTGCATGTGAGGAAATGTCAAAGATGGTTTCAAAAGTTTAGGAATGGTGACTGCTGTTTGACAGATGCAGCACGCTCTGGACACCCTGCTGAGTTTGATGATGACCTGCTGTTAGCCGCATTTGAAGAAGACTGTTCAACAGCTGTCAAAGAATTGGCCCAGAAACTCAATTCATCCCCGTCTACCATCCATCGACATTTGCAACAACTCGGGGAAAGTGCCTAAGTTAGGAAAATGGGTGCCACATGAATTGTCAGTTGACAATCTGAGGGTGCGGATAAACATTAGCACAGCTCTTCATTCCCATGAACTCCAAGATCCATTTTTGCACCATTTAGTGACTGGTGATGAAAAGTGAATACTGTACCAGAATGTTAAGCACCATCGACAGTGGGTTTGTGCCAGAGAACCAGCGACACCACAGCCAAAACCAAATCTTCACCCTCAGAAGGTGTTGCTTAGTGTTTGGTGGGATAAAGGTGGTGTAATACACTTTGAAACCTTACCACACAACCAAACAATCACCGCTCAAGTCTACTGTCAACAACTGGATCAATTGAACACTGCACTAAAAGAAAAGAGATCTCCTTTGGTTAATCGGAAAGGAATCATTTCCACCATGACAATGCATGTCCTCATGCCACTCAGATCACTTCTGCAAAAATTGAGGAGCTTGGGTGGGAAAAACTTGCACATCCTCCATATTCTCCAGACCTTGCACCTTCAGATTATCATCTCTTCAGGAGTCTGCAAAACTATCTTGATGAGAAACAGTATACTTCTTCAGATGACCTGCACACCAGTCTTTGTATGTTTTTTGCCTCAAAACCACCTGAATTTTATAAACATGGCATTGAAAAGCTTGTAGGATGTTGGCAGAGTGTCATTGATTCCGATGGAAAATATATACTAGATTAAAAAGTTTAAGTTGAGTCTTTTTTTGTCCTTCAAATTCCAATCTAAAAAATGACATTACTTATGGGATGACCTGATAGATAAAATTTTCAATTCCTCATCAGAGAAAAGAGCTAATTTATACCTTGGGTCCACTGCAATGCTCATAACATGTACGTAGGTGACTCTTATATACATTGAATGAACCCTTGACTTGGCTGTTGTTCATAAATCATTTTTCTATGGCATTTTTTAACTTGTCTTTCAGAGTTTGAACTCCACTCTCTTATCCAGGAATAGAGAGAAAGGTATGTAGTGCTTGAATATGTGGAATTAAGGAAGGATACCATCGATTTGGACTTGCTTATGGTCTCAGTTATCATATGAAAAGGTTGCAGGAGTCTTAATACTCTCTCTAACAACTGCCAGTCATTTGCAGTTAATATTGGGATGTTAGGGTGATTAGCTATATAAACTTATAAAGTTGTAAACACCTTTTAAGGGTTTCTATTCTCTTCAACATCAAGTAAGTACTGTTCCATCTTGTTTGAACATTTTGGATTGGTAACAAAGGTGTTACCAACTGTGAGTCTATTTCTTTTTGTATCTGTTTGTATCTGTTTTTTTGCAGCTCAAACTGGAATGATTGAAGCGAGTACAAATGTTTCTTGCTTTTTTTATCATGTCATTTACTGCCTGCTGAGAGAATAAAGCATCCTTGATCACTAACTGCAGCTGATGAATGAAGCATGATATACTTGAAGAACCATTTAAGTCCATTCCAAGCTGAGTGTTGTATGCTCCATCTCGAACAATTAAATGAACTCTCTCAGGAGAAATTTCCCACTTGCTAAACATGGATTGGAAGGATGCAGCAATGTTCAGCCTTGTATGCGAACCAGGGAAATGCTTGCAGTGGAGAACACAATCAATTTTTTCAAACTTGTCTGTTATCCAATGGGCTGTCAGGGAGATGAAAGACTCTTGAGAATACTGATTGCTCCAAATATCTGTAGTAAAAGCTAGATGATCTGCTGTGGAAAGCTTATCTGATAATGCAGATCGCAATCTTTCATATGAGGTTGGTAACATCTTTTCAATGAAATATTTTTGGCTTGGAATGAGGTACCTTGGTTGCAAATGAGCAATCATCTCAATGAAACCTTGATCTTCCGTAACCGTAAATGGCTAATTATCTATTGTGATGAAGTTCATTATTTTTTGAACTCGGGCAACTTATACGAGCCATGAGACCATTTGATTGTCTCAGTATTGATTTTAAAGGCCCCTTACCCTCTAAGGGTAAGTATGACAGTATGTTGATAGTATGTTCAAGCATCTGGATAATAAAGAATCTGTAGATATTGTGTACTTAGATTTTGCCAAAGCTTTTGATATAGTTCCTCATAAGCAGTTGCTTGTTAAAGTTGGAGCTCATGGAATAAAAGGGACAGTAGCAAATTGGATTGAAGAATGACTTGGAGAAAGAGAACAGAGTCCAGTTAAATGGGACTAGGTCTACATGGAGCCCTGTTCTGAGTGGAGTTCCACAGGGGTCAGTACTTGGACCTCTACTTTTTATTATTTATATTAATGACTTGGAAAAGGGTCTAACTAGTAAAACTTCAACATTTGCAGATGATACAAAATTGGGACAAAATGTAAGATCTTTAACAGGTGCCATGAAAATGCAAGAGGGCATTGGTAGAGTAGTTGCTTGGGCAGATAGATAGGAGATGAAATTTAATGTGGAAAAGTGTAAAGTTACGCATGTTGGTCATGACAATCCAGAATTTGAGTATAACATGGATGGAAGTTGGATAAATAAAGTAAAAAAGGAGAGAGATTTGGGTGTCATTGTGAATCATGATCTTAAACCTACAACTCATTGTATTGAAATTAGAAATAAGGCTAATGCTAGATTGAACCTAATGCAGAAACATATAGAATATAAATCACCAGAAATTATAAGTAGGCTCTGCAGTCTACACTTCATACGTGAGGCCTTTTCTTGAGTATTGCATTCAGTTCAGTAGTCCTTACTTTGAGCAAGACAAAGACAGACTAGAAAAAGTACAAATGAGAGCCACAATGATGATACCATGCCTTAGACACCTCAGTTACAAAGAGAGAGTGGAGCACCTAAACATGTTTTCCCTAAAGCGAAGAAGGTTACGAGGTGATATGATAGAAGTATATAAAATAATAGAGTTAGATAATATAGACTTCCACTCTCTTTTTACAAAGGATCACAATGATAGGACAAGAGGCCATAGCCTTAAGCTTTCTCAACAAAGATGTAAATCACAGTTAGTACAACAGTTTTTCAAATAGAGTAGTAAAGTTCTGGAATAGCTTAGATGAAGAAGTTGAGTTCCCATACTTTGGAGACTTTTAAGAATAAACTAGATAAATTAATGACTGAAAGAGGTATCTGGTAATGATGTTTTGCTGGAACTGATAATGGTGTGGAGAAGAGGTTTGTGAACCCCTCCCACATATACATATATATAGAATTTATTTTTTATTTGGGTAAATCTCATCACCCACACAGTGTGATGGGATGTAGGGAGGCAGCATCCTGGGTTAGGGGATACTCTATCTTTATACCCACCATTTAAAGATATATCTCTGCTGAGTGGTGCCCCCCATAGCACTGTGATATATGAAGGACTCAGTATGGTCACTTGCCTCACAGACACCTTTAAATGGGAGACCCTGAATGGGTGTACATTCAAATACTCTATACAGTCTTTACAGTCCCACCTACTCCTTTTATCTTAATTGTAGAGCTTGTATTATATTATTCAGGTTATAGCTATATAGATCCATGTAAAACTTTTTGTGATGAGATAACCATATGATGTCTACTATTAGTACAGTGTTGTTATTGATGAATGATCCACAAGATTCAAAGTTTTGAAGTTAATGTACAGCTAGTAGATGTGTGACTCTGCAATTTGCAGAGATCAATTGGATCTTGATTTTGCATGTAGCTGTATTTGTATTGATGTATATTGATGACTTAGTCTCGGTAATTGTTGCAAATGACATGGCCTGAAGTTGAAATCAAAAATACATTTTTCTAGTGTATTTTGGTGTGCTCTGTTCAAATATAACCTTCATTTCTTGTGCAAATGAACAGAAATACGTGTTTGGGCCATGCAATGACAACTGTATTTCTGTTCATTTGCACAAGAAATGAAGGTCATATTCGAACAAAGCACACCAAAATACACTTGAAAAATGTATTTTTGACTACATTTTATACAATAAAGCATAACCTAACATGGTCATGTTATGAGATCTCGTAAATGACGCATTACCACAGGAAACATGCAAAACACCTCAAAATTAACCAGAAAAGTTTGCTCTCGTCATTTTTGTTTAAACTAATGAAAATATCACTACTTAACTTAACCAATCATCAAGGGGTACAGTTGACCTAACTGGGCATTCAATTAACCTAACAGGTTAATATTGGTTATTTCACCTGAATATCTTCTGATCTTTTCGTATTAGGCACTCACTGTCACATTTTGGGCAAGTTAAGGATGAGAGAATAATGCCATAATTGATAAAAACATTCAATGCTTTGTCTTCATCTAGGGCACATGATGAATCAAGTTCTCAAAGTCAAAACCACATGAACAGCATGTCATAATTCTAGCACAAAACACCAAACTGAATCCAATTAGAAAAAAAAATAGCCAGAACAAAAACCAACAAACTAATTAAGTCACAGACCAACATGATGTCATACCACCCCCGACTACAAATACACTAAATATATATATATTTACATTATTATTTTTTTTTTCTACAATAGTTTGCACAAAAAATGTGACAAATTTGAATAAAGTAACTAAAGCTATCTCATAAAAAGTTATTTGATTTACAGGTCCAGCCCATGTCATTTAAAACATATTAACCTTAGTCAATAATATCCCTGCTCAAGTACAAACATCTCTCTATGCAGATGACTGTGCCCTTTGGTATTCTTCTCCTGATCTCAACACCTGTACCTCATCCCTTCAGACAGCCTTAGACTATAATGGAATGGTCAACCCTCTGGGGTTTAGAATTTTCAGCTGATAAGTGTCATTATGTGATATTTACTCACAGACCTGTCCCAGAACATCCTCCTCTAAAATTAGCAAATGGGAGACTTGCTCATGTCTATACCAGCAAATTTTTAAGAATGATATGGGACCCCTCTCTCACCTGGGGTCCTCATATAAACTATGTTTGTGAGAGATGCAAACCAGCGGTTAACTTAATGAAGATGTTTGCCCACACATCATGGGGTTCAGCTAGGAAGACCCTTCTTTTATTATATTCAACCCTCATACAATCAAGAATAGATTATGGCTTATTTCTCTACGAAACAGCTGCCTCTTCTCACTTACTCAAGTTAGATCATCTTCAGTATCAGGGCATCAGCTTGGCAGTAGGGGCACTAAAGTGTACCCCTGTAGATAGATTGGAGGCTGAGGCTGGTATACTGCCACTTGCCTTTAGGAGACAATTATTAGGTCTTGCTTATATGAGTAAATGTATTAGTTTTTCCTCTCATTTCATCCATAAGCTCTTTGATGACTTCTATATTTATCAGTTTTATATGTCCTGTCCTTTCCCTTTACCTTTTGTAGGCAGAATAAACTCTCTCTTCTCACAATTACTTACCGTATACCATGTGATGCTATGTACTCCTCTCACCCAAAATGTCAGTATTTGATCTGCTTTGAAAATGTGACATTCCACTTTGATTTGACCATCTTCCCTTTGCACTTAATAAATAATATAGTTTTCCAATCATCATTCAAAGATATACTTAATGGACTCTTCCCTGTTACTGTAATTTATACGGATGGCTCAGTGGATCCCATGGGCTCAGCTAAGGCAGGTTTTTGCATTGAAGAAAGGGACTTTTCTTGTCCTGGCTAATGGCACACCCATATTTGATGCTGAACTTTTTGCCATTTATAGGGCTCTCCTGTATATGCAGACATTTCATCCCAGTACTAATAAAATTATCATTTGCAGTGATTCAATATCTTCTCTCTCAGCTATATCTAACACCTCTCTTAAGAACTATCTTCTGTATCAAATAATACACCTCTTGCATCTCTTGGACCAAACAGAGGTTCATTTTATTTGGGTTCCTGGTCATAAAGGGATTGTGGGAAACAAATATGCTGATGAGATTGCAAAAAATGCATATATCAATGGCACAGAGTATGAGACTTTAATAACTTTTTCACAAATTAGAACCAAAATAAGGATCATTAACTCTCTGTGGCAGAATCACTGGGAGCAACACTTTAATATAAGAGATGGGACCCTAGTTAAAGTGGCTAATGGACATTTGTCCCCCAAGGGACTGTCACGATGGAACAAAGTTGTACTGGCAAGGGTGAAACTGGGAACCTGTTACTTTACTCATCAACATTATTTTTCCAACATTCATAGAACATTTTGTACTTACTGCGAAGTGCCTATGGCTTTACATCATCTTTTCATTGAGTGCCCAGTTTTTGAGAGAGATTGGTTTCCTTTGATTGAATATTGCAGAAGGTATAACAGGAATTTGTCACTTCTTATCCTCCAATCAGACTTTCTTCTTAAAATATGGTAATACTAACCTTCCTTCATATCACCAACTTTTATGATAGCATTTAATCCATTTATACCTTGGTATATTTTTTCCAATGTAGTATTGTGTTGCTGTGATAGATTAATGTTACTGATCATGAATAATATACCTGTGATTGTCATTTCTCCTACTAATAGATGATGCAATAGTTGTTAGTTTATATCCTCATAATTTCACCTCATTAGTTAGTGTACTAACAGGCCATATCATCATTCTGTCCTTGTGGGTTCTGAAAATAGGCCCAGAACTGAAGATGGAGTTGTTTTCTGTAATATCCTATTTCAGCTCGTGGTTCATGCTCTCACTATTTACAAAACTCTAGTCACTTATAACTTAGTGTAAGACATGTATGTGTGTGTGTGAATGACCCTTCGTGGTTGGCTGCACAGAAAACAGACTAATAATAATAAAACAGGGGTTGAAGCAGTGGCGGTTCCTCATATGGGCAATATGGGCAGCCGCACAGGGCGGCATTTGTGGAGGGGCGGCATGAGCACCTGCAAAAAAAAATAAAAATAAGAATAAAGAAATAAATAAAAATAAAAAATAAAATAAAATAAAATAAATAATAAAAGATCAATAAATATATTTTTATTAATAAAAAACCACCTATTGCATTTTCCATAAACCTTCCCATAAAAGACCTAAACAATGCAAAATGCTTCCAGATTAATATTATTGGGAATAAAGGCCCATACTTTAACATATGTAATGTTATTTTTCTCGGTTTGGTTAAATAGTGAAATGTATATTATGAAGCATCTGATGAGCCTTGATTGATGCTTTGAAGAAGCTAGAGGTGACATTTTTCAATGCAGTGGTTGATGCTGCAACATCAGCCATTCAGGAAAGATTTTCCACGTTGGAAATTGTGGGAGAGAAGTTTGGAGTGCTGACACATTTCCAAAATCTCACATTTGAGGAGCTGACAGAACAATGTGTGAACCTTAGTACTACACTACACTTTAAGGGACAATCTGACTTGGATGGCAGAGAGCTTGCACAGGAGCTGAAGAACTTGCCTGACTTGCCATCAAAGACCATATCCTTGCTTGAACTGCTGACATTTATCCATGAAAGGGAGCTCTCTGAAATATATCCAAATTTGTGGACTGCTCTCAGAATTGGTCTTACTCTTCCAGTCACTGTTGCTGAAGCAGAGAGGAGCTTTTCAAAGCTGAAGCTCATCAAATCCTACCTGAGGTCAACTATGTCACAGGAACGCCTTACCGGTCTGGCCATCATCAGTATAAATCATACAATTGCTGAGCAGATTTCATATGATGATTTAATTCATGACTGCATCAAGGAAGGTAAGAAGAGTCAGGCTTTAGATGGCAGTTGTGCTGTGGTGCAATTTATTTTGTTTCTTGTTCAAAGTGTAGCATAATAATTACCCTCTCTTAAGTGTCTTATTCTATTTATGTGATAGAGCATTTGTACAATTTAGAAATTTGATTCTCTAGTTTATTTATGGCAGTTGTGCAATTTAATTTGTATTTTTCCTGTTCATAGTATCATAATTACATTCTCTTAAGTGAGTTATTCTATTTACGTATTTACGTGATGAAGGATTTGTAAAATTCAGAAATTTGAGTCTTTGTTTTGGTTCTGAAGTTCCAACAATTAGTCCAATAAAAAGTTATTTTGTGAAAGAGTTATGTCTGTCCTTTATTTTGGGGGGATTCGAATGTGTGTGTGTTGGCGAACAGGGGGGGGGGGGGGGCGCTGAAGGTGAGGTTCACCCAGGGCGTCATGTAAGCTAGGACCGCCACTGGGTTGAAGTGTTTTTATACAAATGCACGTAGTCTTAGGAATAAGAAAAATTCATTATTTAGTTATATGATTAGTGAAAATCTGGATATAGTCTGCATTAGTGAGACTTGGATTAGTGAGGCAGCATTCAATGACACTAGAGCAGAGTATGAGTTAAATAGTTATACAATGTATATTTACCAGAGAATAGATAGGCAGGTGGGAGGTTTGGTCTTATACATTAAGAATGATTTAACTTCAGTTCAGAATGATAGTATTAAATTAGACAATAGGGTAGGATCAATATGGGTGGATATCTGTGTTTTAGGCAAAGAGTATATTCGGATAGGTGCATTTTACAGACCTCCAAACCAAATGCAGGAAGTTGATGACAGTATGGTTCAAGAAATAAATATAGGATGTAGTGCTAGAACATTAATTATGGGAGATTTCAACCTGCCTCATATAGACTGGAGCCTTTTAGAGGGAAGTAATAGGGAAGGTAACTTCTTCATTGACTGCTATAATGACTAGGGCTGTGCGGATACCACTATCCGGCAGGATATCCGGCCGGATAACAGCTATTATCCAGTATCCTGTATCCGGCCGGATAGATGTCAGTATCCAGCCGGATAGCCGGATATTTATGATAGTCTTTTTGTAATGGGAATACCATCTGGGCCCGCCCCTTTCCAATCTTAGCTTGCATAGCCTTTAGCTAGCAAAAGTTGATATAGTGTACAAAATCTAAAATTAAAATAATTGATAAATAAGCATGTACCACTACTAGTATGTAACTATATTAACACTGCTAAAAAGGCAAAAATGTTTGGTCCAGCTAAAAGTGTGACGCATAGCTAAGATCCCAGCTTCCCTTACTTTTAATTTTTATTTTATTTTTTATTTTTATATATATTGCAAATTACAATATGAAAAAATATGAATTAGCGAAACCTTTATTAAGATTTGAGATATAAAAATAAAACATATAGCCTAATCAAATATACCAGTAAGGTAAGTGAAATTATTAAAATAGCAAAACCTTAAAAAGTAAAAAACTCACATTAAACAATAAAAATTAATACTATGTTCAAGACACTAGATTCACAAGTTTAAATCAAATTTTCGTCCATTGTGATGGATAAAAAGAAGCATCCCCTCGCTTGGTAGCAAAGTACTTCTTTTTTCTTCAAAAATATTTCTGTATTCGGAAAAACATTCTTTCTGAGAAAACTGAAGATGCTTGTGTCACTAGCCATTTAGAGCAATTTTCTTGAGAGATGGAAAGGATTCTTCATTTTTCCAAATTTCAAGTGGAGATAGTCGTCTGTCTGATATGGTTTTTTTTGCATATGCTCAATTTCCTCTGCTATTTCTGCGAATGAAGCCATCTTACGGCTTTTTTTAAACTTTTTCTCACCAGGTATCTTTTCTGAATTTTCTTGTGTTAGTTCCCTGAAACAAGCAGAGAGTGGATCATCATCAAACTTTGCCTTTTTCTTCCTGGAGGAGGAAGAAGAATTAGAATCGTCGCTGCTGTGAGCCTGTTCTTCAAAATATTATCTCTAATTTTCTCTAGGTTGTTTATTTCATTTATTTCTTCAATTAACCATGTCTTAATATTTTCCTTTTGTTGATCTTTGAAAAAAAAAATTTAAGTCGTGGATCAATGACAGTTGCTAGAGCATACTTCCGATTTGTTAAGACATTTAGACACTTTCTTTTTTCATTGCTTTCATTGGCAAAAAATCGTGACCGCAATGACTCAACAGTTCATTTTATAGTTTGGACTCCTTGATCATCCTGGCCAATTTTTGAAAGAAACCTTTCAAGCGCGCACATGTTTGGGATAACAGTAGAGAGTAAACTATATTCTGTACTCATTTCTTGGGTGAGTTTAAAAAATGGCTGTAAAAGCTTTAAAAGATTTTCAATCAAGTACCACTCATTAGATGAAATAACAAGTAATTCACTATGATCAGCAAGGTATATTGAACTAATTTTTCAACTTAACCATACGTTCTAGCATCAAATAAGATGAGTTCCAGCATGTTAAAACATCTTGTACCAATAGAAGAGGAACATGACCCTGTTGTGTTTGGAGAGCTTTAAATTCAGAAGTAGCCAGTGGGGAGTGGTTAAAATGTGTCACTAAACGTCGACACTTGCCAAAAGATCTTTATAGATCATTGAGCCATTAATGCATCATTCACCACTAGCTGTAGCAAATGAATTGAACAGTGAACAGAAGGTATTTCCGCAAGGTCACATCCCAAAGCTATGTTAGAAGCTCCATCTCTGACCAAATATTACGCCTTGATCTGTCAATATTCCATGATTGCCACATAGATTGCAATTTGTCCGCTATATTAATTCCTGTATGCGATCCTGAAAAATGAGCTGAATGCAATACTGCATTACAATGAGTGTAGTCATTCATGATCCAATGACCTGACAAGGAAATGAATGATTCATTTGAAGAAGAGCAGGTCCAAATATCGGAAGTGAAGCTAATGTATTTCCCTTCTTTCAATTTATTCATAACAATTTCTTGAGTTCTTCATAGATTTTGGGTATGATTTTTCTGAAAAATATGTTTGATTTGGTAGCAAATACCTTGGCTGTACGTGGGCCATCAGTCCTATAAAGCCATCTTGTTCAACTAAACTAAAAGGATGGTTGTCCAGTGCCATCATTAATCCTATCTTTTTATGTAAAGCTTGAGCTTTTGAGTCATTTATATCCATAATTTCTTAAAGGAAAAACTTTCTTCTAACGTGAGTTGCTTTTCCATGGCAACTAATTTTTTCTCCTTCGGAGCCATTGAGGTGGTCGCTATAGGTTGATTTGATTTTCAGATGATTTGTTAAGTTGAGACACTTCTTTATATTCTTTGAATGCAGCATCTTTGCATGATTGTGCAAAGGTTTTGTGCTATAGCACCTAGCACCCAATTTCTCTGATCCCCTTTTAATCTGTTGGAACATAGGGAGCAAATAGCTATCGTTGGATTAGTCTCATGTATTGTAAATATTTTCCAAATAAAACTAGCCATTTTAGGGGGTAAATAATGTTAAAATATTGCTGTAAGCCTATAACTAATACTAACTAGCTATATAGCTATATGATTTAGGCAATGAAACAATCCTGAAAAGGATAAAATATAGGTAATTAGTAAAGTTATTGAAAGATAGCTATAATTTACATCAAATAGTGATTAAAATTTGATAGTATAGTCAATTAGTCAAGTAATAGCTAAATAATAATATATAAAAAATTATGAATTATTTGAATGATATTATCTGATATCCGGCCGGATATTTTTTTTTATTATCCGGCTATCCGGTATCCGGCCGGATAGTAAAAAATACTATCCGGCACACCCCTAATAATGACTGTTTCCTAACACAGTTTGTAGACAAACCAACTAGAGATCAAGCAATCTTAGATCTGGTTCTTTCCAATGATCAAGAACTTATTAGGGAACTTGCAGTAGGAGAGTCATTAGGAAATAGTGATCATTGGATCATACGTTTTAAGATAGAATTAAATAGGGATCTGGCCAACAATGACCATCCTAGTCCCCTGCTTATCAAAGGGTGACTATAGTAGATTTAGGGAGTTGTTAGGCTCAGTAAAGTGGGATAATGAATTTGCCAATAAAAATGCTATTGAGATGTGGTCTAGATTTAAAGAAATTTTAGAGGATGTACAATGTAGGTGTATCCTTTCAGAAATGTTAGGAATAACAAGATTAGGAAACCTTTGTGGTGGAATGGGGAAATAGCTGAAATGATTAAAAATAAAAAAAAGGGCATTCAGGAAATTTAAAGGCAGTGATAGTATTTTGGACTTGGATAATTATAGGCAGTTAAGAAATAAGCTAAATAGTTTGATTAGGAAGAGTAAAAGGCATAGCAAAATAAATCTTGCTGAAAATAGCAATAAAGATCCAAAGAAATTCTTTAGTTTTTCTAAATATAATAATAAAAAGCATGATAGGATTGCTTGGAATAAAACATGATGATAGGATGTTTGAAAAAGATCAGGATATTGTTGGTATTTTTAATGATTATTTTAGCTCTGTTTTTACTGAAGAAAATTTAAATAACTTTGATTTTAATCCTTTAAATCTTGTAAATTCAGACATTCTTGAATATATTCATATAAGGAAGGATGATGATAGGCAAGTGATTCATACATTGAAGTCAAATAAGGCTGCTGGACCTGATAATACCGGGTGTCCCATTCGAAATGAAACAACTTTGAAACTCTGTAATTTTTAAAGTATTACTGTGAGAATGTTGAAACTTTGCCAGTTACTACACCATATGCATAAGTTTCTGTCATACTGTTTTTCTTTGTCTCAGATTGAATTATGTTTACCCCACAAGAAAAAACAAAATGTGTGTTATGGATGGCTGAGTTGAAGTCCCCTACTCTGGTGCAACACGATTCCGTACAACCTTTCACAAGGAACCACCCACCAGAAGAGACCTATATGCATGGACCAAGAAATTTGAGGAGACTGGCAGTGTTGTAAAGGAACACTGGAGGGTGAACAAGATTGGAAGATGTTGAATGAATATGCAGTGCCTTTGGTAGTAGCCCGAGAAAGTCCATCTGTCATGCCAGTGTCAAACCGCAGATTCCTCATTCAACTGTGTATAGAGTCATGCACAAGCGGCTGCAGCTCTATCCATGTAAGCTTCAAATTGTTCAGCATATAACATGTGAAGATCTTAACAAAAGGAAACATTATGCTATGCACAATGTATCTAAATGTTATAATTCACATATATCATATGAAACTTTATGACAATGACTATTTACTGTGTGAATATTACATTGTTTGCATCATTCAATAAAAAATTATAAGGTTTCAAAGTTGTTTCATTTCGAATGGGACACCTGGTATATTTGCTAGGTTTCTCAGAGAAGGGGAAGAAAGCTTATCTGAGGCACTAAATATTTTGTTTGCTAGGTCAATTAATTATGCAGAAGTACCAGATGAATGGAAAAAAGCTAATGTAGTACCCATTTACAAAAAAGGGTAGTAAGGTGGTAGGAAATTATAGGCCTGTTAGCTTGACATCATTGCTAGGAAAGATACTAAAAAGAATTATAAAGAATAATATTCAAGATCATTTGGAGAACTTTAATCTTATTTCAAGTTCACAACATGGATTTAGATCAGGAAGGTCTTGTTTGTCTAATCTCTTAGATTTTTTAGAATTTGTAACTGATCAGGTAGATAATGGAAATGTAGATGTTATTTAGTTGGATTTTAGTAAACATTTGACAAGGTTCCACATAGGAGACTTCTATATAAATTAAGAGCTCATGGTATATTAGGGTCTGTTTTAAATTGGGTGGAAAAATGGTTAGAAGACAAAGAACAGAGGGTAATTCTAAATGGTGATGAATCTGGGTGGAAGAAAGTGAAAAGTGGGGTACCACAGGGATCAGTTTTGGGTCCATTACTCTTTATTTTATAGCTAAATGATTTAGAGAAAGGAAGTAGGTTGTAAAATTTCTAAATTTGCAGATGATACAAAAGTAGTTTCTCCAGTTACAAATATAGAAAATTCTTATAAACTGCAAAAGGATCTGGATAGATTAGTTGGTTGGGCTAGTAAATGGCAGATGGAATTCAATGTTCAAAAATGCAAAGTCATGTATTTTGGTAGAAATAATGAAAACTTTAGTTACGAGATGCAAGGGAATTGGTTGGAGGATGTTAGAAAGGAAAAGGATCTTGGCATTATAGTTTGTAGTGATCTAAAATTTTCTAAGCATTGTTTAGACTTTAGAGGCTAGACTAGAAATAAAGCAAATAAAATGTTAGGTATTATTAAGAGGAATGTTAGTTACAAGAGTAAGGAAGTGATCTGTGTACAAATTATATAATTCTTAGGTTAAGCCTCACTTAGAATACTGCATTCAAGCTTGGTTCCCTCACCCTCACCTTAGACATGATATTGATGTGCTTGAAGGTGTGCAATGTAAGGCAACCAAGCTTATCCCTAACCTAAGAAGATTGGAATACAGGGGTAGACTAAAGGAACTAGTTATGTTTAGTTTTGAGAGAGATTGTATGAGGGAAGATATGATACAGATGTTCAAAATGTTTTCAGGTTTGGACAATTTAGACATACAGTACTTGCATAACATTTTTTGAATATTCTTTATTTCAACATACCATAACCAATAACAAAACCAATATATGTTTCTAGGTAACTAAGATGCAATAAGTCCAAATATTATGTTCATTTTTGTTGCAAATGAGGTTAGGTTAGGTAAGTGCAGGCAAAGTGTTAGCTAGAAACATATTGTTTTCTTTGGGGGCTATGGTGTGAAAAATTAGAAGAGACTTGGGTAAAATTGCAGTTTAGCACCCAATTGGTGACACACACACACACACACTTTTTTTTTTTTTTTTTTTTTTTTTTTTTAGTAGTAGTAGTAGTAGTAGTAGTAGTAGTAGTAGTAGGGATGTACCGGATCACAATATAGCTGAATAATTGTATACCAGATATCTGGCTTTTTATTTTTGCTGAATATGGGATAATTGCTGGATATTTAGCTGGATCATGTATTCTTAAGGGCATAAAATTTTAAAACTTTTAATTTATGGTTCCTACTAATTTTACAAAATCATTATTCTCCTAAAAAAAGTGCAGATTAGAAATTTTGTTTTTTCAATAAAAAAAATCCATAAACCGAAAATAAGACATGAACTTTATATATATTTTTTTTTTAAGTTCAGGAAGAACCGATTCGCCTCTATTTAAAAGGGCATATCTCAGCGGAAAAAACAAAGAAAAAGGGAGAGGAAAGACAGAGGAAAAAGAAAGGGTGGAGGGGACAGTCGAAGTGGAAAAAGACCAAGGACTGCAGGGTCGAGCCCCATCATCCTTGGGTGCTAGGGCCGGAGGGTGCACGTGAAACCTCCAGGAACAAGCACGTACAAACGAGCACAAAGAGCACTCAAGAGCACGAGCTTAGAACCCCCTTGCGGGGATATATATATATATATATATATATATACAGGGTGGGCGGAAAGTAGCTCCCTATTTTGGATTGGTAAAAAAATACGTATATTATCCATTTATTTCAGAAGAAATAATATGAAAAGGTAGGCATACATGGTAGGTTTTCTCTAAAATTCAATGTGGGCTCCAACTCTTTCCACCAGCTTCTGGAGCCGCCCAGGAATGGCGTCCACTGACTTTAGCAGGAGCTCCGGCGGGATGGAGGACATGACTTCCCGAATTCGGTCCTCCAGTTCTTCCAATGTCCTCGGTTGGTGCGGTAGAATTCTTCCTTTACCCACCCCCAAAGAAGAAGTCGCACGGTGTCAAGTCGGGGCTCCTGGCTGGCCATTGATGTGGACCACGACGACCCATCCAACGCCCAGGGAAGTGGGCATCCAGCCACTCACGGACAACAAGAGCGAAGTGCGGAGGGGCGCCATCTTGCATAAATATCAGATCGCTGATGTTCTCCCATTGGGGGTGGGTAAAGGAAGAAGTCTACCGCACCAAACCGAGGACATTGGAAGAACTGGAGGACCGAATTCGGGAAGTCATGTCCTCCATCCCGCCGGAGTTCCTGCTAAAGTCAGTGGACGCCATTCCTGGGCGGCTCCAGAAGCTGGTGGAAAGAGTTGGAGCCCACATTGAATTTTGGAGAAAACCTACCATGTATGCCTACCTTGTCATATTATTTCTTCTGAAATAAATGGATAATATACGTATTTTTTTACCAATCCAAAATAGGGAGCTACTTTCCGCCCACCCTGTATATATATATATATATATATATATATATATATATATATATATATACAGGGGTTAGACAAAATAATATGAACACCTTGATAAATGGCGGTTTTTATTCTTAATATGGAGTTGGTCCTCCTTTAGCGGCAAAAACAGCTGCAATGCGTCGGGGAATTGATACATACAGCTTTTGGACAGTGGCTAGAGGAATCCTGAGCCATTCTTCGAGCAAACCTGCTCCAGTTCCTCCAAAGACGCTGGAATCGGCTTCTGACCTGCTGCTCCAACTGACCCACAGATGCTCGATAATGTTAAGATCCGGGGATTGTGGAGGCCAATCCAAGCGTTCTACTTCACTAACATGCTCTTCAAACCAGTTTTTAACGCCCCTATCGGTGTGGATTGGTGCATTATCATCCTGGAAGACGGCGCCGCCATTGGGAAACAGCGTTGGACCATGGATGGACCTGGTTAACCCTACCATGGCAGTACTACAGCTGGGCCAAGAGTATTCCACGATATTGCTGCCCAAACCATCACAGATCCGCCTCCATGCTTAACGGTTGGGGTCAGGCAGTCGGGGTCATAAGCATCTTTAGGCTGTCTCCAGACGTAAACTCGACCGGAACATGGAAATAGCGTAAAGGAGGATTCGTCGGAGTAGACTACATTCTTCCACCGGTCCATTGACCAATTCTTATGGTCATTACACCATTTTCTGCGCCGCTCAATGTTGATGTGCGAAAGGAAGGGTTTGGCAATTGCAGCCCTCCCATGGTATCCAGCTCCATGGAGCTCGCGACATACAGTTCTGGTCGATACTGGGCGGCTTGCAAGAGATGTGGTTAAGCTCTGCAGTCACTTTTGGAGCTGTGTTCTTATGGTTCTTGTCACAATGCGCTTTAGCACCCGGCGGTCTCGATCACACAGCTTCTTCTTGCGTCCACTATTGCATTTGTCGGTGCTTGTCTTTCCATGGTTTTGGTATGAAGACATGACCATAGAGACAGTCCTCTGGATACATTGAACATCTGAGCGGTTTTCGTCACTGATGCACCAGCCATCCGCGCTCCGACAATTTGCCCTCTTTGGAAGTCTGACAGGTCTTTCATAACTGCTAATTCATAATTCACTCAGATCTGTAAAACAACGTGAGGGTTATAACATGACGTATACACACTCTGTTACGCATTTAAATAGGTTTGCCAGTCATTTGACCGTTTACTTTGTGTCTGAGCAGTCCGTAAAGATAACCGGTGAAATCGGCGGGTGTTCATATTATTTTGTCTAACCCCTGTATATATATATATATATTATATATATATATATATCTGGGATTGAACTCAGAATGGTTCCCTGAGGTGTAGCTGTAACCCATAGAACCTGTCCCAAAGGTGGATCCTATCTGCTTTGCAGATAGCTGGTGAGGGAAGCTATATTTTTAGGGCCTCTTTGTGAGTGACCCATTGCCCACATCGGGCTAACATCATGAAAAAGAAAAAAACTACAGTCAACCCTCGCTATAACAGACCCTGTTAGAGCAGATATCGGATAAACCGACACACCACTGGCGATGTTAACCAGGAAAAGAAGAAGCGTGTGACCCTGTCGGTGACCCAGAAGCTGGAATTAATCAAGAAGTTAGAGACGGGTGCTTCGGTGGCCAAGGTGTGCGCGGAGTATGGCGTGAAAAAGCAAATGGTTTCTAACATTCGTAAGGCCAAGGACAAGCTAACTTTTATATTTTTATTATATTTCATTATTTTCTGTATCATTTATCATGTATCATGTTCAGCAGACAGTGCACAGTACTGTATATAGTATCTCCATTACTGTATCGTATATGTATACCATAGGTTACCAGTACCGTCGGTTATATCGGACAATCGGCTATAACGGACACCTTTTCCCCCCTATTAGTCCGTTATAACGAGGGTTGACTGTATAGTGTTTGTCATTTACAATTACGTATTCAGACTACAGTAGATTTAATTTTCCCAGAAGAGTTCCTTGTTCCATGCATGATGTGTGTGTATATATATATATATATATATATACAGTGAGGCCTTGCATAATGAATTTAATTCATTCCAGAAGGTCATTCGTTAACTGAAAAATTCGTTATGCAATGCATTAGTTCAATGGGATTTTCAGTAATTTGTTCCAGAGCCCAAATTTTGACCCTTTTTGCGCTTGTTTACCCATTTTTTAAAGGTTTTTTAGTGTAATGTGTTCTTATTGTTATATTAATGTTATTCTCTGTATATATTTTAAATAAACATACTAAATAAATAAATTAAACACAGTTAAAATAAAAATATTTTATTTACCTTGGTCTTGGAGGTGATGAGCTTGAGTGGGCTGGAGATGAGACTTGGAGGAGGATGGGAATTAATGGTTTCTGGAAGGAGAATCTCATTCCATTAGGACATCTGGGAGGTCAAATGATTCTCTCCTGGGTGTCCTATTGCCAGTTGGACCTGGTTGAGGGTCATCAGGATCAACCACATCCACAGAAGATGTTGAAGTTGAAGCAGTGGGGGCTGTTGTAGTCTTGAAGTAGCTGTCAATTTTTCTCTGTTTCTTTTTGCTTTCTGCAAATTCCCTGAAATATGGCAGGACTTTGTCTTCGAAATGACAGATAGCAAGCTCAGTAACTTCAACATTAGGGTGCTTGCTTGCAATGGCCTTCACCTTGCCCCAATGTAACATTAATTCTTTGACTTCAGCAGAAGTTATTTTCTCTTCTGTTTCATCATCCTCCTCACCAGCATCTGACCCTGACTCTGATTCCTTGGCCAACTCCAGAAGATCTTGTGCAGTCAACTCCTTTCCATGGTCTGCAAGAAATTCTTCAACGTCCTCTTGATTGACTTCAAGGCCCATGTCTTGACCCAACTGGACAATTTCAGCCTCTACATTTGGTTCATCTGTTTGAAAACCTTCAAAATCACGCATAGCAGATGGCCACAACTTCTTCCAGGCATAGTTCATGCAAATTGTTGAGACTTCTCTCCATGCTCTCACAACATTCTTGACAGTCTCCAAAATGTTGTAATGCTGCTTCCAGAACTGTGTTAAGGTTACAGAATCCTTACTGGAGGTTGCATTATGGCACTGAGCAAACATGAACTTCGTGTATAGCTTCTTGAAGTTTGAAATAACCTGCTGGTCTATAGGTTGGAGCAGTGATGATGTGTTTTGAGGCAGATATTTCACAGTAATGAAGCTGAAACTTGTCTTGACAATTTTGTCCATATCTGGGTCATGGGCCTTAGCATTGTCAAGAAGCAATAAGACCTTTAAAGGAAGTTTATTGGTCTCCAGGTATTTTTGCACTGTAGGGCCAAAAACTTCCACAATCCACTGATTAAATAGGGTTCTTTTTATTGTGTCGCCAAAACACCCCAAGAGTAGATGGGTTCACCTTCTTCTGCTTGAATATCCTGGGATTTTGGGAATGATACACAAGCATAGGCTTAATCTTCAGGTCCCCTGATGCATTCCCAGCCATAAGTAAAGTAAACCGGTCTTTCATTGGTTTATGGCCAGGCAGTTTGGACTCTTCTCTAGTAATGTAGGTCCTGTTTGGTAGCTTTTTCCAAAATAGGCCAGTTTCATCGGCATTAAAAACTTGAGGCAAATAATCCTCCTCCTCAACAAGTTCTGCAAATTCTATTTTAAATTCCTTTGCTCCCTCAGTATCAGCACTTGCAGCCTCACCATGCCTTATAATGTTCTTAATTCCTGACCTTCTCTTGAAATTTTCAAACCACCCACAACTTGCATTGAATGATTCATATCTTTCAACTGATGCTGGAAGGGATTCCTTAATTTGTTCATATATTTGCACTGCCTTGTCACTAATGAATGCCTTAGTAATGGATTCCCCCTTCATTTCCTTTTCTCTAATCCATATCAGTAAAACTCTCTCCATTTCAGCAATAGCTTCCCTTCCTTTAATAAGTCTACTTGTAGCATCACTTACTTTAGTTTTCATAATTTCTTCCTTCTTAAAAATCATCAAAACTGTACTGGCAGACAATCCATATTCAGCAGCAAGATCTTTGGTGCTCATTCCAGATTCACTTTTTTTAATAATGTCCTGCTTCATCTGGAGACTGATAGTTTTCCTGGATTTCTTTGGAGCATTAGCAGATGATGAAGGTCTTTTAGGGGCCATGACTATACATTTTATACACTTAAAGCTAATAAATTAAAATTTAATAGTGAGCAACTGTGTTGTATTATTGTAACAACACGTGTTATCGTAAGCCCACTTGGTTCACTGTAATTCCCTTTTTATCTTTATTATGTGCACTGTAATTAACTTTATTTAGCACTAATAATGCTTAAAAGCATTAATTATTATTTATTCACTATTATTAATGATATTATAATGATAAATCACTGTAAAGCAAAATTTAAAAAAAAATCTATAGCAATTGTACACAACTGCTCACGACAGCTACCAACCTCCAACTGAACAGAAAACATGTTATTAAGTTTTTTGTTACCAAATTCATTCTGCAAGGTAAAATTGTTATTTAAATCAATGAAGCCTTATGGAGGTAATTTGTTAAGCAAAAATTTGCTATTTAAGGCGTTCGTTATGCAAGGCCTCACTGTATATATATAATATATATATATATATATATATATATATATATATATATATATATATATATATATATATATATATATGCCTCCTGGTGCCATCTTCTCCACCCCTCCACGAGACCACTTTGGTTCACCCCCTTCCACCCCAATAGTACCTACCCCCCAACATCCCTGCCCCCCTCCTTGTCAGCCACCCTGAGTACACCCTCCCTCCCACCCACCCGGTCCTTTTGGTACCCCCGGACAGGTGGGGTGGTGCCACTTTCGGGGTTAATGTGTCCCCTCCTGGCCCGACCACAGAAGTCTGTCAAAATACTTCTGACCCCCTCAGCCCATGATGTTCCTGTCTGCCGTGATCCACGCCTCCAGTCTCGCTCAGCCGACTCAACCCCGCAACCTCTGCAGGGTTTGACAGGCCAACCAATTCCTTCCCTGGTGAATGGTAGATAGCCAGCCATGCTCCTGACCCATCCTTCAATCTCGTGAACTCCAGATCTCCCTTCACACTCCAACCTCCTAGTGCCTATGTGCGCACCCACTCTGCCAGCTCTTTCATCATTTATTTAGATTCCCAAAGCGCACTTCTCTCCTTAGAAAGATTTAACTCTCCTCACCTGCTCATCTGTACCATCCAGCAAACCTTCCACTTTTTAACGACCCTCCAACACAAGACAGTCGCCTTCTGCTGGGTCCCGGCTCATGTCGACATCCAGGGTAACGAGGAGGTGGACCGCATGGCAAAGACGGCCTGCTCACTGCTGGCCTCCTCCCAACCCCTCCCATTCTCCAACTTCTTCCCGACTTTCCGCTCCATATGGCAGCGGGAATGGGACCAGGCCACACAAAATAAACTCCACATGATCAAGCCACAAATAGGATACTGTGCCTCCTCATTCCACCAGTCCCACCATAAAGAAGTAATCCTAGCCTGTCTCCGCCTAGGCCACACCCGCATCACCCACGGACACCTTATGGCAAAATCGCCAGCCCCGCTTTGCCCTACCTGCCATACCCCTATCACTGTCATACACCTCCTGGTGGAATGCCGAAAGTTGTCCACTCTTCATCGCAGGTGTTTCCCTCTCGGTCAAAAATCCCATACCCGACCATCTACGATCCATACTCGCCGAAGGCCCCCACTTTTCAATGGAAGTGATTTTCTTCTTCCTTACTCACTCCCATTTGCTCCATCGCACCTAAAACCATACCCCTCCTACCCACTATCCGCAACTGACCCTTACTCACTCCCCTAATCTACCACCCCTACACAGTAACACCACCCACCCAATGCCTCACCAAGATATGTACCGCTTTCTATAGGTACGAATCGGCGGTAAATTAGAGAAAGAAAATAGTATATATATACATATATACAGTAATACCTTGAACAGCGCGGTTTTGATGCAGCATGGTTTGTATTTTCATAATTTTTTTAAATTTAGCGCACAATTTTCCTATTGTTTTCTAATTTCTTTTCGGTACTATTTCATTCGACAAACTTTGACTTTTATTCGAAAAATAGATGATCCAATTAACCGCGCTGTGCAAGGTATTGCTGTATATATATATATATATATATATATATATATATATATTATATATAATTAATATATATGTGTGTGTGTGTGTGTGTAAATATATATGTAAAGAATGACGCTTGTTTAGAAGAGTGCACAAGAAGAGGAGAGAAAATGAGCAATGAAAAATGAGGCACCTCCCAGGAATTGAAGCTGGGATCATCCGATTGCTAGATTGTGATTAGGTAAATTTTAAATAGCTGTAACCTTTTCATTATTTACTTGCAACAAATTTGGATTCTATATTTGAAAAGAGAGAAAACTGCACTAGAAACAAAAAAAAAAAATGGGGTCACCAGTTAGGTGCTAAACTGCAGTTTTACCTAGACTTCATCTACAAAAATACATACGATGTGGTAAACAGTAGCTAATTAGTTAATTTTAAGAAAAATTTGGACTCTCTCATAAATGAAAGAGATAGTGTGGTAGTAAGTAGTTATATGTTAATTAGCTGACTTGAGATTGATGTTTTGCAAGTTGTTATAATTATTATAAAATATAACTCATGACTTAGGTATTTGGATAATCTCAATAGGCCCCAGTAGCTTCATGCTTTCCAAGTGTAATGTAATGTAGTAAATATACCCCTGGAAGTGGAAAGTCTTTATCTGCTGTGCTCAAAGATTTTTCTACAAATTATTAAAGGATTATAGTATTAATTCTGTAGATTTTACTTTTTTTTAATTATTAATTAAAGTATAAATAGCTCTTTTCCTAAGTTTTAAACTTAATTTAACTTAAGGCACTATTGCAGTTGGGTACCCACTACCCAACCCAACAAATTCAATTACATTAAAATTATTGCAGTTGGATACCCCATAATTTTTTGTTTAAATTACATGGTTACTGTGTGACCCCCCAGTTAGGTTAACTGTATGCTCTTGATGATTGGTTACGTTAAGTCATGATAATTTTGTTAAAACTAACAAAAATATCATAACTTAACCTAACCACTTGTCAAGGGTATACAGTTAACCTAACTGGGCATGGGTACCCCATAATTTTTTGTTTTAATGTAATTGAATTTGTTGGGTTGGGGTACCCAACTGCAATAGTGCCTAACTTAATACCATATTTAGAGAGGTCTTGGGGTTCATTCAGTGTAAGCCCAGTTTTTGGCCTGATTAGCTTAGGCCTCCATTAACTTATTCCATTTAGGGGATAGCCTAACTTAGACCATAAAGCTTTTAATTGAGTTAAAGAATAGTATTTAAGATGACTTGAGACTGTAAGGTTTAAGAAGGGAATAAGGCTGTAGCATGTGAGAGTTGTGATGATTGGTATAACTTGAACCTGCATTAAAATTACAGAATGAGTGTACATAACATTTCATTTCATTTGGAAAACATGAAACTACTAGGGCCTATCAAGGTTATCCAAGTCATGAGCTATATTTTATAAAAAAAATTGTGCAAAATCATCTCAATCTCAAGTCAGCTAATGGTACCTAAATATTCTGCAGAACACACCACCTGAAATTACATACCAGATAGTAATTTCTGATGTAATATAAGGTGTTTTAACAGAATCTGTTATCCATTTTTTTGTGCAGTTGAGCAGGTTTTGAGAATTTTTTTTAAGAAATGTATATCTCAAAAGCTGCTCAATTTCACAAAAAAATGGATAGCAGATTCCGTTAAAATGCCTCAAAATACATCAAATAAATGTTTTCTGGAATGTAAAATTTTTTTTATTGTAACCTAACTAAATCTATAAAATTACTTTTTTACATGCTTACTCTTACAGTCAATAGGTTTATATTGCCCATTACAATAGAAAATATTTAATTCTTTTCTATAATTAGTCTTTTCCATAATTTGGACATAAATGAGTTTTTAATATCATGATTTGCAAAAAAATCCAAAGCTTTATCTCTGTTTAGAGCAACAAGATGAATGAAGTCTTCAAAGTCTACTTCAGAACTGACACAGTTCATGGTCACAGAAACAGAAACAATTATTTGCTGCCAATTTTGATTGGATAACATCTTACATATTAATTTGTTATCTTATCAATATTCATTTGCACAGCATATGAAACATTTTCTTTCATTATTTTTTACAAGGATTCTGAATATATTATTGTTTTTGTTAAATTTGTTAAAAAGATTTTAATTGGCCAAAATTGGTCACATGGGAAATAATTAACCAGTAGGTATAAAATAACCACCAAACCTAGTGTAATCTGATCGCTATAAAATTTATATTAGCCAAATTTGTAATGGTATGTAGCCCCCATAGGCCACCTGGGGGTTTTAGTGTTTTAGCAAACTCAAAAAGTTTAGTGTGGGATGATGTGATACTTATCAAAATAATAATTAAGGTGGTAATATAATATAGTATTGTAAAGAAGGAAACTATTTTATTTTTCAGCATAGAAATTTTATATCCTTATAGTTTATAATTAATGTATTGTGTTACTTTAAATGCATTCATAACATTATATAAAAATGGATGAAGATAGAAAAGAGTTGGACTTTGAAGAAGGAATTTTGCGCATTAAAAGTGAAGAAATTCAGTCATATGAAGGAAGCCTTTCAAAAGAAGATTCTTTTAATGTTGGAAGCTTCAATCATGAATATCAGGTACTGAAAAAAATTTGAATAAGTATTTTTTTAACTGTTTAATATTTATGTACAACAGTTACATCTTACAGGGAAAAAGAATTTACTAAATAGATAATGCCTGTAACCTACACAAAACTTTGTGTATTAATTTTTAATTCAACTTGCAGACAATTTTAAATTGAAAATTGATTTCAGTGACTTTCTTGGTTGATCCAGGATAATCTTTTGCTCCACTTTATCTAACATTTGCATTTTTGGGAATGGGCCTTTGATTCTGTCATGGGGTAGGTATGGTAGTGTAGAAAGATTGAAGAGAGCAAGATGTTAAGCTGTATTAAGGATGGTGACCAGAAAGCTCATCCCAGAAAACTCAGGCCCAGGAATACTCAGTCCTAGAAAATTTGGTCCCAAGATAATTCGGTCTCAGAAAACTCGGTCCTCATAATGCTTGGTCCCAGGAATCTTGGTCTCGATGATGTGGTTAGGTTAGGTTAGGAAATACCAATAACCTTCATTAATTATTTTGAAGCAACATATATATAGGCACTCGTAGAGGTAGATGCAACCACAGAGAAAAGCCAATTTTTGAACTTTCTTTGTGGAATATACAGAACAGAGTGAATATGAACTTACCTAGGATGAAAAATGCACTTGAAGGATTCCATAGCGGTCTACGATCTCTGATTCAAAGTAACAACCCAAATATCTGGACACTAATATATGCTTTGCAAAAAGAAAAATCACTGGTTCAAACAAAAATGCTACACATTAATCATGGTGATAGGCCTCATAAAAAAAGAAAATATGTAACTAATAACTGACGCATTAAAAATGTTGTTGAAAACTACAATGCTAATGAAAAAATTGCTTTTTTAAAAAACATTGCCTATAATCTTAGTACTTTTTAGTAATAGATAAGTGAAATTAAAAATGCCTTTTATGCAATAGATTTTTATGTATGCACTCTTTTAATGTCTTTCATGCAATTTTCTAATAAAACATAATCCCTTTAATTCTTCTTTTTCTCCCACGTACCAAGATTTCTGGGACAAGTGTTACGAGGACTGAATTTTCTTGGGACCGAGTATTCCTGGTCCCGAGTTTTCTGGGACTGAATTTTTGGGACCAAGTTTGCCGGGACTGAGTTTTCGGGGACAAGCTTTCTCAGAACCATTAAAGATGAGTTTGATGTGAAGCATTCTTACTCCCCTTTAGAAATAGTCTCTAAATCCTTGATGTAGCCTTATATGGAGCATAATAGAGCATTGTTTCTTTTACTGTGAAGTATATATATATACTGTATCTCTAATGATCTCTAAAGTATAGCTCATGACTTGGATAACCTTGATAAGGCCCCAGTGGCTTCATGTTTTCCAAATGTAATGTCATGGCCCATTACATATAGTGTTAATGGCAATAATTAATAAAGGAAAAATTTATTTTAGAGGTTTCATGTTAAAGAGGAGATGCTGAAAGATGTCACAGTGAAAGAAGAATCCTTGGACTTTAATGATTATGAACCTTCCATGGAGGTAAATATGTTTGGTTTCCACTTTAATAACTTAAGTTTTGCTCATTCCCTATAAAAAAAAAGATAATATTCCCAGAGTAACTGAAAGGGTTGGAATATTTGTGACAATCTGTTGGTTTCCCAGCCATGTCTCAGGACCTATGTTGAGAATGTCACTATTTAGTCTGACCTTAATACATTACTGTCATGTCCACCATATATGGCTGACATGGCAGTTAATATACCTGGCCATGTCCACCATTGCTGGTTCACAGTATTCTCTTATTTTCAAGATGTGTCAGATGCATTTCTGTGGCCCCCAGATAGTAATTTTTTTAAAAGTTTAGAGGCCTCAAATGTAACAAAAGAGAAGGTTGTAGCTGAAACAGTGAGACTACATACATCCACTATATATGGTGGATGCGGCTACACTGTGGTGCATCCCATATTTTGTTATTCGGCAACTGTAGATTGTATAATTGCCATAAAGCAATAACCATGGAGGATTATGTTTGTTAGTGACTTCATCATTAATATCTGACTCTGGATATATATATTATGATGAAACCAGTCTCATTTTGGTTTACTGTTATCCTTTCACTTAACTGTAATTTATCTGAGTTCCACCCTAGTAGCACTGATGATGGGGTAAATTCTGAAATGTTAGACCTACAGTTTAATGTGGCACCTGAACCATGCCCAACCAGCAGCCCAGCATCTTAACCACTAGGCCACCAGGGGTACCTATATATCTATCAACCAATTTTTTTTTATTGTGTGGAAGGATGAACAGCTGGGTTTTGCTACACACTGCCTGCCATCACCAGGTCTCAGTCCCAGGGTTGATGGATTTGTAGTCAGTGATGCTAACCACTACACCACTGAGGTTACACACACACACACACACACACACACACACACACACACACACACACACACACACACACCACACACACACACACACCCCTCCCTTGCTTAACAAATGTTCATTACAACAAAGGTTTTTATTTAATACTATTTTTTAATATTATGAAGGAAATTTTGCTATAACGAAGGTGTGCTACATTGGCAGTTCCTGCAACACAGGCAACCTCTCTCCCCCACCCAACATATGGTCTCCCACCATCCCCACAACACACTTTCGCAGTATCAATGTTGATTGTGTGTTCTCACGTGTCGCATTCATAACGAAAGTGACATTCTATGAGGTGTTGTTGTTACTATTTTGTAACCCCAATATATAGCCAGACTCTGTACTCATTCGTCAGCCAGACTCTGTACTTTCATTCATCAGCCAGACTGTACTTTCATTCGTCAGCCAGACTCTGTACTTTCATTCATCAGCCAGACTCTGTACTGAATGGATGCATTTCCTGAGCTCTCTGATTTTGCATCTACTTTTGTATATTGCTGAGAATTTTACTTTTGGATAGTTTTGAATTTTATATACTTGCATCAGCGCCAGCCTTAGGATATTTCGGGCCCTGTGCAGAGTATACTGTACAGGCCCCCCATGACACAAGTCAAATTGTTTTTCATTGCTAATCATTTTATTTTAGTAGATTGTTAACAAGTACAACAAGTAAAATTTAACTATACAAGTGCACCTGTAACAGAATACCAACAGACCAACAGCCTTTACTATTATTACTACTTATTACTTTGTTATTATCAAATATTTAAACTATCATAAGAGGTTTCAACCAGCGCTGGCCTTAGGATATTTAATTAGGAATAGGATAATTCAATTTAATTAGGATATTCAACAAAAGTAAATACAGAAAATAAAGTTTGTAAATATACAAAAAAGAAGATAACTTAATCAACTACAAATGAATATTTGGCAATTGTAATATAAGAATACTAAAACATAAAAGAATTAACTAGATTTAATAAAAATAAACATAAACCAATTGCAGGTATATAAAGGGTGATCCAGAGAAATGGGACCCAAAAGAAACCCCTGTAACTCTTAAAGTATAAGTCCTTTTATAAAATCATACGCATCATTCAAAAGAGGATAGTTACAAGTTTGTACAGGATTGTATAGGTTTTGACAATACAAGACAAGATAAGATACAAAACAAAATAAAAGTGTTAGTTAAAACTAACCCTTCAAGATGACTGCATGGACTGTGGAACAGCTGCGTTTCATAACTGAGCAATATTATGAGCATGGAAGAAGTGTAGTTTCAGCTCAAAGATCTTTCAAGACAAATTTTCAGATGTCAAAATCACCTTCTAAGAAAGTAATCTGTCGGTGTGTCAGAAATTTTTCCCTAACTGGCAGCATTGGAAAAAGAAAACCAACTGGAAGAGTGTGCACAGCAAGGATAGACGAGATCATTAACAGAACTCATGAAATTGTACAGGATAATCCTAACATAAGCATCAGACGTGCTTCTCAGCTGTTAGGAGTTGGATATGGAACAACACACCGTATATTCAAGCAAAATTTAATGCTCTTTCCATATAAAATTCAAACAGTGCAACAACTAAACGATGGAGATTTCGCACGAAGACGACAATTCTGTCAATGGATCCAACAGAAGGTAAATGACACCACCAATTTTCTAGCAACTTTGATTGTGTCAGACGAAGCCCATTTTCACTTGAATGGAACTGTAAACAAACAAAATTGTTGTTTCTGGGCAACAGAAAATCCATTGAATATTACCGAAGTCCCGTTGCATAGTCAGCGTGTAACTGTTTGGTGTGGTCTTACTGCATCTCAGATCATAGGGCCGTACTTTTTCGAGGATTCCACCGGAAACACGGTTACTGTAAATGGTGATCGCTACGAAAAAATGTTGACTGATTTCCTTATTCCTAAATTAAGAGATCTTTGTCTAGAAAACCACTGGTTCCAACAAGACGGAGCTACCTGCCATACCACGAGGAACTGCATGGCAGTTTTGCGTCAAACGTTTCCAGGCGAGTTAATCTCAAGATTTGGAGACGTTGAATGGCCCACAAGGTCTCCGGATTTTTCTCTCCCTTAGATTATTATCTCTGGGGATATTTAAAGAGTAGGGTCTACAGAAATAACCCAACGACCTTGCAAGAATTGAAGGCCGCCATCACAAATGAGATACAGGCCATACCATCGCACACTCTTGCAAAAGTGATGCAGAACTTACAAGCGAGAACACTGGAATGCTTGGCAACTAATGGAGCACATTTGAAAGGAGTCATTTTTAAAAAATAAATATTTCATAATAAACTTGTAACTCTACTCTTTCGAATGATATATAGTTTTTATGAAAGGAATTAAATATTAAGAATATTTGGCTTTTTTTTATGGGTCCCATTTATCTGGATCACCCAGTATAAGTAACAAAAATCTTTTCATTAAAATCTATCTACTGTTTTAAATGACTGAGAAGAAAAGAAAAATCAAGCTAATACACAAATATATATTACACAATATTACACAAATATATAATGTTACTTCTTCACAGAAAGGGAACTTTCCTTGCTTTCTGTGCTGCAAATTATTTTATTAATTCACTGTAGTCGAGAGTTCGTCCAACTTCATGTTCAACTGATATCAGTGCCAAGCCAGTCAGCCGGTCCTGGACCATTGAAGAGCGCAAGTAATTCTTAATAAATTTCTGTGAAATTTTCGGGCCCCCGTAAGTTGCGGGCCCTGTGCGACCGCACGGTTCGCACACCCCTAAGGCCGGCACTGCTTGCGTTTAAATTTACGTTGTTATAGTTAAGTAATTGAATATTAGAGGTTTTTAGCGATTTAGAAGTTTTCATAGCATGCCGGCTTAATTTAACTTATACCTGTGATGGTTTAAACTAATTTTTAACTGCGCGATGCCATCGCAGAAAGTGTCGTGTGTTAGGTGTAGGGTAAACCGGTGGTATTCGGAATTTAAGGATTATAACAGCGGTCCAATGGCGATTACCGATAGATCAGTTTGTTTCTTTTGTGAGTTCATGGAGGAATTAGTTGACATAAAACGCAGTGTACGTGAGGTAGTGGAAAGACTTGCAATGCTTGATGAGGGCAGGGGTAGGGCTACGGTTAGTGATGTAAAAAAACCATTTTTTTTGTTTTTTGTCGTTTTTTTTGTTGTTTTTGTCGTTTTTTTTTTTTTTTTCTGTTTTTTTTGTTTTTTTTGTTTTTTTTAATAATTAATATAGATATTGCCAATTTAATTATAAGGTATACTTTTGCAATGATATATATTATAAAAATAAATAAAATAATAAAAAATAGGCCATATGGTACCAGTATAGAATGTCCTTTTCAGCCTATTTACAGAAAAAACTGGCCTCTTTCTTGCACTGAAAGTCTTGTATCTTGAGATCCATTAAACTTGCGAGAACACTGGCTGGGAGCTGACTGCCCATTGTCCAACCTTCCCAGGACTCTCCCATCCATGCCTCGGATTTTGAATCTCCCACTTAACTATCCTTTAGACCCGCGATGACATATTCCCCCCCCCCCCCACGAGACCATCCATATATATTACATACACATACACCCTTATACATATATACCAATATATACATAAATACTTATATACACATTTATATCTATTGTATACCCCATACACATGCATACATCCAGAATTCCAGATACATACGCATGCATACTCACATATATACCTACACAAACTCATACACCTCTATTTCGCCCTTTCATTACCTCCGAGATCATTTAGCACATACAGTAATATCCATACAGCCAAAAGAAACCAATTAAGCACAGACAGAGCAGCAAAGCTAGTATTTATATCCCAAAATGCAAAATTCCAAGAAAGTGAAGTAAAACATGGTGCTACATTGGCTTTGTCAACATCCAAATCTGCAATAAATACCAGTACCTGTGATATTGAAACTATTTGCTTTAATCAATCTAGTGATAATGATTCTTCAATGGAAATAGAATCAGATAATGAAAGTTAAACAGCATTAGGTTAACACAAAGGTTAAAGAAAGAGATGAATATTTATATATTTTTTATTTTCTATTTGGAATATATATATATTATATATATTATATATATATATATATATATATATATATATATATATATATATATATATATATATATATCCCCGCAAGAGGGTTCTAAGCTCGTGCTCTGAGTGCTCTTTTGTGCTCGTTTGTACGTGCTTGTTCCTGGAGGTTTCACGTGCGCCCTCCGGCCCTAGCACCCAAGGATGATGGGGCTCGACCCTGCAGTCCTTGTCATCCTTGGTCTTTTTCCACTTCGACTGTCCCCTCCACCCTTTCTTTTTCCTCTGTCTTTCATCTCACTTTTTCTTTGTTTTTCCGCTGAGATATGCCCTTTAAATAGAGGCGAATCGGTTCTTCCTGAACTAAAAAAAAAAAAAAAAATATATATATATATAACCCTTAGGGTTATCGAGGTTGTTAGATTTTCTCTTTCTCGTCTTGCGCGGAATATCTCCTATACAAGCGTCGTTCTTTACGTTATTTATACTGCGTGTTCTTTGCAGTTGAATGTATATAATGTTACGGCATGCGGGAGGTGCCCCCTTGGGGCATTGGTTTCTGCGAGTATGTAGAGGTATTACGGCATTTGGAAGAGTGAAGTCCATGGTAGTGGTTATCGCGTCTGACCGGCAATCGGAAGATCCCGGGTTCGTTTCCCAGGTGGTACTTCATTTTTTCATTTGTTGTTTTCTCTTTCTCGTCTTGCGCGGAATATCTCCTATACAAGCGTCGTTCTTTACGTTATTTATACTGCGTGTTCTTTGCAGTTGAATGTATATATATATATATATATATATACACACTGGTATTCTTGCCAATCACAATTATATCTATTGTTTTATACCAGTATTATGGATATTATACCAGTAGCTGTGATATTGAAACTAGCATATATGCTCTACCCAATCTAGTGATGATTCTTCCATGGAAATGTAGGTTAACAAAAGGTTCAAAAAAAGGTGAATATTTTCCTTTTCTATCTGGAATATATATACTGGTACTCTTGCCAATCACAATTATGTATATTGTTTGAAACGAGGAAGAATGTTTTATGTTCTAGTTAAAAAATATATATACAGTACATATAAAAAATGAGGGTTTGTTTTTCCTTTCTATTATATACTTTTTGCGTGATTCAATTTTTCTAAAAGATGACTATATAGTATATATACTAGGTATAACCGTATAAGCATGATAGTATAGTAAATTATAGGTAATACTAATATACTTATTAGATTAAAGGAAAAAAAATATGGAATAAGTTTAAAACAATAAAAAACAAAAAAAACAGACTACCTTCGTTTTAAACGAAAAAAACGACAAAAAAAACAAAAAAACGACAATAAAAAACGACTCACATCACTAGCTACGGTTGATGTAGGCCGAACCAATACTAACATTGAAGACGTTAGTAATTTGAAGGGTGAGGTGCGTAACCTAGTTTCTAGTTTAGGTAGCTTGTCGGGAAGGTTAGATAGAGTTGAGCAAGAGGTTAAGGTTAGTCCGAGAGTAGTAGATAGTGAGGGATTTAGAGAGGTTAAGGGTGGAGCTAGGCCGCGTACGTTAGGTGATAGGAATTCCCCCCTATCGAGGTTTCGAACCCTTTTGCCCATTTGGAAAGGGACGTGAATGAGGGGGAAACTATTTTAATCAGGGACTCTTTAGTGCGCCACATGGACAAAGAGTTCGTTGAATGGCATCCAACCAAGAGGAGGAGGGGGTCTGTCTCCCAGGGGCCAGGGTTGACAGAGTTAGAGACGAAGTGGATAGGATCGACGTTGCCTCCCGTTTAGGTCCCTAAAGGTGAGGTCAGATAGGTCTTTAGTTCTAGGTATTACCCCTAGGCACGGTTTGGGTCTTAGAATTACGTCAAAAACAATATTTTTTAATAACAAATTAGAAGAGATTTGTGCTGAGGAAAATGTACCCTTCGTAAAGCTGATCCTAGCCTTTTTATAAAAGATGGGGTGCATTTTAATGAAATAGGTAATGCTAGGTTAGGTAGGTTAATAGACAAAAACGTGCAAAAGCTGTATAGGTCGAAGCCTTCTTTAAACGTTGTGGGTCCGGGGAATGCGGGCCCGACATGATAAATAGTTTAAAACGCGGGCCTGTGGTAAAAAAACTTAAACATCTTTTATTGTAACGCATGTAGTATTAGAAATAAATTAAATGAATTTAAGGCGATAATTTATTCCGGCAACTATGATATAGTTGCTATCACTGAAACTTGGTTAAATATCGTGACTCAGGACTTGTTGGGGAACTTGATATACCGGGTTTTAAACTCTTTACTAATGATAGGTTACATAGGTTTGGTGGAGGCGTTTTGCTGTACATTCGTAATTCCCTTAGGGTTATCGAGGTTGTTAGATTTTCCAGCAGCAATTAATGCGATATGTGTTGAAGTTAGGGCACGTAGTATTAGTTTTAATTTTGTTGTTGTTTATAGACCTCCCATTCAACCCCTCGATACAGATACTAGATTTTATTCACTTCTTGGTAATTTTATTGACAATCAGAATAGTATAATTGTCGGAGACTTTAACTGCCCTAATGTTAATTACGAGAATTTTACTGGTAATGAGGAGGGTTTGAGATTGGTTGAGTTTATGGATGATAACTTTTTACGACATAGTTACCGAACCAACGTGCTGTGACAATATTTTAGATTTGGTGATGATGAACGGCGAGAATATAGTCGAAGGTTTAGAAGTAGGCAAGAGTTTAGGATGTAGTGATCATCAAATTCTTAGGTTTAAGTTATTGATAGAAAACACTCAGGATAGTAACGTAATAGAAGTCCCTGGTTTTTGTAGGGCTAAATTTGATAGTTTTGCTGATATGATGAGAGTAGTGGACTGGGATAACTTATTTATGGGCAATGACACAAATTTGCGTTGGGTGGCGTTTAAAGAAAGTTTTAGGAATATTGAAAGGGAGTTTATGCCTCGTAGGCCCAAGTGCGCTAGAAATCGTGGTAGGCCCAAGTGGTGGACTAGGGAAATAGGAGAGTTTATAAACGAGCGTAATAGAACGTATAGACTTAGTAAGTGCAATGGCATGGCAGCCAACTTTAATAGATATATCGAGCTTAGACGTCAGGTTAAAAGATCAGTTAGGAATGCCAAGCGTAATTTAGAGATAGTTATAGCTGCGGATAGTAAACATAATCCAAAAAAGTTTTTTGAATACGTTAATAATCGTAAGCCGGTAAAAGATAACATAGGCCCTCTAGTGGATGTTAATGGCACTTTGGCTTCTGACGCTCAGGCGATGGTGGGTATTTTCAATAACTTTTTTGCGACAGTTTTTACCATAGAAGACGTAAATAATGTCCCCGACGTGGATGATATCGTTCCATTTAGTAGCGAGACTATTTTGGATGAAATAACTGTTTACGAGGCTGAGATTGCGCATTATATCGATAGGCTAAAAGTTAGCAAGGCTCCAGGCCCTGACGCTTTTTATCCCAGCCATTTGAAAGAAGTTATCGTAGGCCCCTTAATGAAGATTTTTAATCAGTCACTCGAAACGGGGATTATTCCTGAAGACTTCAAATTAGCTAACGTCACGCCTATATTTAAAAAAGGCGACCGCGCAGTAGCTAGCAATTATAGGCCCATTAGCTTAACGTCAATTGTCGGTAAACTTTTGGAATCCGTAGTTAGGGATCGTATCATCGATCACTTAGAAAGTAGAGATTTGATTAATAGTAGTCAGCATGGGTTTCAACGCCATAGGTCTTGTTTAACTAATATGTTAGAATTTTATAACGAAATAGTGCGTGAATATGATAGGCATAGAGCAGCTGACGTTATTTATTTAGATTTTAAAAAGGCATTCGATACAGTTCCGCATAGGAGACTAATTGCGAAGGTCAAAGCGCATGGTATACACAGTCAGGTAGCTAACTGGTTAGAAGAATGGCTTCGTGCTAGGAGACAGAGGGTCGTAGTTAATGGTAGTGAATCAGGGTGGTTAGATGTAGGTAGTGGTGTCCCACAGGGTTCAGTGTTAGGCCATTGCTATTCGTAATTTACATTAACGACATAGATGTAGGTTTGACTAGTAACATGTCAGAATTTGCAGACAATACTAAAATAGGCGGTAAGGTTGTTAACGAGGACATATAGGCTCCAAGATGATGTAAATAGGATTATGGAGTGGACAGATAAGTGGCAGATGCAATGATGATAGGGAGTTACCGAGAGTTGACGAGGAAGTAGATTTAGGCGTATGCGTATCTAAGGATTTAAAGGTTAGGAACCAGTGTCTGCAATCTTGCGCAAAAGGTAATAGGATGTTAGGCTTCATAGCGCGTAATTTCAAATTTAAATTGAAGGATATTATATTGCCCCTTTACAAGTCCCTAGTCAGGCCTCATTTAGAATATGCGGTTCAGTTTTGGTGCCCGTACTTGCGTGAGGATATTGATAGGGTAGAAAGGGTTCAACGTTGTGCCACGAAACTGATTCCATCATTGCGCAATAAGCCTTATGAAGATAGGATTATAGAGTTAGACCTGTGTTCACTCGAAACTAGGAGATTAAGGGGGGAGCTTATTGAAGTTTTCAAAATCGTTAATAACATTGATAATGTAAATTTTGACATTGTTCACTTTCGATAATAGTAATACTCGCAATAACGGATTTAAGTTGCGTGGCAGACATTTCATTACTAATATCGCTAAAAACTTCTTTACATTTAAAGTAATTGATAAATGGAATAATCTTCCCACGTCAGTCGTTCATTCTACCAGCGTTAATATGTTTAAGAACCGTCTTGACAGACATTTTAAAAGTATTAACGTTGTTTAATATAAAAAAACAAAGTTAGCAACAGGAGCTCTGGTGGTGGTGCTCGAGGATGAGTCTGTTGACGATGAATGCCAGCTTGTGACATGCCAGCGTGTGATGCCAGCAATAAAATTATAAAAAAAAAAAAAAAGTTAGACTAACGTGAATGTAGATGTAGCTCGTAGCGTAAACTAACCCACTTTTTGTTTAACTTTACCTACTTTTCTTTTTTTTTTCTTTGCATGTCTGTAACTCTCTTTTCTTGCATGTTTGTAGTTTGCATGGTATGACTGTGAGTTAAGACTGTGTTTGCATGGTTTGTAAGCGTTCTTATTTTACTTCTTTTCATCTTTCACCCCTCTCCTATTCTCTCCGACTATTTTTCTGACTTGTTGGCAGTGGCTGGCGGATGATGATGGTGAGACTTTTTTCTCTTTTTCTGAATGATAGGTGTTGCTCCTTACTTAACCCCTTATTCTCTTCTCTTTTCTTAACCCCCTACTCTTTCCTTTCTCTCGGGCTAACCTTAGAGTAGATCTTAGGGTCTTTGTTAGCCTTAGCTTCTGTAGATCTGTAGATCATTACCCAATCCAATAAAGATAATTTTGGTGAACTTTACTCACTATATTTATATTAGGCTATCAAAAAGTGTGCTTGGGACCAAACTGAATTTTTCCCATATAAAACAATAGAAAATTAAGTCCTGCTTAACATATTTTCACACAACGAAGGCTTTTTAGGAACCTAACCCCTTCATTAAGTGAGGGATGGCTGTATATAAAATAACAGTAAGGATAACCTATATAGATCTCAGCTTCACAATTGTGTTGACCATCTTAGTCCTTTTTGAATTGACTTGAATAACCTTTATTAATAATAAAATAAATATATTTGTTTTAAAATTTACAATGACTTGAATAATTGTGAAGCTCAACTATTTATTTTATTTAATTTGGCCAAGCTTTGGGCTTTACTGGGCTCTTATTAAAAATAAACAGCTAGTTGTTATTAATTAATAATAAATAAATAAGTGTTGTTAACAGTTAAAATGTGTATTAATCTTAAATTATCACTACTGACATGACAAATGCAAGGTCATCATTGAAGACAGTATACCAATACCATACAAAGAAACCAATATTATACATGAGAGAAGAACTGAACAATCCCAAGAAATGTGTTTTTAGTACTAGATTACACAAGAAATTAATAATTAGTAAACAATAGTAATGGATATTAATCCTGGATTTTTGTTAGTATACCATTATTAATCAGGATTTTAATTTGGTTTTAAACAAATTTACATTCACAATACTTTTTATATCAGCATTTAAGTCATTCCATAGTTTCAGTCCAATGAAAATGGGTAGTATTTGAGATGAAGATAATCTAAATTGAGGTATAACAAGCTTTGATCTATTTCTAGTCTGATACAAGTGGATTTCATGATGAGTTACAAAATATATATTTACCTATTATAAATTAATGATTTTGTTCTTACATTTGTAAATAAAAATAAAATGTGCCAGTTTGGTTACATCATTGAGCTTTAGTAGGTTTAGCTCTTTAAATAATGCACTAGAGTGATCAAGGAAATCAGCATCAGATGATAACCTTATTGCTCATTTTTGGATGACAAAGATACCATTTAATGTGTTGTTAGCGGACTTTCCCCAAACAAGGGTGCAGTGTGTTATATAACGAAGAACAAGAGTATGATAAAGAGTCAATAAAACTTGTTTAGGGACTACATTTCTAAGTTTAAACATAATAGCAACCTCCTTGAAATCTTTTTTGCAATATAATTTACATGATCACTCCACTGCAAATTCTTATCTAGCATTACACTAAGAAATTTTGTTACAGTACACTCCTTTATAGCAATTTCATTAACATTAAGTTCATCAAGATATACATTTCTTTTATTAGTAAAAATCATGAAATTTGTTTTACTGGTATTTAGGAAGAGTTTATTGGTGGTCATCCATTTCATACCACTGATTAATTCTGAATTATGAATTAAATATATTCTTAGCTGAATTAACATCTTTGTAAGAAAAAGACAGTTGTATCATCTGCAAACATTATGAAGTTCAGTATATCAGATGAATGTGGAAGGTCAAAATTCGTCATTTCACAGATTCATCGTCAATCTTTTACTACCTATAGTTTTGCAATCTGTTGTCCATATTCGCAGATTTATTTTTTGAAAAAATTAGAAATTTTTTTTAGCGAAATTGATGAAATTCAACTGTACCAATGCAATATGTATTATATTTTGCTGAAAAACGAGTAGAATTTGATTAATTAATCTGTTTAATAACATAGTTTTCTCATTGAAACATGTTATAATCTACCTCAAATTTTGTCTCTTCAAATTTCATAGTGTTATTCCGGAATGAATTAATGATGAATTTGAAGGTATTCATGTATAATAAAAATAACAGTGGACCCAGAACTGAGCCCTGTGGCACACCATGTTTGACGAGTGCTTTAGTTGAGCAAACCTTATTTACTGATACAAAATTATGTCTATTGGACAAATAACTTTTAAACCAATCACTGATTGCTCCTCTAAAGCTGTAACAATATAATTTATTAAGTAGAATATTATGGTCTATTATATCAAATGCCTTACTCAAATCCATAAATATTGATATCATTATTTCTTTGTTTATTAAGCTTATGTTTATTAAGCTTATGTAAGCTTATGTCACACGATGAAGGTTTGGGGAAGGATTATAGAGGAAAGGTTAAGAGAAGAGACAACTGTGGGGGAAGAGCAGTTGGGTTTTATGCCAGGTAGGGGAACAACTGATGCAATTTTTGCACTGAGGGTCATTCTCTGTCAGATCAACCAGTGCCTAACACCCTCATCTCTCAGATTTTGCTGAAATTTGGTTTATAGGGAGTTTGTGGGCCCTGAATCCATTTCTGAAATTATAAGGTCAATCCGACCAACGGTTCAAGAGATATGACCTCGGGAAATTTGAGGTCACTTGCGAGGTCACTAACATTTGGCGACCCATAACTTGGGTAATAATGGTCACAATTATATAAAAGTATATATATTTAGAATCAGAAAATGACAAGGAATCCAAATATGCAAGTTTTAGAACTCTAGGTTGAAAAATAAAAAAGTTACACTGTAACCAAAATTTGAGGTCACGATTTGACCTCTGGGGTATCAAATGAGAATTTTTTTTTTAAATGTAAAAATGAAGGCATAGGCATTGGCTATTAGAATCAGCAAAAAAAAGTTTGTTTATGTTAGTATTTTTCATGTAACTAACATATAAGTGAACACCATATTCATAAGTTGTGCGTCAATTCTACCTATTTTTTCACACTTAAGCTCATAATTTGACCTATAGAAATTAAAATTACATTTTTTTATAGATATAAAACAAAGGCAAAAAATGTAAAATTGTATTTCACTGCTAATCTACACTGGCAATAATAGTTATAATAGTGAAAGGGAAGACCTACTTAGAGGATTCATGTGCTAGCCTAATACAATTTTTGCATGCTCGATGCTCTCATCAATTTCTTTTTGTGGAAAAATGTATTGAATTCTGCTGCCTCCTCTTAGGGTAGACAACTCATTACAGTTAATATATGATGTCCTGGCACTGCACATGAATCCTTGTTTGATGGATAATAATATGCACTTGATCCTGATGACCCAGAGGGATGTAGAAAGTTCACAGTGAAATCATCAAACTCTTCACAATATTCCTCCACAATTCCATACCAAACTTGCATGTCATAAATGCAGCCAACATACTCTCCTGGTTTGACACATTTTAGGTTACCAAGCATTGCAGGTTCATTAGTAAAATGACTTTTCCTTATTCTTTTCTTTTCTCCAATGCCACTTGAAATGGGATACACCATCAGTTCTTCCTTGTTTTGGGGAACAAATCTATGATATTTCTGAGTTCCAGGAATAGCCCTACTATTCTTGAATCGATGTTCCAACCATTCTTCTGCATCTTTCAAATCAGCTGTAGTTACAAAGAAAATTTATCTTCTTGCTCAAGTTTTCTTCACAAAACTGAAACATGTGTTCTGGTGTAAGAATTTGCCTCTCTGTAGTTCTCTGCAACCTGGCACGAGCAGTAGCTCTTTTCACTGTTCCTCCAATCCCATCACATGCATTTTTGCCATGGGATGTAGCAAAGAAGTGCCATTCACAAGACAGACCAAAATCCTCTTCATGGTAACAGAGATTTGTGAAGTTGTATCTGTTCTTATATTGGCCAGCACATCCATCTGAGAAATAGTGCACCTTCTTCAATTGTGGGCATCTGAATTTAACATATGTCATAAGCTTCAATATGAATGAGTAAACCATTATAGTGTTGTGTTTTAGTGATGCAGATAAGAAACAGACACTAAAATGGCTAAGTTCCTGGTCTGCAGATGATCTATAATAGATGACAAAAGGGTGAACTGTACACTGTGAATTGTCCCAGTGAAACCCTTGGGCAGCATCCTGGACAATGAAAGACTAATTCTCAGAGAAATCACCTACTATAACTACCTCGCTCTGAGGTGGTAGTGTTTCTTTCAACTGCTTGAAGTACTGTGATTGTTGCTGAGCAACAAAGTGATGACGAACCATGCGGGATATTTTCATGCTTAGGGATGATAAGTATTCATGAAGTGGCTCCACCTTATCAACCATTGTACAACGGTCAACAGTCACCCATTGCTTGTAAGATATTTCATTTGGAGCTGATTTCACACTGTCAAGTAACTCAAGAAAATCCAGGACACCCTCTTCTCTTGGGCAATCATTGCAAAGTTGCATCATGCAAGTCTCTCTTTCTGTACTGCAGACACTGTAATCCATAAGATCCTTGTATGAAAGACCTCTTTCTCCCAATGCAGCCAGCTGCAATTTTGGATTTTGATGGTATGTGCAGACACAGACAGAATGAGCCCCACCACTACCGGCAAGCACACAATATGATGGCCGTAATTTTGCAAATGCGGAAAATCCTATTTTGGGATTCTTTTCATCATTTTTATATAGTTCAAACATCTCTCTTAAATTCCCGAGAACCAATCATTTTTGCACCTTCAGCACTGATAACTTTCACGCAATCCTTTTGGCCAGGACACATATGACTAACCTCTTCTGACTCATAGAATCTTCTAACTATATCTTTGTGTTCTTCAGATATCACTTTTCCTTTGCTCATTAGTGGAATCTTCGGAAGGATTCCATGTTCTGATTTAAGTGAATGGCTTCTTTTCACCATGTATGTTGTAGTTTGAAAGAAACTAGCTGTTTTTTCAATTGTGTATGGTGAGAGTGTCAATATTTGTAGTTTGTGATGGTGACATTTGCTCTCCAGGAATGACTGTTTCAATTCATTCATTAATTTGTCTAGATGTTTTTCAGATTTAGTTTCAGGTTTTGAAGTATCACTTACCTCCTCGGTAATTTGAACACCATAACTGAGTTCTAGCCTCTCCTTCAGGTGTTTCTGAGCAGATGATAGCTTACCACGAGCCTTGCGCTTTTTCTGGCTTAATGACAGCCCTTCTGAAAAGAACAGAAAAAAAGGTTTCACACACCTGAATATTAGTAATTAAATATTAATTATAGTACCTTAAATGCTATATAATTGGCTATATAGTAGATCAAACAGACCTTGTAGTAAAGTATAAGTTATTATATTAATTTATTACTTACTTTTTTTAACTGGTGTTTGGTCCAGAAATGCTAGAACTGGTTCAACTGAAGTTGAAGGATTTTCCTTTATCAAGCAATCACTGTCATTGTCCAGATCTTGAATTGAAGAGATGTTACTCAAGCCACTGATAGTAGATGATTCATTTGAATCCTGCTCAGACTCGTTGTTTCAGTGGTACTAAGTATAGTGGGGGTTTTCATTATCAGTGTCCAGCAGTTCACACACAACAATGAGTCTTTTTTCACTCTTCCAGCACATTTTTCAACAAGTACATCAGTCACTTTTCTAAGATTGATTGTTATGCGTTTCTTGTGTTTTTGAATAGGGTCCTGGCAGTATTTCAAGTGCCGAACCATTGTATTTTGATCTGTAAAGATATAGGATTTACAATTAGGTAATATATATTTTTTAGAAAATATATAGCTATACACACTTAATATTTTAGGCCTTGATAGTCTCTGAGGCTCATTAAAACACCATACCCACCAGCCACCCACAGTGCTGGCTGGAACTGTACTAACCTGTAGACAAGGAATTTTGCAATATCTGTGTTGATTCTGCACTTAGACAAGTAGCAACATGTTTCAACAGGTTTGTTTAGGCTACATGTGAGCTTAGTCTTCCCCTTTCACTATTATAACTATTATTGCCAGTGTAGATTAGCAGTGAAATACAATTTTTATTAAATTCTTGGAGCTTGAGGTCAAATTGATAGCTAAGATATAAAAATTCCTTGAAATGACAAGCAATTTATAAATATGGTGTTCACTTATAAGTTAGTTACATGAAAAGTACCAACATAAACAAACTTTTTATGATTGTTTCTATTAGTCAAGAACTCTGACTTTGTTTTTTATATCTATAAAAAATGTAATTTTAATTTCTATAGGTCAAATTATGAGCTTAAGTGTGAAAAAATAGGTAGAATTGACGCACAACTTATGAATATGGTGTTCACTTATATGTTAGTTACATGAAAAATACTAACATAAACAAACTTTTTTTGCTGATTCTAATAGCCAATGCCTATGCCTTCATTTTTTACATTTAAAAAAAAAATTCTCATTTGATACCCCAGAGGTCAAATTGTGACCTCAAATTTTGGTTACAGTGTAACTTTTTTATTTTTCAACCTAGAGTTCTAAAACTTGCATATTTGGATCCCTTGTCGTTTTCTGATTCTAAATATATGTACTTTTATATAATTATGACAATTATTACCCAAGTTATGGCTCGCCAAATGTTAGTAACCTCGCGAGTGACCTCAAATTGCCCGAGGTCATATCTCTTGAACCGTTGGTCGGATTGACCTTATAATTTCAGAAATGGATTCAGGGCTCACAAACTCCCTATAAACCAAATTTCAGCAAAATATGAGAGATGAGGGTGTTAATTTCAATTTTTTTTGGTTGATCTGACAGAGAATGACCCCTGAGGCAGTTGATGGAGAAACACCGGGAGCGACAAAAGGGACTGCACATGGTTTTCATCGACCTAGAGAAAGCATATGATAGAGTGCCATGCCAGGAGGTTTGGAGGTGTATGAGAGAGAAAGGTGTGCCGGGGAAGTATGTTAGGTTGGTGCAAAGTATGTATGAAGGAGCAAGGACCCAGGTTAGGAGTAGTGTAGGTGTAACGGAATGGTTCCCTGTGAGGGTTGGTCTACATCAGGGATCTTCTTTGAGCCCGTACCTTTTTGTTTTGATTATGGATGTGTTGGCCCAGGGGATAAAAGATCAATCCCCTTGGTGTATGCTCTTTGCAGACGATATTGTTCTGTGCAGCAAAAGGAGAGAAGTAGTAGAAAGAAAATTGGAGGAATGGAGGAGGGCTTTTGAAGACAGAGGGTTGAAAATCAGCAGAAAGAAAACGGAGTACCTGAGGTTCTACGAAAATCAAGACTCAGAAATTAGTTTAGAGGGAGCGAGGTTAAAGAGAGTAAGTAAGTTTACGTACTTGGGATCGACAGTGGCTGAGGATGGTGAGCTGGACACAGAAATAACACACAGAGTGCAATCTGGTTGGAAAAATTGGAAGAAAGTTTCAGGGGTGTTGTGTGACCGAAGAATAGGCGCAAGGGTTAAGGGAAAGGTGTATAAGACTGTGGTAAGACCGGCTATGATGTATGGGGCTGAGTCTTGGGCTATAAAGAAAGATCATGAGAAAAGACTAGATGTAACGGAGATGAGAATGCTGAGATGGATGTGCGGAGTGACAAGGTTGGATAGAGTAAGGAATGAAAGGATAAGGGGCTAAACAAAGGTTGGAGAAATCTCGAGGTAAATACAAGAAAGTAGACTGAAATGGTATGGACATGTGATGAGAGGGGACGAAGATTATGTGGGTAAGAGAACAATGAATATGGAGGTGTGTGGCAGGAGAAAGAGAGGCAGACCGAAGCGAAGGTGGATGGAGAAGGTGAGGGACGATTTGAGGGAGAAGGGTTTGTCGGAAGAAGAAGCCCAGGACCGGGCTGTGTGGAGGAGGCTGGTCAGAAATGCTGACCCCGCATAGAGGCGGGAACGGGCGAAGAGAAAGAAGAAGAGATTATTTCTTTGTTCTCTTTAGCTATATTTGCATTTTCCATAAGATTTAAAATAGCCATTTCCATTGTTTTATTATTATGGAAGCCATATTGATTTGGAGATAATAAATTGTAGGATTCTAGATATTGCTGCATTCTACTTTTTGCAATTTTTTCAAAAACTTTGCTGAACACACACCAGACTGTAATTTGTTGCTAGTGTAGGATCACCCCCTTTTAAAAAGGGGTGTTATACAACCAGTTTTTAGCATTGATGGGAATATTCCTTTGAAAATACTTTGATAATTTTAGCCAAAGTTACAGATATCTTGTCTTTAACAAGTTTCAATATAGGTACAGGAATGTTATGAATGTTATTTTTTGTATTTTTTAATTTACCAATAATATTCCAGACCTCAGTAGAGGTAGCAGGAACAAAAGAAAAAGAATTTAATGGGCTGGGTGGCATATATTCTAGAAGCGAGTGATCGTTATTTAGTAATTTTCATCGAAGCTTATCCGCTATTGAAGTGAAATGTACATCAAAAGAGCCTGCGATAGCAGTATCATCAGTAATTTCTTTATCAACATTTAATTTCTTTTAAGTTTTCGTAATTTGTTTTCTGAGAAGACTGTTTATGGTTGTCCAAGTGTTTTTCAAGTCTCCTTTATGTTTGGAAAATTTATTGTTATAATAGTTACCATATATTTTGCAGTTTTGATTATTTTAGTTAATTTGTTTCTGTATTGAGTATATTGTACTTTAGGAATTTTGCTTTGTAATTGCAATTTGAATAATTTATCTCTATTCTTTATTGAAGAAGTAATTCCTGGAGTGATCCAATTTAGGCCGGGCTGAAACTCAAGATAGAATTAATCAGTCATTAACAGTTGGCTTTTGATATAAAAATAAGATTACTGAAAAAATAATTGGTGGCCACCAACGTGTGTCTGGCCACCCCCGTTTTTGTAAAAACATCTAATGCCGCACTAGCAAAATCAGGAAAATGGCAATATCTCTTCTTCTGAACATGCTAGAGGGATGGTTTGCATACCAAAAGATGCAGAATTTGATTTAGAACAAATTATTAAGAGTGGTATTTTTTCATAAAACCTTTAGTTTTTGAGTTATTTTAGAAAAACTAATTTTTGGGGCCCATAGACCCCCTTTCGACGGACCTTAGTGACAAAAGAAATTCTAAAATAAGCATGATTTGGCTTTTTGATTACTAACATTGCCCTAAAAGGATGTTGACATGGACATAGTGATCACATGATATGACTTTTCCTTGTTATCTTGCATCCATTATGCTTGATTAAAGAATAGAGGGTGGGGCTGCTTCATGAACTTTTTTTAAACGTAATAAATTGAAAACTTGTTTTTTTTTTCAGGTGCCTTTGTTATAAGTTTCCAACTGCAATTTGTCATTGAATTCAACATTTGCAATATAAAGTATGACTTCTACAAGGAAAACAGTTGCTAAAGTACTTGGTGATGTACGTTTTATGCCAGCAGAACAGTTTCCTTTAGGGAAATTGCCTACGTTGAAGCAAGTTATTGAAAGGTGTTTGTGTTTCGGAGACTATAAAACAGATGCTGTACTAAGAGCTACTTCTGAGGAATTGCATAAATTGTGGGTCACATATAATGTTTATCCAATATCAGTAAATGCCATACAGAGCTGACTGAAAACCCAAATAAAGGAATTCAACCACCTAAATATCCTAAATATCATCAAGATCTGGATGATTTTCTGAAAACTGTAAACATTTTATTTGACATATATCAACATGATCACAAACTGTTGGCAGATACAGAGAAAAAGCACATACTAAAAATGACTGAATCTGATTACCAGTTTTATGAGGTAGGTCTGTTGATTGAATTTCAAGTTGTAAATTATTAATTAATATTAATTAATTATCAATTATTAATATTATCAATTATTAATAATTTGCTACAATTTTTAAAGTGCATTTAATAAGTTAGTAATATCAATAATACACTATGAATGATGTTAATGATAAGTAATATTTTAGTATTTTCTCATTTTTTTAAGAATTTCAATTTACATATAGAGACCCATAGATAAAAGATACATTATAGTGTAATGAAATATAATCACTTTGTAGGACCAGAAAACAACTAGGCATGGTTACTGTACCCTGAAAGAAGTCCCAGAAACAGCCACTGACTTAAAATTCAAATCACGGGTTATTCAATCTCAAAAAGCAAAAGAATCAGTTCCTCCTCCTCCTGAACCTATGGACATTCCTGAGTTGACAGATAGCGACAGTTGTAATGATTCATTTGATGCAGACTATGTTCCAGAAGTCTCAACATTACAGAACAGAACTAGATTATGCTCATTAGCTGAAGCATGTGACAGGTATAGTACTGAAAGATAAATCTTTCAATACAGCTTAAAGTGAAATCATTGTGACTAAGAGATTAAGATTACCAATAAATTATTCATTGACAATAGATATGTAAATCTACTTTAAATATCCTAACAGATATCAAGTAAGTGATAGAGCAGGAGCGGCTATTGGTTCTGCTACATTGGTGGACTTTGGAGTAATCACCCCAGATAACATACAAAATGTTATTGATAAGTATGTTTTTAATCACTCTAGATATTACATTTCTTAGCTTCTGCTATAAGTTCTAAATCACCAGATTTACTATTATTTTTAATTAGCGTCAAAATTTCTATTTTGTATTTATATTAATTAGTTTCAAACAGGACACTGACATTTGTATTTTGTATATTTGTATAATGCTAATGCAGTAATGCATGGCCAATATTTTTGAAATACTTTTCAGAAACAAGTTGAGAAGGGAGAGAGCTAAATTGGGAGCTGAAAGGAAGAAGGAAGAAGTGATATTTGAAAAAGTGACTGGCATTGGCTTTGACAGTAGAAAGGATGCTACACTTGCTGTTAACAAAGTAAATGAAAAGTATTATACATCCACAATCCTAGAGGAACATTGTCATTACTGGAGAGCCAGGTAAATGGAAATGATTGTCATACAGTTATAGGCATTATGCTGTTATATTACTGTACTATAAAGTAATATTTCAATTACTTAAAATTTTTTCTTTTTAAGTGACAACTGTCCAGTTAACTTTATTCCTTCCTTTTTCATTTTTATTTAATTGTAAAATTAATTACATTTATTTTCAGATGATTTCTACCTCAACCATTTTACCCTGGAGAGTGGCAAAGGCATTGACATTGCTCATGGCATTTATAAGATCATTAAAGGAACAGAACTTGAGGCCAAATTAAACTTACCGTATATACTCGCGTATCATGCAACTTTCTGAGACCTAATTTTTAGCCTAATATCAGGGGGTCGCACCATATGCAAAGTACAAATCGTGTGTGTGTGACATGTGTGTCATTTCACCATTTTGTCATCGTCGTGTGTGTGATCTTAATGTACGATCGTCATATTATCGTCAAAGGAATTAGATAAGTTAGTTATACAATAATTAAAAATGCTTAGATTTACTCTTCTATTTTTCGTGGTTATGAAGTTGTTATTCTGCATTGGATTTTTTTTTCATACTTTTCTTAATGTATTTGTGTTGGCCATTGAAGATACGTTCGTGTACAGTGCATAAGTTGATCTTTAGGATGATATATTTTAGGAATTTATATTTATTTTCCTATTTTTATTCTTTTTGAAAAACATTCCCTATTTTGTATTGGATTAAATTTCTATATATCGTATTTCTTGCGAGATTATTAACTTATCTTGTTGGAGTTGTGAATTTAGGCAATAGATGGCGTTGCCTGCAACGCACATTAGCTGATTTTGAATATTTTCAGTCATATGGGTAATAACAAACAACAAACAGCTGTTTCAAATGTGTTGTGTGTTTATATTTATTTAGAAATACAGTAAATTAAAAACCGGTATACCAAAATAAAATAACATTTATTATCTTTTACTAATAGAAGTTACCGTGGAGTACTAAATCTATTAGGTGGTTGTTAATTTTTTAAGATAAATAGTGCTGCCTAGGTGGTTGTTAATTTTAAGATAAATAGTACGCTGCCTGTGAATATTTTTAAATAGATAACTTTTTGTATGCCATAAGCTTGGTAAGCCTAGCCTAGTCTAATCTATATCAAAAATGGAACTCGCACAATACACGGGATATATGATGAAATCATCTATTGGAGACAAAATTTGAAGGGTCGTACGATACGCGAGATCGGCTGATATGCGAGTATATAAGGTAGTTAAAGCAGATGGGACAAATACTAACACAGGACATATGCATGGGTCAATCAGATATTTGGAAATGTTTTTATGGCAACCTCTTCAGTGGGATATTTGTCTTCTGCATCTAAATGAATTGCCACTTAGACACATCTTCATAACTTTAGATGGGACAACAAAAAGTCCAGACAAATTTTCTGGCCCTATTGGTTCTCAGCTCAATGGGGATGTGTCAGAATGGAATGTTGTGGACTTCAAATCTATACCTTATCCTGCATTTGTGCTTCTACCAAATGAGGTGGTCAATAATTTATCAACAGACCAATACTATGGATACTGCATCTGCTGGGCAATTATTACTGGTGAAGTGGATGAAGACCTTGCACTCTTAGAAGTTGGCCTGCTAAATCACTCTCGATGGCTCACCTTAGCCTGTAGAATTCTTTGCTTTTATGTTTCACAAAAAAGACCCAGTAAGAACCTCAAAATCATAGTAGAATTCATCATCAAAGTATACTTTCACAGTTGGTTCAATATCAAGGCTAATAAGAGGCTAAGTGATGGGTCAAGAAACCTATTCAATATGATCCAAAGAGTAAATAAATTCCCTGACAGGAAAATTAGAGAAATTTGTTATGACGTATTAAACAATAACAGCTATTTTGCTCATGGTGAAAATATTTTAGTTGGAATGCTGGCTGATGAAGATGAAGAGGTGAGGAGGTGTGCTGTCAATAAAGTTCTGTGTCTGAGGGGAGTTATAGAGGATTTTGATGATGAATCTGGTAGTAGCAATGATTTTGCAGGTGGAATAATTGAAAGTGATGATGAGAATGAAGAGGATCATGAAGGTGGTACTGATGAATATCCTGCTATAGATGAGAATGTTAGGGTCTTTAGAAAGCCAATCATCAATTTCAAAGCTTCTGCATACCACAAGCTGTCTGCTATGTCCCAATGGGAAACTGTTCCACCCGTATTAAAGAATTCAGTAATGATGAACTGCGTGATATCATTAATACCGCATTGAAACTGGATCACGAGTGCCACAGTCAGAATGTTGAAAGGCACATCAAGCTTGTCACTGAAGCATCCTTGGCTGTTGTAGGTCATGAGCGTAGAGATGGTCTTATTAGAAACAAAATTAGATCACGTAAATTAATGAAAGATTTTGTGTCTAAAAAATATTTTAAGTTCTAGATTATTATTTATCATGCTAAAATATGACAAAATGACAATTTGTTAATTGTATAATTTAATGTTTGGCGTTTTAGAATGTCAAAAAGCATTTTCAATGAATTTAAAATAGCTGAATTTGATTGATTTTGATTGCTGATTAAAAACCACTAATACATGTCAATTTGCAGCTTGAGAATGTTTTATTGTGTTGACATTCAGTCGAAAGGGGGTCTATGGGCCCAAAAAATTAGTTTTTCTAAAATAACTAAAAAACTACAGGTTTTATGAAAAAATACCACTCTTAATAATTTGTTCTAAATCAAATTCTGCATCTTTTGGTATGCAAACCATCTCTCTAGCATGTTCAGAAGAAGAGATATTGCCATTTTCCTGATTTTGCTAGTGCGGCATTAGATGTTTTTACAAAAACGGGGGTGGCCGGACACACATTGGTGGCCACCAATTATTTTTTTCAGGAATCTTATTTTTATATCAAAAGCCAACTGGTAGTCACTCTGATAAATTAAAATCAAACAAAAATTATAGTTTCAGCCCGGCCTAGACTGATCCATGGATTTGTGACACTTTTGGGAGAAACTGTTTTTCTCCTTAAAGGAAAGCAAATATTAAAAATATGGAATAAGGTGTCATAGAAGAACTGAAACATATGATCTGGGTCATTTATAGGTTTGTCACAGTCAAATTGAGTATTTTCTACAGCCCCAATAAATTTTCTTTTGTTAACCTCTGAGAATATTCTGTAATCAATAGTTGTTTTGTCTGCAACCTGAACATTGTTATTGAATATAGCATAAGAAAATGATCACTGGTGTTTGTGCTTATAATTCCAAAATTTACGAGGGCATTGCAATTTATCAGGTCATCCCATAAGTAATGTTTTTTAGATTGGAATTTGAAGGACAAAAAAAAACTCAACTGAAACTTTTTAATCTAGTATATATTTTCCATCGGAATCAATGACACTCTGCCAACGTCCTACAAGCTTTTCAGTGCCATGTTTATAAAATTCAGGCGGTTTTGAGGCAAAAAACGTATGAAGACTGGTGTGCAGGTCATCTAAAGAAGTATACTGTTTCTCATCAAGATAGTTTTGCAGACTCCTGAAGAGATGATAATCTGAAGGCGCAAGGTCTGGAGGATGTGGAAGTTTTTCCCATTCAAGCTCCTCAATTTTTGTGGAAGCGATCTGAGTGGTATGAGGACGTGTGTTGTCGTGGTGAAACACGATTCCCCTCCGATTAACCAAAGAAGGTCTCTTCTTTTAGTTCAGTGTTCAATCAATCCAGTTGTTGACAGCAGACTTGAGCGGTGATTGTTTGGTTGTGTGGTAAGGTTTCAAAGTGTATTACACCACTTTTATCCCACCAAACACTAAGCAACACCTTCTGAGGGTGAAGATTTGGTTTTGGCTGTGGTGTTGCTGGTTCTCTGGCACAAACCCACTGTCGGCGGCGCTTAACATTCTGGTACAGTATCCACTTTTCATCACCAGTCACTAAACGGTGCAAAAACAGATCTTGGAGTTCACGGGAATGAAGAGCTGTGCTAATGTTTACCCGCACCCTCAGTTGTCAAACGACAATTCATGTGGCACCCATTTTCCTAACTTAGGCACTTTCCTGAGTTGTTGCAAATGTCGATGGATGGTGGACAGGGATGAATTGAGTTTCTGGGCCAATTCTTCGACATTTGTTGAACAGTCTTCTTTAAGTGCGGCTAACACCAGGTCATCATCAAACTCAGCAGGGCATCCAGAGCATGCTGCATCTGTCAAACAGCAGTCACCATTCCTAAACTTTTGAAACCATCTTTGACATTTCCTCACACACAGAATATCATTGCCATAAACATCCTGAATGTTTCGTGTTGCTTCAATAGCACTATTCCCTTTTTTGAACTCGTAAAGCATTATATGCCTGATATGCTCTTCTGATACCACCATGTTTATGAGGGGTTCACATAAAGCAAAACACACGTCTTCACTGGTCAAGGTCTGTAAAGTATGTAGCAAAACACGATAGATCTCCACTTAGATATAACCTTCAGAAAATTTATGCTTAAACTGAGTAGGACTAGTTTAAACTTAATCTATCGTAAAAAACGACATTACTTATGGGATGACCTGATACAAATATATTATTAATCGTAGATTCTGTTATTCGATTACCATAGTTGCAGATTCGATTGGGTTTGGTATGACTAAGTTTAAAAATTTATGAGAGATTGCTTCAGATTGCAAATTGATGTTAAAGTCACCTGCAACTATGGCATTTGATTTATAGAAGTTGTATAACATGTTATCTAAGTGAATTAAAAAGTTATTTATATTAGTATTAGGTGGTCTATACATTGCATGGACTGAATATACATTACTTTTGTCTTTTACTTTAACAATCAGGTTTTCATTTTCACTATTACTTAGAGAAAATACTTTGTTACAGTTGTAAGTTTGATGCACATGCACAGAGATACCCCCACCAATCTGACCATCTCTTACAGTATGATAAACAATGTAATTATCTATATTATACAGGTTTTTAATACTACTATGTAACCAGGTTTCCATGAGAATTATAACACTAAATTTGACTGTGGAAGTTTTCAAAAGGGCCAATAAGTAGGCATCATATGCTAATCATTAACATTGTTCTTGCATCATTTATTGGTGTAACACACTCATTTTTAAGTTAACTTCTACCTGTAAAGATTGATGTTGATATGGCATCACTGCCCTGTGTTAGTTGGTCATTGCCCACGAGGCTGCAAAATAATAATATAGTATTCACATAATATTTTTTCTTAAGAAATGTAAGGAAGATAGTGACCAAACTCTTCTTTATTTTCAGGAAAACTTTACTGCTATTAAAGAAAGGAAGGAAGGAATGCTGGATGCCTTTGCTATTAATCAGGAACTCGATGGTAAAAGGTCCGATAAAAGTACTTCATTTAGTAAATCTCAGGCAATGGAGTTTAAAGTAACTGGCATTAAAAGTGAATGCAGCACAAAAAGGAATAAACAACATATTTCATATCTTGGAAATAAAATGTTTAAGCATTCTCAATGCAGTTATGAAACCAGTCACAAAGATAATCTGAAAATTCACTTACTGAAACATTCTAATAGAAAAATGTTCAAATGTTCTGAATGCAATTATGGAACTAATCACAAAGGTAATTTAAAAATTCACTTATTAAACCACTCTATGGCAAAAATGTTCAAATGTTCTGAATGCAGTTATGAAACTAATCATAAAGGTAATTTAAAAACTCACTCACTGACACATTCTGATAGAAAAATGTTCAAATGTTCTGAATGCAATTATGAAACTAATCATAACAGTACTTTAAAAATTCATTTATTAAGTCACTCTGGGAGAAAAATGTTCAAATGTTCTGAGTGTAATTATGAAACTAATCGTAAAGGTACTTTAAAAATTCATTTATTAAACCACTCTGGAACAAAAATGTTCAAGTGTTCTGAATGTAATTATGAAACTAATTGTAAAGTTTCTTTAAAAATTCATTTATTAAAACACTCTGGGGCAAAAATTTTCAAATGTTCTGAATGTAATTATAAAAGTAATCGTAAAGGTACTTTAAAAATTCATTTATTAAACCACTCAGGGACAAAAATGTTCAAATGTTTTGATTGTAATTTTGAAACCAATCACAAAGGTAATCTAAAAACTCACTCACTGATGCATTCTGATAGAAAAATGTTCAAATGTTCTGAATGCAATTATGGAACTAATCACAAAGGTACTTTAAAAATTCACTTATTAAACCACTCTATGGCAAAAATGTTCAAATGTTCTGAATGCAGTTATGAAACTAATCGTAAAGGTAATTTAAAAACTCACTCACTGACACATTCTGATAGAAAAATGTTCAAATGTTCTGAATGCAATTATGAAACTAATCATAACAGTACTTTAAAAATTCATTTATTAAGTCACTCTGGGAGAAAAATGTTCAAATGTTCTGAGTGTAATTATGAAACTAATCGTAAAGGTACTTTAAAAATTCATTTATTAAACCACTCTGGGACAAAAATGTTCAAGTGTTCTGAATGTAATTATGAAACTAATTGTAAAGTTTCTTTAAAAATTCATTTATTAAAACACACTGGGGCAAAAATGTTGAAATGTTCTGAATGTAATTATAAAAGTAATCGTAAAGATACTTTAAAAATTCATTTATTAAACCACTCAAGGACAAAAATGTTCAAATGTTCTGATTGTAATTTTGAAACCAATCACAAACGTAATCTAAAAACTCATTTACTGATGCATTCTGATAGAAAAATGTTCAAATGTTCTGAATGCAATTATGAAAGTAACCATAAAGGCAATTTAAGAATTCATTTATTAAACCACTCTGGGGCAAAAATGTTCAAATGTTTTGATTGCAATTATGAAACCAATCACAAAGGTAATCTGAAAACTCACTCACTGACGCATCTGACAACAGATGAAATCTAAGCATGGCATGGATTGACTACAAAAAAGCGTATGACAGCGTGCCCGACTCCTGGGTAAAGGAAGTATTGAGACTATACAAGATCCATCCTACTATCAGGATCTTCTTAGAAACAGTGATGACACGATGGGAAACAGACTTAACTCTCCATCACAGTAAGGGAACGTTAGAAGTGAACAATGTAAAAATCAAGAGAGGGATCTATCAAGGTGACTCAATATCCCCTCTTGTTTGTATTGGTGCTAAACCTGCTCAGCCAACTAATCAACAACCTAAACAAAGGCTATGTGCTGAGACCAAGGGAAAAAAACAGCCCAAAAATATCGCATTTATTTTACATGGATGACCTAAAACTGTATGCCCCAAATAAAAGCGAGCTAACAGAAGAGGTCAGGGAGGTCAAAAGGTTCTCAGATGACATCCAGATGGAGTTTGGTCTTGATAAATGTGCCACTGTCACACTAAAGAAAGGCAAAAGGTGTGAATTGGAAAACATCAGTGTGGACAACATCGTGATAGAAGATCTAGAGCAAGAGGCTACATACAAATATCTGGGGATGGAAGAAGCTGAAAAGATGGAGAATGACATCATGAAGGAAAGACTGCGGAAGGAATACTCAAAGAGAATAAAGCTAATCCTAAAATCTCACCTAAACAGTAAGAATAAGATCCTGTCCATAAACTTACTGGCGGTACCTGTACTGTCATACAGTTTTGGCATTATTAACTGGACCCAGCAAGAAATCAACAAACTGGACACGATCACCAGGAAATTGCTCCATGCGCATAAAATCATATATAAAAACCAATGCACACCAAGGTTATACCTGCCAAGGAGGGTCGGTGGATTAGGGCTCGCACTAATAGATCAAGCGCACAAAGCCACAACAATAGGATTAGCACAGTACATAAAGGAAGGAGAGGGAAGGCTAGTGAGATTTGTAAGAGACCATGAACGTGAAAAGCCTCAAACAACATCACTCTCAAAAAAAGCAAATGACTATCTAGCAGATGCTGGCATAGGACCTGAACAGCTTGAATACATCGCAACTAAACCTCTCATGGAAAAAATAACCACCATCAAAAGAAGATATAACAAGAAAAGATCAGGAGAAAAGGAGAAGAACTGGGAAGAGCACAAGTTCAGCAAAGTATACAAAGAGGAGGTGCTGAACAGAGTATATATAGAGAGGGAGAAAACTGTGGAGTTCCTGGTAAGAGGGGCACTGAGACCAGAGGATGAACGACTGGTAATAGCAGCACAGGACCAGGCATTACGAACAAACTGGTTCAAAAAGAACATCGAGGGCAGAAATGAAAGCGAGATGTGCAGACTGTGCTCAAAGAGCCCAGAGACTGTAAGTCATATACTGTCGGAGTGTGAAGTACTACTGCACAGAGGAAACTACACAGACAGACACAATGCAGTCTGCAAGCTAATCCACTTCAAGCTGTGTAGGAAATACGAAATAAGGTTAGAAACTGAAAAGCACTGGGAACATATTCCACAAGGAATAGAAGACAGTGACAAAGTGCTGCTCCTATATGATCACGAGATACCAACTGACATCAGGGTATCAGGATGCAGGCCAGACATAGTGGTGAGAGAGAAGGAGGGTAATAAGTGCCTATTGGTGGAAGTAGGAGTCCCTGCAGACTAGAATGTGGCAAACTATGAAAGGGAAAAGGTATTAAAATACCAGAGACTCAAACATGAAATTAGGAGAATGTGGAATGTGGAACCTGAGATCATCCCAATTGTAGTAGGGGCAACAGGAGCGGTAAAGAAGTCCACAGTAGAGTTCCTGAACCAACTGCCCATAAATGTGATGTCTGGAGAAATTGTAAGGGAGATATTATGACACAGCACCTCCATCTTACGCCTAGTACTAGGCTGTACCTAGAATAGATAATTCCTTAGGGTTAAGGTTTAACCCTGGAAGCAAGAAACTCTTTTTAATAATGGGGGAAAAAAAAAAAAAAAATCAAACTAGGGAAATCAGATATCACAGAAGAAATAAAAAAGATAAAAAAAGAGGTAGAAGACTATGATCAAGAGGGAAATGAGAATACCATGAGTTAGTGGACATGGATACTGGAGAGAAATCTGTACCCTTTAGAAAGCTTATATATAGGTCAGATAATCCCAGAAAAAGAGAACACGAGCGAACTCCTAAAATGGACAATTGAAAGGAAGGAGTTTGATGCAAATGACTACATGGTATACAGGTTCCAGAAAAGGTACACAGACTATATTGTGAACCGTAAAAGAGTGATCAGGCAAAAACGCCATATCCTAAAAACAATCACAGAAAGGAGAACTGATCATGAGAAAAAACAAAGAGCCACACTAACAAACATACGGATGAGGCACAGAAAGTACAAAAAAATGCAATTAAGTTTGTACAAGAACAGCTTGTAATAACTGCTTACACCCTAGAAGAACTAAGACTAAGCAAAGGAACAGCAGGTAAAGGAAAGAAACAAGCCTGTCAAAACATTAGAAAGCCAAGTGGAAACCTCAATACATGAAGAAGCACCAATAGCATAGAAAACAAAGGTGATAATCCTAACTGCTGTAAAGAAAACAACTACCAGAGACCGCACAAAAGAAGTGGAGCACGATGGCTGCCCAGGGCAGGATAAGGTGGAGATGGACTGCTGGTGCACAGATCCTGCTCCCCCTCCCCCAAGTGAACCATCAGATGATGAGGGGGACTCTACATCAGGGTTAGACAATGATAGTATGAGAGAGATTGAAGAGGAAAGTGAGGAAGAGAAGGAAATGAAAAGGAGGATCCTGATATCCACAGAGAGAAGACATACATCAGGATTGAACCACAGAAGACCACTGCCCAAGCTGAAAAACACCTACAAGGTCAGAAAATATATACGACTAGCAAACAAAGTACTGCCTGCAATAACACCCAAGGAAAGTAACCTTACAGAGATAAACAGGTTATACTACACAACAGCAGTCAACATAACGGAGATGGCAGGGATAAACATACTCAAGCAGAACAACCAGGAGCAAAACCAGGGAATGAATTGAAATGAGAGGAAGCCAAGGTGGTGGCAAAGACTAGAGAACAGAGTGAGTAACCTCAGGAAAGAGACCTCAATTCTAACTACCCTTGTGAGGGGGGAAATGGGGAAATAAGCTCTGAACTGGAAAGGAGGAAGGTAAATGTGCTCCAAAGAGGAAAAAGTAGACAATGAAAGAAAGATCATACAAAGCATTGCCAGGAAAAAACTAGACCTGTCGGCAAAAGCAAAAAGATTGGCAAGGTATATACGCTTGGACAGAGAAAAGAAACAAAATGAGATGTTTGAAGATAACCCAACAAAATTATTTAGAGAATTAAAAAATGCCCAGATAAAGGTAGAAAAACCACTGGAAAAAGAAGTGGAGCATTTCTGGAAGAACATCTATGAAAATTAAGTCAACCATAATGATGGTGCAGAATGGATTGGGAAGCCTTTACAATAATGAAAAGGTGAGAAACATCTCAGAGATGAACATGGACAAAATAACCATGAAAGAAGTTGAAGAAAAAATAAAAATAAAGCACGAACTCGAAAGCACCAGGCCCAGATATGATTTAACAGCTTCTGGTTAAAAAAGCTAACCACTAAGTGGAAAACTAACAAGGTGCTTCAACAAGAATGGTTGGTGAAAAGAAAAACAACATTACTGCCAAAGTCCCATGAAACCCAGAACCCAAGCAAATATAGACCAATAACATGCTTGCCATCAACCTACAAAATACTAACAGGACTCATAGTAGACAGGATCTACAGCCATGCAGAAGAAAACATCATAAGTCCAGAACAAAAAGGATGTAGCAGAAAAATATATGGGACAAAAGACGAACTGCTAATCAACAGGGCTGTATTGGAGAACAGCTGAAAGAAACAGAGAAACTTAAGCATGGCATGGATTGACTACAAAAAGGGGTATGACAGTGTATCCCACTCATGAGTGAGGGAAGTGGAGAGATTATACAAGATCCACCCGACCATCAGGGTCTTCTTAGAAACAGTTATGATACGATGGGAAATGGACCTAACCCTCCATCACAGTAAGGGAACTTAAGAGGTGAAGAATGTGAGAATCAAGAGGGGGATCTACCAGGGTGATTTGATATCCCCTCTTTTGTTTGTACTGGCGCTAAACCCACTTAGCCAACTAATAAACAACCTAAACAAAGGCTACATGATGAGACCAAGGGAAATGAGCAGCCCAAAAATATATCGCTTGTTCTACATGGATGACCTAAAACTGTATGTCCCAATATGATAATAAAAACCCACTCTAATAGACAGAGTTTATTTCCACAACAGTTTCGATGCCCACTGGCATCCTCTTTGGGTGGATACAGAAAAATGTTTTTCTGTATCCACCCGAAGAGGATGCCAGTGGGCATTGAAACTTGTGGAAATAAACTCTGTCTATTAGAGTGGGTTTTTATTATCATATTTTGACCTTCACGTAGAAAAAAGAAGTTTTTTACATTTGTATGTCCCAAACAAAAGTGAGCTTAACAGATGAGATCAGGGAGGTAAAAAGTTCTCAGATGACATCCAGATGGAATTTGGTCTTGAGAAATGTGCCACCATCACACTAAAGAAAAGCAAAAGGTGTGAGTCAGAAAACATGAGGGTGGACAATATTGTGATAGAAGAACTAGAGCAAGAGGCTTCTTATAAATATCTGGGAATGGAAGAATTGGAAAAGATGGAGAATGACATCATGAAAGAAAGACTGCTGAAAGAATATGGTACTTAAAAAGAATAAAACTAATCCTGAAATCCCACCTAAACAGTAAAAATGAGATCTTATTCATAAACTCACTGGCAGTACCTGTACTGTCATACAGTTTTGGTATAATCAATTGGACCCAACAAGAAATCAAACTGGATACAGTCACCAGAAAAATGGCTTCATGTGCATAAGATCATATATAAAAACCAATGCACACTAAAGCTATACCTGCCAAGGAGGGTTGGTGGATTAGGGCTTGTGCCTAATAGACCAAGTGCACAAAGCCACAACAATAGGATTAGCACAGTACATAAAGGAAGGAGAAGGAAGGCTAGTGAGATTTGTAAGAGACCATGAATATGAAAAGCCTTGAACAACAACACTTTCAAAGAAGGCAAATGATTACTTAGTGGACACTGGCATAGGACCTGAACAGCTTGAAGACGTTGCAAATAAACCTCTCATGGAAAAGATAAGCACCACTAAAAGAAGGTATAACAGGAAAAGATCAGAAGAAAAGGAGAAGAACTGGGAAGAGCACAAATTCAACAAAGTACACAAAGAGGAGGTGCTAAACAGAGCATACATAGAGAGGGATAAAACCATGGAGTTCCTGGTAAGAGGGTCATTGAAACCAGAATATGAATGGCTGGTGGTGGCAGCACAAGACCAGGCACTACAGACAAACTGGTTCAAAAGAAATATTGAGGGTAAAAATGAAACTGAGATGTGCAGACTGTGAGTCGCATACTATCTGGATGCAAAGTACTCTTACACAGAGGAAACAATACAGACAAGACACAATGCAGTCTATAAGCTAATCTACTTCAAGCTGTGTGAAAAATATGAAATAGGGCTAGAAACAGAAAAGCATCAGGAGCATATTCCATAAGGAATAGAAGACAATGATAAAGTGTTGCTCCTGTATGATCATGAGATACTAACTGACATCAGAGTATCAGGATGCAGGCCAGACATAGTAGTGAGAGAGAAGGAGGGTAACAAATACCTTTTGGTGGAAGTAGAAGTCCCAGTGGACTGGAATGTGGCTAACTATGAAAGGGAAAAGATCTTAAAATACCAGGGACTCAAACATGAAATACAGAGGATGTGGAATGTAGAAACTGAGATCATCCCGATAGTGGTGGGAGTGACAGGAGCAGTAAAGAAATCTACAGGTGGAGTTCCTGGACCAACTGCCCATAGGTATAATATCTGGAGAAATTGTAGGGGAGATATTATGATACAGCACCTCTATCCTACACCTGGTACTAGGCTGTACCTAAAAATTCCTTAGGGTTAAGGTTTAATCCCGGAAGTAAGAAACACACTCCAGCTGGAGTAGAATGGAAAAAACAAAAAGAAAATGGAAATTCAAGCTTACTTCAACCTACCAGATACATCCCCTTGGTTGTGGCTAGAGGACCCCTAATAGCAAAACAGATGGGCTGCCTCAAATACAAGAATCAGAAGCCATGGATGGCAGAGAGAAAATGCAGTGAACTACAACTTACAAAGAAAAACTAACAGCATGAAAAGGGGTGATGGTAAATTAACCAAAGCCACTTTGTCCAGTTGTACAGGGGTCCAAAGCTGAATACCATGTGACTCCTTATCAAGAGCTTGGCAAACCCTCCTTAGCCCTTAACCTGACTTAACCCTCGTAGCAATTTCAGCCCTGGAAAAGAGGCCCAAGTCCTCACTACTCCTTCTGAGTGGGACTGGTTACAAAAAAAAAAAAAGTGACAACCCCTATAAAGTGACATGTCAGGATTGCCTCAGGTATCCCCCATTTCACGTAACACCAAAAAGAAATGGATAAATTTGAAGTACAACCACATAGAGGGCACCAGGACCCAATGGTTAGTGGGAGAGAAGTTAGAGATATTGTGGTGCAATATCTATGCCACAAATGAGAGGTTCCCAAAAAATGGAACTGGCAAAAGGTGCAGAGAATTGCTAAAAAAGGAGCAGAATCATAAGTAAGGAGAAGCTACAAAAGAGACTGGACCACAGACTCCATTGCACAAGTGCAAACATCAAGCTGGGAAAATCAGAAATTACATCAGTAGTAGTCAAAAAGATCAAAGTAGTAGAAATCTATGATCAACAGGGGAATGAGAACACCATGTGTAAATGAACATGACTTAGCATATAAGGAGTTAGGGCCTGGTATGTGGACCCAGGAGGTGGAGGAGGAGATTTACCTCATGATGGACATTGTTCAGCCAATTGCTGGAATAACCATATCAGCATATTATGCTGGTCCATAGGTTGAGTTGGAGGTTTCAAGGCTTTCTCTTTCAACACCTCTCTTGCATCAGTTGTTAATGCAGCTCCATCATCATCATCAGCCAGACTCCTTACTGTGCAGATGCATTCCCTGGGCTCTCTGATATTGTTTCTACTTTTGGATATTGCCAATAAATTTACTGTTGGAAAGTTCTGAATTTTATATACTTGTGTTTATATTTACATTGTTATAGTTAAGTAACAATATTAGTGGTATTTAGCGATTTAGAAGTTTTCATAGCATGCTGGCTTAATTTAATTTAAACTTGTGATGGTTGTAAACATTAACTACCTTAACTTGCGCAATGCTGTACAGAAAGCATCGTGTGCTAGGTGTGGGGTTAATTGGTGGTATACTGATTTTAAAGATTACAACGGCGATCTCATGATGATTACGAGAAATTGGTTTGTTTCTTTTGTGAGTTAAGCAAAGAGAGAGTTGATTTAAAATGTGGTGTACGTGAGGTGATGGAAAGACTTGCAGTGCTTGATGAGGGCAGGGGTAGGCTTACAGTTGATAAAGGCTGAACCTATACTAACATTGAAGATGTTAGTAAGTTGAAGGGTGAGGTTAGGAACTTAGTTTCTAGTATAGGTAGCTTATTGGGAAGGTTAGACAGAGTTGAGGATGGGGTTAAGGTTGATCTGGGATTAGTAGACAGGGAGGGATTTAGAGTAGTTAAGGGTGGAGTTAGGCCACATGTTAGGTGATAGGACCCCCCCCCCCCCCCCCCCCCCCCCCCCCCCCCCCCCCCCCCCACCCCCCCCCACCCCCACCTATCAAGGTTTTGAACCCTTTCACCCAGTTGGATAGAGATGTGAACAAGGGGGGAATGATTTTAATTGGGGACTCCTTAGTGCGTCATATGGATAAGGAGTTCATTAAACAGTATCCAACCAAGAGGAGGAGGGTCTGTCTAGTCTGTCTACCAGGGGTCAGGGTTGATAGAATTAGAGATGAAGTAGATAGGATTGATGTCGCCTCCCATGTACTTGATGTTGGTGATAATGGTAGGGTGGTCAACAACTGTATAGGCCTGATATGAGAGTGCCTGACCTTTTGAAGCGATACAGGCAGTGGTGGGATTAAAAAATTTTAAGAACCAATTCGCCCTCCCCTCCGCTTCCTCCCTTCTCCTCTCCCTTCCATGTTAGAAATGAAAACTAAAAAAATGTTTTTATTGAATTCTTTATTTAATTTCCTTTTAAATATTTCCAAATCGCCACTTAATTATCATTGTAGTCTATATTTCTTCCTTTTTTTAATCCTATTGTCATTGGCTGTGTGGTTATTTCTCAGCCATGTTTGAACTGATGGAGTGGGGTCCCAGGGATTGAATGGAAGGCCAATCAAATTAATTGCCATCAAATTTGCCACATTTTGAACTGTAAGACAGCTTCTTTTATCTGAATATATAATATTCATAGTTGAAAACCCTCTTTCTGCCTCCACAGAACTAATGACAACAGTATTGAGGATATTTTTAGCCTTTTGTGTAGTGGTTGGAATCTCATGATTATGGCGATTTTCTTTTAAAACATTTTCAAAATAGTCGCGGAAATCATTGATGTTGATTTCATTGAATTCACACAATTTCTCTTTGGTGGCTTTCCAAGGACAACTATTTTATTGATATTCCAAGAATCTGGCTCTAGTATGTTCACTAGTTCATGAATTCTATCATCACTATTTTGTGCATTATTTCTTGTTTTTAAATGAGCACAGTCCATCAACCTAGTTTTCATATGCTTGATGATTTCATCCAGTAGTTTCTCACGAGGAAGGTTTTCATAGATTTGATTTTCTATAAAATCAATATTTTTAAAGGTGTTGGATTTTTTGGTTTCATTAATTTTCTTTTCGAAGGTTCCTTGATTTTCTTTAAGCATTTCAAAAGCCAAAATTGATCTTTTTATTAGTTTTTTAGCTCTTGCGATATTTAGATTTCTGGTTTGAAGGGTGTTGGAAAGTAGGGATATTTCTTGTAGTGTCAATCATTAATGCTAAATCGTCTAAGAAGAATTTGTTGTGAAGACGGGTAGCCATTCCTGAATATTTTTCGTTTGAAGAAAAATATTTGTATAAAGTTGGATAAGCACACCATACAGCAAGTGTTGATCTTAAGCTGCAAGCAGCCCATCTTGGCCCCAAAATTCTACCAATCTTTATAATTTCTAGTCCAAGTGCTTCCGAAATGTTGAAAAGTTCTGTTTGGTTTTTGTTTGATTGGTGAAAAATTGTGTAGATTTTATCTATGAACATTTTGCAATGATTCACTTGTTTTATTTCAGTGACAGAATCATCTAAAACAAGTTGCAGGCAGTGATTCAAACAATGCCAGATGGCGATGTCAGGAAAAGCTTGTATAAGTGGCGCTCACCCCTGATTTGCGACCAAGCATTACACTTGCACCATCAGAACAAAATGTGACCAAATTATTTTTCAAATATCCAATATCAAATCCAACTGCATGTAAACTTGTTAACAAATTTGTGTATATTGTTTCAGCATCCTGTGCTTCCAGCTCAACCAAATCAAGGACAATTGTTGGTGAAATATCAGAATCTTCTACTTTTAAAAAAATTATGAGCACTGATTTGCTAGATATAGTTGAAGCTTCATCATTGATGATACAAAGCTTTAAATCTTTTTTGATTATTTTAGTAAATATTTCCTTTTTAATTTCTCTTGCAAAATGTGATCAACTATTTTAATGGCAGTTTTCTGAGAATGAAGTCCCACTCCCATGTCCAACCCATTTTTTACTTGTAGTTCAATTTCATGTTCAGTGTCAGCAAATGGCCTAGTTCTTTTTGCCATACTGTAAATGGTATTAAAGACTACATGTAGAGCTGATATGTTTTTGGTTCATTTTATCCATGCATTTGGTAATTACATCATCCACATGATCTTTCAATTGTTTTACGCATATTTGGTGTGCCTTCGATGAAAAGTGTTCATTCATTTTCTTTCTGAGAGATGCTTGCTGGACAGTTTTATCTTTTCCTGATGCTTCAATACTGCAGTTCCCCATTCCATCGATACATGAATCCCCTTCATGTTTATTGAATCAATTTTTGCGCAGTAATTACAACCCAGTTTCTTGTTGTGAACAAACAAACAACCATATTTTTCTGGAATTCTTCAACCTGTTTCATTCTCCAGCAATCAGGAAGAGCAGTTGCTGGAAATTCATCTCTGGTTTGCACAGTATTGGAAGTGGAAGCTTCATCACCTGTTGGTGTTAGATGTTCGCTTGGATGTTTGTTTGAACTTTTAGATCTCGGTTTCTTTGTAAAAAAAATCAGACAAAACATAGTCATTTCATTTTCAGGGCTGAAATAGATAAATTTTGAATTATAATAGCAACAGGGGTGGACTGACAATGGTTAAGAGGTCCTCTAAATTTTGGATCCTTATTATTATTTTATTACTGTATTATGGTAATAAAATATAAAAGTTACTAGATCTAATTACTCGTGTTAAAAAATTGACTATATAGTGGTACTTATAATAAGTAATTTATTGTATAACACCGATACCATGGCTAGATGGCTAGAAACACACCGACTGCTACTTTATCTAGACACAGACTGAAAAATGTCTGCCTTCTCACACCCTCCCCACCCCCTATGTGCACATGCATCAGCTTCCAACAGTAAGTCACATGATCAACTTTGTGCCATTCAGAAAAGCATTGTTTATGGTGGTTATGAATATATATATATATGTGTGTGTGTGTGTGTACAAATTTTTATTGTGTGTTTTTATAAAATAAATATTCTGTATAAAGAAAAATCATGCACAGACTGAAAGGGTTAAGGACCAGTTTGGCAAACTCGGGATATTTTAGGAACTGGTTCGCACAAACTGGTGTGAACTGGCTGAATCCCACCACTGGATGCAGGGGTTAATTAGGCCCCTGAAAGCAACGTCAGATAGGTCTTTAGTTCTAGGTATTACCCCTACGGACAGTTTAAATTTTAGGATTACGTCAAAAACAATATTTTTGAACACTAAACTAGAAGAGATTTGTGCTCAGGAAAATGTACCCCCTTTCGTAATTTAGTGATCCTAGTCTTTTTATAAAAGATGGGGGTGCATTTCAATGAAGTAGGGAATGCTAGGCTAGGTAGGTTAATAAATGAGAACATTTAAAAGCTGTATAGGTTGAAGCCTCTTCTTTAAATGTTGTGCATCCAGGAAAAGCCAGCCCAATGTGAAAAATAATTTAAAATGCCAATCCATGGTAAAAAAATAATTTAAATGTCTTTTATTGCAATGCACGTAGTATTAGAGGTAAATTTGAATGAATTTAACGTGATAATTTATTCTGGGAAGTATGAAATAGTTGCGATAACTGAAACGTGGTTAAATATCGTAACTCAGGACTTATTGGGGGAACTTGATATAGCAGGTTTTAAACTTTTTACTAATGATAGGTTACATAGGATTGGTGGCGGCATTTTGTTGTATATTCGTAATTCCCTTAGGACTATCGAGGTTAAGATAGATTTTCTGGCAGCAATTAATGTGAGATGCGTTGAAGTTAGGGCATGTAGTATTAGCTTTAATTTCGTCATTGTTTATAGACCTCCCATTCAACCCCTCAATACTGATACTAGATTTTACACACTTCTTTAGTAACTTTATTAATAATCAGGATAGTATAGTTGTTGGAGACTTTAACTGCCCTAACATTAATTACAAGACTTTTACTGGTAATGATGAGGGTTTGAGACTGATTGAGTTCATTGAAGATAATTTTTTATGACAGATGGTTACTGACCCAACATGCAGTGACAATATTTTAGACATGGTGATGATGAATGATGAAAATATAGTCGAAGGTTTGGAAGTAGGTGAGAGTTTGGGATGTAGTAATCACCAAATTATTAGGTTTAAGCTATTGATAGAAAACAGTAAGGATAGTAATGTAATAGATGTCCATGATTTTTGTGTGGCTAATTTTGATAGTTTTGTGGATAGGATGAGAGTAGTGGACTGGGATAATTTATTTATGGGTAATGATGCAAATTTTCATTGGGAGGCATTTAAAGAAAGTTTTTTGAATGTCAAAAGGGAGTTTATTCCACATAGGCCCAAGCACACTAGTAATCATGGTAGGCCCAAGTGGTGGACTAGGGAAATAGGTGAGTTCATAAATGAGTGTAACAGAGTGTATAGACTTAATAAGCACAATGGCATGGTAGCTAACTTTAATAGCTATATTGAGCTTAGACATCAGGTTAAAAGATGTTAGGAATGCTAAGTGTAACTTTGAGATACTTGTAGTGTGGATAATAAACATAATCCAAAAAAGTTTTTTGACTACATCAATAATCATAAGCCAATAAAAGATAACATAGGCTCTCTAGTGGATGCTAATGGTGCTTTGGCTTCCGACAGGCAGGTGATGGTGGGTATTTTTAACAACTTTTTTGCGACAGTTTTTACTGTAGAAGATGTAAATAATGAAAGAACTGTTTACGAGGGTGAGATTGTGCATTATATTAATATGCTAAAAGTTAGCAAGGCTCCAGGCCCTGATGCACTTTATTCTAAACATTTGAAAGATTTTAAAGATGTTTCAGAGACCCCTTAACAAAAATTTTTAATAAGTCACTGGAAGTGGGGATTATTCCTGAAGACTTCAAATTAGCTAATGTTATGGCCATTTTTAAAAAAGGTGACCACACAGTAGCTAGCAATTAGAGATGCACTGAATATTTGGTAACTATTTGGTATTTGGCCTATTCGGCCATTTTTCCAAATATTTGGTATTCAGCCTTTTTGCCAAATATTCGGCACTGAGAGAGTTCTGCGAACGCTACAATATTGAGCCTATGTATACTGCAGTGGAAAGCCCTTGGAGTAACGGGATGGTTGAGAGATTAAACGCTATAATGGCAGAACACCTCAACAGGGTTCTGATGGACGATGATGGTAGTGATTTAGAAATAGCCATAGCCTGGGTAGTAACTGCACAAAACTGCCTACACAATAATAAAGGTTTTAGCCCCAACCAATTGGTATTTGGGAAGAATCCTGTCCTGCCAAACTTACTTAATAATACACCCCCAGCAATGTTTTATGACAAGAGTGAGAGCCAAATCGTAGAAGAAAATCTACACTTGATGAGGGAAGCTAGAGAGCAATTCATGAAGAACGAGGCTAACGAGAAGATCAAGAGAGCACTCCACCACCAAATACGTCCGAGTAAAGTGAATGAGATGTCCATCAACGACAAAGTTTACTTTAAAAGAGATGGAGAAGAAAAAATGGAAAAGAAAATGGTATTAGTGCAGATGTTGGATCGATTAGAAATAGATAAAGGAAAGTCCTGATTTAATTACCTTCTCTTGAATAGGCGTCGGATGCTGATGTTCTCTTTCTTCTTCTCTTCTTTCTTCTCTTTGTTGGTCTTCACCATAGGGGTACCCCGGTGATCCTTTATACAATGGTTTTCCCTTTTCCTTTTGTTTTATTCCAAATCACTTCTATTCTATCACTTCATTACGTGTCCATTGCGAGTTTTATCATTCACTTTTTAATCTCTCACTATGTGTTATTCTTCTTATAATTATGCTTTTATATTAGATTGCTTTTATAATATTTCAACCTCAAGGGCTAGCTCACTCTAGGGACATTATTTATCTGCAAAAAGAAAAAACGGAACACATTAAGGCCTGATGAGACTTCTTCTAACATGGAGGGTGTTTAAAGCCCATATTCTCTCTGGGCATTGTTTTCATCTTTCTTCTGGGCACCTTTTCCTGGGTGCCAATTTGCTTTCTTCATTCATCTTGCTTCTGTAAATAGAGAGTCTGCATCAAGCAAATGTCAATCTCCACACTAATACCATTTTCTTTTCTGTTTTTTCTTTTGGTTTCGTTCTTTTTCTTCTATTGTTCATGGTGTCTTCCTTCTTCTATTAGCCTCACTAGGGCATTACTGCTAACTCCTTTCTTCGTGAGACAATTTGCAAGTTGTTGGCTCATTTCGATCCATTTTACTTGACTTACTTCTCCTCTTTCTAATCTCTCTCTCAGACTACCAATATATGTCCGGAGCCCTTTTTCTTCAACTGGTTTCAGACTCTTCAATGTCTTCTCCAGTGATTTGTTGTCTACGTGACATCGAATAGGAATATCTTCCCCAGTCAATTCGTTTATGAGATCTTTAATGAAAATGGCCATGTCCACAGCCTCAGTTAAGGCTAGGGTTTCTGCAGTGAGAGTGGACCATGCTACCCTTCGTAAGTGTCTGGAGCACCAGGCAATCGTACAGATTGGCCAAATATGGCCATTGTTGTACTCCCGTGGTGGCTGAAGGTAAACCGTTCTTTCCATTGGTTTCCCTTGCAGATAGGCGGCAGTAATATCCATACTCCTACATCTCCATTTCATATGTTCAATAATCATAATCACCAACCTCAAAGCCTCCTTGGAACATGTGGGTGATTCCGTGTGAATATTTTCCTCCTCCTCAAAGCCTCTTGCGACCAATCTCGCCTTTACGAAGGACTTACCATCCTTCTCCTTCTCTGTAATCACCCATCTGACTGATACAGTTTTCTGACCTTTATCTTCTACTTCATCATAAACATCTCTTTTTCTCCAGTGCTTCATTTCACATTCCTTGGCTCCTTCTATTTCTGTACCTTCCCATGTCAATAAAGTCTCTTCCATCGTGGTAGGGCACCAAAATCCATACTTCTATACCCCTCCTCTCCATTAATTTTGACGTTAAACCAATCTCTGTATTTCCCTTTTCCATCCTTACCAACTTTACCGGCTCTACTCACAATTCTCCCTTTAATCAATCTCCCTTCTTCCGGAGTCAGGGCTTCAAAGTTTCTTCCAATGATGGGTGCTTTATATCTCGCAGCTCTTTGCTCTACTTGTTCCTCTTGTTCCTCTTGTTCTGGTTCTTCTTCTTCTTCTTCTTCTTCACTCGCAGCTTCTTCTTCCATGCTCTCTTCTTCACTCGCATCTTCTTCTTCTTCCGTATTCTCCTCCTCTTCTCTTCCCTGTCGAATAGGCGGCACCCCAAAAGTAACTTCATTCTCTTCTTTTTCCTCCTGCTTTTCCTGTGTATCCGCTCCCCTTCTCTTTGTTTTCATCTCTTGTTCTTCCCCTTCTGCTTGTTTAACCGCTTTTTGCAACCGGCACGTGTGTACTCGGTAACGATAACCACCATATCTTACAAAAACTATTTTACCACCCTGTATACCCTCTATTTCCCCAGGTCCTCTCCATTTTTCTTCTCCATCTCTTTTAAAGTAAACTTTGTCGTTGATGGACATCTCGTTCACTTTACTCGGACGTATTTGGTGGTGGAGTGCTCTCATGATCTTCTCGTTAGCCTCGTTCTTCATGAATTGCTCTCTAGCTTCCCTCATCAAGTGTAGATTTTCTTCTACGATTTGGCTCTCACTCTTGTCATAAAACATTGCTGGGGGTGTATTATTAAGTAAGTTTGGCAGGACAGGATTCTTCCCAAATACCAATTGGTTGGGGCTAAAACCTTTATTATTGTGTAGGCAGTTTTGTGCAGTTACTACCCAGGCTATGGCTATTTCTAAATCACTACCATCATCGTCCATCAGAACCCTGTTGAGGTGTTCTGCTATTATAGCGTTTAATCTCTCAACCATCCCGTTACTCCAAGGGCTTTCCGCTGCAGTATACATAGGCTCAATATTGTAGCGTTCGCAGAACTCTCTCATGATCTCATTGTTGAACTCACCTCCATTATCAGTCATTATTTTTCGAGGTGCTCCAAAAAGACTTATCCAATTTATGATGATTTGTCTCACAATGGTTTCTGCTCTCTTGTTGACCACATATGACACACGACAATATCTAGTCAGAGTGTCCACCATCACTAGTAGATAGCCATTCCTCCACTTCTTCAGATCCATAGTTATCATTTCATTGAACTCTTGGACCATGGCAATGCAACAATAGGCTTAGGTTCCGCTCTTCTATAACTCTTGCAATTTTCACACTTATCACTTATATTTGTAATCATTTCTTGTGTATTCTCCTGATCTTTATTCACACTTTTTATCAATTTAAATAGTTTTTCATTAGAGGGGTGTCCAAACTGTTGATGTATTTTTGTCAAATCCTTTGGTGTCAGCATCGTATTGTCATCATTAGTCTTCGCTGCAAATACCTCCTCCTTTAATTGTCAATCTGACACTGGAAGGCATAAATGACCCCCACTTGTACAGTATAATTTGATTCCTTCTTCTCCCACTTCAATAATCGAGGCTCTACAGTCTATTTTGGCTCCCAACCTTCTTAGTGATTCGATGCTCATCAGCATTGGGACATCACTCTTCACCACGTTGACTTCCATCTTATATTTATTCCTCCCTATTCTCATCTCGACAATTATTTTCTTCTCGGAGTTTATCACATTTCCATCACCGAATCTATATGTGACTTCTTTGAATGTCTCCTCCAGCACTTTTCCCCCTCTTTTTACAAAGTCTGCCAGCCATCGCTGTCCACATACAGTGCTTGTACAGCCCGTATCTAATATTGCCATGCCCTGTGTTACGTCCACAATATTACTTTCTCGGCTCATTAATATGTGCTCGGTGAATCCTATGTATTCCTTATCTCCACTCTTCTCTCTTCTCTCTTTGGTCTTCTCTGCTCCTTTATTCCAATAAGCATTCCAACAATCACGGGTGGGGTGAGTATCAGTTTTACATATCGCACATCCTCCTTTGCCTCTTCCCTTGTAATAGGATCCCTGTTGTCCACGACCTCTCCCTCGTTCAGCTCTCCAGGTTCTATCCTGCTTTTCATGGGTTCCCATTAGAACATCTTTTTCTCTATCAATATGGGTAAATTCCTTCATGATCGCTCCTTTCTCCAGGCAGAATCTGCGTCTAATAATTTTCATAATTTCGTCATACTTCACATCATCCACTGCAGTAAGAATGCCTTGCACATCTTCCTCCTTTAGATTACAAGATCTTAGGAGAGCAAAGGCTTTCATGGAGTCATCCTTGAGTCCACACAGATCTTCAAATTCACGGTACAAGTTCTCGAAGTCCACCAAAAAGTCATTAACTTCTACATTATCGCTTCTCATTAAATTGTGTATATCCACATATTTCTTAAATTTCCTGACCCCCATATCCGCTAGAAACACTTTGTCTAGTTTCTTTATTATATTGTCCACTCCATTCGCGCTCTGTATCTCAGGGAGCGTCATTCCCCTTACAACATCCTTAGCTTTGCCCTTGAGGGGTAGAACTACATGTGCTCCTTGGTCTGTCTCTGGTACGTTGCATACCTTCTTCCACAAAGTCATCTCCCACTTCCATTCTTCATATTTGTTCTCTAGTTTCGGCACTTCCACACGCCTTCCTCTTCTCTCTTCATCCTTGTCGGCCATCTCGACAGAAAGTTGCTTGAACTTTGAACAAGGGAAATTCCTTTAGAGAACCACGGACCTCTGGGTTATGGGCCCAGCACGCTTCCACTGCGCAACTCTGCTACCAGATGTTGGATCGATTAGAAATAGATAAAGGAAAGTCCTGATTTAATTACCTTCTCTTGAATAGGCGTCAGATGCTGATGTTCTCTTTCTTCTTCTCTTTGTTGGTCTTCACCGTAGGGGTACCTCGGTGATCCTTTATACAATGGTTTTCCCTTTTCCTTTTGTTTTATTCCAAATCACTTCTATTCTATCACTTCATTACGTGTCCATTGCGAGTTTTATCATTCACTTTTTAATCTCTCACTATGTGTTATTCTTCTTATAATTATGCTTTTATATTAGATTGCTTTTATAATATTTCAACCTCAAGGGCTAGCTCACTCTAGGGACATTATTTATCTGCAAAAAGAAAAAACGGAACACATTAAGGCCTGATGAGACTTCTTCTAACATGGAGGGTGTTTAAAGCCCATATTCTCTCTGGGCATTGTTTTCATCTTTCTTCTGGGCACCTTTTCCTGGGTGCCAATTTGCTTTCTTCATTCATCTTGCTTCTGTAAATAGAGAGTCTGCATCAAGCAAATGTCAATCTCCACATGGTATACATGGTCAAGTAGCTAACTGGTTAGAGGAATGGCTTTGTGCCAGGAAACAGGGTTGTTGTTAATGGCAGGGAATCAGGGTGGTTGGATTTAGGTAGTGGTGTCCCTCAGGGTTCAGTGTTAGGCCCATTGCTATTCATAATCTACATTAATGACATAGATGTAGGCTTGACCAGTCATGTGCCAAAATTTGCAGATGATACTAAAATAGGTGGTAAAATTCTTAACATGGACGATGTAAATATGATTATGGAGTGGACAGACAAGTGGCAGATGCAATTTAACATAGACAAATGTTTGAATAATGTAGCATGAGAAGTTCCATGTAAGATGTTGAACAGGACATGGCTATTTGTACAAAGACTGACATCATGTCTACTTGCAGCTGTTGTCCAGGTTGTTAAAAATGTTAACCTGTACTTGATAGTGTTGAATGTCTGATTGACATCTGTACTTTGGAACAAGTACAGAATCAACATGGCATCCTGGGAGTAAGACTAACTTGGGTTGATAAGTAATCAACAAACTTGGGCAAGGTGAATACATCAAATGCACCATCTCAGGCATTTGCATCTTGTCTGGTCAACCACTTGTGCTCTGAAATGGACACTAGAGAAAAATCTATACTTACTAGAAATCTTGCATATAGGACAGATGATCCCAGAAAAAGTGAGTGAGCTATTAAAATGGGTACTTGAGAGAAAAGTGTTTAACGTAAATGCTTACATTGTGTATAGATTCCAGAAATGGTACACAGACCAGACAATGACTGAAAAAAAGTAATTAGACAAAAATACCAAAAACATCACCAGGCAGGAGACTACCTAAAAGATGTAAGAATATGAACTTGATAGCTCCAAAACAATGAAAATAAGCCTCCAATGAAAAAGATAAATATCATAGACAATACAACAATAAAAGATTACAAGAAAAGGAGAACTGGGAACAACTGAACAGAATATATAAAGAGAGAGAAATAAAACAGACAAAATCATAGTAAACTTGACACTGGGACCAGAGGATGAAGGGTTAATGGTAGCAGCTCAAGATCAGGCACTGGGAACCAATTGGTTTAAAAACATATCAAGGGAAAAGATGGAACATAGAAGTGTTCCCTATATTGAAAGAGTCCAGAAATAGTAAGTCGCATACTGCCTGGATGTGAAGTGCTGCTACATAGGAGAAACTACAGTCTGCAGTCTGAAGTCTTAATTCATTTTAGGTGATGTAAGGCTTGAGATAAAAAAACAGGAACATGTACCAGAAGGAATAAAAGATAGTGAGAAAGTATGGTACTCATTTTATATGATCATGAGACACCAACAGACATTAGAGTAGCAGGATGTAGACCATATACAGTATAGTAGTGAGAGAAAAGGAAAGTAACAAATACCTCATGGTGGAAGTTGGAACCCCCAAGGGATGGAAATGTTGCAAACTATGAAAAGGAAAATATTAAAATATGAAGAATGGAGATCATTCTAATAGTTGTAGAAGCAATAAAAAACTACAGAAAGATACCTTGACCAACTATGTATAAGGATAACATTTGGAGAGATCTTAAGGCACAGTATTTCTGTAGTCCACCTGGTCCTGGATTGTATCTAAATATTCTCAAGGGTTAAGGTTTAACCCTGGAATAGAAGAAGGAAGAAAAACCTTGGGGTAGGGAAGCAGTACAAGATAGCATCCTCCACAAAGGGCACTGCTTGTGCTAGCTGTACTAGTTTGCAGTTTATAAACTACCAAGAAAAAGTGATGTCATGCATATAATTCCTATGGGAGGTATGAAAAAACTATGTAGGGTTATGGATTGATTGCTGTCAACTTGGCAATCTGGTAAAAATTTCTGCCAGATCTTGGTGCCAAGTTGATGACAAAGACCCTACATCTTTTCACTAAAAAATTGTCTGTGTGGAAGGCTTTAAAAGACCTTGTTGTTAAGTATTTTTTTTTTGGTTAATGTTTAATTTATTATTTATTTGCCTTTGATATTTAGTGCTGCCTAATGGTAAAAAAGGAAACTACCGTACCTTGTTATTTTGTTGGATCTCACTTCTGGTTGTAGGGCACATGGATTGCCTATTGCACCTCTCTCTTGTTGTAGGTGATAGGGTTACACTGAGTTTAATCCATCTAATTAATACAGGCAATTCACTATGCCTAAATACCTGAATGAATAGGCCTATGCTTTTGTGTTAGTTTTTTATTAGTTTTTCACTCAGAACTTGTCGGAAGATTAAACACAGCTTCCTTGCCTACAGCAATGCTTGTCACTGAGCAGCTCTAAGAGGTGTCTGGTAAATACATCGCCTGGTAAATACATCGCCTGGTAAATACATCGCCTGGTAAATACATCGCCTGGTAAATACATCGCCTGGTAAATACATTGCCTGGTAAATACATCGCCATACATTATTTAAAGGTGATAGTAATAAATATATAAACATTCACATATTTTGTTTAATTTACGATGAATGTATAGTTTGTTTCGTTGAATTTGGTTTCTGTACTTGTGATATTCAAATGTTTTAGATTAATGCTGGAGGGGAATGGTTGCTTTAATTAGGCTTAGTTAGGTTAATTTAAATTAAAAATGTTCTGGATAATAGCAAGTGTCAAAACGGCAAGAATATAAAATACATCGTCGGTAAATTTATTGTCAGGTTTTTTATTCGCAGAATATACACGTCGCATTAAAAAAGGATTTTAGCTAAATTGAAAAAAATTGTAAAGACAAAATTTTTAAATAACTGCAAGAAATGGAAGTAAAAATTCACATACAATTTAACAAAATATAATAAGAAATCGACAATAAGTGCAATTAATTTCATTAACAATGAAAAGGAAATTCAAAGACAAAAATTATTAATATCAAATTTACTCAATATATACTGTACATGGAAAAAGAAATCAAAGTTACTTTTAAAAATAGAATCACCAATAAAATAATAAATGTAATTTATTTCATTAGCAATGTAAAAAAATTCAAAGTAAAAAGATGACACTATTTTAAATTGGAGGAAGGAAGAAACATTCTAAAAAGACAAATTATGAGCAATGCCTCTTAAATAATAGAGTATTTCGCGATTTTCATATTCATTGACGATGCGTTGAATTCTCTCTGCACTATCTTTATATTTCTTTTTGCGATGTGGAATTTCTGCACCGGCGATATACTGTTTGATTATTACTTCGTTTCTTGATTGTTCCTTTTTCAAGATTTCTAAAAATTTCCAGATCGTAGGATGGGATGCCCCGATCAATCCACTGAATGATCGATGCCAGCCTTCGCAAGAATTGTTTGTCTTAGAGGCACCTTCCTGGGCTGCAGCAAAACGATTCCAAAGTGTATGATCAAAGCGAGGGGGTCGGCATACTAGGCGACGGTCTGGGCGTCCAATCCACGTGTCCTCTACATAATCAAAGACTGACTGGGCTTCTTCGGGAAACCCATTATTGTCATATAAATATTCAAAAGAATGAACTATATCTAAGTCAGGCACAAATGCAATGGCTGCAATCATGCGCATCTTCAACACGAATTCTGCATAATTTTTGTATAGTTGTTGCAGACCATTTGTTTGAATGGATCGAAATATACATTGAGAGAAATGGAAAAAACAACCTTTTTGAGTTGAATTTGGAAAAATTGCTCTAAAAGCATTAATGGCTGCTCGTTCAAAATCTGTCACAATTATGCTTGGTGATAAGTAGAGCCCGGATGTTCAGGCAAAATGCCATAAATGCCTTTTTTTGCCTTTTTTGGGAGTATGAGTATGATAATGCCTATTTCGTTGAAAATGCATATTTTTGCCTTTTTAATTAGATTATAAAGAAAAAAGACATAAATAGGCATTTATAGGAAAATTATCATGTATCGTGGATATCGTGGAATTTCATATTGCGGAAATGATGTCATGTATGATTGACGTTATCAGCTGAGCGCAGTATCTGAAAACTAGCCTCGCACGGCCATTTCCTCATATTCGTTGTTCTGCTTCGTGCGTGTGAGGGTGTGCGATCATCAGTGGTATTTGACTAAACTTGAATGATATTTAGAAGACGTTAATATACCAAAAGTTAGTTCATCTTCAAGTAGTAAACTGAACCAACATGTTCGTGACTGGAAAAGATATCTTTTCCACAGATGGCACAGTGTTATTTTGTAAAGTGTGTGACAAAGCAGTTAATAGTGAGAAAAGGTACTTTGTTTCCCAGCATGTGCAGACCATTAAGCACAAAGCTTCTGCTGAAAAGATGAAACCAAACAGCCTACAAACGTGTTTGATGACAACATTTGCTTCAACGTCAAGTCGTCAATCTACCTTTTCCTTGGAGCTATGCAAATCATTTATTGATGCTGGAATTCCACTGTGGAAGTTGGAAAACAAATCATTAAAGACCTTTTTAGAAAAATACACAAAACAAGTTATTCCAAGTGAGTCCACTCTTCGAAAAAATTATGTGGATACAAACTACGCCTTTGCAATGCAGAAAATACGTGAAGGCGTTGCAGATAACAAGATATGGATTTCAATAGACGAGACCACCGATTCCATGGGTAGATATATTGCTAACGTGATTATAGGTACTTTGGAAGCTGATCAGACGCCGAAAGTTTATCTGCTGACATCAGAAGAGCTGCCAAAGACCAACAGCTCAACAATAGCTCAACTTTTCACAACATCCCTCGCTTTGCTTTGGCCAGAGGGCATCCAGCATGAAAAAGTTCTTCTCTTCATGACAGACGCAGCGCCGTACATGAAGAAGGCAGCAACAGCATTGAAAATTCTTTTTCCACAAATGCTACATGTTACTTGTTTGGCTCACGCACTTCACCGTGTTGCTGAGCAGATACGAGGCTTGTTCCCCAATGTCGACAAATTAATTTCTAATGGAAAGAAGATATTTCTTAAGGCACCATCAAGATGTCATATGTTGCATGAAATAGCGCCTGAACTCGCATTGCCGCCACAGCCCGTTTTGACGAGGTGGGGAACCTGGATCTCGGCTGCGTTGTATTACACGTCAAATTTTGACAAGTTTCGAGAAGTTGTATCAGCACTTGACATCGAAGATGCTTCATCAATCCGCATCGTGATGGACCTCATTGAAGATAGATCTCTTCGCAATGAACTTTCATACATCACTTCCCACTTTGCAAAAATACCTGAGAACATTACTGCTCTTGAAACTAGGAACCAGCCGTTAATCGACGCTTTGAAAATTTTTGAGTTAGTCATTGCAGGCATCAGTCAAGCGCCCGGCGAGAAAGGTGAATCTGTTCGCGAAAAATGTGACCGAGTGATATGAGCAAATGCAGATTTGGAACGACTAAAGAACATTGCACACGTTCTTGAAGGACACACTGATGCCGATGTAGGGGATATGAATCCCATGAATGTATCATGCTTCAAATTTGCTCCTGTTACATCAGTGGAAGTAGAGAGGTCATTCTCGCTGTACAAGCATGTTCTTTCAGACAGAAGAAGAGGCCTAAAAGTTGAAAACATAAAAAAATTACTTGTAATTATGTGTAATTCAGACTAATAATGTGCGACGTAGTCTCAAGGTAATGAAACTAATGATACATTCATACATTATTATATAACTTATTTTGTTTTGTATGTTTTTGATTGGTATAAAATAAATGCCTATTTTTGCCTATTTTATACTTTTATTTTGCCTATTTTTCAATTTTATAATGCCTAAACATCCGGGCCCTAGTGATAAGGTTGGCTCTAAGGATTTCAGTTCTGACAAAAGCCGGTTGTAACTCTCCAGTTCTTCTGGCCATTAGAGCATATGCAAGAGGCAAAATGTCACCATTCATGTCGCTGTGTATCGTGTAAAGCTGATTGAATAAAGATGGAACCGTCTTGAAAGTCCCATCTGCATACCAATGTTTCGCCTTGGATAACAACTGAAGGTTTCTTTGAGTGGAAAATAAAATAATTCTGCCTGGGCCATCATCACTGTCGAATAGAAGGAAAGGCTGATTCGAATGTGTTGTTCTATATTCAGGAGGTATCCTCAGCTGGAGTAAATTTTCTGGATTGGGAGGAACTTGTGCTGCCACATGGCGAGCGTTTCGGATGTTCCTTTTTATGAGGATGGTTGCGGGCAGCTGACCCACGACTGCTTGGGACAATCCGACGTAGGCTTGGGTTACAATGCAATGAGGTGTTTCCTGAGCTGTAAGTGCTTTTTCATTTGTTAAATTGATCATTTTGGCAGCTTCAACACGAGCAATATTGCCTGCATGATTATGTTCTCCCATTCGTTTGGTAATGGAATCTTCCTCTGTGTGGATTCTTGCAGGACAACGCATTTTATAATATTGGTCACATTTCCAAATAACATGTTCATCACTTTTCTTTTCTTTGACAAACAAATGACCACTATCAATGTTTTTTTTCTTATTTCATTCACTTGTAACATACTGGAGAGCCATTTTGATGGCTTAATTTTTCTGAACTTTTAAACTGCCAGACAAAATATGAAGATCACAACAATTGAAAGTGCTATAGAAACTGATTTAACTGAATAAATTCAGTCTTATATAGCAGCTAGAATGGACTGGCTCCTCCCACTGCCACAATAATCCACAGGTCGAAAGAAGGGTATTTGGATTAAAAAAGATTTAAGTGGCGAAAACAGACAGGGCCAAATGACTTATCGATCACACCTCAAAAACAACGATCATAAAGGTGAACTTCTGACGGTTAGAAGAGGTACCTGGGATAAGTAAGTAATGACCTGTTTATAGTTCACTTCCGACCGACCTTAATTCTACCAAATGACTTTTTGATCACACCTCAAAAATATAATGTATAATTGTATAATAGGGTGGTCCTTGCTTAGGGGGTGAAATTTCAAGTTGAACATTTTTCAGCTCCCACCTGCGGAAATCGTTCGAATGGTCGAGAAAACTCTCTAGGTGATTTATTTTTTTAATCGGACAACGTTTACCCCTCCCTCATTGAGCATTACCATTAAGCTAATTTTTTTACTTTCAAGTAAATGTTACATAATTTGTAATGTTTGTTTTTTTTCATTCTTTCCAGATTTTCAGTGGTTAGATAACTAATGTGTGTAAAACTGTAAATTCTAATGATTATAATTTAAACTGAATAACTCCTTTAACCATAAGTCAAGCTACCCGTCAGTGGTTGGATAACTAATGTGTGTAAAACTGTAAATTCTAATGATTATAATTTAAACTGAATAGTGAATAATAACTTCAACCTTTAAGTAGATAACCTGGATCATGGCAGCGAAGCTGCGCTACCTGATTGCCCCGCAGGAATCGATCGCCGGGTCGCAACTTCCTTCGCAAAAAGAGGTCTTGGCCCTGATGGTCTACAGGATCGACGTCCAGAAGTAGTCACTTCGAGAGGCCGCCAACCAGGTCGTCGAGCTCGTCACCGAGGTGTGGTCCAAGGCGCGAATCCCCCTCCGCCGGAAGGACCACATCGTCACCAAGATTGAGAAGCTCCACAAGGAGTTCAACGATGTGAAGAGGAACAAGGGGCGAGCTGGCGCTCAAGCGAAGCGGGAGGACGAGTTCAGCGAGCGGATGATGAACCTGTTCGACGTCGCTGCCGCTAACGCCATGGAGCTGCTCAAGAACGAGGAGGACAAGGCGTTCCTCCTCGCTCAGCGCGAACCCCGTCGGCGCGGCAAGCTGGGGTCTGTCGACTCGACGCTAGCCGCTGTCGATGCCCACGCATCTCAACGCCAAAAGGAAGAAGACCGACGGAGGCAGTGAGCCGAGGAAGAAGCGACGACATCTACGGCCCGAGTGGAGCTCGAGTGGTCTTCGTCCTCTTCCAGTGGTGCCGCAAGCGCAGCGGAGAGCGACGACCATGGAGAAGAAGGGAACCCTCGGACTCCGAAGCGCTCCAGGCGGGGCACGATGAACATCGTTTCGGCGGCTGTGGCGTCGTCGCTGGATCGCACGAAGGTGACCGACCGAGGAGCTGTCTACGTCCTGACAGAGGTTGCCCGGTCGCTTGGGCACGACGTCGCAGAGCTCAATATCAACCGCAGCTCCATCCGCCGACACCGGCGCGTTGGAGTGGGAGCTCACTGAGCAAGTGAGTGGCTTGTCATTCGATACCACCGCCTCGAACACCGGCCGGAACAACGGAGCGTGCGTCCTCATCGAGCAACACCTCGCGAAAGACTTGCTCTACTTCGCGTGCCGCCATCATGTGCTGGAGCTCCTCCTCGGTGCGGCGTTCACAGCTGTGATGGGCCCCACGTCCGGTCCTGACGTGACCCTCTTCAAGCGTTTTCAGGAGCGCTGGGATTTCCTGGACAGAAGCCAGTACGAGTCCGGCGCTGCGCACCCCGATGTCGCTCCTCTGCTCACCACTGTCGACACGGAGTGGTTTGAGAAGGCGATAGTCGAGCGCAAGGACCTGCGCGACGATTACCGTGAGCTGCTCGAGCTCACCCTCCTCTTCGTCGGTCACGTCCCCCCGCGAGGAGTGCGTTTCCGAGCTCCCGGGCCGATTCACCACGCCCGCTGGATGGTGAAGGCAATCTACGCCTTGAAGGTCTGGATGTTCCGACAGCAGTTCAAACTCACGGCGAGGGAGGAGTGGCCTCCGGAGCATCTGCATCTTCGTCTGTCGGGTCTATGCCGCAACTGCCCCCCGAAATGACTTCGCCCTCCTCAAGGACCTGCTAGCCTACTCTGACATCAACCCTGCAGTGGCCAAGGCGGCGCTGACCAAGTTCCAGAACCACCTCTGGTGCCTGTCGGAGGAGCTGGTGGCGCTGGCGCTGTTCGATCCGGGGATCGCCGTCGATCAGAAGAGGAAGATCATCGCTCTCTCCACGACCGGGTCGGTGAGGAGTCCCCGGCGAAGCAGCCCACGCTGCCAAACCGAGTACTCGCCGGGCTTCAGTTGGAAGACCTGGCGTCGTCCAACACACGAGGTTTCTTCGAGAAACTTCGACTGGAGGACGGCTTCCTCGAGGTCGACCCGGAGACCTGGCCGAAGCGGGAAGACTTCAAGACAGCGGCGGCACGTGTGGGAGGGCTCGCCGTAATCAATGACCATGCCGAGCGAGGAGTTGCCCTCGTCCAAGAGTACAACCGGACGCTGACCCACGATGAGGAGCAACTCCAGTTCCTCCTGCAAGTCGTCGCTCGCCACCGCTGCCAGTTTCCGGACTCTCGGAAGCGAACCCTACAGACCCAGGATCGCTAACCGGGCAACAACTGCAACCGGGCAACAACTCCAGGTGTAAAAGTTCAAGGTCGATGAGGGAGGGGTAAACGTTGTCCGATTTAATACAAAATTCAACTAGAGAGTTTTCTCAACCATTCGAATGATTTCCGGGGGTGGGAGCTGAAACTTCCCAATTTTGAATTTTAAGGACCACCCTATTGTATAAATAATGTATAAATATCGGGTGGGGCTAAAAAAAAAATGCACCGAGTTTTACATTTAAATATACTCGTAAATATGGATTCTACGGTCACCTAATTTTTTCTTTTCTTTCCTCAATCTCTTTTCTTATCACCTTAAAAAAATTATAAACTTTCAATTAGTATCTTTTTTCTAATTTTTTGAATTCTGTTTCGCGATTTACGATTATTTACTCTGCTAATAAAAAGCATGATGATGTATTTACCAGGCGATGTATTTAGCAGGCGATGTAATTACCAGGCGATGTAATTACTTGCGATGAATTTACCACGATGAATTTACCGCGAATCGCTCTAAGATACTAAAAATTCACTTACTTTGCAAACAGAAAGTCCTCAGATGTCTAATTTTTGTTATTTCTCCTCTCAAGTAATTTTCTTGAATCAGCAATAGGAAACTTTGATGCAAAAAAGTACATTTTTTGTGTTTTGTAGGCCCAATGCCTACATATTTGGTTCTAAATGCCAATTTTTTTCCATTCCCAATAGGTTTTGTTACCACTCCTGAGGCAATTTTGTATTTACTTAATACAATGAATTAATAATTTGTATTTAATTATTATGAAGTAAAGGTACATATACGATACTATATTGTAGGTATGTAAAGCTTTGGTTTGAATTAGGCTTTCTTGTGAACTGTAATGTAAAGTGTATGATAGACATGTATAGTTTTTCCATAGGAGGATGAGGACTGAATGATCTGTGGAAGAATAAATGATGTTGATGTTAAAATTTCTCGGTCCACAAGGATGTTTCACAGGTGTTCTCGGTATGTCGCTTCCTTGCACCAACAAGGAAGTTTATACCGTTTTAATTATTCTATCTGACTGCGCATTTCGATGACAACAATTTATACCTTCGCTCAATGGCGTACCTCTCTCTCTCAGTCCATTGAGAGACGGGAATGCTTCTTCTTGGAAGGATATAAAATGACGAGTTTTCCTTTGCTCAGTCCTTTATTTGTACAAGGTCAAAATCACTTTTAAAATATTAGAATTTCTTAGTTATTAGAAAACAATGAAACCCTTTTCACTACACTTGCTTAGAGAGTTATTACGAACAAATGATTACATTTAAAAGCTAAGGGGACCAGCTGAAAATGGCCCAGCCCAAGGGCGAAACACTCACACCCACTCGAGGCTGAGGCGAGACTCTCACTCCCTACCTCTTGAAGCTGAGGCATCACTCCCTCAAGGCGCGCTCATTTCCTCCTTGAGAAACCCTGTGGTGCCACGTGTAACAGAAGACTATTAAACTTGAAAAATCTTACTCTAATAATTATATTAACAAGAGAATTGGTATAATTGGATATTAGCAAAAGAATTTATACAATTGTAGTTTTACACTTAACTGTTTTATGTGATTTATAATAATTGAAAAGAACATTTACAATTTAGGGATCTCTGTTAAGATTCTAGATGTGGCAAAACTGTTTTCGTTAGGGTTAAGAAAAAGGGCGCCAAGCTTTCCACTGGCAATGAGACACTTTATACAAAATTAAGAATGTAACGGAATCATACTTTAATTTAGATGAACAGAATAATATCTTTTAAAGGATTAATGTGTTAATTTATACAAACAGAATGATAATCTTTAAATTTTAACAAATTTATTTTCTCGTAGAAACACTTTTCTAAATGGCTCCCCTCCCAGAGTTGGTACTCGGGGGTTCATTTGCAAAAATCCTCTCAAACAAAAGTAGTTGGATATAGGGTTTTATAAAGGCAAAGATCTTATTTAAAGTAGTTGGAGGTAATGTTACATAACGACAAAAGAAATAGTTAACAAAATACATTTACTGAGTAATTAATCCACTCTATTTATCAGTTAAATTTTACATTAAAATTAATACTTATGTACTAATGAACACTTATAATTAACGGTCACTTGTGTGTCCTTGAAACTTATGCACTAATGACCACTTATAATTAACTGTCACTTGTGTGTCCTTTGAGCACTTGGAGTCTGATTTCTTTAGGTCCACTTTTTTACACTGGTCTAAGTTCACCGTGTGCATACACTTTTAAATCATACGCGATTGTCTTATCGAACGTTAAGAAAACAAAAATTTTAGAGAAATGGATTTCAATGAGCTATTGGAAAAAGTACTTAAGTGAAATTGATACGAATTCTGCAAGGTTATATTGTCATTTTGAGAACTTTTTTTAGAACTTTGGAATTGACTAAACTCTATAACTTGGAAAGTATGAAATTTCAAAGGTTACGTGTGGACATTGCTCAAGTTTCTGGATGTACGCGTTGGTGGCTAATTGCCTCCGACATCAATCATTCCACGTCTTGAGCGTCTTCCAATAATTTAGCACGTAGTGCATGAATGCACGGGTATAGGGGGGTACGTGTGGTAGTAGCACTTGAACTGGAAAATATGGTATGGTTAAAAATAATTTGTAAAGGGGATAAACCGACGTTATGATTACTGTTCTTCGTTTCGTGTATTCAGTCTTTTTTTTTTAGTGAAATCAAAGTGGCAGGTGGCTCCAGTTTCGATTTCCAAACCTTCTGGTTAGAAAGAACAGAATCGAATGGACGTTTGTCCTGTAGAGCGATGCAGAGATGCATCACTCCCTTTGATAGGATGAAAAAGAGTCGCAATTTTCTTTCGAGTTCGTCGAGGTCATAAACCGAGCTTGCATCATTTCCGAGGAACATAGGCGAGTTCTCCATGACCACGTAAATTTACAGAAGAAGGGGATCCCTCGAAAAATCTGCGCAATGCTCACTACTCTTCCAAGTATGAGCAGAAGTTGCGTCATGATTAGGGACTTCATCTGGGACGATCTCATCACAGACCACTTCCCCCAGAAAATTTCCCTCATCGAGAACTTCCCTCGTGATGTCTGGGACAGTCTCTTCATAGGGCGCTTCCGTCTTCATCGTGTAAGAAGTGAGTAACCATCTGATTCTTCACGATTGTGATACTGAACGTAATATCCCTCTAATGCATCCAACCATTCCTCCACGTATGGGGGTACCACATTACTGCATTCGTCCACGTAAAAATTGGAACAGTAGGGATATTACTTGTCCATTAATTACATTTATCCATTTTTCTTCGAAACGACAAAAGAACAAATGGACTTCCAAACGAGGAAGGCGAAGCGAAACAAAAAACTTATCCCTAATTTAATATCGTATATACAACAGAATTTAAGCGGAAAAACTTAAGCTTGAGATTAGCTATTTTTGGTTTAAACAAACAATAAAATCATCCCAAAGAAGATGAAAAACAGGTCTGTCGATTTCGATACATTACTCGAATGTACTAATTCATTCTAATTTAAACCCAAAAAAGCACAAAAACAAACAACTATTTGCGCTCCAACGCAAAATTCCACTTAAAAACAAAAATGAAAAGTTCGCGTACTGACGCAAAAAGGAAAGAAAATCCTCTTTACTATATCTAAATGGCCGAAACACACCAATCCGCGTGCGTGTGAAATGAGCCAAAACACAAACACACGCATGACTATATATACACAAATTAGGTAAAATTAATTTCAGTCAAAACATGAAACTCAACTCCAAAATTTCGTTTTCTTAACCGAAAAAGGTGGGACAATTCCAATTAAAAAAAAAAATTAAATATTCACTTTAAATTTTTTTTTTTTCTCAAATTCCATAAATTTACTGGATACTTTGCAGAAATCGTTTTCGTTACAAACAATGAAATATATAATCCTTATATATTTAAATACCCAATGTCTGCTTACAAAAAACAAACCTTTAAATTTTTCCTTCTTACCACAACCCAAAAAAAAGAAAGAAAAATTTGATTCAATTGATTGTAAACACCGACAAACAAACAAAAAAAATCGTTTTTAACTCAAACGAACAGTGAACTGTTTACAACCAATAAACATACTGTAATTTATTTATTTGTAAAACACTGCATGCAAAAAACAAATCTTCTTACAACAAAAATGAATAATAATGAAAACAAATTTCCAACCCTATATATTATTACTGGGGGTACACTTTTTTTTTTTTTTTTCACGTACTTAATTTATTTCTTGATACAAGTGTTAACCTTACTTGTCAAAAGCAACCTGATTTCCTTTTATTCCGTCTTAAAAACACGTTTGTTTTCGGTTTTCTCCGTCTCGTCTTGAGAGAACGTCTGTTTCCATTTTCTTTCGTTTTCTTTCCTCTATTCGTTGCGGAGACAGAGTCAAATGCGTTCGACTCCCTGCGATCCATGAAGGCGAAGCCGTTTTCCCAACAAGATGCGCACACTGAATCGAACACGCCTAACTTCTGTCTTCTTTTTTGAGTCCTCTACTCTCATTGTAGAAATTTGCGCCAATGCTATGCGTCACATAGACGTCCAATTTTCGTAATCAATTCCAATGCGGTTCGTCCGTTTTTCGTTGATGATCAAAGTCTTTGAAAATCTTCTCCAAATTCGATGATTCCATCACTCTTCGTTGTGGGAAATTTACGTCAATGCTATGCATCGCATAGACGTTCCAAGAGAAATTAAATTCGTAAAATTCCTCTCCGCGTGCCCATATAATAATTTCTGTTACGATCTTGCTCTCTAAACAAGTGCGTGATTCCACTGAAATCCGACCTCCGTTTCGGATGCGTTGACGTCCTTGTAGCGGGGTTCTGACTGAACAAAGGTTTTCAAATCCTGGCAGGGTCGCCAATATAGAATAATGATGTTGATGTTAAAATTTCTCAGTCCACAAGGACGTTTCACAGGTGTTCTCAGTATGTCGCTTCCTCGCACCAACAAGGAAGTTTATACCGTTTTAATTACTCTATCTGACTGCGCATTTCGATGATGACAATTTATACCTTCGCTCAATGGCATACCCTCTCTCTTGGTCCGTTGAGAGACGGGAATGCTTCTTCTTGGAAGGATATAAAATGACAAGTTTTCCTTTGCTCAGTCCTTTATTTGTACAAGGTCGAAATCACTTTTAAAATATTAGAATTTCTTAGTAATTAGAAAACAATGAAACCCTTTTCACTACACTTGCTTAGAGAGTTATTACGAACAAATGATTACATTTAAAAGCTAAGGGGACCAGCCAAAAATGGCCCATCACAAGGGCGGAACACTCACACCCACTCGAGGCTGAGGCGAGACTCTCACTCCCTACCTCTCGAAGCTGAGGCATCACTCCCTCAAGGCGCGCTCATTTCCTCCTTGAGAAACCCTGTGGTGCCACGTGTTACAGAAGACTATTAAACTTGAAAAATCTTACTCTAATAATTATATTAACAAGAGAATTGGTATAATTGGATATTAGCAAAAGAATTTATACAATTGTAGTTTTACACTTAACTGTTTTATGTGATTTATAATAATTGAAAAGAACATTTATAATTTAGGGATCTCTCTTAAGATTCTAGATGTGGCAAAACTGTTTTCGTTAGGGTTAAGAAAAAGGGCGCCAAGCTTTCCACTGGCAATGAGACACTTTATACAAAATTAAGAATGTAACGGAATCATATTTTAATTTAGATGAACAGAATAATATCTTTTAAAGGATTAATATGTTAATTTATACAAACAGAATGATAATCTTTAAATTTTAGCATAAATTTATTTTCTCGTAGAAACACTTTTCTACATGGCTCCCCTCCCAGAGTTGGTACTCGGGGGTTCGTTTGCAAAAATCCTCTCAAACAAAAGTAGTTGGATATAGGGTTTTATAAAGGCAAAGATCTTATTTAAAGAAGTAGTTGGAGGTAATGTTACATAACGACAAAAGAAATAGTTGACAAAATACATTTACTGAGTAATTAATCCACTCTACTTATCAGTTAAATTTTACATTAAAATTAATACTTATGTACTAATGAACACTTATAATTAACGGTCACTTGTGTGTCCTTGAAACTTATGCACTAATGACCACTTATAATTAACTGTCACTTGTGTGTCCTTTGAGCACTTGGAGTCTGATTTCTTTAGGTCCACTTTTTTACACTGGTCTAAGTTCACTGTGTGCATACACTTTTAAATCATACGCGATTGTCTTATCGAACGCTAAGAAAACAAAAATTTTAGAGAAATGGATTTCAATGAGCTATTGGAAAAAATACTTAAGTGAAATTGATACGAATTCTGCAAGGTTATATTGTCATTTTGAGAACTTTTTTTAGAACTTTGGAATTGACTAAACTCTATAACTTGGAAAGTATGAAATTTCAAAGGTTACATGTGGACATTGTTCAAGTGTCTGGATGTACGCGTTGGTGGCTAATTGCCTCTGACATCAATCATTCCACGTCTCGAGCATCTTCCAATAATTTAGCACGTAGTGCATGAATGCACGGGTATAGCCTAAATGGGTATAGGGGGTACATGTGGTAGTAGCACTTGAACTGGAAAATATGGTATGGTTAAAAATAATTTGTAAAGGGGATAAACCGACGTTATGATTACTGTTCTTCGTTTCGTGTATTCGGTCTTTTTTTTTAGTGAAATCAAAGTGGCAGGTGGCTCCAGTTTCGATTTCCAAACCTTCTGGTTAGAAAGAACAGAATCGAATGAACGTTTGTCTTGTAGAGCGATGCAGAGATGCATCACTCCCTTTGATAGGACGAAAAAGAGTGGCAATTTTCTTTCGAGTTCGTCGAGGTCATAAACCGAGCTTGCATCATATCCGAGGAACATAGGCGAGTTCTCTGTGACCTCACGTAAATTTACAGAAGAAGGGGATCCCTCGAAAAATCCGCGCAATGCTCACTATTCCAAGTATGAGCAGAAGTTGCGTCATGATTAGGGACTTCATCTGGGATGATCTCGTCACAGACCACTTCCCCCAGAAAATTTCCCTCATCGAGAACTTCCCTCGTGATGTCTGGGACAGTCTCTTCATAGGGCGCTTCCGTCTTCATCGTGTAAGAAGTGAGTAACCATCTGATTCTTCGCGATCGTGATACTGAATGTAATATCCCTCTAATGCATCCAACCATTCCTCCACGTATGGGGGTACCACATTACCGCATTCATCCACGTAAAAATTGGAACAGTAGGGATATTACTTGTCCGTTAATTACATCTATCCATTTTTCTTTGAAACGACAAAAGAACAAATGGACTTCCAAATGAGGAAGGTGAAGCGAAACAAAAAAACTTATCCCTAATTTAATATCGTATATACAGAATTTAAGCGGAAAAACTTAAGCTTGAGATTAGCTATTTTTGGTTTAAACAAACAATAAAATCATCCCAAAGAAGATGAAAAACTGGCCTGTCGATTTCGATACATTACTCGAATGTACTAATTCATTCTAATTTAAACCCAAAAAAGCACAAAAACAAACAACTATTTGCGCTCCAACCAGGGTTTCGGAGCTGGTAAAAAAACTTCTGGCTCCGGCTCTTTTATAGTAAATTCTGTTAATTATAAAATAAATATCTAGATTTATATAACTAATTGTCCAATTTAAAATATTGCACAAAAATATTTTATTATTAAATCACTTTAATACTCAAAATTTAAATTTCTTATGATTTTAAATTAGGCAAATATAATGATAGAATGAAGTTATTTAAATAACTAAAGGAAAATGATGAAAACTAAATGATATTAAATATTTATTAACAATGGTAGCTTATATAAATTAGAGAAACTTGCCTCCTAATTAGTTCAAAGTTCAAACTTAAGAATTCTCGTATGGAAAATAGTAACAATCAAACTTTCTGAGATAATATGTGCATCTTTTTTTAAGTGTTGAAACTTGAAAGCTTCATGAAAGCCAACTTGGCTTGAAAAAGAGCTGAATATTTCAAAAAATTCAGTTTTTAAATTTTTAATAGGTTATATTATTTACTTATATTATTTACTTTAAATTTTTAATAGGTTATATTATTTACTTAGATAAATAGTTAGTACCTACCTACCTAAGGTCTCCACCGCCATAAAAAAATTTTTACCCATATAATTAAGTGTTGTTAAGACAAATCTTCCCAAATATTTAATGGTTAAAAAATGGAAATTTGCAGATTATTCCTGCAACTCCCACACCTCCATAAAATCCAAGAATCCTATGGTACCATTTTTCGTAATATATTACAAGAATTATAATTTGCAACTAAACCTATATTTAACAAATAACAATTTAGGTAGCAATATATCGCCTGGAGCCAGACCATGGAGCCATATTTTCAAGGTTTCTGGCTCCGGCTCCAGCTCCAGGTAAGCAAAATTCACTGGCTCCACCGACTCCGGCTCCAGGTAAGCAAAATTCACTGGCTCCACCGACTCCGGCTCCGAAACCCTGGCTCCAACGCAAAATTCCACGTAAAAACAAAAATGAAAAGTTCGCGCACCAACGCGAAAAGCAAGAGAAAAAGGAAAGAAAATCCTCCTTACTATATCTAAATGGCCGAAATGCGCCAATCCGCGCACGCGTGAAATGAGCCAAAACACAAACACACGCCGACTATATATATACAAATTAGGTAAAATTAATTTCAGTCAAAACATGAAACTCAACTCCAAAATTCCGTTTTCTTAACCAAAAAAGGTGGAACAATTCCAATTAAAAAAAAAATTAAATATTCACTTTAAATTTTTTTTTTTTCTCAAATTCCATAAATTTACCGGATACTTTGCAGAAATCGTTTTCGTTACAAACAATGAAATATATAATCCTTATATATTTAAATACCCAATGTCTGCTTACAAAAAACAAACCTTTAAATTTTTCCTTCTTACCACAACCCAAAAAAAGAAAGAAAAATTTGATTCAATTGATTGTAAACACCGACAAACAAAAAAAAACAACCAATAAACATACTGTAATTTATTTATTTGTAAAACACTGCATGCAAAAAACAAATCATCTTACAACAAAAATGAATAATAATGAAAACAAATTTCCAACCCCATACGTTATTACTGGGGGTACACTTTTTTTTTTTTTTTCACGTACTTAATTTATTTCTTGATACAAGTGTTAACCTTACTTGTCAAAAGCAACCTGATTTCCTTTTATTCCACTTAAAAACACGTTTGTTTTCGGTTTTCTCCGTCTCATCTTGAGAGAATGTCTGTTTCCATTTTCTTTCGTTTTCTTTCCTCTATTCGTTGCGGAGACAGAGTCAAATGCGTTCGACTCTGCGATCCATGAAGGTGAAGCCGTTTTCCCAATGAGATGCGCACACCGAATCAAACACGCCTAACTTCTGTCTTCTTTTCTGAGTCCTCTACTCTTCATTGTAGAAATTTACGCCAATGCTATGCGTCGCATAGACGTCCAATTTTCGTAATCAATTCCATTGCGGTTCGTCCATTTTTCGTTGACGATGAAAGTCTTTGAAAATCTTCTCCAAATTTGATGATTCCATCACTCTTCGTTGTGGGAAATTTACGTCAATGCTATGCATCGCATAGACGTTCCAAGAGAAATTAAATTCGTAAAATTCCTCTCCGCGTGCCCATATAATAATTTCTGTTACGATCTTGCTCTCTAAACAAATGCATGATTCCACTGAAATCCGACCTCCGTTTCGGATACATTGATGTCCTTGTAGCGGGGTTCTGACTGAACAAAGGTTTTCAAATCCTGGCAGGGTCGCCAATGTAGAATAATGATGTTGATGTTAAAATTTCTTGGTCCACAAGGACATTTCACAGGTGTTCTCGGTATGTTGCTTCCTCGCACCAACAAGGAAGTTTATACCATTTTAATTATTCTATCTGACTGCGCATTTCGATGACAACAATTTATACCTTTGCTCAATGGCATACCCTCTCTCTCTCGGTCCGTTGAGAGACGAGAATGCTTCTTCTTGGAAGGATATAAAATGACGAGTTTTCCTTTGCTCAGTCCTTTATTTGTACAAGGTCGAAATCACTTTTAAAATATTAGAATTTCTTAGTAATTAGAAAACAATGAAACCCTTTTCACTACACTTGCTTAGAGTTATTACGAACAAATGATTACATTTAAAAGCTAAGGGGACCAGCCGAAAATGGCCCAGCCCAGGGTGGAACACACACACCCACTCGAGGCCGAGGCGAGACTCTCACTCCCTACCTCTCGAAGCTGAGGCATCACTCCCTCAAGGCGCGCTCATTTCCTCCTTGAGAAACCCTGTGGTGCCACGTGTTACAGAAGACTATTAAACTTGAAAAATGTTACACTAATAATTATATTAACAAGAGAATTGGTATAATTGGATATTAGTAAAAGAATTTATACAATTGTAGTTTTACACTTAACTGTTTTATGTGATTTATAATAATTGAAAAGAACATTTACAATTTAGGGATCTCTGTTAAGATTCTAGATATGGCAAAACTGTTTTCGTTAGGGTTAAGAAACAGGGTGCCAAGCTTTCCACTGGCAATGAGACACTTTATACAAAATTAAGAATGTAACGGAATCATATTTTAATTTAGATGAACAGAATAATATCTTTTAAAGGATTAATATGTTAATTTATACAAACAGAATGATAATCTTTAAATTTTAACAAATTTATTTTCTCGTAGAAACACTTTTCTACATATTGTTGTGTAACACTTAGACTATTCACGAAATTTTCCCAAAGAAGCAGGTGAAAAAAAGCTTGTTCAAAAATGTAAAAATATATGTATATTTTTTTAATAAACCAAAATTCTTCTAGCATAGAAAACTGATTTAAAAATTAGATGCTTGTTTAAATTTTATGGTTTTATCACCACTGCATTTCTAAAGTACAGTGGGCTCTTGTTGTTCATGATTAATTGGGACTGAGCAAAACATTACAAAATCACGAACAACAAGATCCATTTTCAATGTAAAATGGCGAATTGGTTCCAAAAGCTCAAGGATGACAGTGTAAAATATCCTTAAAATACCGAAAAAGTTTTATTAATACATATTATCAAACAATGATTAGCATCACACACTAATAAAAACCAATAATGTTACTGTAATATTACATAAACAATGATATTTTACATAAAACTTTTTACTGTATGTAATATAAAGCAATATTATTACAATTATGTAAAGCAATAATATTTTAAAAACAACTAAATAACACTAAATATAATACACTGAGAAGAGCATGAAATGGCACAACTTTCACTCAGTAAAAGAGACAACAAGAGCCCACTTTACTAAAATCATTGCGTATGGTTGTAAAGTAGTACTGTAAAAGACCAGCACTTAGCCTAAAACAGATACAATAATGTTCCATATTTTTGGTATCATTGGGACTGACTGCCAACTGGAAAGTGGCACACACCAGATATAAAGGGACATCCAGACCCTCTGCTCCCAAACAGAAGAATTGAGGTTTTGTAAAATTATTAGGGGACATTACTGTTGATTTAAATAGTATTATGAATGACTATATAGTAGGGCGGCTCATTTTTACACTTTTTTCGATATTTGATTGGGGGTAGTGCGGAAAAGTTGCGATTTGGAGAGAAAATAAAGTGTGTAAAATTTTCTTGATCTATGTCAATACCTTCCGGTGGCGGCGAGTCCTTAAAAATCGAAAAATAGGCCTAACGGGGTAGATAGGAAAATGGTTTTAAAGACTTACAAAATAAACAATAAAAATTTCAGCACAATCTGTTAATAACTTCCGGTGGCGTCTTAGCTGTTAAAATATCCAAAATATTGATTTAAAGCAAGTTTTAACAAGATGTTATACAAATGTTAATTCCGGTATATTTCTGTGCAAACAACCCTGAGAACACTATTATAGGCTTGAATAAATTAATAGCAATTATATAAAAATTTTGTGTGCTTTTAGGCCTATTTTTCGATTTTTAAGGACTCGCCGCCACCGGAAGGTATTGACGTAGATCAAAAAAAATTTACACACTTTATTTTCTCTCCAAATCGCAACTTTTCCGCACTACCCCCAATCAATCAATATCGAAAAAAGTGTAAAAACGAGCCGCCCTACTATATAGTGTGTAAAATGTTAGAAATACTGTACTATTATTTGGCAAGAAATAATAATGTATACATAACACAATACACGAACAGTATTGGACAGCATTATCTTTTTTGTGGAAATTTATGCAAAATGAGCTACACTATGTGTGTCATAAATTATTATTAACTCTGGGAGACATTGTTAAAGAATGTTGCAATTACTTAGAAACTTATAATTAAACATATGGTTTGCTCTGCACTGGATGCTAGCTGAACAAAATTGAAGGATCACTGCATTCTTGGTGGTCCTGTGATGTGTTAATCTGCTTGGTGCTGAATTTAGGAAACAATAGGGAGGAAGTGGTTGCACTAAAAATCAGGAGTACAGGCTGTTCGGAGCAGTGAAGATGGGGAACCTTACTGTATATTTATTGATTAATAATAAATGAATACATAAGTAAATTGGAGATTATTATGTAAATGTAACTTGCATTTAAAAAAAAATAAAAAAATAATAAAGATATATGTCTAGTGTCCTGGGGAGATTCATTGTTGCAGTTGGCTAGGGTTCTTTTTTTTTTTATAACTGCATCTGCAGAGAATTATATCAAAAGAAAATGAAAAGGGTCTTGTCCAATTCTAGCCTAATTAGGTAAACAAAGAATTTTTTGAACATTTGCTTAAAATGCACCTATTCTTTTATCATTTTCATAAATGTTTATTAAAATTGAAGGAATTTTTTGTTTGAAAACACATGGTAGTTTAAATCAATCCACCCTGCAAAGAAATAGATTTAGAAAGATCCTGGAGCAGGGGCATGTTAAGGGCAGGGCACTTAGGGCACATACCATGGGCCCCACATTCTACAGAAAAGACTCTGCTTTTTATATAAAATTAAATCAGTTTTTGTGTCATTAGATGCGGTATAGGTTTCTGGAAAGTGGAAATACATCAAGAAAAAACTGAAAATGGTTGGAAAATAACATTATTATTGCACTTTTATTTTTACATATAGCATATAGGTAATAGCTGATCCTGCTGATGAATTGCTGTTTTTACACTTTACACTGATTTCCTCCATGTTTTTTTTTTTTCCCTTACTTGATTATCCTTTCAAGTTTCAACACTATTTCTTACATATAACATGCAGTATTATTGCCATTTGTTTATTTACATTGGTGCAGAATTTTCCTAACAAGTTAACTGCCATTTGGCAACTCTGAGTCTCACCTGTAGTGCCAAAGAGAGGTAGGCCTAAAGATGCTGAATGCTTCCAGCATTCAGTTTTTGATTCGTTGATGTGAGGGAAGGTATATTGTATGTATAGTAGGGTGTGACAGTTGCCCCAACTTTGTCCTACAATGCTGTTCAAAATTTTGGTGTTGCATATTGACATAAAAAATACCCACATGCAATTTTTTGAAGATTCATGCATATTCGAGTGAGCACCAGCAATTTGAAAAATAGCAATTTTGCTTATACGGCATACGCGCCTATATATGAGATTACACGCATCATAAGCGATATTAACACAAATCATTTGCCTGTCTTAATTAAAAGCTGTTATCACTAGGGCCCGGATGTTTAGGCATTATAAAATTGAAAAATAGGCAAAATAAAAGTATAAAATAGGCAAAAATAGGCATTTATTTTATACCAATCAAAAACACAAAACAAAATAAGTTATATAATAATGTATGAATGTATCATTAGTTTCATTACCTTGAGACTACGTCGCACATTATTAGTCTGAATTACACATAATTACAAGTAATTTTTTTATGTTTTCAACTTTTAGGCCTCTTCTTCTGTCTGAAAGAACATGCTTGTACAGCGAGAATGACCTCTCTACTTCCACTGATGTAACAGGAGCAAATTTGAAGCATGATACATTCATGGGATTCATATCCCCTACATCGGCATCAGTGTGTCCTTCAAGAACGTGTGCAATGTTCTTTAGTCGTTCCAGATCTGCATTTGCTCGTATCACTCGGTCACATTTTTCGCGAACAGATTCACCTTTCTCGCCGGGCGCTTGACTGATGCCTGCAATGACTAACTCAAAAATTTTCAAAGCGTCGATTAACGGCTGGTTCCTAGTTTCAAGAGCAGTAATGTTCTCAGGTATTTTTGCAAAGTGGGAAGTGATGTATGAAAGTTCATTGCGAAGAGATCTATCTTCAATGAGGTCCATCACGATGCGGATTGATGAAGCATCTTCGATGTCAAGTGCTGATACAACTTCTCGAAACTTGTCAAAATTTGACGTGTAATACAACGCAGCCGAGATCCAGGTTCCCCACCTCGTCAAAACGGGCTGTGGCGGCAATGCGAGTTCAGGCGCTATTTCATGCAACATATGACATCTTGATGGTGCCTTAAGAAATATCTTCTTTCCATTAGAAATTAATTTGTCGACACTGGGGAACAAGCCTCGTATCTGCTCAGCAACACGGTGAAGTGCGTGAGCCAAACAAGTAACATGTAGCATTTGTGGAAAAAGAATTTTCAATGCTGTTGCTGCCTTCTTCATGTACGGTGCTGCGTCTGTCATGAAGAGAAGAACTTTTTCATGCTGGATGCCCTCTGGCCAAAGCAAAGCGAGGGATGTTGTGAAAAGTTGAGCTATTGTTGAGATGTTGGTCTTTGGCAGCTCTTCTGATGTCAGCAGATAAACTTTCGGTGTCTGATCAGCTTCCAAAGTACCTATAATCACGTTAGCAATATATCTACCCATGGAATCGGTGGTCTCGTCTATTGAAATCCATATCTTGTTATCTGCAACGCCTTCACGTATTTTCTGCATTGCAAAGGCGTACTTTGTATCCACATAATTTTTTTGAAGAGTGGACTCACTTGGAATAACTTGTTTTGTGTATTTTTCTAAAAAGGTCTTTAATGATTTGTTTTCCAACTTCCACAGTGGAATTCCAGCATCAATAAATGATTTGCATAGCTCCAAGGAAAAGGTAGATTGACGACTTGACGTTGAAGCAAATGTTGTCATCAAACACGTTTGTAGGCTGTTTGGTTTCATCTTTTCAGCAGAAGCTTTGTGCTTAATGGTCTGCACATGCTGGGAAACAAAGTACCTTTTCTCACTATTAACTGCTTTGTCACACACTTTACAAAATAACACTGTGCCATCTGTGGAAAAGATATCTTTTCCAAAGTCACAAACATGTTGGTTCAGTTTACTACTTGAAGATGAACTAACTTTTGGCATATTAACATCTTCTAAATATCATTCAAGTTTAGTCAAATACCACTGATGATCGCACACCCTCACACGCATGAAGCAGAACAACGAATATGAGGAAATGGCCATGCGAGGCTAGTTTTCAGATACTGCGCTCAGCTGATAACGTCAATCATACATGACATCATTTCCGCAATATGAAATTCCACGATATCTTCATTCACGTTATCTGCGCATTCCTGGTTAGTCTAGTCGTAACTAATACATGATAATTTTCCTATAAATGCCTATTTATGTCTTTTTTCTTTATAATCTAATTAAAAAGGCAAAAATATGCATTTTCAACGAAATAGGCATTATCATACTCATACTCCCAAAAAAGGCATTTATGGCATTTTGCCTGAACATCCGGGCTCTAGTTATCACTAACACAAAAAAGTTAATCATTCTTATTCTCTCATGGTACATTAAGGGGTTTTATCATATATTCACAAGGTATTATTTCTCTAGAGCAAGAAACCATGATTTCTGTTCGGAAACAGATGATCGTTTGCGCTGATTAGGAACGCGGAGTCTGTCATTTTCAACTACTTGAAGGACTTCTTGAAAGCGCTCCTCATCCCTGGCAACATTAAGAAAGTCATAGCAAAGTTTTACACCACACTCTGCAGCCTCATTGATGACCTGAAGCTTGTCCACAACCCATTTCATGTTCAGGTAGTCGTCATGATCCGCCCATTCTCTGGCTGGACTGTGGAGAAACTGATATGGCATGCCTAAAATGGTGAAGAACCGGCTTGAGTCAGGCCCAATTAGGTCCACCAGGGCAGTGCCACTTTCTGGGACAGGGGGAAGATATGGCTTTCCATAGCCCCCATGATTGAGCCCCACTCTCTTAGTAACTTCAGTGCCTTCATGGCAAAGAAGGGCCTTCCTCATCTCCTCTTTTGTCCTTTCTTGTACTTGGGACGAAAACAAAGCCAGTGGGACCAACTCCTCAGTTAGGTACCAAGTGTGTCTACCGAGTGTCACACGTGCTTTGTCAACTATTGTGGTGTCATATGGGGCAAATTCAGCCAAGGTTTCGACCAAATTCAAGTCATTCAGTGGCGCACTTGCTGGAATGGGGCAAACAATCCACCATGGGACATAAACAGCGACTGTGAACACAGCAAACCGTTCTAACTTGCTGATTTGACTTTTAGTCACAACCTCGGCTTTGGGAAACTGCTCTTTGATCTGGCCTGACAAAAGAACAATCTTGAGGGTATAGAGCAGTTTAGCCATCCACCTTGCTTTGTGAAGTGCGCCGGGGTAGACCATTGTGAAGTTCACTGGCTCGGATCCTTTAGTTACAAGCAGCAGACAAAGCTCTACCAGCTCCTTGTAGTCGCCACGTGTAAATGGTTGGGCTAGAGATTCACGGAAGAAGTCAGCCATCTCCTGCTGGCACTCCTCAAACACTCCAGGCATTGCGGGGTAGTAGTATTTCTTTTTTTCATTGTACGCCAGTTGAGAGAAATGGTTCTTGAACCTAGAAATGCAATTATTGGGATTATTGTATTTCGTACTAATCTATAATATTGTTTTAAGGGTATTAAGATTGATATGATCGATCATTTGCTTGGTGTTAGTATATCTTATAAGTCTAATAAAAGAAATTCCACTAAATTTGTTCATTAGATAATAATATTCCTTGTTATTTTGTAAAGCTTATGACTCACCTCTGGAAAACCATTATGTTTGGACTTGAAGAGCCCTCCACTTTCAAACAATCCCAGCAAACACCTAGGATGACTTCGCCCACATGCCTGCGACAGGTGCACCAGAATATGGCACGCTCTAATTCCTTTTGGAGGGAGACGCAAGCAGCTGTTTTTTGTCCTGAAAAAAAAATGTAATTGTAGTTTAAGGCCACCATTTCAGGCACGTGCTTTTTGCAGATTTCTGTTAAATCATTCACTGTATTTTGGTATTAATGTCGTGATAAATTCACGCTGATGTTTGAAATAGGTTTACCTGTATTGGATGAAGTTGTGTCGAAAACCATACCAACGACATTCTGTTCACACTCCCAATCGACCAGAAGTTGTTTGGTTGCTGTTGATATCAAGTCTCCTTGAACCAGGCCAGCTTTTTGAGTCAAATGCGGAAGAGGTGGGACTCCAAGAAGCTTTGTGCCATTGACACCAGACACAAGAATGGGCAGGCGGTCATCAGTGCCTTTGGAATCCAGCATGTCCATAAGTTTACCATCCCAGTGCACCAGTACTTTGTCTGATGGTTGCCATTCATCCATGATTTTTAAACTTATTTCTGACACGATGGAAGCTCGGTATCGGTGGGCCGTCCTTGCATTTAGACTCAGCTTTGATGTATCTCCACCACATGCAGATACAAGGGAGTACACAATTGCACTCAGCTGGGTCGGCGAGATGTTGTTTCGAACACTGCATGAAACAAGTTCTGCCGACTTCAGAATATCATGGGGTACAAAAATTGAAACTCCCTCTTTCACTGTTCTCCGATGTTTTCTCTTTGGTTCAGCAGTGCTGGCCTCATCAATGTCATTGTCCTCATCAGAGCTAATAGGTGAATCAATATCAGCCTGTACATTCTCAGCATGATCACATTGCTCTCTCTCTTGTCGCTTCTCTTCTCGCATCTGCCTTTTCTGTCGCTTCTGAACCTTTTCTGTGAGTACTTTGTTTACCCCAGCGTAGGTAGCTACTCTGTCACTTACGGTAGCATGCTTTTCATAAAGAGTATGTCAGTATCGATGGCATCTTGTTCGGCCTGAGTTTTCCCCTTTTTTGCAGCCGCCATGTCTTTCAACACTGTGTTCTTATAAAATTTCATCGTCAGGCTCAATTCTGATTTAAACTTCATAATTCCAGGATCATCAGCCCGTCTTCTATCCTCATTCTTTTTCATAAGCATCATGTAGTCTTTGTCATAGTAAGTTTTAATCACTCGGCCAATATTGTTCCTGCCTGTAATGGTCGGGACATTCGCCTTCTGGTAATGCAAAAGCACATTGTCAATGGTGGCAGATAAAGCCTGGTCCCAATGCATATCCTGAAGGTTTGCTAACAGATATAGTAAGACCTGCCTATTAGTTGGCAGTTTGCAGCCCTTTATTTCCTTTTCTTCTTCTCGGGGTACGGTGCCCAATAACATTCTGACATACTCATCATCTTGCCGTGTATCCATGATTAAATTCTCTATTCACAACATCAAATCACTGTCAAGGGAAAAGAAAAGAGCATCATTAAAATTAAATGCAATAAAATAATACGTGGAAAATTTGTGGGTCAGCGTTCCAGACCTGGAAATGAAAATCTGATCAAATATGCTATTTTCACACTTATTTATGAAGTTCATAAGCTGAAATAGCAATACTTGCTGGTACGACGGTGCTAGCTCAAACATGCACCGATCTCCAAGAAAATTTACAGGGGTGTTTCCTAGATAAATACATAACACTAAAACTTTGAACAGCATTGTAGGACCATTTTTTGATTTTTGGAGGGCAATGGTCACACCCTAATGTATAGTGTTTTTGTATGTGTGTTTTTTTCTATTGAATGACAGCATAAAAAGCTTGATACATATGGTACATTTACATACAATGGGTGCTTTTAAGATGGCAAGATCACCTTTCGTCTTTGTTTTGCTATGTTTGTTAAAGAAAAGGTTTTTCTTCTTACTTAACTGTAAGTGTTACAATTATCAGGACATTATTGTTGTCAAACTGTCAAACTATCAAATGTAAAATTATTTTGCAATAGTTAATTATTTCAGTTGTTTGGTACAAGAAACCTTGTATTTATTCATATTACCAACTATTTCTTATATTCTGCCATGTTATTGTAACTAAAATATATATACTATTAGTATAAGTTTTACAATTTTTTTCACATTTTTCATAGTTGACATTATTTCTTGTAGGGAGGAGATATTTAAAACAGCTGAGTCCACCACACTGTATGCCATGATTAACCCTGTAAATTATAGTATGCATTTATATTCATATATTGTTATGGTTTCCATGTGTGTTCACAGAACCAATGGGCCCCGCGGTAGCTAAACACGCCCCTCTCCTGGAGAAAAGAGTAGTTGTAAATTGAGGGAAACTGGATAGAACCTTGGCTCCAAGGTTCTACCATAAAAATACCACTGAAAAACTGGAAAGACAGATACCATAAAAAGATATTAAAAGAATCAAAGAAGAGGTGGAAATATTTATAAGTGATGAAGCAGTGACAGGAAGAGGTGGAAATATTTATAAGTGATGAAGCAGTGACAGGAAGAGGTAACTGAGAATAAACTCTAGAGCCAAATATATGTCCAGTGGAGAGTAATATTGGTAAACTATCATGAAAAGTGGGAAAAAGAGAACTTCTAAAATTGGCAGAAAGAAATTTGCCAAAAATTATTATATGGTTTATAGATTTCAGAAGTGATATAACACAATGGTATATGAGAAAAAGTTGTAAAGGCAGACATGCCATGTACTAAGTACAGTAAAAGGAAACAAAAACTTCATCATGATGAAGTAAATAAAGTAATAGAAAAAGTGTGAGAATTTATTGATAATGAGTTTGCATTGACAACAGAAGTATTAGAAGAAATAAAAGCTATGAGAAATGTGCATGAGGGAAAAGAGGAAAGAGAGATGAGAAGAATATTGATACAGAAAAAAGTCTTACAAGCAGATGAATGAAAGAGACATTGTACCAAGATCAGGAAATAATTTCAATCAATCAATCAATGAATCGGTGCAGAATTTAAATTCTGTACCAATTCATCAATTTGTAGTACCTGATATTCCATACATTAAAACTAATCTTACCCTCTCGTCTAGTGTTAATTTCACGGCAATCCCCTACCTAAAAGAAAAAAATATATAATCAATACTGAAAATTCCTATTATGCGCGACTTTTGTGCCACCCTGTATATATACACAGTAAAAATCCAATTATTCAAATGGGTTAGGAATAGTGGCAGGATTCAGCTAGTTCGCACTGGTTAGTGTGAACCATTTCCTAAAATTTCCCAAGTTCACTGAACCAATCCTTAACCCTTTCAGTCCGTGCATGATTTTTCTTTATACAGAATATTTATTTTATAAAAACATGCAATAAAAATTTGTACATATATTCATAACCACCATAAACAATGCTTTTCTGAATGGCACTAAGTTGATCACGTGACTTGCTGTTGGGAGCTGATGCATATGCACATAGGGAGTGGGGAGGGTGTGAGAAGGCATACATTTTTCAGTCTGTGTCTAGATAAAGCAGTGGTCAGTGTGTTTCTAGCCATCTAGCTGTGGTATTGGTGTTAAACATTTGTATGAATATACAATAAATTACTTATTATAAGTACCACTATATAGTCAATTTTTTAATGTGAGTAATTAGATCTGGTAACTTTTATATTTTACTACCATAATACGGTAGTAAAATAATAATAATAAAATAATAATAGGATCTGAAATTTAGAGGACCTCTTAACCATTGCCAGTTCACCCCTGTTGTTATTATAATTCAAAATTTATCTATTTCAGCCCTGAAAATGAAGCAGCAACATGTTTTGTCTGATTTTTTGACAAAGAAACTGAGATCTAAAAGTTCAAACAAAGATCCAAGCGATCATTTAACACCAACAGGCAATGAAACTTCCACTTCCAATACTGTGCAAACCAGAGATGAATTTCCAGCAACTGCTCTTCCTGACTGCTGGAGAACGAAACAGGTTGAAGAATTCCAGAAAAAATATGATGGTTGGTTTGTTCACAACAAGAAACTGGGTTGTAATTACTACGCAAAAATTGATTCAATAAACATGAAGGGAATTCATGTATTGATGGAATGGGGAAACTGCAGTATTGAATTATCAGGAAAAGATAAAACTGTCCAGCAAGCATCTCTCAGAAAGAAAATGAATGAACATTTTTCATTGATGGCACATCACATATGTGTAAAACAATTGAAAGATCATGCGGATGATGTAATTACCAAATGCGTGGATAAAATGAACCAAAAACACATAGCTCTACATGTAGAGTCTTTAATACCATTTACAGTATGGCAAAAAGAACTAGGCCATTTGCTGACATTGAACATGAGATTGAACTACAAGTAAAAAATGGGTTGGACATGGGAGTGGGACTTCATTCTCAGAAAACTGCCATTAAAATAGTTGATCATATTGCAAGAGAAATTAAAAAGGAAATATTTACTAAAATAATCAAAAAAGATTTAAAGCTTTGTATCATCAATGATGAAGCTTCAACTATATCTAGCAAATCAGTGCTCATAATTTTTTTAAAAGTAGAAGATTCTGATATTTCACCAACAATTGTCCTCGATGTGGTTGAGCTGGAAGCACAGGATGCTGAAACAATATACACAAATTTGTTAACAAGTTTACATGCAGTTGGATTTGATAATGATTTTTGAAAAATAATTTGGTCGCATTTTGTTCTGATGGTGCAAGTGTGATGCTTGGTCGCAAATCAGGGGTGAGCGCCAGACTTGTACAAGATTTTCCTGACATCATCATCTGACATTGTTTGAATCACTGTTTGCAACTTGTTTTAGATGATTCTGCCGCTGAAATAAAACAAGTGAATCATTTCAAAATGTTCAGAGATAAAATCTACTCAATTTTTCATCAATCAAACAAAACTTTTCAACATTTCGGAAGCACTTGGACTAGAAATTATAAAGATTGGTAGAGTTTTGGGGCCAAGATGGGCTGCTTGCAGCTTAAGATCAACACTTGCTGTATGGTGTGCTTATCCAGCTTTATACAAATATTTTTCTTCAAGCGAAAAATATTCAGGAATGGCTACCCATCTTCACAACAAGTTCTTCTTAGACGATTTAGCATTAATGATTGATATACTACAAGAAATATCACTACTTTCTAATGCCCTTCAAACCAGAAATCTAAATATCATGAGAGCTGAAAAACTAATAAAAAGATCAATTTTGGCTTTTGAAATACTTAAAGAAAATCAAGGAACCTTCAAAAAGAAAATTAATGAAACCAAAAAATCCAATGCCTTTAAAAATATTGATTTTATAGAAAATTAAATCTATAGAAACCTTCCTTGTGAGAAACTACTGGATGAAATAATCAAACATATGAAAACCAGGTTGATGGACTGTGATCATTTAAAAAAAAGAAATAGTGCACAAAATAGTGATAATAGAATTCATGAACTAGTGAACATACTTGAGCCAGATTCTTGGAATATCGATGAAGTTGTTGACCCTTGGAAAGCCACCAAAGAGAAATTGTGTGTATTCAATGAAATTTTTAATTGTGAAATCAACATCATTGATTTCCGCAACTATTTCGAAAATGTTTTAAAAACTCGCCATAATCGTGAGATTCCAACCACTATACAAAAGGCTAAAAATATCCTCAATACTGTTGCCGTTAGTTCTGCGGAGGCAGAAAGAGGGTTTTCAACTATGAATATTATATATTCAGATAAAAGAAGCCAAATTTGATGGCAATTAATTTGATTGGCCTTCCATTCAATTCCTGGGACCCCACTCCATCAGTTCAAATGTGGCTGAGAAATAACCACAGCCGATGACAATAGGATTAAAAAAGAATAAATAATGACTACAATGATAATCAAGTGGCAATTTGGAAATTTTTAAAAGGAAATTGAATGAAGAATTTCAATAAAAACCTTTTTTTTTTAGTTTTCATTTCTGACACGGAAGGGAGAGGAGAAGGGGGGAAGTGGAGGGGAGGGCAAACCGGTTCTTAAAATTTTTGAATCCCTACACTGGTTAGGAGGACCAACCAAAATTCATATAATTGGAAATTTTGGATAACCGAGTCAAACTTGTAGGAAGTGGTCACAATACATGTACATTAGGGTGGATCAAAAAACTAACTTTTTGAAGAATTCCTTTTTTTTCACTTCTAATATCGCAGAAAAGGTGTGTACATACATCAGTAACAATGTGCTAAAATATCATGATCCTGCTACTTTATTTAGGTCTGCCACAAGCACTGTTTTTGTGGGCATTTAATGGAAATTTTTTTCAGAAAAACAAAGAATGGCAACTTTGCTAAATTATGCAGCTCTTAGCTAATTTGAATAGTAATTTTACTCAAATTACCCAGAACTCACCACTAGGAGGTGGCTGCATGTTGAGTTCCACCCTCCCACCCTCCTTTTCTTTTTACATTTATGACATATACTGCTTTTTAGTGTTGTATTTGGGCATCTTATTCCTGGATTCCAATCTACATCTAATGAAGCCATATCTCTGTTTTTCCCCATGCACTGCGTGCAAGGCATCTGTCACAAGCTGGATTGTTCATTCCACAGCTTGTGTGTGACAGGGAAATTCTTCAAATTGTATCTTCGGTGTATCGTCGCACTCAATATATATTAGCTCATTGTGGGTTATGTTGTTTGTAAGAGCAGGTTCAGATATGTCAGCCTCATTCCGGATAATTAGTTCAGTGTAATCTTCGGCCAGGAAGTTCAACTGAGGTAACTTAAAATGTCATAGCAGGTGGTTGAGACCTTTTTTGATTTCTTGCTTTCAAAATCCAATGAAATGCTAACTCTTGAGCAGTATCTCGGTTGTCTGTCAACATTGAAACTAGTAAATTTTCTGGATACGCAAAGTAGGCATTATGGTTTATCAATGGATGCATGATATTTTTCACCTGATCACTTAAACATCTTGTCCATGTTACTGTTTCAAATACATGCCTCCCACCCTCAGTGAATGAAAACTTTGGTTTTGTAATGAACCACATTGGTGCATAAACTTTAGAGACATAACTTACTAAGTTCTTCAAAGTTGATGGTATTTGTTCAGTTGAAACATAGAGACGTAATATTCAATTAGCAGTCATGAGCCATCTGGCATGATTGAGTTTTTCAGGATTATGTAACAATAACTGTGAGCTACAGTACCTAGATGTGACAGCTTGGCACATGTCATACAGATACTTTTGGTTGGTGCTTAATTCTACATCAACTTCAGGCAGATCAATTGTAATTGGTTCAAAGTTAACAACTTCCATCTGTTCACATGATTCCAGTAATTTGCCAATAGGACCTGAGTAACTGCGAGGACCTTGTGTTACTCCATCTAAGCGAAACATTAAGTGTCTCAGAGGAAGTTCATTGGCATGAAGTTGGTTTATGAACCAGTGTACTGGTCATTTGAGATGTCGCTCTAACATTGTAATTACTCCACCTTTGGTTCCAGTATTAACCGGGGTGCCATCACATCCAATCACTAAAAGTTCTTTGGTACTAATATTGTTCTTTTCAAAGAAATGAATGATACCTTCTGCTATGTGTGCAGCACTGCCTGATTGAGGTGTAATGTGACCAACATACTCGGAACCTGGTTCTTTCAACAGAGAAACATGTTCTTCGATAATTGTGACATTCTTAGCAACATTATCTACTTTCTTCTTAAATAGAGTTTGGTCTTTTTTCCCATCGAAGTACAGCCCTTTTATGTTCATGATTTTGTTGCTCTTCTGCAATTCTGACCATTTCATTTTACGCTGTTGCCAGATTTTGTTTCTGTCAATAACTTTCGATTTATCTGATGGAGTTATCATACTGACATCTTTGAGGACAGCAGAAGCTACACCTGCAGCTGCTCAGTCAGATACTCCAAATCTATCACACACTTCTGCTAATGAAGGCAAAGACATTCTATTATTTTGAGAGATAGGTACGGGTTCAACTCTGGAAGTAGAAGCCTTCATCAGTGTTGAATTTGATTCTGGAGAACATGAATAATCAGATGCTACCTCCAAAGTTGATGAGATATCATCCCAAAGATGTTTGAGAGTCTTCTTTAATCCTTTTGGTGTGGTGAGCTTGTTTTTTTTCATATTTCTCTTTTTTGCAATGTCACTGTGGCATTCTGATCGATATTACCAATAACCATTTTCCTGTTAGTACATTGATTGAATAAGAATGACCTTTCTTCAAAAGGTATTTTCTTCTCTTTATTGCAGTGACCATGTGAAATTAAATCACATTTGCAAGTAGCTACATCAAACAGTCTATTTGAATCTTCTTTAATTTTTTCTAATTTGTTCGTGAATGCGGTTGTTCCCTGATAACTTTTAAAGGATTTCATTATATTCCAAGGTTCATAATGAAATTTTTTAATCATCTGAATAATTCTTTCATGTGATATTACTAGGATTGACACGTTCAGCCAAATGAGTTCTACTTTTAGAGCAACTTCTGCAACTCTTCTAAAAGGTGCTTGTTCTCCATTACTATTAGCATCATTCTCTATTTCATATTTCATTAAATAGTAATATTTACTTACATCATGAAAGGTCAGCAACAAAACTTCACTCAAATCTTTTGGCATGCCAAATATAGGACATTTTATCTTCGACCTCGTCTTTGATAGTTTGGACATATTGCTGTATTCACTTTATTAGCATAGTCCTTGTTCTATGTATTCAGTATTCACTAAATTACACTTAGTTATTGTAAACAATTTGATACAATCGGAGAGCTACGATCACATATCTATCAAGGTCACCAGACAACTGAGGCTGCATGACAAATACAGAATGTACAATGTTTGGTAACTCATATTACGAGTTGGCAAATAGTTTATTATTTTGATACAGCAATTTTTATCAATCCCAAATTACTTATTTATTTATCTTTTGTTATGTATCTATAATTTTTTTATAATTTACTTAATTTCTTGTAAAGAAACAAATTTACTAATTAAAGAATGCAAGGAAATGCTACCCATTACCCACATATTTTTCAAATCAGTCGCGGCAGGCCTAAGTGTATTTTATTTTCAAAAATACTTTAACAACGCAGTTTTGATATCATTTAACAACTTTTTATCGCTATTAGAAATCATTTCTATGGATTTTTTTTTTGATCCACCCTAATGTACATACAATATAATGTATTCTCAAATGTTTAATAAAGTATTAACATACATAATTAATTATTATTAAAGTACATGTGAAATACAGCATACATAATACTCTTGTATATATTTCTCCTCCCAGCTTACTGCCCCTAAAGGTTGAGGAGGTTCTATGTAGTTGCTTAATGAGTAGGTGTAGAAGGAGTAAGTGTAAATGTGGTTTTTCACTGCTCATACAATATAAACAAAGTGATCACACCACCACTGATGCCAAGTGGGCAACTGATAAAACATGTGGATGTTTAGGTTTTATCCAGTTGGGGAATTCAGAGCACACTTTGGATGTTTGAAAGATTTACTTGTTTGGAATTTGGATAATTGGATCTTTACTCTATATATAAATTAAAAACCTGCAAAAAATATAAAATAAGAACTAAATAATATTTTCAGCCAATACATTGGGCCCTTTTTCAGTTTGGAAGAAAACAAGATAACCTAAGTGGTTGCTGGTTGGACTAAACCTGAATCAAATAACTATAAAAATAATAATAATTGACTGGTTGTTACTCTTCAGCCAAGGAACAAACTTTAAAATATTAAGCATAAACTTCTTCAAGTCAAAAGATACTCTATTACCATTAAAATTATCAGTGTTTTTAATAAAAATTAAAAAATTTAAAGCTAACAAGTTTAAAACAAATTTCCAACTTGTATATTAATAGAACTAGCCGAGCAGATAAAACAGTCCCAGAGCTAAGTAAGAGTCATGTTATAACTAAGTAAACTTAATGAAATGTTTTAAGACAAATGAAATAACTAATTGGCTATAAATTATAATTATTTCTTTATTTAATTCTAAAGTACTTAGAAATTCAATGCACTGAGGTTAAATACATGTGTACAGTATTGTGTAAAATAAAATTTTATAACCAAGGAAAATATATAATTTATGCTTAATGCACTGTGACCCATATTGCTACGAATTTGTCATAGCTATTAAGTTGTTAAAAAAGTTAATAAGTGTCTCAATTTTGTCATTGAAAGAAAACATCCAAATGGAAAATATTTTGATTAGCTTTTATATTTAGGGAAAAAAAAATGTGTTGGGCTTGTTTCTTTTTACTATCTTTCATATAGTTAGGAATTACCACTTGATAAGTGTACTTATTAAACTTTTAATTTTTTTTATTAATGTTATAATCTTGCTAACTGTTTATGACTTTTAATAATAATGTTTGACAACAAAGCGAAAGGTAAACATTATTGACCTTGTTTCATTCTGAAATGTGGCTTGATCAATTTGTGTGAAAATGCATGAGCTAATTTTTGTATTGAGAGCTGCCATATTTCCTAGCACTTATGCATATTTAGGTTGTTTTTTTTTGTACAAGGACTTCCACACCTTGTGTAGTTCTTACAATCTTTGCTAGACCATATTCTCCCAGGTATTTACTTATCTTGCACTAATACATTGTCATTAACTTTCGTAATACCAATCATTTCATGAGACTGGCTGTTCTTGTATTCTTAATACACCTCATTACACCTTTCAGCACTGCCAGGCAACATTTGCAACATTTCTCTCAAAGATTACTACTTTCTCTTCAGTTTTCATCTCTTTTGTTCTACTGTACCCAGTGGTGAGCTGGACCCGGTTCGCGTGAACCGGTTGTTAAAATCTTTTTGAAAATAAGAACCAGTTGTTAACTTTTTGGTGGATGCTGAAGAGAGCTCTCAGAAGCAGAAAGAGGTTTTTCAGTGATGAATATTATTTGTAGTGATAGAAGAGCAAGTTTAACAACTAAACACATATCATGCTTTATGATCATCAATTTGTTGTGGAAACCATTAAGCTTCTGGAACCCGTTAACATATGTCAAATCATGGATGAGAAGTCATCGATCCGCTTTAGATACCAGAGTTCGTGTATCCAAAATGACAGTTTACGGAGAAAACCAAGAAGCCATTTGGAAATTATTACCGTAATAAGTAATAATAAGGTACGTAAAAATGTTTAAATTTAAAAAAAAAAAAAAAATTAAAAGCATAGATGTACTGATATTTATGTTTTGCCTAATAATTCATTATTGCTAAAGTTGACTGAGCAATTTAATTTTAACTATGTAGATAATATGATTCATCGGTTTTTATTAAATAATTCTTCTTTTCTGATTTCATTAGAAACTTCTATTTCTCTAATTAACTATACTAATTAATTGTCATGCAGTTATTAATACCTAGCTGAATCATAAAATGCAGACACTTGAAAAAGGCAAATAGTGAGAGAATTAATTTAATTAAAATTGCGAAAGGGTGGGGTGGGAAGGGTTGTCAATTTTTTATTGCCGAATTCAGAATTTTTTATACAGAACCCAGTGGTTAAAATCTTGGCAGCTTAGCGAACTGGTTGTTAAAATTTTGGCAGCTCACCAGTGACTGTACCAATCTTCAACCAGCTTGAAGACCTTTTTCACTCTATTTTGTACCCACCCAAACACATCAGAGGCTGTTTTCACTAAGAACTCCTTAGAAAATGAGCATGGTGAATGAAATAGTGATGTGATATTATTTTGTTCATGGTGAATGAAATGGTGATGTGATGTTATTTTGTTTAATAAAAAGTAGCTAAATAAATTGTTCAGAAACTTAAGAAGTAAAAAGGCATGGTGTTAATCAATGTTGTGTAGTATAGCATTTTACCTCATCCCTTATTATATCCCCAACCACATCTGGAGGGGAAACTTCACGTACATACAAGTATGTATCATCATCCAATATAGGTAGGGACAGTGATGTTTCAACATAGTTCTTTTATTGTACTTTTCTCTAATAAGTGTATAGTTTCTGTGTGATCAATATAATAATGTTAATTAATTAATGATTGCTTGGCTTGGTCACCAGATCTTTTCAGATCACATCAAATGATTGTTAATAATAAAGGTGATAAAAGGTTTCATTGAGTTTTCGTTTATTTAACAAAACAAAAGAGAGAAGTCTTATAATTATTAAATTAAGTGTGACAAACATTACAGTTGCTTGAATGAAAGTTCACAGAATGAATGAAAACTCTGAGATGAAATGTTATAAATGTGCATGTGAATAATGACTTCTGTATTATAATAATGCATGAGGAAGTTAGTCTTTATATGTATATGAGTGACACCAGGCAAGGTGGCTTGTTATGATGTCATTAAATGATGGGACCTAATATGTCACAGGACTTTCTTCAAGGAAAGAGGTGGTATGACATTCACAGCAGAGCAGGAAAGCTTTGAGAGAGTCTCATGATGCAATGTCATCTTGGTGACCATGTGTCAACAGAGCAATGGGTATATTATGAAGGCAGAAGTCACTGCAGATGTGTCTGTAGCTACAGGTGACTGGGTGCACAAGATAAGTTGTTGTTGTTTAGCTGATCAGCCCACCCTGATCGAGCAAGCCGGCGGCATGCAGGTAACTGATCGCCCTCTCCGGAGTGGACCAGAGGTTCAGTGCACTAGTGATGTTGTGTTGTGTTCGTTGTTGTGCTAGAGCGGTACAGTCTGTCATAATGTGTTCAATTGTTTGTGGTGTGTCCTGGCACAGGTGGCAGGTGTTGTCTATGGAGTTGTCTAGTCTGTGTTTATATGTCCGTAAGTTGGGGTAATGTCCACATCGGAATTGTGCTAAGTTAACTCGATCCGATCTGCTCAGGCTGATCTCTGACCTGTTAATGGGTGGCAGCTTTGCACCGAGTCGTGTCAGTGCTTTGTGGGTTAGGTGTGTGTGTGTGTGGTTTTCTGTACTGTGTGATGTCTGTGGGGTGTGGTATGGAATGGAGTATTTGGTTATAATGTCTCTGGTGTTACCTTAATGGTGCGAGGTGTTGGTGCATGATTGTACATGTAGTGGCAAGAGTGTTGTGGGTTAGTTGTTGCTGCTGCCATGAATTGTGTTCCCCTCATGTCTAAATGTTCCCTAACTTTCAGTATTTTTGTGTGTGTGTGCAGGTGTTCTATTGGTGTTGTTTGAGTGCATCCTGTAATGATACGAAGTGCATTGTTTTGTATTGTCTGTAAGGTGTTTATGTGTGTGTTTGAGATAATGGGTGCCCAGCATGGGCTAGCATAGTCCATAACTGAGCGAATATATTGTTTGTATATGAGTGATGATGTTTCCTGCTGGTGTCCAAAGTTTGTGCCTGTTAGTACCCTAAGTGTATTAAGTCTTGACGTACATTTGTTTTTAATGTCCTGAATGTAGTTTCCAAAAGATAATGGTGTTGTATGTGACCCCAACTATTTTGGTCCTGTGAATGTGTGGAATGTTGATGTTGTTTAGTGTAAGCTGTGGAATTACCTGGTGTTCTTTTGTGTTGCTTGTAAGCAAGGTGATGGTTGATTTTGTGGGCACTACTTTGAGTCTATTGTGTGTGAGCCAGTCTTGTATACTGTTTATGTATGTTTGTAGGTTATTTGTAGTGATATTGATGATGTTGTGGGTGGATGTTAGAGTGATGTCATCTGCATATGATGATAAGGTAAGCTTGTTATCTATGGGTGTTGGAATGTCATGCATGTATAAGTTGAAGAGTGTTGGTGAGAGAACAGAGCCTTGAGGGACCCCATTTGGAAAAAGCTTGTTTTTGGATGACTTGCCATTAAATGTGACGTGTGAGTATCTTCCTGAAAGATAGTTGCTCAGACATCTTTTAGTGTTATTGTGCATGTTTGTGTTGAGATATTGTGTGTGTATAATGTGAATGCATTCTGAAACATTTCAATACTCATTTTCTAACTTTCAAACTACCAGCTATCCTAATGTTTCCTGGACAACTGTAAGCTGATTGAAGGTCTTAGCAGACTTATATGTTGGAATTTGTCTTCATCTTAAAATTTTCCAAAGTAAAATGTATCATTTGGTATATCATTCCAGCTTTTGCCAGTTCCAATGTAAAGCCACTTTGAAAAAGTATTATGTATTTTCTGGAATTTAAGCTTCTTTACACAGGTTTTATAAGTTTGTATTTGCAACTTTATATATCAGGAGTAGTGATGTATTGGATGTCAAACTTTGACATCCGTGCGGATGCAGATGTTCATGCATAAATTTGTCAGTTTGATATGATGGTTTAAATTCGTACTTAATTTATTGACTTTTGATTTTTGGTTAGTTATAAATATTAGATATTTGATGATAATAGATATTAGATATTATTATTTTGTAATTATAATTTTTTTTACATACACTTTCCTGTTTTTGGACAAGTTTTTGCCAAGCAACTGTGTTACCAGGATGCCAAATGGGGACCCAACTCATCTTGCATCCCACAAACCACTTTCCACAACCACCACCTTTTGGAAAGTAGTAGTGTGCTTATGACATTGTTATGTATTGTAGCATGAACAATTAATTATACAAATACACAACAGACATTGAAGATCAAATGAAGGCTTCCCAAGTTTCAGTACTTGAACTGAATGAGGGGCAAATTGTGCTTCAAAAATAGTAATTTAGTAAATAGTACACATCCACATCACTAATCAGGAGTAAAGTAAGTGAATTTTAAAACATACTGTTCTAATTTTTACACCTAATGGAAGTTTTATTGATAAAATACTTAAGCTTAAATTCTTATGAAAACTGAGTGGCATATTTTTTGCTAAGTTTTTCTTGTATTTGTGGACTTAGTTTCTTGATCATATTTTTTAACTTGGGATGCTTTTCTTTCTTATTAGGAGTACCATAGTTAAACAGAGTTCAGTAAAGCATATGAATTTTAGGGTCTTTTCAGTTTGGCTAGCAAATCAATTACAGGCAGTCCTTGTTATACAGAAGGGTTACATTCCTGAAAAGTTGTCTATAAACCAAATTTTCATATAATGGACCCTATTTTCCCAATAAATCCCATTATATAATGGGAGATGCATTCCTATGGAAGATTTTTCCAACCCAAAACTGCATAATAAACATAATTTTTGACCTTTTTAAACATTTAAATAGAAGACAATATTATTTTAATATATTTTACTGGAGGAAATAAACTGCATAAATAGTTGTATTTACTTCCCAAAACTGCTGATTAGTGCTTGGTGGTAGTGTTGTGAGTCATGGAAAGGAAGTCAGAAGGTGGTTGATGAAGGGGCAGCACCTTCCTCTTCCATATCATCATCAAATGCTTCCTCTTGAAGCTGAAGGAGCAATAGAGGGTCATCAGCTACACTGGCTGACCCAAATTTTTATGACCTATGTAGTGCAGTTTTCCTTCAAAAAATGAAGTTTTCTATATTTCCATTGTGATACCATTTTCTTTTGGATTTGACCATGTACTTTCGTAATCTAGCCATAAAAATTGTCTAATCTTGCATTTTTTTGTTTGTAAGGCATTTAATATAGTCTGTATCATTGCTCAGCAGTGAAATTAAATTTTTAACTTTTCCAAAAAAATGTCCATAACTGCAGAATTTTTGCCCATATACTGTAACAGACCTCAGTACTAAAATAAGATTTCCATATGAAGGAGTTCCGTAAAATGAGGACTACCTGTAGTTTGCTATCTGATAGATGTTAGGTTAGGTTTTCACTGCTAATTGATTTGCTAAGTTTCATAAACATCTTTAGCAGTTTGCTAAAAAGATCTGAATTTTAAAACAGTTATATTATCCAAAAATCTATTTCCAATTCTGATTGAAGTGGGTGTGATGCTTGAACAAGGAACTGAAAATGCTCAAATCATTTACACACAAGTATACATAAGGAGCACCACTGGGAATAGGGGTATCATCCCAACTTTAGGGATTATTGCTACCTTTCATGACAAGGTGGTATGTCAGTTGAGACCAGCATCTCTATTTATATACTTCACAAGCCACTTCCATTTCTCTGTTTCTCATTAACTCGTGCCACATTTACTCACACATTCTCATTTCCAGTGAGTTTTTACCTCATACCTCAACTGAACATCGTCGTTTCTCATATAATCAATCCATTTTACACCAGTCATACTTCTTAAATTAATTCTCTCAACTGTTTTCAGTATTGGCACTAATACAGATTTATGTAAACCTCTTGCTGCATCTTCAGTTAAGCACTTTCTCCCTACCAAGACCTTTATTATACCCATTATGTGCTTCATAAGAACATAAGAAATTTTTATAGTGGACACACTAGGGGCCACTTCGACCCATCAAGGTGGCTCCACTATGTAAAAACTGCCTGTACATTGGCAACAACCAATTTTTACAAAACTAATTAATTATCAATTTAAAACTAGAGATAGAATCTCTGGATCCAGAGGATCAAAGTCATAATAGGCTACTATCCACAAATATGTTACACTCTATACCTATTTATAACTGACATGCAAATATATCAGATCCAAAGAATCCAGTCCATTTCATTACCGTACCCATCAATACCAGTACCTTGCCAACCAAAAATAAGTCATGGTCCATATCAATTGCGGACCAAGTCACAATTTACAACCATATACATTACAATATATATACTTTGGAGGAAAAGTGTAGGTGTGGCTGTGAAGACTGTACAGTAATGTAGAAATGTGTGTGCACCCATTTTGGGCCTCCCATTTAAAGGTGTTTGTGGGGCAAGTGAAGATCATGAGTTTTTCAATACCTCACAGTACTATGGGGGGCACCACTCAGCAGAGGAATCTCTTTAAATGGGGTGTGTAAGGACAGAGAGTATTCCCTAACCCAAGATGCTGCCTCCCTATATCCCACAACACTTGTGTTGAGCTGTGCGATTTATCACCTAAATGCACATAATATATATGAAATAAACTAGTACCATTCATGCAATAAAAATTGGCTTAAACACTATCACCAGATGTCCCTTGCAGACATCAAACTATCCAACCTTCTTTTGAAAGAATCAAGTGTATCTGAAGTCACCACTTCTTCTGTCAGACTGTTCCAAAACTTAATTACTCTGTTTGTAAAACTGTTTTCTTAAATTTGTTCTACATCTTGGCTTAAATAATTTCATACTATGACCTCTAGTCTGGTTATTGTGATCTTTAATGAAGAGAGAATCAAAATCTATCTTATCCAACCCTTTTATCATTTTATACACCTCTATCATATCACCCCTTAACCTCCTCCTTTTTAATGAGAACATGTTTAGATACGCCAGTCTTTCCTTATATGTCAATTGTCTTAGAGATGGGATCATTCTTGTTGCTTGTTTCTATACTTTTTCCAGTTTTTCAATATCTTGTATCAAATAGGGACTATTAAATTGAATACAGTATTCAAGGAGGGGTCTCACATATGAAATGTATAGTTGCTTTATAATATTGGGTGATTTGTATTCAATGTGTGTCTGCATGAGATTGAGTCTAGCATTTGCTTATTTCTGATTTCCATACAGTGATTTGAGGGTTTAAGTTCATTAGTCACAGTGACACCCAAGTCTTTCTCTTTATCATCATTTTTAATCCAAATTCCATTCATATTGTATTCAAATTCTGGATTTTTTGGCCCAATATGCATAACCTTGCACTTATCAACATTAAATCTCATCTCCCACTTATCTGCCCAGGCTGTTACTCTGTCTAAGTCTTTTTGTATTGTCATTGCTCCTGCTACTGACTTAACATTATGGCCTAATTTTGTATCATCAGCAAATTTTGAGGTTTTACATGATAGGCCTTTCTCTAGATCATTTATATAGACAACAAAAAGCGGAGGTCCCAGCACAGACCCCTGTGGGACTCTGCTCAATGTGGGTCTCCAAGTAGACTTATTTCCATTTAGATGAACTCTCTGTTTTCTGTTTCTCAGCCATTCTTCTATCCAGTCAGCTATATGACCTCTTATACTGCTGCGGTGGTGGTGTAGGCCATAGTCCCCAAGTATCTGTTTTGTCAAACCACCCAGCACCTTTTCACGTTTCTGGGTTCGGAATAGTCAAGAGACTGGGCAAAGGTGTAATCTCCTCTGGTATCTCGGAATGCCTCTCTGGTCAGTGGTTTATGTCCAGATTATTCAGGTCTGACTCGCACATTAACTGTAAAGGACTTCCCCTAGTGCAGGTGTCTCAATCTGACTCTCCACTGAGTAGGAGACCCAACCACTCAGGGTCCAAGAAAGGGCTAGAATTCAAAGGTAGGCCTAATAGAAGTAAACTACTCGTGTTTTTCTCTTTATTATATCTGAAATAAACAACTATTCAGTGTGACAGTATAAACATAACAAAAGGACTGGCAACGAATCGCACTTGACAAAACACCTGGTGCCCCAATAACCCTTAGTGAGATTTGGCAGAAAGGATAGAAAACAAGTGGGAGACAAGTACCGGAAATGACTTGCACAGAATGTTAACCCTTGTCCCAGCCTAGCTACCCTCCAAACTTGACCCCCCCTTTTATGACCTGAGTTCCAAGTCCTTTGTTGGCTGGCTAGTTAGTAGGGTTAGGGTCACAGGCCTGATTTCAGGGCATATCCAGTGGCCAACAATGGTTGACACAAACTGCGTAGCTCCCACTGGATGGGATCCACAATCGAAGCCTGATCAATCTGGACCACGCGAGTTGAATCCCAACTGGTTGCCTAGACAACACAAGATTATTAGTTACCAGCACCAAGCACCATTAATCACAATAATAACAACATAACAGGCAATTAACCACAAACATTAACTGGAATCATGACTTCATAATTGATCACTGGAAAACATAATTTACTCATGAAATCAAAGCACATAAATAATAAATAACCAACATAAAAAATAATAACTATAAACATTGACAATTATGGCAAACCTATCTCACATGAGTTAATCAACCTATAATCAGTGCCAAACAAGCATGGGCAAAAACCTAACTCTGGAATAATATGACTGGTGACCTGTAATAATGATAATTGGTTCCCTAGCTAGTTACATGACAGGGTGGCAAACCTATCTATACTCAGGCACAGTTTCAACAACCTATCATGACTCCAGATTTGAAAAAATTTACTGGAGCACAGTTCTGAATTTACTTTTTTTCCCTTTACACCACTAGATAGGTTAATGATAGTAAACTCTTGATTGATGACATACCAATTACAAATTGTTTTAGCTAAACATAATAATACAATAATGTACAGTTTATAACTCACCTTAAGTTTATTTATTCATTGCAGCAGCAACAGTGGACGATGTTAGACCTTGCATGTAGGCATTTGTTGTGAATTTACCGCCATGTATGCTTGGCCACTGATCAATGGCTTTCTGTGTGATCATTACAGCAGATCTAGTGCCTGGAGCTGGACCCTCCTTCACAATTCTGCACAGCTTAGTCAAATGAGATGGCTTAATGGATCTTTTGTGTTCAACAATGTAACCAAGAATGGAGAATGTCCCTTCAGTTGGTGCTTCACTCCAGGCAGTTGATCTATCTTTATCAAAATGCTTTAATCTCTCTGTGATTCCTTTCCACAGCTGTTCTATATATTCTGTCAGCCAATTTATCACTGAGTCTTTTGTAAAACTACTTTCAGATCTGGTTCTGGATGGTCTAGCAACTTCAGCAACCTGGTAGTAATCAGAATGTTTCTTGGTGTATTTGTAAACTTCATTTAGGATGTAATCCTCAGCTGTTAGTTCCTTTTGCTGCCCTGTGGTATCGTGCTTAAATTCAGAAACTACATCATTTGCATTTCCTCCATTAGCTAATTTGGAAATTGTTTCCATCACTCTTAACATAACAGTTTTCCCTCCTTCTTATAAAATATATTTTCTACAAATTCTGCACTAACTGTGGTTTTTTGAGCTACTTGCAACATAATCTTTGTTACATAGGAAATCAATACATAGAACTTGGCACTAATTTCTTTCTCTTGTGGATGATCAAAAAACACAATTTTCCACAAATCTGTCAAATTGATCAAATTCGTAATTAACCATGCAAGTATCAGATTTGAGTTTTGGTCTCTCAAAACCAATGATATTGTCAAGAACCATATTGGTATAGTCAAGGCCTGATCTCAGATTTGAAGAGTGATTCTGAATAAAGTCTAAAAGCTCACTTAGTTTACAAATTTTCTTCAATGCATCAACGTGGGCTCTGTTCACAAGATGCATTAAGTCCCATCAAAATTTGAAATTTTCTCCAAACAACTTTTTCATTTCGTTTTTAAATGGCTTGTTGTCCTTACAAAAAGCCCCATCTCCAACCATTCCAGATACCTTGGATTTAATTGCTGCTTCAGATAGTTTCAAGTGATTAGGAGACTTCAACACATCAAAAATTTCATTGGCCAAATAAACTCCTGATTTGCTGCGTACTAAATTTATCCCAGCAAGTTTTACAGTCTTATCTTCTTCACTCATAACTAATACAACTAGCATGCTTAATCCCAAAATTGTTCCAATGTCAGCTGTTATTGTTACTGAAGTTTGTTCTAAGAACCACTTTACAGTTTGTTCTTTAAGTTGATTATCTAATAGCTCACAAATTGTCTCGCACGCATGTGTGCTATGATTCAAATTTCCAACCTCACAACCTGACCTATGTAATACAGCTAGAAGTACTGGATATAGAGCCCATGCAGTGTTTGTTTTCATTATGTAGTATAAGATGTTGCCACATAAGTCTTCTATGCATTTAGTAGTGTTCCGAGAAGATGTTTTCATCACTTCATAAACAGCAGCTCTTTGATGATGCTGAAGTTTAATTAAATGTCTCTTCAGGTGGGTTTTCAGATTTCTAAACCATCTCTCTTGATTTTCTCCTTGTTTGCATACATAGGTTAAATCTTTAACATTGAAGTAACCTTTTATGTTAGAATGTTTGTCTGAAGCGAAGCACATGCTTTGGGGTCTGTGCAAGCTATGCAATATAATGTAAACATTTTATCATCAGAAGCATCCTCAATATCTTCTTGATTATCATCATCTTCATCCTCAACAGCTATATCTACATCAGGCATATTAGTGTCACTATTTGCAATGTTTTCCATTATATCACTTGGTACTGAAAATGAATCATCAGCATGCCCTAGATCCTTCTTTTCCACCAATTTGAATGTAGATTTGATCAAATCATTGTTCAGGATTTCTTGTATTGATTTACACTTGCTTAAATGGGCTATGGAAATGTCAAATTTGTTGCTTCTTGCTTTATTAGATTTGGATGCAACACTTGAACTTGAAGGCATATTTTGACTCTTCTCTTTATTAACCACAACAGCTTGGTGAGTTTCTTTTGTTAGGCGCAAAATTGCATTCAATGTCTTCTGGATTTGGGAATTTTCAAATTCCTCTAAAGCAGTTTTGTTAGTCTGATGCGCAGATTCCTCGCTTACCTTTTGTTTCTTAGGTGGAGGAGAAGCACTTTCTTCAGTCTGTGAAACATCTAGTGAAAAAGTTTCATTTTCTAGATTAGCAGTTGAAGAAGTTGGTTCATTTTTCTGAGGTCTAGCACTAGCACATTTTGTGAACAAACTAAATGACTGCTTTGCCGTATCTCTTTGCTGCACTTCATCCTGGTATTTCTTTACTGCAATATCTAAGCTGTGGGCCCAAACTCTGGGACCTCTTGTATTGTAACAAATATTTTTTTTGGAATTAAAATGTTCCTCCCAGTTTTGCTTCTTTGAATATTTGTTCTTGCATTGACCACAAAAGTAACCCCTTTTAACACCCTCACTTTTCTCTCCAACTTCATCAATATTAGGATCCATTATTGATTATTGACTACCTGAAAAAATACAAAATAAGTAAAAGTTAGTAAATATAGTATGGTAAAAGTGAGTAAAAGTAAGTAAATATAGTACAATGAAAGTAAGTAAAAGTAAGTGCTTTAAACTTAGTAAAAGTAAGGAAGAGTAAGTAAAAGTAGGTAAGTTAAAATAAGTAAAAGTAGGTAAGTTAAAATAAGTAAAAGTAAGTTTAAACTTAACTAAACTTTTCAATTCTAGAGTCATGGTGGATTACTTAAAACCGCACAAGTAATTATCTGGCCAATTTATCAAACCTGGCCGAGATCAATGGAACATAGTCCAATCCTGATAATTTTATATTAAAAAAATATACATTTTAATAAAATTTTAATTATCAAAACATTGAAGCTTAACAAAAAATAAAAATAATTGTTAAATATGGAATTACCAACTAAACTTAAAATAACTAAATTTGTAATTTAAAAAAATTGGTTTGTACAAGAACGTATATGCAAAAAAATTGCATAACGTCTAGCGGATGAACAAAACCCAAACCCAAATTTACTTTTTCTCATGGTCAAATTTACTGGAGCAATGCTCCCAAGATCCCAGGAATCTGGAATCATGCAACCTATATATATGTCTACTCTTAATAATAATAATTAACCATGATAATGATGGTGAAATACAAATGACAACACCACAATAACTGGGAATAAAGATTATGAACAAATCTATTATACTCTAGCCAAGGATTACAAAGACCCGTACCTTTAAAGGCTTTCCACACTTCCTTGGCTTCCAACAGGACACATCAGTATTGTAAATAGTCTGGATGTTAACACTAGGTTTTTATGAGCCTAACTGAACTCCTGGGAGAGAAAGACTTGTGAGAAGAACCAGATAGGACTTGAAAATTAGGGTGAGGTTTTTTTTTTTTTTTGAAAAACTCCACAACCCCCAAAAGGGGAATTTGAAAATGGGGGGGTTGTGAGAAACTTCACAACCCCCACATTCCTTCCCCCTAAGAAAAAAACCCTCTCACAATTCTTTCCTCCATGGTCCCTAACAGGATAATGCATCTCTTGACAATCTAAACATGGGAGTATACATTATAAAAGTTATCGCATCAAAACCATGCTGACCGTCCCGGTTAGTTAACCTACACTTACATTAAAACTCATTAGTACCACAAATTATTACAGGCTTATCTAATAACAATTGCTTTACTTATAACAGGGGGGGAAAAACCATTTACATAACTAGGTCAACTTCGCCAAATGCCCAAATCTCATTATTACAGTAATCCATTTGGTACCGCTAACATTGTACATTAATTCCAAATATGTACATGGTAAATACTGGCTTTTTTTTTTTTTTTTTTTTTTTTTTTTAGCACCACTTTTGTTTCACTTAATCTACACATTGTTCACTGGTATCACCTCCTTGCTTCTGGCACAACCTACAGTTTCCACCCAGAAATCCTCCAACCCCCTTTTGGGTCACAACATTCACTGTGTTTTTCTTGCTTGATTCACTTCACTGTCTCTATTTCCCTTGACACTGGATCAAGAGACCAGGACCCATAAATTTGACTGTAGTGTTCTTCCCACACTATACCATGGGGGAAATCTGGCTAATAACCCCTTTGTTCCTCCACCACTCCAGCCAGGTGTATTCACTCAAATCATCTGGGAATTCAAGTTGGGAGGTTTTTTTTTTTTTTTGTTAAACCAGAGTATCAGTAGGAACAGTGAAGAAGAAAAGAAGGAAACCAAATGAAAGAAAAGAATGGGCCAAATCTTCACACTAACCCCCCCTTGTTCTTTTTTTTTTTTTCAAACGACTGGAATGTCAATTAGTAGCAAGTCAGTAGCATGCATCATCCCATATCTTTCCCTCAGAAGTTTATCCAGGCTGCTTACTCCCCTAGAACAATTAATTATTGACCCCTTCAGAACAAAAGGTTCACTAACTACCCCTCCCCTGGTTATACACCCAAAATAAAGCAGAAATCAATGAATAATCCATTCTTACATCCCTTTCGAGTGCTGAGTACATTGGGTATCCTCTCACAGGAAAGAAAACCCCAAATCTAGTTATCTTAGGGTGTATTTTATAACAGATTTACCCACAATACTTCACTTCAGTTTACTCTGTTGCCTCTGATTCTGTACTCAAGGGTCTGTGGTTGTACATTTGGTAATTCTGCAGGATTGCCACAGGAGCGTGTGAATGGCCGGTTGAGCCCTGACTGGGGTAAGTTAAGTTTCTCTGATCGTGAAGTCTTGGTCTCAGCTTGGAAATGACGATGATGGCTAGTCCAGGCACGAACCTTTTGTCTATACTCATTTAGTATCTCCTGACATGTGGTGAATCCTGAATGCACAGGGCTAAAACTAACACGGCAAGACTGAGATTGAGGGACTTGAGGTGAGCCGGGCATGGAATCAGTGAACCCAAGGAACGAATTCTCCAGAGTACTCAATGCATCATTAGCTAGGTCTAGCGACTGTTGTACAAGTCTCAATGATTGCTGGGCCAATTTTAATCCATCTAATGGAGCATCGTCTTCCAGTGTGTCCATATGTTCATGCGAATCTGTCACATTACCCTGGACCTCAGTTTCCCCAGACTCATTTTCAGAACCAGCACCCCACAACTGATTTTCTTGTAAGGGGGATATGGTTTGGGGACTCATGAGGCAAGACTCACTAATGGGAGTACTGGTGAAAATTGATTCTAATGACCCTACCAAAATGGAGAGTTCTCATAACCAAGTGAAGGTATATCATTACCTTCTGACTCCTGTATAGTTCGAAAAACTTGCTCCCCCACTGGAAAAGCCCCGGCCTGAATCTCCTTAATGGGTGTCTGAAAATCTGTCTCCCCCGAATGCTGAGTAACTGGAGGCACATCTCCACAGTTTAGCTCCACTGGCGGACACCCTTCCATTCCAGCAGTTGTCTCAGCACTAAAATTACTGGTCCCAGCATACTCCCAATACTCTACCAAAGGGTCTCTCCAGGTAATACTTTGTCGCGCATTCAGGAGTGTATTCAACCGGTGATATTTCTCTGAAGAAGAGAGTTCCTCATCTGTATCCGAAGCACTGGTCCCATCACTGGAGTTCCCCATGAAAGCTACCCGGGATTCCACTTCAGGGGTACCAAAGCCCTCAAAGGAATAGTCAGGGCCATCATCTAAAGTGGTGCCACCCCTATGCCAGGGAAAGGGTATGCGTGCGGCACTTGATGATAAGTCCGGGATCCAGGTCTCAGGCATCTCAGATACTTTCTGCAATTCCTGTTCTCTCCTATGCTTCTGTAGATATTTTGGGGGTTCATGCCAGGCCTTCAAATGGGTATGATGAGCTTTTATAACTCGCGGGGTGCCCTCAACAGTTGATGTGGTCAATTCATAGGATACTCCATTACTGTGTACTTGACTAACCTTGTAAGGACCAGTATACTTGGGGAGAACTTCCGTGAGGTGCTCCGGTCACTGGTAATGATCTTAACTACTTTCTGGCCAACCTGGAAGGTGCAAACCGTGGATGGCCCTCCTTCCATATTTCTCGCAATTGAGGGGGAACAACTACAGTAGCAATATTCTGGTGACATTGTTCCAAGAGACAGTCAGCTGGGGTGGTCTTTATTTCAGCATGGAAGGTATTGTTATAGGTAATCACAGCTGTTACCAGATTCGTATCCCATTCCACTCCTGTTTGTCCCAAGCTCCTCAAGAACTCTCCAATTGTTCTATTTACACGTTCAACAGCACCATTGCTAGCAGGCTTAAGTGGACTAGTATAAACATGCATAATCCCATAGCGATCAAGGAACTCGTGGAACTCCTCCGAACGGAATTCAGGTCCATTGTCTGTCAGGAGCCTCCGAGGAATTCTTAACAAGTTGGGGAATATATCATGCTCCATCAACTGGATAATGGTAGATGACCTTTTTGTTCTTAATGGGCGAGCCACAACCCACTTGCTAAAATGGTCAACCATCACCAGACAACCAAGGTACCCTAGCTGGGTGCGTGGGAAAACCACAATATCAGCAGCCACTAATTCAAAAGGATGTTCAGTTTTTATCTTCAAGGTTGGTGGGATGATAGGCTGACTAGCTACTTTATACAACTGACAGGTTTCACAGGTAATACAGATGTCACTAGCTACTTTATACAAATCCGGGTGCCACACAAACAGTCGCAACGCTTCCACCAACTTATTACGCCCAATATGTGCCATTTCCATGTGGAAACTGAGGGCCATATCCACGAGCAATGTGGAAGGTACTACACAGCTAATATACCCAGTCCTACTTTGATGTACTATCACCCCACTCCTTAACTGTAATTCCCGCCAGTTCCGCTTAAATGGCCTCAAGGCAGGTTTGCCCTCTGGTAGGGGCTTTGACTGGGCCAATAGCCCATGCACCTGTCGCAACAATCGGTTCCGTTTTTGCATTAGAATCACTGATTCTGAGTCAAGCAACTCTCGGTTCACTATCCACTTCTTGCCTTCCTCAAATACTGAACCCAACTCTGGCTCCTCTGCTTCGATGTCTGGTACCTCTTCCTCCATGCATGCTGCCTCCTCTAGCGCCTCTACTCCAAAACATTCCACTAACTCTGGGTCTCCATATGACCATGCAGCTACATCAAACTTCATTTCAATGTCAGCCATAATTAGATAGTTTGAACCTAACAAGAAACAGTACGGGAGACTATTCTCTGGGGCTACTGCAAAAGGTAGTTGGATCTTTTCATCTCTACCCTGAATAGTCAATTTTACTAGTCCTTGACAGGGTACCAATTTCACACCAATCCCAGTCAAGATTATCTGGCAAGGCTGTACTGATACTTCTTCCTCTTCTCTCGCTTTTAAACTCTTGACCACTGACTCGGATACTAAGCTAATCTCTGCTCCTGAATCCAACATAGCACAGTAATTGACTGCACCCAACTGTACCCAAGTCCAAGCAACGGGTCCTCCCTGGTGTCCACAAGTGACCCTTTCACCCCTGGCTTCCCGATCTGGATTCTGCAGTAACAAATTCCCTTCACACTGCTCTATATCACTTTTTCCCGCTACCTCCTGGCCAGTTTCCTGCTCCATAGTGTCCACCTGTTCCACCATCAACTCTGCTGGCTCAGCAAACCACTTGTGTGCTATCAGTGGATTGTAATGTACTCCAGATATACACTGCAAATGGACCCTTCTTTCTGGGGTATCAGGGACAGTACATCCATAACGTACACAACTGGCTTTACACCATAGTGAACCCAAACCCTCAAGGAATAACAATGGCTTGCGGCTAACAGTACTTCTGGAGTTACCAACACTCCAGGTTGTCTCATCATCTTCAGGTCTTTTATGCGGCGGGCATTATTTGACAAGCGATACCTCTTGGGAAAGGTGATCAATTCATCCATCAGCTCTCTCCGTAATTCCAATGGGTGTTGTGGAGGATTCCAAGGTGGCCCATGCTCGTAATGATGATCCTGCAACACTTGTACTAGGCTAATAAACAACGAATCACCACCTCCATCAACTTTCATGAGTACTCGCAGTCCAGGTGGTAAGCGATTAGTGAGGGGTTCTGTCATCTCCGGTTGGTCACTCCCAGCAGGTGGTATTCGTGACAATGCATCTGCAGCTCCATTCTCAGTCCCAGGGCGATACCGAATTTCAAACTCAAAGTCAGCGAGATCTTCATAAGTTCGGGCCAATCTACTATCAACAATCTTCATGTTGCTCAGGTATTCTAATGGTTGATGGTCTGTATACAGTACAAAAGGCACACCATATAGAAATGGGCGAAATGTCTTCACACCCCATCTTAGGGCTGCCAACTCCCGTTCTATAACTGAGTACATTCTCTGGGCCTTGGAAAAGGTCATTGATGCATAAGCAATCACCTTAAAATCACCATTCTGTTGTTGTCCCAAACAAGCACCAGCGCCAACCCCGGAAGCATCCACATACAGTTCCAATTTTTCAGCTTCAGGTCTGTAATCTGGATAGGACAGTTGCACTTCCTTAACCAAGGCCTCTTTCACTGTTGTAAAAGCCTTGTCCATCTCCAGTGTCCATTTCAATTTTTCTCTTGATCTACCCAGTTAAATGAGACAAAGAACTGGTTATCACTGAACAATCTGGTACAAACTTTCTCTGGAAATTCACTAAACCCAGAAATTCCCTCATCTGTCGAACAGTTTCTGGTTTTGGGAACTCGTGCACTTTCTGCATATATTCAGGGGATTTCCGCAAACCTTCTCTCCCAACCAAGTGTCCCAAAAATGCAACCTCAGGTTGGAACCATTGACATTTCACAGGTTTGACCTTTATGCCAGACTTCTCCAGAGTATACAGGACTTTATCTACCAGTTGAAGATGTTCTTCGAACGACTCGCCCATTATTAGGATATCATCAATGTAGATGATAACTCTACTTCTTGGAAAACCATGTAACACTTCTTGTACCATCCGTTGGAAACTAGCAGGAGCATTCTTTAATCCAAAACTCAGTCGCTTAAACTGCCAATGCCCTCTGGTGGTTGAAAAAGCAGTGCTCTCTGGCTCTCTTCGGCAATTGGCATTTGATAATAACCTCGGACCATGTCCAGGGAAGTGAAGTAACAGGTTCCATGAAGACTAAAAACTGCATCCGTTAAGTTGGGCATTGGAAATCGGTCTGGTATGGTCACTTCATTCAATTTTCGATAGTCCACACACATTCTAATTGAGCCATCCTTCTTCCGGATAGGGACAACAGGTGAACTCCATGGGGAAATGCTAGGTTCTATGATATCAAGCAACAGTAATTCCTGGCACTGGGCTTCCACCGCTTCTGCGACTGGTTCTGGGAATCTACGGGGTCGTTGTCGGATAGGGGTATCGTTATACAACTCTATCCGGTGTGGTACACAATTCACAAAACCTACATCATCATCCCCTTGACTCAACACTTTCTCCCGGCGCGCCAACATTTGTAAGACCTTCTCCCTCTCTTCGAACTTCAACTCGGGTGACATGGTTATTTCAGTCCGTAGGCGTTCTTCGGTCCAGCCTGGTTGTTCAGCTTGGGCTCCAGTCATGAACGCCTCAATTCTCTCACTTTCAGCTACTGTAAAGTCCAGTTCTTCTTCATAGACTATTGATCTTATAGTCCCTATCCGGTCACCCGCCTTGATTCTCTGGGCTTCTGGGGTCAACTTCATTACCAACACTTCTGTCATCCCAGCCAATCCATCCACTAACCCAGGGTGACCATACACTTTCCCCTGGAGTCGGGAATCTCCATCATCATCCTCAAAACAGTACTCCAGTCTTCCTTCACCTTCGATTTCATTCAAGCAAGGAAACTGTACAGGAACTCTGTGATATTTGCAGGTACTTAATTTCACATCGGCTGATGCATAACAGGAAACATTCCGGATCACCCTTCTACATGGCGCATTCTCACTCCTCAAGTAAATTTCCTCCATATGCCCATCTTTATAAGCTCGTGTTATCCTTTTCCTTTTCACATTAACTCGGAGACTGTTTTCAACAAGAAAATTCATTCCCAATACAACTGGGAACTTCAACCTTTTTACCACTGCAAACAGAACAGGCTCCATTTCCACTCCATGAATCGATAACCCCAGCGTAATCACCCCCAGTGGTTTAATATGGTTGTTCACTCCAATCCCTCGAATCCTCAAGTTACAGCTCTGCATCTCTGGAGTTAACTCCAGTTCCTCTACCACTGAGTGATCCAAGATTCCAACTGTAGCTCCGGAATCAAGTACTGCCAAGTAGTTCTCCGAATGTTCAAACCGTATATCCACCTTCAGTAAAGATTGAGGCGCTAACTGTCCAGTCATCTCCTCATCCAACCCATCAGTGTCAAAGACATTACTATTTATCAAATACGTTTCGGGAGCATCAGCTTCGGGTTCATTATTCTGGTCAGGGGGTTGCTCCCTATCAGACTCTTCAGGAATATTTACACTCTCATCCAGACCAAATGGACCTGGATACCCTAGGTTATTACTAGCAGGCTCGCAACTAACGGGGGACCTATCAGGACAATCAGTACCAGGATTTACAATCAATGATTCATTCCTCCCACCAAAAGATGGGAAAAGCTCTGTTGCCTCATATCTCTGGGGGACAAAAGGAACTGCACTCGCATTCATTCTCACAGGCAAAACTGGGTTGACACACACTGGATCTCCCCCCATCTGTACTTCACCCATAAATTCTTGTTCTGGTATTGGGCCACTAGTTAGGGGCACTATTCGTCCTGCTAGGAGCTCTGGGGGTTCCCCTCTGGCCTCAGAGCTTACTGGTTTAAAGGGCGCAGTTCTTGATTCGGCTCAGTCCCTCGTGGGCTGGTCTGGTTAGGCCCAGGAACTGGTTCCCTTGAGATGGTAGGACTCGGTGCTCTTGAACTGGGCCTACTCTGCTGGCGTGATCGCTGGCTATGACCATACCCATTAGGTGGGTAAGGGCATCGTGACACCCAATGATCCCGCCACACACCGCAAACACACTCCTAAACGCCGACGACAATCCCGTTCCAGGTGACCTCTCCTTCCACAGTAATTACAGTTCACCCAGGGACGATCAGATGGTGGTGGTGGAGGGGTGGTTAGATGGCTGGCTGGTCCTGAACCCTGCTGCCAGGCCCGCAACTGAGGGTGAGACTGGTGATTTTGTTGGTTTGGGTTCCTTTGGGGCTGACCTTGATCACTAACTGACCTTGTATTCTGGCCACCTGGTGGTGGTTGGAGTACCAAAGGGGACATTCCTATGTTCCAGGCCTCCTGCAGGCTGGGGAGAGGTCTAGATAAGGCTAAAGATTTCCCTGAAGGTTCCCTCTCACTAGCTGCCAATTCTCTCACTGCTGGCCAATTCAACTGGGTCCCAGCTCCACGCGTCAATCGTGCCGTGGCCAGGGCAACTTCAATCTTCACGGAAAATGCATCTGGAACAGTGCTAAGAAATTTTGAAATCAGTTCTCGGCAATTATCCACTTCTACTTCGGGCATTGCAGCCATCCACACAGTTTCTAACCTGGTTGCATACTGGTATAAGGTCTCACTGGGTCGTAATTGAGCATTAGTAAATGCCTCTCGCTTGTCTCTTGTCACGGTAGAATGGAGTTCTCTGTAGTAAGTCTGCAGTCTCTTCCTGACAACTCCGTATGGCATCCCTGGTCGGTCAATTAAATCAAAACCCCCTCTCATCTTCCCATAAGACACTCTCGCAATGCCGCTTTCCAGTAGTTGTGTCCTCCTGCTACTGTATTGTCAGCATAATCCTCAAACTCCTTCCTAAATTCTTCGAATGTTCTCCCATCTGATATATCAAATGGCAATGGTTGAGGAAAGCGGCGCCCATCTAGTTTCTCTAGAGCTTTAGCAAGGCGTTCCAGGAGCTGCTCTGTTGCCAATGTTGGCAGTGGTTGGCTGGGTGGGTGGGGCCCCTTTCTTGCGGTAAATGTCCCTGGTTCATCCTCCCCATTTGTCTCCCCAAGCTCTCGGTGAAACTTCATAGGAGGTCTCCGGTTGACTGTTGGTCTGGGCTGGCTTTCTGAAGCCTGAAAGGTAGGGGGTGATTTGGCCCACCTTTGGGCTCCTGGTAGTCGGTTCAGGTCTTCGGCTTCTGTCCCAAATGAATCACTCTCCTGGGAGGGACCCATCATTCTCTTTCTCCCCAGTTCATAGCAGGGCCATTGGCTCCATCGTCTATTCGAAACCTGGGCTGTTCAGGGCTGCTCACTTGTTCTAACCAGGTGGCTACTGTCAATGCCACTCTTCTGAGAGCATACACATCCTGGTCAGAAGTTGTACCCGCAGTAGTAGACCGGTAATTCACGAGTTGATCCTCAATATCTCTCAGTGGGGATTGGGTGGCGGATGCCACTACCCCCTCACCAAGCTGTCCACTAACTTCCTCAGCAACCTCAATACTCTGGGTCATCTCTGGTTCGACATTCTCCCCTGTTCCCCTTTTAAACTTTACTATCTTCAACCAATCTCTCAACTAATCCCGCTGGGGATGCCAAAAAGTATGCTACGGTGGCGGCGTAGGCCGTAGTCCCCGAGTATCTGTGTTTCCAACCACCCAGCACCTTTTACGTTTCTGGGTTCGGAACAGTCAAGAGACTGGGCAAAGATGTAATCTCCTCTGGTATCTAGGAAGGCCTCTCTGGTCAGTGGTTTATTTCCAGGTTATTCAGGTCCGACTCGCACATTAACTGTAAAGGACTTCCCCTAGTGCAGGTGTCTCAATCTGACTCTCCACTGAGTAAGAGACCCAACCGCTCAGGGTCCAAGAAAGGGCTAGAATTCAAAGGTAGACCTAATAGAAGTAAACTACTTGGTTTTTCTCTTTATTATATCTGAAATAAACAACTATTCAGTGTGACAGCATAAACATAACAAAAGGACTGGCAATGCACCGCACTTGACAAAACACCTGGAGCCCCAATAACCCTTAGTGAGATTTGGCAGAAAGGATAGAAACAAGTGGGAGAAAGTACCGGAAATGACTTGCACAGAATGTTAACCCTTGTCCCAGCTTAACTACCCTCCAAACTTGACCCCCCCTTTTATGACCTGAGTTCCAATTCCTTTATTGGCTGGCTAGTTAGTAGGGTTAGGGTCACAGGCCTGATTTCAGGGCAGATCCAGTGGCCAACAGTGGTTGACACAAACTGCGTAGCTCCCACTGGATGGGACCCACAATCCAAGCCTGATGAATCCGGACCACGTGAGTTGAATCCCAAACAGGTTGCCTAGACAACACAAGATTATTAGTTACATGCATCTAGCACCATTAATCACAATAATAACAACATAACAGGCAATTAACCACAAACATTAACTGGAATCATGACTTCATAATTGATCACTGGAAAACATAATTTACTCATGAAATCAAAGCACATAAATAATAAATAACCAACATAAAAATAATAACTACAAACATTGACAATTATGGCAAACCTATCTCACATGAGTTAATCAACCTATAATCATTGCCAAACAAGCATGGGCAAAAACCTAACTCTGGAATAATATGACTGGTGACCTATAATAATGATAATTGGTTCTCTAGCTAGTTACATGAAGGTGGCAAACCTATCTATACTCAGTCAGTTTCAACAACCTATATATATGTCTACCTTAATAATAATAATTAACCATGATAATGATGGTGAAAATACAAATGACAACACCACAATAACTGGGAATAAAGATTATGAACAAATCTATTATACTCTAGCCAAGGATTACAAAGACCCGTACCTTTAAAGGCTTTCCACACTTCCTTGGCTTCCAACAGGACACGTCAGTATTGTAAATAGTCTGGATGTTAACACTAGGTTTTTATGAGCCTAAAATTCAATGAAGTTGGTTAGACAGGACCTTCCATTTTGAAAGCCATGCTGGCTATCATTTATAAGGTTGCACCCTTCAAGGAACTCAGTAACTTTACCTCTAATGATACTTTCGAGTAATTTGCAAATAATGGAGGTGAGGCTGATGGGTCTGTAGTTTTTTGCCAAGTTTCTATTTCCTGCTTTACTCTCTTTTTAACTTCCAATATCTGAAGCTTTTTTGTCAATCAGACACCCTAAATTTTCTTCACTCACCACACTATTACATGCTGACTCTCCTTTTCTCTCAGTGACATGAACTGTTCTTTTATTTATATTCACTTTCAGTAATCTCTTTTCATGAATGTCAGTAAAACTTTTCACTGCTCATTTACACATTAAATAGCCATAGTGACATGACAGCACCATGTCATACTCCCAAATTAATACTGAAACAGTCACTCAACTTACTTAACTTTTACACAAGCACTACTACTAATATAAAAACTTACCACTGACACCATACATTCTAAGCACTTTCCACAAGGCAGATCTACTCCCTTTATCCTGCACTTTATCTAAATCCATAAGTGCTACATACACCTTTTTCTTATTACTTAGTTTCTGAATCATCTATCTTGTTGAAACACTTGATCAGCTCCTCTTCCTTCTCTAAAATTATCTTGTTTACCTCTAACCAAAGGATCTTATAAATCTTTTTATCCTGTTTGTCAACACTCTTAGGCATACTTTCCACTTTTCCAACTATACCTACAGACCTATACATTGAAATTATACCCCTATAAATTTTACATTCACTTTCACCTTTAATTTTATGCAGTGATGTAAATATATTTTTTAGCCAATTCACCAAGTATATGCGAAGTTCCCACATTTTTATGCCCCTGCAAAAAAAATTTGGAGGGGCTATACTGTATTGCAATTACCTGTCTGTTCATTCATCACACTTTAATGTCCAAGCCATAAATTTTGAACTACCTATCATAAAGTGATGAAACTTCATATACACAAGATGATTTCGTGAGCAGAATTCAGATCATTACATCACATGTCAAGGTTACAAATAGAGGTGAGGTCAGGTCAAATGGAGATTTTTCATGTCTGCCATAAGTTCCTAACTGCTCAATGTGCTATAAATTGATGAAACTTTACACACACATGTATGTGCTATGAGCAAGAATCAGATCCTTGCATGAAAGGTCAACATCACAGAAATAAGCAGGGACACTGATGATGTCATAGTTCTTGTCTAATGTATCTTTCACAGTCATTTAATCACCATTTTGCCTCCACATATAATAATTTCACTGCACATCCCACCAATTCCTTTCAACTTTTCTTTCTTCAGTTTGCATACAACTCATTCAGCTTTCTTATTTTAATGTCTTTTTTATGTCTCGGTATACACTTCGACATACATCATAAAAACAAGCTGCATTCACATTTGAGTCCTGTTCATTTACCCAACCTACTATCACACTAAAATACTCTTTAAATATATAAAGTATTTTCTAATCTTGCACTAATACATTGCCATTCTTATTTTTCATATTACCAATCATTTAACCAGACTGGCTTTTGTACTTCCTCACTTCTTTCAAGAACAAATTTCTATTCTCTATGTACTGTTCTGTAATCATTGTTTCCAATTCTCTATCTACTCTTTTTTTTACTTATTTTTACCACTAGCTTAGGGTTTTTGCAATAATTTGGACCACTCATTACATCGGCTGTGCTTGTAACATTCTTTCTTAGACTTTTTCCCCCCAATGCATTCTTCACCTCATTATTCCACCATGTAGTTGCTTTAATGTTCACTTTATTTGTACTTTTACATTTAATGAAAGTAATATAATGTTAGATTTGTGTGTGTTTCAAACTCGGTCAGCTCACCCTCCTTGGTTTTCTAGTTTATTACCCTTTTCATTCATATTTTTAGCATTGATGATGGAATTGATTGACAAAGATAAGTATGTTTTTAAGTTCAGCCAAAAATATTCATGAAATACATACCCAAGAAAAACGGCCATTTTGAAAGAGAGGGGAGGAGCCCAAATCGTATGTTTCCACTGGGTGTCGTTTTAAAACCAAAGATTTTTTTTAATCAACCCAGCATCATTCGTAATTTATTTTTGGTTGTCATAAAATCAGGTCCTCGGGGCTAATTTTTGCTCGGGCACATTCCATACTCATTACCTCACTTCTGAAATGCTTTCGAACACGAAAACATTTTTCTGATTAGTCCAAACACATGATGTCAGGATATCCTTTTGCATTTTACAAGTTACATTTAAAGCGAATTTATATTTATATAATAGAATTAGTAATGTATTTTAAAGTAATAAAAACTTTGTAAGAAAAACAACACTAAAGAATTTGCTATTGTTGTTGACCGACTGAAGGTTGAGTGAATTATCATAAGGTAGTAGTAGTAGTGAAACATCCTTTAATTGGAAAGGTACTGTTCTAATTATTGCTTATTTGTAAAGCTCTTGTAATTTGCAGTCTGTATGCAAATTGCAGTCCGTATGCCCGTGATGTTCTTATGTTCGTCCAATTAATGGAAAAACATTTAGGCCTGCTTGGTAGCAAATTTGCTTCAGTTAAAGATGCACTTTTCTTTAACTGAAGCAAATTTGTTACCAAGTATGCCTAAATGTTTTTCCATTTATTGTACGAACATAAGAACATCACGGGCACCGTGAACCCTCTAGTGCCTATCGAGGTTGCCCGAGTCAGAACTCCTCTCATTGGGAATATCTCTCCTTAATTAAGCTTTTTCCTTTAGCAAATTATCAGGTCATCCCATAAGTAATGTCGTTTTTTAGATTGGAATTTGAAGGACAAAAATAAACTCAACTGAAACCTTTTAATCTAGTATATATTTTCCATCGGAATCAATGACACTCTGCCAATGTCCTACAAGCTTTTCAATGCCATGTTTATAAAATTCAGGTGGTTTTGAGGCAAAAAACGTACAAAGACTGGTGTGCAGGTCATCTAAAGAAGTATACTGTTTCTCGTCAAGATAATTTTGCAGACTCCTGAAGAGATGATAATCTGAAGGCGCAAGGTCTGGAGAATATGGAAGATGTGGAAGTTTTTCCCACCCAAGCTCCTCAATTTTTGCAGAAGTGATCCGAGCGGTATGAGGACGTGCGTTGTCGTGGTGGAACACAATTCCTTTCCGATTAACCAAAGAAGGTCTCGCTTCTTTTAGTGCAGTGTACAATCGATCCAGTTGCTGACAGTAGATTTGAGTGGTGATTGTTTGGTTGTGTGGTAAGGTTTCAAAGTGTATTACACCACCTTTATCCCACCAAACACTAAGCAACACCTTCCCAGGGTGAAGATTTGGTTTTGGCTGTGGTGTCGCTGGTTCTCCGGCACAAACCCACTGTCGACGGCGCTTAACATTCTGGTACAGTATCCACTTTTCATCACCAGTCACTAAACGGTGCAAAAACGGATCTTGGAGTTCACGGGAATGAAGAGCTGCGCTAATGTTTACCCACACCCTCAGATTGTCGACCGACAATTCATGTGGCACCCATTTTCCTAACTTAGGCACTTTCCCGAGTTGTTGCAAATGTCGATGGATGGTGGACGAGGATGAATTGAGTTTTTGGGACAATTCTTTGACAGTTGTTGAACAGTCTTCTTCAAGTGCGGCTAACAGCAGTCATCATCAAACTCAGCAGGGTGTCCAGAGCGTGCTGCATCTGTCAAACAGCAGTCACCATTCCTAAACTTTTGAAACCATCTTTGACATTTCTTCACATGCAAAATATCGTTGCCATAAACGTCCTGAATGTTTCGCGTTACTTCAGTAGCATTATTCCATTTTTTGAACTCGTAAAGCATTATATGCCTGATATGCTCTTCTGATACCGCCATGTTTGAGAGGTTCACATAAAGCAAAACACACGTTTGCTCTGGTCAAGGTCTGTGAAGTATGTAGCGAAACACGATAGATCTCCTCTTAGATATAATCTCCGGAAAATTTATGCTTAAACCGAGTAGGACTAGTTTAAACTTAATCTATCGTAAAAAACATTACTTATGGGATGACCTGATACAAGCTTATTTTTACAAAGTAAGTTAAGAGTTAGATTGTGACTGTGTACTACATAATCTGAAAGTTTTACTAAAATACTACAACTTTAGTGATTGTGTTTCGTCGGTGAGCTCGACTTGATGACCTAGTATTTATCAAGGGCTTCACTTCTCATGTCAGTTCCGTCAAATCGAAAGACATATGCCTTTGGCTTCGGCAGCTGATTTTGCAGGGCTTTCACTGGTGCATCTGAATCTGTTTATCTCAATAAAGGATTGTACGTTTTACCGAAGACATAATCCGAATGATGGGTGCACAATAGTGATGTTTGTCGCATCTGCATCCGCACCTGCGTGGTGCGGATGTGTACTATTTACTAAATTGCTATTTTTGAAGCACAATTTGCCCCTCGTTCAATTCAAATACTGAAAGTTGTGCAGCCTGTAGAGCCAATAAGCAATAAATTCAGAACTCGTTTTAGGCTTTATTCAGCTTAAAACAACATGAAAAGTGCAAAAAACTTATTTTCTATGTGGAGATCAAAATATGATAATAAAAACCCACTCTAATAGACAGTTTATTTCCACAACAGTTTCGATGCCCACTGGCATCCTGAAAGGGGTGGATATAGAAAAACGAATGAACCAAAAATGAGAGGGAAAACAGTCCAGAGACCATTGAGAAATTCACACATTCGTTTTTCAGTTTATAATTTCTGTAATAATAAATAACAATGTAATAATAAATTTATAATTTCTGTAATAAATAATAATGTAATAAATGTAATAATTGTCAAAAAAATAGAATCTGTATGTATAGAACAAGAAGATAATTTTAATTTGTGCGAAGGTACTTATAAGTGGGACCCTTTAATAAAATGCCCTTCTGGTTTCGGGAGAACGGGATCTATCCTGTGTGTGAATTTCTCAATGGTCTCTGGACTGTTTTCCCTCTCATATTTGGTTCATTCATTTTTCTGTATCCACCCGAAGAGGATGCCAGTGGGTATCGAAACTGTTGTGGAAATAAACTGTCTATTGGAGTGGGTTTTTATTACATGGAATGTCATTAACATCTGTAAAGAACAAAAACAATAATATAAATATCATATATACACATTACAATGGCAAGTACACAAAAACAATAGGTAGGTGTACAAATAAACATCACATTTTTCCCCTCTGAAACGAAAATAACGTAGAAATAGAACATAAATGAGTCGTAACACAGTACGTGGTAACATATAGTACATGATTGTGTGAGTCGTAGTGTAATACATTCTGATGCAACAGAGGAAGAGAGCGAGAGGTTAATATGGGAGACTGGTTTTCGAATTCTGGAGGATCTAGGTGAGTTTTGATAGCTGGTCTCTGGTACCGAATGTTCATTCAGGAGTTTTCAGTTGATTCCGTTTCTCCCGACGATCCTGGACTCTTCTCGGTGGAGTCCCTGCTTGAGCGTCGTCATCCTTGTGAGTGATATTCGCGGGTTCCGGCAGGATGATTCGTTCGGGGTTTCCACGAGGGGGCGAGATCCTTAGTAGATACCATGTCAGTTCTCCCGTTGAGGTAACGTACATATGCGTAATGAGGATTTGCCTAAGTCAACTCAACTTGCTCAACGAGAGGGTCGAATTTTGAATTACGGACGTGGCGTTTGGCTAGTACCACTCCGGGAGTAGAGTTTTTTCTCGAGTATGAGAACAGCCTTTCGTGTGGAGTTTCACTTGTTGAGGTGCAGAGTAGGGATCTGATGGAGTGTAATGCTTCCGGTAATACGGACTCCCAGTGTGCCTTTCCTACCCCCTTTCTTTCCAGAGCAATAACGATGGTGTTTAGGGATGCACAGGATATTACGAAATATCCGGTATCCGGTAGGATATGGGTCATATCCGGCCGGATATAGGCCAAGACATTAGAAAATTAACACCTGTATGGAAATCTGCCATAATATGATGATAACACATTACAAATAATATTTTATATACAAAAAAAAATGGAAAGCCCTCCAGGGCCCACCCCTAAACCAGTCCAGCAACACTTTTTATATTAAATCAACACAATACTGATGACAAGAATAAATAAAACATCTGTCCATCCTTAACGATTACAGTTCTATTAATATAATCAGAGCTTTTTATAAAAACGTCTAGGCGTTAAATTTTTTAAAAAGGGTAAAATATTGCTAGATCTCTGCACTTGCTTTCCATTCTTTTTTCCTCCTTTTCCTCCTTTTTTTCCTTTATTTTCAAAACAATACAAAACATTACAAGCTTGACAAATGTAAAACAATACACTGAATACAATATAAAATGCCTGGAATGAAATCAATGAATGGAGGGCAGTATTGTGTAGGTCAGATGCCGCCATTCAGCCTGGAGGTCTTCAGAATAAAAAACTCAACAACAGTGATTTAGAACTTTTTTCTGTTGTGGTGCAGAAACAAGAGTATTTCTCCTCTTTTAGGCAATATTCGGGATCGCCTTGTTTCATAGATGTTTCCATATTCAGAAAACATTCTGAAAATACAGAGGATGCGGGTGTGCAGAGAAGCTTTGAAACAATAGTTTTAAGGAGAGGAAATCGGTCCTCCTGCTTCCAAATATGAACTGGACAGCGTTTCCTATCTACAAGAGGTTCAGGTGCATATCGGTCTAACTGCCCTGCAGTCAGTAGAACAGGAGCAGTCTTTTTTTCAACCTTTCTTCTCTTGTAACTTACTTCCTCAGATTGCTCTCCTTTTGTGATCTCCATAAAACACGCTTCAAGAATGTCCTCTTCGTCTTTCCTCTTTCGCATAGGAGAACTGGAATTTGAGCTGCTTTCGCTTCCACTTTCATTACCTTCACTTTCATTTTCATTAGAATCATTACCACCTTCGTCATTTTCAATACCTATGACTTCTTCAATCAGCCAGGATTTAGCCTGCTCTTTTTGATCTTGTTGAAAGAAAGATAACTTATACCGCGGATCTATTGCAGTCGCAGTCACATAAGCCCTGTTTTTCATTATGTTCAAATAGTCCAGGCAATCTAGAGCAAAAATAGCTTCAACCTGGGCAAAATTGCTTCAGAAGCTTTCTAAACTGTTTCCAGCTCAGGAACCATTGCAGAATAACATATCCAAAATCCGACAAAATTGGACCCCGGGAACACCCCCAAAAATGAAATTCAAAATGGCAGACTGGCAGTTTCCTACGAAATACAATAAATTTTAATTTCGCTTTGTAGAGAGAGTTATGACGTTTTTCTTGATCAGTAAAATGTTTTAAAACACATTTTCGTTTCTAAATTAACCTATATGACACTAAAAATTGTATTAGGCGGCTAGTATTAAACTATGACGTCACGTAATGTAAATAAAATATACTGTATGGAGTGTATGTGAGAATGGACATTGCTACATCTTTATAAACTTATATTATATACAACTCTTTAATTCCTACTACCCACTATCAAATCTGCGTATTTGTGCTTGTCATTTTCTTTAAAACTGTTATTATGTACTCCTTTTAAATACTGCAACACAGTTTATTAATTTGTGTTTTCTGTTTCAGACTGACTCGGTGTACGGCTGACTCGGTGTGCGTCCGCCTTCAAGAATGCAGACCCCTGAAGAAGATTGTGCGTGATTTGTAAGGAGAAATTGGACAGCGGACAGGAAGTGGTTCACATCTCGCAAAAAGGAGCAGATGGTATAAATGCATCCAGCCGCAGCCGTGGAAGCGATGTTGTTGCAACAGCTGGAATAAGTGTTCAGTTGTATGTAGGAAAAGGTTTACGGATAAAAAGACCATTGAAATAAAGAAGCGACAGACCGCAGCCGAGGCAATACCAAGGAAAAGTGCTCGTTTTCATGAATACGCATTTTCCAGTGCTACTCACTGTTTGTTTTGTGATACCTTTGTGGACTTTTTTTCCAAACACAAACCAAAATCAGAGCATGTCAAAATAAGAACTACAGAGTTCTCCGAAACCATAAAAAGGTGCTGTGAAAGCCGCTGCGATGAATGGTCGTTTAATGTAAAAGGCCGTCTGGAGCATTATCTTCGTGATCTTCCTGCTGCAGATTGTGTCTACCATCACACCTGCAGCGTAAATTTTCGAAGTGGAAAAAACATTCCTCGCGCATACTCCTCCGACGATCATGATCGAAGAAAGGGAGACCAACTAATGAAGAACAACACCAAGCATTCCTTCAGACCTGTGCTTACCTGGAAGAGAATGATGATGAACAACTGTTGATTGGAGACCTAATTTCCAAAATGGAGGAATATCTTCAAGGAAGTCAGAGCTCTGTCTACGAACGCAGGCACATGAAGAGAAAGCTTTTAGAACGTTACGGAGACAAGATCATAATATCAGGTGAAAGTGGGAAGGCATGATGTAGTAACACTACGAGAGACAGCTAATGAAATTCTTATAGATTATCACAAAAAGTCGAAAGAATGTGATATAGATATAGAGCTACAGAAGATTTACCTAGTAGAAGCTGCTGCAAAAATAATCAGAAGTGATATCAAGTCTGTCGACTCGCCTAGAAAAGATGTGTATCCATCTCCAAATGACATCACTGCAGAAAGTGCTCTTGATTACATTCCCAACAGTCTGAAATTGCTATTATCAAAAGCATTTGCGGGACAGGATGCTTCAAGAAAAATAGGTGCAATTGGGCAGAGCATTATGCAAGCAACCCGTCCTAGAGGATTACTATGTCCACTACAGATCGGTTTGTCGGTTCAGCTACACCACAACTTTAGGTCAAGGTACTTATTGACGTTCTCCATCAGCTGGGTTACTGTTCGTCGTATGCAGAAGTAACAAGATTCGAAAGAAACGCGGCGTTGGCGTGGCAAGTGGGGCTGGCTCTTTTACTGTTGATGAAAACAATGCAGTCCTTCTAGCAGCAGATAACGTCGATCATGATGTCTGCACTTTGGGTGGGAAGAATACCTTTCATGGAATGGGTATGATTGCCGCAATAACTCCGAAGATCAAGATCCACCTTCTATTCACAGGCGTAATGTTGGTGACAATGACATTAAGAAGATTGCAACCGTTGACATTAGGAATATAGACACGCGAGAAGCATGTTGAGGGACATCTCATTCCGCGAACTTCCAGTACCCACTGCCACCATAAGTCGACTTAGTCTTCTCTGGCAGATATCTTCAGCAGAAAGATCAGGTCCAAGTTGGTCCGGAACAATGCAGGCAATTCACGGTGGATCAAGTGTCTCACATCCAGGTGTGGCGTCGATCACGTTCCTTCCCATCATAGATATGTCGCCAACTGACATGACCTGCATATTTTCGACATTACTATATTTGAGCAAGATAGCACGCGATCAAAAAGTCCCATGCATTATTACCTTTGATCAGCCTTTGTTCTGGAAAGCTTCCCAAATCATCAATGAACAGAGAGACCTGCAGGACATTGTTTTAATGCTGGGATCATTTCACACTCTGATGAATCTTTTGGGAGCAGTCGGTACTCTATGAATGGTTCAGGATTGTCTGAAGTACTTCAAGAAATATACGGACCAAATGCCGTGCAACACATGATGTCTGGAAAAGCTGTTTCAAGAGCGATACGTGGTCATATGATAGTAGATGCAGCTCTTAGTACCTTACTAGTCGCAGACGTTTTCCTCGTAATGAAGATGGAACTCCTCATGACCTCCATAAGGAAGCTTGTGACCTGCTCGACGATGTTATGACCGCCAAACAATCAGTTGAGGATGTGGAATCTTCGAATGCATTGTCTCAGATTGCTACCACTTTGGATGCGAAGAAAATTGACCTACAATCTACTTCGCAAACAAGTCAACTCTGGTTGGAATATCAGCGAATGATCAACATTGCACGTTCCTTGATAACAGCAGACAGAACCGGCTCGTGGGATTTGCACTTGCAAGCTATGCTGGAGACCATCCCCATAATTGCAGCAGCGGACATCACAATTACCTGAAATCGATATACCTGTACCTGCAGAAAATGTTAAGTTTGCCTTCTGAAAATCCAGCCGTTAACAAAATGTTCCAGGAAGGTAAGTTTGTGGTAAGAAGAAGCGACAGATTATGGGCCGGACTCGGTACAGACCTGGTGATAGAACAAGTACTAATGCGTTCCCTGAAAAGCAGAGGCGGACTGACACGCGAAGTGGATTTACAGACATCCAAAGGACAACGTGGCTCTTTTCTATGCCTCTGTGTTCCACTTAAACTTAGCAATGCAGGAATACACCAGAGTTTTGTTGAAAGTAGTGAACAGCACAAGGAAATGAGGGGAAGTAGACAAATCAGGGACAGTAATGACATGAAGAAAGTACTTGAACGTCTGGAATCCTTATCCCCATTCCATTCTACCTCGGGTCTCTGCAACATTGTAACAGGGCTAACTGCTGATCCTGGAGTTAACGTTCATCAATTGCGTTCAATCGGTACGAACATTGTCGTAAAAATGATTGGGAAACAAGCCTTTACATGTTCTGCCAAAAGATCTGACAAAGTGAAAACACTAGGATCTGCTTCTGCCGTTGTGATCACTGATGCTTCAGATATAGAAGTAGATCCTGCACTACTGTTTCAGAGAATGACTGTTGCCACTGGCGGAGACATGAATCTTGAAGATGTCATGTGTTACGAACTGTGTGCATATCCTCCTGCATTGTTCGAATCACGAAGTATCTTGAGGAAACCCGATAAGTCTCAGCTAGCTCATGCAATAATCAAATACACTGACACTTTACGCATGGAAGAAGTTCAAGAAATTCAGTGCACAGACCAGTACGTATTGGATGGTGGATCTCTACTACATCGTGTTTCCTGGCGTCAAGATGAAACATATGACAGCATCGCCAACTATATGCCGATTCACTCTAAAAACATATGGAAAAGAAATCATTGTTTTTGATGGCTACAGCAGCTCTCCTACGATCAAGGACATGACCCACAGAAGACGCAGACCAAGACAAGCAGAAATGTGAATCTCAGTCCAAGCATGAAGTTTGTTGGCCAGAAGGAACACTTCTTGGCTAATGAAAACAACAAGCAAGCATTTATTTCCCTCGTATGTGAGATGTTGAAGAAGCACGGGTGTACTGTTCACAACGCAGATGGGGATGCTGATGTGGACATCGTTCGTGCAGCAGTTTCCTCATCAGAAAAATGCAACTACAACAGTAATAGGGGAAGACACCGACTTGCTGATTCTCCTTCTGTACCATGCCAAGGACAGTGGTTCAAGTTGTACTATCGCAGCGATATAAGACGGGGACCATCTCCTAATCCTGTGTATGATTTCTCAGCATTCAATCATTGTTAGGCAATGACATCTGCAAGTATCTCCTGTTTGTGCATGTTTTCACGGGCTGTGATAGCACATCCAGAATTTTTTTCGATCGGTAAAGCCAAAGCATTCGACACACTGATGAAGGTGGCTGAACTCGTTCAGTTGCAAATACATTCTGTTTGATTGTTGCCAACACTCTGACATTGAAGCCGCTGGAAGAAAGGCAATGCTTCTGTTGTATGGCTGCAAAACACTTGAATCCACTAACGCACTACGTCATCGAATGTTAGTTGAAAAGGTAGCTACAGCTAAATCTTTGTTACACCGAACGTTTGCCACCTACCGATGCGTCCACAAAGTACCACAGCTTTCGCACATACTTTCAAATACTAATCTGGAAGTCTACGAAGAGAAGATCGATGAGCAGAACAGTGGGGTTGGTATGTAAAGAATAATTCCTACTACCCTACACGCCTGCGACAAGCCACCAGCTCCAAATTATCTACTCAACATGATCCGCTGCTCCTGCAAGACGAAATGTGCTACTTCAAGATGTGGATGCAAGCGTAATGGAATGCCCTGTTCAGCCGCTTGTGGCGAGTGCCAAATCAGTGGTTGCGATAACAACCCATAGTACCGGTAATCTATCCGATGATAGTGATGAAGAGGATTAATTTCTGTATGTTTGTGACCAGGTATCACTTCTTCTGTAATGAACATAACTTGAAACTGGGAAAAAAATAATTGTTGTATTATTGATTATAAAAATCTGTAAAAAGCTCTATAAACATTATATTTGCGTAATAACTGGTTGTGTTGTATATTGTTGAATTATTTAAAACATTACAACTGAAAGAAAAAGCATCAAATGTATCTCTATAAATAAAAGCGTAAATTATATATATTTTTTTTTCGTAGGAAACATTCAGTCCGCCATTTTGAATTTCATTTTTGGGGGTGTTCCCGGGGTCCAATTTTGTCGGATTTTGGATATATTATTCGGCAATGGTTCCTGAGCTGGAAACAGTTTAGAAAGCTTCTGAAGCAATTTTGCCCAGGTCTAACTACAAATTGCCTGGACTAAAAGACTTCCCATCATTACTCTCCGACAAGAAACGCACTCGAAGAGAAGTCAGGAGTTCTCTCTCTGTCGTTTGAGCACCTTGGTCATCATGGCCAATCTTTGAAAGAAATCTTTATAAAATACAAATGCTTGGGATTACGGAAGACAAAGTTGATTTTTCCGAACTCATTCCTGAGTTAGTTGGAAGAATGGTTTTAAATATTTTAAGATTTCGTATCAGTGTCCACTCGAAGGATGTGATGGTAGGTAATTCACTACGATCAGCCAAATACAGTTGCACTGGAATTTTTAATTTATATAATCTTTCTAGCATCAAATATGTACTGTTCCAACGTGTTGGGACATCTTGAACCAATAGGAGAGGCTCAAGATTTTGCTGCACTTGAATATGTGTGAAATTGTTACAGGCAAAAGGAGAATGATTAAAGTGAGTTGCAAGGCGGCGACTTTTTGCAAGGATATCAATTACACTCCTCTGAACCATAATTGAGTCACTAAAACCAGTTGGAGTAAATGAATGCTGCAGTGTATTGAAGGTATTTCACCAGGTCACTACCAAGAGCCTATTACTAGCTCCATCCCTCACAATAAATTCCTCTCTTATTTGCCTCAAGATCCCAACTATCCCACATAGAGCGAAACTTTCAGATATATTCTTGCCAGTATGCGACCTTGAGAAATGAGAGGCATGTAGCACAGCATCGTATCTTTCAAATCTTCACTATTCCAGTGACCCGATAATGATATAAAACTTTCTTGAGAGGTTTGTGCCATGTCCATATATCTGAGAGAAAAACTGACATGCTTTACTACTTCTAGCTTCTGAGCAATTTTAGACTTGAACTCATTATAAAGACGAGGAATTATAGTATCAGAGAAGTACCTTCTGCTCGGTAAGAGATATCTGGGTTGGAGGTAGGCCATTAGATCAATAAAACCATCATCTTCAACTAAAGTAAATGGCTGGTTGTCCAAAGCCATCATCATGCCAATTTTACGGTGAATCATCACAGACCTGGAGTCATTGATGTCCCATATTTTTTTAGATGAAAAGCTTTCCTCTATTGAGATCTGCTTACTCATTTGGTCCATTTTCTTTTCTTTCAGAGTACTACCAGTAGAAGCTGATGGTCTAGCCCGGATTCTATCTATGCCTATTTCCTTTGATTCAGTTGCAGCTATTCTTTTTTTATTATTTTCGTTTTTGGCTTCAGCAAACTCTTTTGGGTGATTAATCTTCAAATGATTATGAAGAGGTGTTGTGCTAGAAGACTTTTGGCCACCTTTCTCCGTCCCACGTTTGATAATCTCTTGGCAAATATTACACTTTGTAGTGATATCGCTAGGATCATTTATTGTATACAGTGACCACACAAAACTTGTCATGATTAATACTTAATAGTTTAATACAACACAAGAACCTGAAAGAGAACAAAACAATTAAACATCTGAATATACTTAAATTATTATTTATCTTATATTGGGGGGGGGGAGGGGGCGCTTGCCCCCAATGCAAAACAAAACATAGCAATATGAGTGTAAAAATAATACGGTACCTAATAATATATATCCAGCCGGATAGATATGGCCATATCCGGTATCTGGCTGGATATGAAAAATTCATATCCGGTGCACCCCTGATGGTGTTCCAGATGATCCCGTTATATCGTTCGCATTGGGCGTTCCCTTCGGGGTGGTACGGTGTAGTGCGGCTTGTTGATATTCCGAGATGAGCCAGGAATGCTTTAACTTCAGGTGACGTAAAACAAGCTCCGCGGTCCGAGTCCACATACGCGGGCATTCCGAAGATAGAGAATAGATTCGTGAGGCATTTGATCACGATGGCAGCACTCGCATTGCGTAGGGATATTTGAATGGGAAGCGAGAGTATTCGTCGATTATTGTTAAAATATACGAGTTAGATCTAGAGCTTGTCGGTAGAGGGCCTTTAAAGTCGATGTTAATCCTCTCAAATGGGGATGTCGCTTTTATTAGTTTTGACTCAGGTGGCTCGTAAAATTGAGGTTTGCATTTCAGGCAAGTCGAGCAATTCGCAGTGACGCGACGAATCTCGTCTACAGAATACGGTAAATTCTTGGAGCGGATAAAATGGAGCATTCTGCGGACACCGGGGTGGATGAGAGAGTCGCGTAGATGCTTCAAGGACTGGTGAAATGTAGCTGCGCAGTGGGCTCTCGAAAGAGCGTCGGCTGGTAGGTTTTCTCGTCCCGGTCTGAATTTGATAGTATATGAAAGCGGGGAAAGTTCCATTTTCCAGCGAAGGATTTTGTCGTTTTTGATTCCGTTGGCAGACATGTTGTTAAACATGGAGACGCTGCGCTGGTCGGTCATCAAAATGAAATGGCGAGTTAGGAAATGTTTCCATTTCTGGATGTATTCTATGATTTCGTAGGCCCCTTTCTCCACTATGTGATCTCTCTTCGGCGTTGTTCAGGGAACGAGAGAAAAAGGCTACTGGACGTCCTTCTTGTGTTAAAATAGCTGAGATCGCTTCGTTAGATGCAGCCGTTTCGATGGTGAACGGAATATCGTCTCGTATGACGTCGACCACGGCTTTGGAGATGTCCTCTTTCAGTAATGCTATGGCGTCGCAACATTCGGTAAGCAACTGAATGTCCGTAACTCCGATGAGTGGCCTGACTTTGTCTGAGTAGCCAGGTATCCATTTAGTGTAATATGCGAAGAGGCCCATCAGGCGCTGAAGCGACTTCTTATTGTGTGGTATTGAGAGCTCACGCAGAGGATGTAACTTTCCTTGTGATATGGAGTATCCCAGGAGATTTATTGATGTTAGACTGAGTTTGCATTTGTTCTTGTTGAGAATAAAGTCGACGCGGTCGGCGACCACCCAAAACCGTTTCAAGATTTCCTCGTGCTCTTGCTTGTTGGCTCCGCACATGGTCAAATCGTCAAGGTAGTCGTACGTGCCCTTTAGATTATGCGACGATATGAGGTCATTCATCGCGCGTTGGTACGCAGCGACTCGGTTAGTGGCGCCCATCGGGATACGTTTGAATTGGTAGAGTTTACCTGCTGCTTGAAAGGCAGTATATGGTCTATCTGGTGGGTCGATCGCTACCTGATAAAAGGCGTTAGATAAGTCGATGACGCTGAAGACCCTGTATTTACCGACTTCATTAACCAATTTATTAATACGTGGCAGTGGGTAGGCGTCTAGCTGCTTGAAGCAGTTAATAGTCCGAGAGAAATCAATGACCATTCTCCTCCTCTTGGATTTATTTGACGATGTAATCACCACCTGCGTGCGCCACGGAGAGTGACTTGGTTCTGTGACGTCTTCCTCTATGAGCCGTTGTATCTCAGTTTCAATAAACTTTTCATCGGTTGGGCTGAAACGCCGTGCTTTATTGGCGATGGGACGACAATCGGGAGTCAAGTTGCTGAACAGTTTCGGAGTGGAGACATCGATTTGCGCGAGACCACAAAGTTAACGCGGGTTCTGTTCCTCCGAGGTTTACATTGACGTATTCGTGTAACTTGAGGAATGGCAATCCAAGGATTAAGTCTGTGCACAGGTCAGGAATGATAGAGAACGCGATTGCCTCATACCTCGCTGCTCGATGGCACCGTTAGCGACACAGTAGTCCTTGGTTTGAGTAGATAGTGTAGAAGCCGCCATCGAAACGGTGGCTGATTTGTTACGCACATGCAGGCTGAACAGTGAAGCTATTAAATGCAAAAAAACTTCACTTTTTCTACGTGAAAGTCACAATATGATGATAAAAACCCACTCTAATAGACAAGAGTTTATTTCCACAACAGTTTCGATGCCCACTGGCATCCTCTTCAGGTGGATACAGAAAAACGAATGAACCAAAAACAAGAGGGAAAACAGTCCAGAGCCTTTAAGAAATTCGCACAGATTAGGTCCCGTTATCCCGACAGTGGAAGGGCATTTTATTAAAGGGACCCGCTTTTTAAATACATTTGCATAAATTTAAAACTATCTTCTTCTTGTATACATATAGATTCTATTATTTCACATAATTATTACATTTATTATTAAATATGTTACATTTAATATTGTATTATTATTTATTACAGAAATTATAAATTTATTATTACATTGATTATTACATTATTGTTTATTATACAAAAATTATAAACCGAAAAACAAATGAAAAAGGGGGGGCGAGGAGGGAACAATCAAGAGACCGCTACGAATAAATTAGGTCCCGTTCTTCCGACACAGGAAGGGCATTTTTATTAAAGGGACCCGCTTATAGGTACATTCGCATGAATTAAAACTATATACTTGTTCTATACATTTATTATACATTTATTATTCAATTTATTTCATTTAATATTGCATTGTTATTTATTACAGAAATTATAAATTTATTATTACATTGATTATTTATTGATTATTATTGTTATTTATTATACAGAAATTGTAAACCGAAACCGGAAGGGCATTTTATTACAGGGTCCCGCTCATAAGTACATACGCTCAAATTAAAACTATCTTCCTGTTCATACATACAGATTCTACTATTTTGACATAATTACTGCATTGATTATTGCATTTACATTTATGTTAGAACCCGTTCACCCGACTCCGTAAGGAATTTTTTGACCAAGAATCTCATTAAAGGGTCTAACTTATAGGTACCCTCGTACAAATTAAAATTATCTGCTTGTTCTATACACACAGATTCTATTATTTTTCTTTTGACATAATTAGTACATTTATAAAATACTTTACTTGATTCCCAATCTATAGCATGATTATTTTGGCTGGCGTGATAAAAAATAGCATTATTAGTGTTACAACTTCTGAAGGCATATTTGTGTTCCTTAATACGGGTTGCAATATTTCTTCCAGTTTCTCCTACGTATACTAAATCACAACTTTTACAGGGAATGCTGTAGACACAGGCTTGTTCCTGTTTTGAAACGTTATTCCTAACCAATTTACTTTTCACGGTAGATGAATATTTGAACGCCAAAGCAAACTTAAAATCTTTCGTCAACGGTTTAACTCTTTCTAAGCCGGCAATGTAAGGCAAACACCTATTGTTTTTGGTTAACTGACGGTTCCCAGGGGGCATAAAAAGTTTTTCTGGCTTTAAAATACGCCTTTCTGATAAACCACTCAGGATATTTTAAGTCCTTAAAAATGTTCCAAATCTTAGAATTTTCCGGGCCTATCAAATGTGGGCTACAAATCCTGAGTGCTCTTAGAAACATGGAAGAAATAATTGAGCTTTTAACCCCTTCATCATGATATGAAAAATAATGAATGTACGAATTACAATGGGTAGGTTTTCTATAGACCGTGAAATTGGGCTTTCCGCTTTCGTTAATGACCAAAACATCTAGAAAAGGTAATTGTTTGTCATTCTCCCATTCATATTTAAATTTAATAGAGGGAACAAGATTATTTGATGACTGAAAGAAAGTGTCAAAGTTGCTAGTGGGCATCGAAACTGTTGTGGAAATAAACTCTGTCTATTAGAGTGAAGCTATTCTTTGATATATGAAATTGTCCGAGCTGCCAGTATCAATTAGTGCTTTGACAGGATGTCCGCTGATTTTAGCGAGCGTGACTGACGGCGAATTTGTGGTCACTGCAGAGTAACTGGCAGCTAGTGTTACTGATGAAGACGACATAATAGAAGGCGTCGCGCGAGGGGAAGCTTTCGAGCAGCAGACCTTAGCCCAGTGACCGAGTTTCCCGCATTTCCGGCATGTAGCTTCTCTGGTGGGACAGGATGAGCGGGGATGACGTTTCGATCCGCAGAAGAAACTCAGCCGGTTTGCGCATTCACCATTATATCGAACTGCGGTGGCCGCTTCTCCTGGTTCGTGGTTGCTGTCGTCGGTGTCGATGCTACTATGAGTGGCCGCGACACATATGAGATTGTATGATTCGGCGTTTAGTTTTGCCTGTTCTAGCGTTCTAGCTTGCTTGACTGCATAATTTAGAGTCGATGTCTTTTTTTCCATCAACCTAGTACGGATGTCGTTAGAGCGTATTCCCCTGATGAACGAATCACGAATGAAGGATGACGGATTCTCTTATGCAGTCGTTTGCCAGGTTGTTCAGTGATTGGAGGAACTCGTCTATATTCTCTTCGGGGTTTTGATGATGGGTGGATAATAGGTGTCTCCAGGGGCGTCCGCAGGATTTTTCGCAAGGGGGGGCAAAACTAACTTATTATTTCTTAGTTCTTATTAGTTCTTTATTAGGTAGAAAAAAAATGAACTGCGACCACTACGAGTAAAAACTGCCATCTCCCCTTATCATAGCCTGCTTTCGGTGCTAAATTTAGCACCGAAAGCAGGCTATGACAAGGAGAGATGACGGTTTTTACTCGTAGTGGTCGCAGTGCATTTTTTTTTCTACCAGTCAAGTCCATTTTTTATATGTTATATGATACTATGATTAACTATAATCGTGTAAGTTTCAGTGAAATTGACCAAAAGGTTTTCGAGAGAAAAAAATAAATAAAACACTCCATATAATGATCTTCGCAAATAATTCCATTACTATATCTTTCAGTATAGTTTATTTAACACTTCTAAGTTCAACGACATGGCACTTCGGTAAAGTAAAGGTAAAGTAAACGACATTTCCTTGAATGTGGAAACACTGACTGAGCTGCAGTAGAATTATAGAAGTCGTTGCGTGGGCAAACACAAATTTCCAAGGGAGGGCAACTGCCCCCTCTTGCCCCCCCCCCCCTCTGGACGCCCATGGGTGTCTCGTGTCTGGTGTATATCTCGTTAGGCGTTTTGACGGATGCGGCTTTCAACAACTGAATGGCGGATTCGTAAGATGTGCAGTCTTGGATTACGTTGGCTACATTAGGACCAATATGCAAGAACAAAAATTCGAGTTTGTCTGGAGTAAAAGTGGATATCGTCGACAGGAAATATTCAAATCCTCTAAACCACAGTTTCCAGTGCTTAGTACTCTGCGGTGCGTTAGGGGCGACATCGAATTTATCTGGACGAATTATCTGCTCCATGGTGGTAGTATTGACTTAGATAATTTAAGCTGAATAAATTGTAGAGCCAATAAGCAATAAATTTAGAATTCGTTTTAGGCTTTATTCAGCTTAAAACAACATGAAAAGACATTAACATCTGTAAAGAACAAAAACAATAATATAAATATCGTATATACATTACAATGGCAAGTACACAAAAACAATAGGTAGGTGTACAAATAAACACCACATTTCAAATATGATGAACAGGTATACAAATAAACACCACACTGCCAGTTACAGTAAAGATCAAATGATCAAGACGAGTTGGGTCCCCGTCCCGCATCCTGGTAACACACAGCCGTGTGGCGAAAACTCGTCCAAAAAGAGAAGAGTATATGTAAAAAAATTATAATTACAAAATAATAATATCTAATATTTAGAACTAACCAAAAATAGAAAGTCAATTAATAAATTAAGTATGAATTTTAAACCATCTTATTATCAAGCTGACAAATTTATGCATGAACATCCGACACATATATATATAAAGTTGCAAATACAAACTTGCTTATAAAAACTGAAAATGTAAATAAGCTTAAATTCCAAAAAATACATCATTTTTTAAAGTGGCTTTACATTGCACAATCTTTTGGAAACGGCGAAAGTTGGAATGATATACCAAATATGATACACTTTACTTTGGAAAATTTTAAGATGAAGACAAATTCCAACATATAGTCTGCTAAGACCTTCAGTCAGCTTACAGTTGTCCAGGAAACATCAGGATGGTTGGTAGTTTGAAAGTTAGTGCTGACAGAACATCCTGTGCCTTGTCTCCAAGGGCACGTCGTGTGATAGCACATTCTGAAGACGTTGAAAGTGTTTTTATATCGGAATTATAAACGCTAATATCGTCAAGATAGACGAGAGCTTCGACACCTAATAGGTCGGAAAGGACTATATTCATCAACCTAGAGAAATTAGCAGGCCCATTTCGGACTCCGAAAGGTAAAACCTGGAATTCGTAATGGCCTCGGTTAGTGGAGAAAGCAGTCAATGCCCGAGATTTGGGACTGACCTTTATTTGCCAATAATCGGATGATAAATCGAGGAATAAAAAGAAGTTAGCTCTCCCTACGTTCAGAATTGTTTTCTGCATGTTTGGAATGGGGAAACGGTCTGGGATGGTAATGTGGTTTAGGCGTCTAAAATCTATACAAGGGCGAGATGTTCCGTCCTTTTTGGAGACAAGAATCATAGGAGAGGACCAGGGACTAGCTGAAGGCTGAATGACATCTTGCTCCAACATGTCCTTGATGTGTTCCTCAATAGTGACTAATTGGGAATGTGGAACCCTATAAGGAGGAATGAAAATGGGTTTGGAATTGGGTTCCAGCTTGATTCCGAAAGGGACCAAATTAGTTCGGCCCAGAGGATCTCCGTTTAGGGCAATCGCATCTCTATTTCTTATCAGGAAATCGAGAAGTGATTCCAGTAATTTGGGATCCTGTAAGGCTGGTGACTCCTGAAGGGAGTGTTCCAGACACTTCTTATATTCTTCTTTTAATGCTGAAGGGTTTAACTCTAAGGAACTGGAAACACGATTTATAGTACTGGTGGGGAAATCTGAATTTATTTTTACTGTGGAAACCGTTCCTATTCTCTGATTTGAAGTTAATTCAATAGGTATTTTTTCTTTGTTTAAACAAACAACAGGGACAGCTGAATTCTGACTATGACTAAGAACATCTCTCTTGAAATTACTTTTCTCGGCAATAAGAGTACGATCTGACTCTAATAGTTTTCTTTGACCGTTTACTAATCTTGCTAGGAAGCAAATTTTCTCATAAGGTGCTACTGTTATATGCTCTGTAGGGCATATGAAAAATTGTGAATCTGACCCTGATTCGGCGATTAAAATTTGCCTTATTGGCTGAAAAATCGTTTCAGTTGGGTTTTGAATCTTGACTGCTGAGTTAACTGAAACTGGCTGAGTGGAAACTGACTGTGTTGATCCTACTGGATTCAACAACTGGAACTGATTACTCTGGGGGCTAATTTCTGGGGCGGTTGTCCTTCTGGATGCAACCGACTAACTTGAACTGCTATAAACTGGAGTGGGTTTCCTATTTCTTTCGGAAATCTGAATTAAACCGATTCTCTTAGCATTAAGCTGTCTATTATTCTCATGGGGAGGGTATGTCTTATTTCTACACTTAACTAATTTTCCGCCTGGGTAAATTTCCCATTGATTCTGGTTGAAAAAATGCATACCAAGTAAAATATCTGTATGAAAGGTGGTGACTGCGTCCACAATATAGCATTTTCTGGGATATACCGCGTTACCAACTTCTAAATATAATTAAATTTCTTCATATATAGATATGGGTGTGCCTGTAACTCCTCTGAGTTGGCAGGAAGGTGCCTTAATTTCATATTTATAATCTGTACTCTCTAGTAACTCATCTACACATTGTTTCTTAATCAATGTCGCATGTGCTCCTGTATCTAGAAGAGCGGTTAAATCTCGGTTATCTGTGCTGCAATTTACTATTAAATATAGTAGGTTCGCACCTATTATCCTGATGGATAGTTCATGTGTGTATTTGGGTTTATTACTGCTATTTAGGAGGGAGAGGCTGAACTGCTGCCTCCGAAGTGGGATCTAAAAAAGAACTTGAATTGACTTCTATGGGAGGATCTGAGTCATATGCTACGGGATCACCATACACTGGAGGGTCTTGAAAAGTGTACTCTAGGGAAACTGATTCTTGAACGGGTACTTCTACGTACCGAACCATCCGACCTTGCTCATTATATTGGGGTATGGACATTGGGTAATAGTGTGGTTGACCTTGTGGTCGTGTTCTGTTTGGTGGATGGTTCTGTTGAGGCTGGGAACTAACTGGTTTCTGCGAATTGGAGGGCTCTTAGAAACGTTGGTGATTTGATCTCTGGAAGTGGGGCCTGTACCCTACAGGGGCTTTGTCAGCACATTTTTGTTGGTCGCCACGGCGATGACCATGTTCATGACAGTGGGAGCAATAGGGGGGATAATTGCATTAACTCATTATGTGCCCAAAACTATCGCAATTAAAACACTGAGGAGGAGAGCGTGCATTCTGGGTTTGTGGGGCTTGTTTCTGAGGTGGTGTTCCCTACAGCGACCCAGATTTATAGGGTTGTTGTTGTATGGGGGTCTCTCTACCCTTCCGGTGGCTCTGGCTCGCTAAGTCTGGGTAATGTTCCCGTGTCTTATTTATGGCTACACTTACTGGTCTGTCAATATTTAGACACGCTTGAAATTTCTTTTTAGGTGCTACGGGTAAGTTTTGGTAAATTGTTGCTGCCATTATTAGGTTTCTTTGCTTTGAAGTGAATATAATGTTTCAGACCAACAAAGACCCTAGGATCCACTCATGGCTGGTCTACCTAACTGTGTTCGTAATCGTGTATTGTGTATACACATACGAGGAAAAGTGTAGGTGTGGCTGTAAAGACTGTACAGTAATGTAGAAATGTGTGTGCACCCATTATGGGTCTCCCATTTAAAGGTGTTTGTGGGGCAAGTGAAGATCATGAGTTTTTCAATACCTCACAGTACTATGGGGGGCACCGCTCGGCAGAGGAATCTCTTTAAATGGGGTGTGTAAGGACAGAGAGTATCCCCTAACCCAAGACGCTGCCTCCCTATATCCCACAACACTTGTGTTGAGCTGTGGGATCTATCCCCACAAAGCCTTAATTTTACTACCTTAAACTATACCCTTTCTATCAACATGCGCGTCTAATCGATTTTTAAACATGTTTATAGACGTGCTACTAATTACTTCTACCGGCAAACTATTCCAGCTATTTACTATTCTATGCGTAAAAAAGTTTTTCGCAACTGCTGTCTCGAACCTTCTACTTGTCAACTTACACCCGTTATTTCTAGTCCTATTATATTGAGATATTTCGAAAAAGCTATCTCTATCTACGTTATCGAACCCATTCATAATTTTGAAAACCTGGATTAGATCATCCCTTAACCTCCTAGTCTCGAGTGTTGTCAATTTTAACTCCTTAAGCCTATCCTCGTACGACTTTGACCTAAGCGACGGAATCATCTTAGTTGCTCGTCTTTGAACTCTTTCGATTTTGTCTATATCTTTGCGCATATGCGGATTCCAAAATTGGACCGCGTACTCCAAATGGGGTCTAACTAATGATTTATAAAGTGGAACTATAATATCGCGCGATTTGTACTCAAAATTTCGAGCTATAAAACCTAACACTTTGTTCGCCTTATTGACCGCTGCTGTACTTTGTTTCGCCACTTTTAAATCACCCGTGACTATAACTCCTAAATCTTTTTGCTCTACGCTTGTTAAATCTTTCCCTGACATACTATACGCAAAATTACCGTTACGCGAACCTATATGCAAAATTTTGCACTTATCAACGTTAAATCTCATTTGCCATGTGACTGACCAATCAACGATTTTATTCAGATCTTCCTGAATTTTACCTCTATCTTCGTCATTAATCGCCCTACCACCCAGCTTCGTGTCATCCGCAAACTTTGAAACTGTACTGACACGGCCGACATCTAAATCGTTAATATAGTGGCTAAGGGATGTGCAAGTGTTATTTCTTTAAAAAATTCTCATAAGTTTTGTTTAAAATTGTCCCACGTTGTAGCTTCGGTAATGGATGGGACGTAGGTAACTGTATAATGGGCATTCCCTTCTTTAAGGTCAATAAATCTTTTAGCTTCCCTAATCTTTATATCATCATCTGTGGTGTTTTCGCGTAAGAAATGCTGTTCTAGAGACCAAATCCAAGGTCTTACGCGTGGTTCAACAAAGTTATTATCTATGGTTCCCTTAAAAATTAGGACAGTATGGGGAAGGTTTACAAGTCTACCTAAGTTAATGTATGCTGGGGCAGCGGTTTGAGACATGTTGGCTTGTGCTTGATCTGAAGTTTGTGTGTTTGGAAATATGTTTGAAGGGCGCGGGGTAGGTGGGAAAGCGCACTGTCTGAATCGCTCATATGTGAAGGTACTGTTAATGTATTCTAATTTGGTTTGCTTGACCGATCTTCATCTATGGAATGATCACTTGAGTTGCTTTCCTAACTACTCTATCTAAGAAATACACAAATAAATAAATGCACAACAATTTGTCTAACTAGAGAAAAATTAAAAAAAAAAAAAAATTTAAACAAAATAATAAAAAAATGTAAACAAAATTTCACTCGAATGTACGGTAATAATATGATTGGCACATAAAATAAAATGATTCTATACTAACTACAATAGTGAAAATAACTCTGTTTCAATAAAAAGAAATGTATCACTGGGTGTCCAGAAAATTCGGTCTTGGAAATTTCGGTTAGGTCAGGTCAGGTAAAAAAAAATTGCCCCGAACTAATAATGCCCTTGAAGCATTTCATTCCCCATTGAAATCATCAGTTACAAGCAGACTAAAATTTCACATTTGCAACGAGGAAACAAGCCAAGTAAAAAGAAAAAATATGAAACACTTGACTCGCGCATCGAAATATTTGTGCAAAAGTATGTTGAAAGTGATAAAATTGCTTTCTTAACCCTCTAACGCCGAACGTTTTTGTAGGGTTAAGTCTAAATGCGTGTATTTGACAAAGCTGGGCACAAACCGTTAATTGTTAATTAACGAAGTTAACTTTTTCGTTAACGATTTAACTTTTAAGTTAACTTTGAAAATTATTATCGGACTAATTAACTTCCGTTACATTTAACTTCCGTTAACTCAAGTCCGTTAACCCAAAAAATTCATAAATAAACGTTTAAAAGTTTCTATTATTTTCAGTGCTGAACAGGTGCGCAATTAATCCGCCACTGTTAATAGTGATAAACGAATTTCCATTTCCGCAGTGCGAAATCAGGCGATATATTTGTTTCCGTCGCCACAATTTGTGTCTTACCAAATATGGTAGTTATTTATGGCATTGGTTTGAGCAAAACATGGTCGACTGTAAAATCAGGCGGAAAGATTTGCCATTTGAGTTGAATGTTTCAACTTCTTTCAAGAAATATCACGAGCATTTTAAGGCACTTTCAATAATATATATGTAACAATTACAACAAATAACTACATTCGTTTCATTTGCAGTCTGTCTCTTGCGCAACATGTTTGTGCTAGTGAATATTTAAAAATAATCGTTGTCAAGTAAGTCATGTATATTTATAATATGTCTGTGAGTACCTTATTAGTAGTCTCCTTGATACATTTCAAGAACCATAAAACTGATCAGGTAAGATTTCAATTCTCATGTCACTTTGATGACATAAATTAAGTCAATTGATGTCTTACAATGGGAGCGTTTTCACCTTAACCCTTTATGTCCTGGCGGTACTTCTAGGTACCACATCTTTAAAATCTCCATAATTATTTTTCTACCCGGTTGATCCTGCCGGTACCTGGAGGATGACGAATGCCAGCTGGCTGCTGCCTTCCATCCCAGGTTTCGCCTCATCTGGTTGGACAAGTATGACAACACCAAGGTCGCCAGGGTGAGGAAAAGCATGGAGGGTACAGTCGAGGAGGCCATGAAGCAGCAGTCCAACGAAGTGGGCAGCAACAACGAGGAGGAGGAGGAGGATGACTTCAGTGCTGTCATCCAAACAAAAGAGAGCAGCAGAAGCCACAGGTCACTCAAGGGCAAGGCCCAGAACTTGGTCAAGACCTGGCTGGAGACCAACTCCAAGGACTTGCTGACAGATGCTGCCTTCTTGGGTGAGCAAGTGTTGGTGGACTTGTTCATCAAGTTCAACACAGCCATCCCCTCCAGTGCTGCAGTGGAGCGTTTGTTCTCTATGGGCAAGGACATCCTGAGGGCCAAGAGATCATCCCTGTCTGATGAAAACTTTGATATGCTAATTTTCATGAAGGGCAACATGCATCTCATGGACAAAATGGAGAACGAGAAGAAGAGGGAAAATTAAATTATATATATATTGTGTTTTTCATTTTTTTTATAATAAAAGTTAACGTTAACGGTTTATCGGTAACTTCCGTTACATGTTTAACGGATTAACGGTTAACGAAGTTAACTTTTTGGTTAACGGATTAGCGGTTAACGAAGTTAACTTTTTGGTTAACGGTGCCCACCACTGGTATTTGAAATGGTACGTATTCGACCCAGTCGGCGTTAGAGGGTTAAAATCTATTGCTCATAGTTTAATTTCATTTTAACTTTTCTTTTCGAGTCTCAAGACCGAATCTTCTTTTATGTTTTACCCATTATTTAGGGTATCTCTTTTAGTTTTAAGTTTTAAACAACAAAACAATTCCTTTAATAAATCTTTTCAAATTCTCGTTTATGTTTTCATTATACCTGGCAAATGTGATTTAAATATTTTTTGCTATCTGAGCTCATAGATTTACTTCAATTTTCCGAGCACCGTATCACTGGTGTATGGAATGTTCACTGGTTTTTGTTAATTCTGTCTTGATACTAATTATTAACTGTTAATAATACTGACTTCTCAAAAATTTGGAAAAAGGATCTGTACTTAACAAGATTTCTACGGTGAAATCCTTGAAGACGTGTCTTGCTGGCCACTTGTTCCTGGATGAAGAATGGGCGTGGAGAACTTGGAGTCGTGACACACCGGTTGAATGGTGGATGTGACGAACTGGAAGTCGTGACACGCCGGTCAAATGAATGTTGGTTCTAGTTCCAGGGTCTGGAAGAATCCTGGATGCAGAGGTCGCCAGTTGTTAACCCCTCCGTCTATGGCCTTGGTCGGTTCGAATTTGATGGGGGTTCTGGTTAGGTGGCAGCAACGGATTTGTTACTCGCAGTAGTTTCTTCTATACTCATCTCCGATTTCTTCTTGTAGTGGATCGGAGGATTCTGTGGAGCTCTCTGAAGGTTCCCCGATTCTTGTAATGTATCGTGAAATTATTTTTCCCTATTTTAATAAGGTCTAGACTGCTAAGCAAGAGGAAGCCATATTTTTATTTTAAACCACATATTGACAGATCTGATGTCATGATCTGCCGAGTTAACTAAAAATGGAAATTGAAATATGCCTTCCCATCACGAATTACAAACAAACATGCACATGAGCAAAAATTAAATGCTGAAGATTCAAAATTAAACGTTAAGCAGGACATGACTTCATCTTTTACAACGAAAAGAGAATGTATACAGGGAATGAACAAGATTACATTATTAAGCTCGATCTAAAAAAATGATTAAGTAGTTTAAAAAGAAATAATTCGCCAATTATAAAATAGAAAGCAAATCAAGAATTTATCAAAACTCGTGTCAGCGTTACGCGATTTTGCTCTATGAAAAATTGAATGTATGAATATAAATGTATACAAATATAAGTATTATATGAATATAACGAACATAAGGATTATGTAAATATAAGGATTTATATAAATATACAATTATATAAGAATTATACGAATGAATATAAGAATATAGGAATTATTCATTGTTCATTTGTACACACACACACACACACATATACACCGTGTATATATATATATAATGCAAACCCACAGGGAAAAAGAAAAATTATTCCAGGGCCTTTCGTTTATTCAGAAGTACACCTCGTCAGGGTGAATACACGAAAGGCTTTGGAATTTTATATATATATATATATATATATATATATATATATACAGGGTGTCCGAGAATTATCTGTACAATTTTTGGCTGTTATTAAAAGTCAACCATGAAGTGTAGAAATTCCAGTGTTGTCCCATTTTACAGAGAAACTCTTAAGTTTTTTCTGATAACAAGTTTTGACAAGTTTTTTCTTTTTTGTACGCGGGTGACAGACATTGATGATTTAAAAGCAAGAATCACAGCTGCTATTGAGCGAATTGATGTGGATATGCTGCAGCGTACATGGCAACATTTGGATTATCGATTGGATGTTTTGCGAATCACTGATGGTGCACATATCGAATGTTTGTAACAACGTTACTTTAATAAAAGAAACTTTTGAAAATACAGATTCTAAATAATCTTGTTTAAGAATTTTACGTATGTTATCAAGAATTTTATTAAAAGATGAAATTGTACAGATAATTTTCGGACACACTGGAATTTCTAAAAAACTTGTCAAAACTTGGTATCAGAAAAAACTTAATGAGATTCTCTGTAAAATGGGACAACACTGGAATTTCTACACTTCATGGTTGACTTTTAATAACAGCCAAAAATTGTACAGATAATTCTCGGACACCCTGTATATATATATATATATATATATATATATATATATATATATATATATCTTATAGTATGTTAGGTGGAGGCAGGCCCGGCGAGAGCTGCTCCGGGCCCCGGGGAAGGATTGGTATATGGGCCCCCCTGTTTACTCAATATTTTATTATGAATGTTTTTTGTGTACACAACAAGCAAACTGATTATATGTCCAAGTCACTATTCAAAACATACAGTATGACTAAACAACTCGGAAGAAAATGACCATTTTATTTTAATTCTATCGCCATACAATTTACAAATGCAGTACCAGACCATGCAAGCAAGACAATTGTTTACTGCAAGATTTTCATAATTAAAAGTGTACTTTGCCTTCTCTCTAGCAAAATGGTAAATGATTCTGATGATATTTTAAGTACGGACTAACTAGCTTTCAATTACAATGGTTCCCAGATCTGTCAGTCGGTCTTGGGCTGGGCATTGGTGAACCGCAAATAATATTTTAGCTGTTTCAGTTTGACAATGATAATCTCTATAAAATGTATGTTCATTAATTATATTTCCTCTGTTATTTAATCAATTGCTTTATTAATATGTTTAGATTTTATCCCCCTCTTTCCGGGCCCCGGGGATTTAACCCGGCTTCTTCGCCTTCTCGGCGGCCCTGAGTGGAGGGGCGACAAGCTTGACCTTCGTGTAGTGAGCAGGGCTTAACATAAGCAAGCTCCGAGTGTGCCGCTAATATACTCGTAATATAAATCTTCGTCTTTCATTATTTGCTGATTTTGCAAAGTTCGTTGACTCTTCTCTCGAAGTAATTTTCATGAGTAAGCAGTGGAAAATTTTGAATACGAAATAATAAATTTGGTTTTCTTGTTGTCATGCAGGCCCAATGCTTACATATGGGGTTATATGTATGTATGGCAATTATTTTCATTCCCAATAGGCTATGTCGCCAATCCCGAGGCAATTTTGTAGATATTTAATTCAATTAACTAATAATTTATATTTAATTAAGAAGTAAAGGTACCACATACGATACCATGTTGTAAGCATGTATAGTTTTTCTATATACTCGGGGGTGCCGGAAAAACATTTGTATATTATAGATTAAATTTTTTGACAAACAGTGTGTCTTAAACCATGTGAAATGAGTTAAAAAGAATGAAGTAGGAATTTAGAAAGAGAGAGGTTACTCAAGACCTATTTAAATATAAAAGTTCAAGAGGCCAACTTCTCAAGTTTAGTTAAAGTTATGTCAATCAGTTTGACTCCCCGTAGGTATAGGAAATTTATGGAATTAAAGTAAAGTTATTAAGCATTTTAACTTTGCTCATTATTTGTGTAAGTTTTATAAGTTGTAGCTGGTTCCTTCTTGGTGCTACTTGTATTTGCCGGGAAGAATGAAGGATACGAGAGGCAGGCTATCTCTTTTAGGGGTATCTCTTTTAGGGGCCTCTCGTGTCCTCTTCTCTCCCTGTCGTTTGGAAGGTTAGCATCTTGAAGGAAAAGCCGGTCGTTTACAGAGTTTATTGAGTTCTTGGTTGGCTGAGGTTATTTTACAGAAGATTTTGTTATTCTATATACAGCTGAATTAATTAAATATATATATATAAATTTATGTACAATACTTATTTATAAAGATTATATATGATTCTTAAAATTACACAATGATAAAATATATACAATTTGGTAACGCGCAAAATTGGTTTGTCGGTAACTAATATAAAAATAATATAAATGCGGAAAATTAACTGCGCGACCCCACACTACTGCCCACCCCGAGAAGCGGAGCACGTATATCAAAAGTAGAAATATTCGGGTCTTGATTTGAATCGGATCCTTCGTCCAGCTCGCGTCCAAGTGCGTCTTCCATCGTCCTTTTTCCTTGCATGCTTTTTCTCCGATCCGATGCCGTCCGATTGTGCGCCCGGTACCTGTGTGGGACCTGAAACTATATAAGCCGGTTTAAAGTTTGGTTTGGTTGATTGAAGCGGCTTAAAGTTTGGTTTGGTTGATTGAAGCGGCTTAAAGTTTGGTTTGGTTGATTGAAGCGGCTTAAAGTTTGGTTTGGTTGATTGAAGCGGCTTAAAGTTTGGTTTGGTTGATTGAAGCGGCTTAAAGTTTGGTTTGGTTGATTGAAGCGGCTTAAAGTTTGGTTTGGTTGATTGAAACGGCTTAAAGTTTGGTTCCTTCGGATGTTATTCTGGAAATGTGGAATTGTGCCTCCATGATGGAGAACCATCCTGCGGCCGACGCTTCAGAGAACGTGGGTGGCTTGATGGTGACATGGTGCACTCCTGATTCAACAGATTCCATCTTGCGGGAATGTAATTCGGGTCTGCTGCTGGTTCGGTTCCGACCGGCTACTACGGGTGGGCGGCGAAGAGGCGTGGCTTCGGTTTGTTCCGCCCGGCGACTGAAGGATGCTGCTTCCGCTGGCTGCTTCGGGTCACTCCAGGGGTCACCAATTGTAGCTTGGTTCCTTCTTGGTGCTACTTGTAGTTGCCGGGAAGAATGAAGGATACGAGAGGCAAGCTATCGCTTTGTTGGGTATCTCTTTTAGGGGCCTCTCGTGTCCTCTTCTCTCCCTGTCGTTTGGAAGCAGTGTTGCCAGATGGAATTTTTAAAAATCTGATAAATCTGATTAAAAAATCTGTATAAATCTGTAGATTTATAATATTTATCTAAATAATAATTTTGACATATTTTTATTTAATTTACTGTCTTAAGGTATTATCAATGATAAAATCTTGTATAATATTTTCTTTATTTTTATAAACTTATATAAATATGGCACTTTAACATAAAAAAAAGTAAAGTAAATGAAAGTAAACAAATTGAATTCCGTTACTTTGTGACAAAGGAAATACCTTTTGGTTATTGCTGTAATAACTATAAGAACACCGGAATACTTCTTTAATTCATACACATAAATGAAACCAAAAAAAATCCTTTTTAGATTTAAACAGATAAATATCATTTTTTTACAAAAACAAAAACATTCCATGCTACCATGACGTAGAGGGAATATCAACCAATCAGCGCCGATTAAATGATTTAATCGGCATGTATATCGTAGTCAGAAGCGAGTCGACTCGACTTCTGAAACTGAATACCGAGAACATTTGTGTCCTATTGATTGAGACTGTAGGCCTAATATTTCCTTGTTGTAAATTTTGGAAGTAAATAATGATTGCTTGCTGGATTAAAAATCTGTAGATTATACATAAATTATTGAAAAAATCTGAAAATCTGAATTGCTTCATAAAATCTGTAGATCTACAGATATATCTGTAGATCTGGCAACACTGTTTGGAAGGTTAGCATCTTGAAGGAAAAGCCGGTCGTTTACAGAGTTTATTGAGTTCTTGGTTGGCTGAGGTTATTTTACAGAAGATTTTGTTATTCTATATACAGCTGAATTAATTAAATATATATATATAAATTTATGTACAATACTTATTTATAAAGATTATATATGATTCTTAAAATTACACAATGATAAAATATATACAATTTGGTAACGCGCAAAATTGGTTTGTCGGTAACTAATATAAAAATAACATAAATGCGGAAAATTAACTGCGCGGCCCCACAAAGTCACCAGTTTTTAAATGCTGGTTTACTAATGTTGTTTCGGAGTTTTGTCAGGTTTTGTTTTGTTAACGATTTATGTTTTAAAGTGATTTCTACGTTGGTGAGTTAATTGAAATGTACTGTACTTCCATGTTGTGTTGTTTGGTTAAAAGAATTTGTACTGTATTCAAACCTCCTACCACTTCAGACTAATCAATACCCGTAGTTTTAGTAGAGTAAATGTTACTCCTCCACAGGTAGTGATGGGCAGTATCTAGATACATGTATCGCCGATACGTATCGATCGATACTTTTGTATCGGTATCGGTATCGCTTTAGCTACTTGACAAAAGTACCGATTTATCGGTATCGCTAAGGTCAGTTTTCTTAAATGTATCAAAAAATCGATACTTCGATACATCGATACATTAATAAGAATTTTTAAATATTTAAATAGATGATTTCTTCTGTTATGAGTCTGCTTCCACTAATGTCTCTGCAACCCAAGATTCCACTGAGATGGAAGTTTTACAGTATCTGGGTGACGGAAGTCATTCTCTCCAATCTCTGAGGCAGTACCCAGGAATTCTACGGGTCTTCCTGAAGTATAACACACCACTACCATCCTCTGCTCCTGTAGAACGGTTGTTTAGTTTGGCTGGTCACATTCACGCTCCAAAAAGGAATAGACTGTCTGACCAGATGTTTTAGCCAGCTAGTATTTTTGAAGGGTAATAGTAATTACTTTTAATTGTTAGTGTAATATTTTCAGTCATTCATGTATCCTACAAAATTAAAACATACTTTCATTAAATAAAGCAATTGTTTTTATTTACATCTATAAAACCCATTAAAATGTCGTTGATTTTACTTACAGTGCGTACAAATTACTAGTATAAACAATAATATCTAATACCTACATATTAAATGAATAATTATAAAAATGTACCGGCGATGCATGTATCGGTATCGCTTAAGACATCTAGAAAGTATCGGCGTATCGGTATCGCCTAAGACGTTCTTCATGTATCGATGTATCGGTATCGCTTTAGCGATTTTCATGTATCGATGCCCATCACTGTCCACAGTTAATTATAATTTACGTTAATAAAATTAAAGATTTCCGGTGTCTTTAATTTCATTTTTCATTTTAATCAAATTTGTCACTTATATTATATATAAGGACCGAGGACCGAGTCGTTCCTAGGTCCTATCTTCAGAAAGGACCGTGACTGGGACCGTCGGTCCAGTTTGAGGCAAGGACCGGGACCGTCGGTCCTTTTTGAGGCCCGGGTGCCCACCTCTGGCCATAAGACCCTTGTTGTTTGCCCCGTGGCGAAGGGAGGCCATAAGACCCTTGTTTGGCCCATGGCCAAAGGAGGCCATAAGACCCTTGTTGTTTGGCCCATGACGAAGGGAAGCCATAAGACCCTTGTTTGGTCCATGGCGAAGGGAGGCCATAAGACCCTTGTTGTTTGTCCCATGGCTAAGGGAGGCCATAAGACCTTCGTAATAGTTTTGTCTCAGGCCAAGGGAGGCCATAAGACCCTTGTAATAGTTTGGTATCTGGCCAAAGGAGACCACAAGACCCTTGTAATAGTTTGTCCTTTGGCCAAGATAGGCTATAAGGGTCTTGTTGAATAGTTTGGGATATGGCCAAGGTAGGCCATCAGCCCCTTGTTGAATAGTTTGGGCTATGGCTAAGGTAGGCCATCAGCCCCTTGTTGAATAGTTTGGGCTATGGCCAAGGTAGGCCATCAGCCCCTTGTTGAATAGTTTGGGTTATGGCCAAGGTAGGCCATCAGCCCCTTGTTGAATAGTTTGGGCTATGGCCAAAGTAGGCCATAAAACCCTTTAGAATAGAGTAGTTTGTATGTGTCACTGTCCAACCATATAATTTTTGGCACAAAATTTTATATATATATATATACAAAAAAAAAACTCGACTGAAACTTTTCAATCTAGTATATATTTTCCATCGGAATCAGTGACACTCTGCCAACGTCCTACAAACGTTTCAATGCCATGTTTATAAAATTCAGGCAGTTTTGAGGCAAAAAACGTACAAAGACTGGTGTACAGGTCATCTAAAGAAGTATACTGTTTCTCGTCAAGATACTTTTGCAGACTCATGAAGAGATGATAATCTGAAGGTGCAAGGTCTGGAGGATGTGGAAGTTTTTCCCACCCAAGCTCCTCAATTTTTCCAGAAGTGATCCGAGCGGTATGAGGACGTGCGTTGTCGTGGTGGAACACGATTCCTTTCCGATTAACGAAAAAAGGTCTCTTTTCTTTTAATGCAGTGTTCAATCGATCCAGTTGTTGATAGTAGACTTGAGCGGTGATTGTTTGGTTGTGTGGGAAGGTTTCAAAGTGTATTACACCACCTTTATCCCACCAAACACTAAGCAACACCTTCCGAGGGTGAAGATTTGGTTTTGGCTGTGGTGTCGCTGGTTCTCCGGCACAAACCCACTGTCGACGGCGCTTAACATTCTGGTACAGTATCCACTTTTCATCACCAGTCACTAAACGGTGCAAAAACGGATCTTGGAGTTCACGGGAATGAAGAGCTGTGCTAATGTTTACCCGCACCTTCAGATTGTCGACCGACAATTCATGTGGCACCCATTTTCCTAACTTAGGCATTTTCCCGAGTTGTTGCAAATGTCGATGGATGGTGGACGGGGATGAATTGAGTTTCTGGGCCAATGCTTTGACAGTTGTTGAACAGTCTTCTTCAAGTGCGGCTAACAGCAGGTCATCATCAAACTCAGCAGGGCGTCCAGAGCGTGCTGCATCTGTCAAACAGCAGTCACCATTCCTAAACTTTTGAAACCATCTTTGACATTTCCTCACATGCAGAATATCGTTGCCATAAACGTCCTGAATGTTTCGCGTTGCTTCAGTAGCACTATTCCCTTTTTTGAACTCGTAAAGCATTATATGCCTAATATGCTCTTCTGATACCGCCATGTTTATGAGGGGTTCACATAAAGCAAAACACACGTCTTCACTGGTCAAGGTCTGTAAAGTATGTAGCGAAACACGATAGATCTCCTCTTAGATATAACCTTCGGAAAAATTATGCTTAAACCGAGTAGGACTAGTTTAAACTTAATCTATCGTAAAAAAAGACATTACTTATGGGATGACCTGATATATATGGGAATGAACTCAGAATGGTTTCCTGAGGTTTTTTGATACACACAGACTGTGCATGGAACAAGGAACTCTTCTAGGATAATTAAATCCACTATAGTCCGAATAAGTAATGGTAAATGACAAATACTATAGTTTTTCTTTTTCGTGATGCTAGCCCGACGTGGGCAACAGGTCACTCGCAAAGAGGTCCCAAAAATATAGCTTCCCTCACCAGCTATCTGCAAAGCAGATAGGATCCAACTTTGGGACAGGATCTAGGATTTAAAGCAGCCTAGCCCAGCTACATTTAGAACCTCAATATAAGCAAAAGACTCGCTGCCTTCACATCAGATTGAATACACCAAAGAAAAAGGGGTAACTATTATATTTTTAGCCAAAAACTAAAACTTAAACCTCAACTGGCAGAATTGAGCGTCCGCTTCAAGATGGGAATGAACTCAGAATGGTTCCCCGAGGTTTTTTATGATACACACAGACCGTTCATGGAACAAGGAACTCTTCTAGGATAATTAAATCCACTATAGTCCGAATAAGTAATGGTAAATGACAAATACTATAGCATCATGAAAAAGGAAAACTATAGTATTTGTCATTTACCATTACTTATTCGGACTATAGTGGATTTAATTATCCTAGAAGAGTTCCTTGTTCCATGCACGGTCTGTGTGTATCATATATATATATATATATATATATATATATATCACATTATACGTATATAAGGCAGATGTTTTGATGCATATCTAACAAATGATCAGCTAATGGAGTTAGGGGCTCCCCCTAAAAAATCTTGTCTAGGTCCCCAAAAATGCTAGAAACGGCCCTGCCTGATGGATTCGAGCTGAGAATCGAATCCAGGACATTCAGATTAATTATTAACCCGAAATTCTATCACTAGGTTACACTTGCGGAAGTGATGTAATCGAGACCACCAAGACCGAGACTGAGACTGAGACCGAGACCTGATCCTGTGAGACCAAGATCGAGACCGAGATCAAAGGTTCGAGATCGATATCTACCTTCCGAGATCGAGACGCTTAAAATTCGAGACCAAGCTCATGCCCTTTCAATTTGTTTTACACTACTATGGAAATTAGACTATGTTAAGTATATTAATAAACTAATAACTACTTTCTCAGATGTAGTGTGTTGAATGCAAAAAGTGTAGCCTATAAATTAACAAATGAATATATATATATACGTACTTTTTATTTATTTACTTCTTTTATATCTGTTACAGAAGGTTTAATGAACGTACCCACTACCCAGTTTGACTTGTGCATTTATTTAAAGCATGATAGGTGCTCATTACACTTAAGGAACATCAGCATGCTCAGAAGATCTGCTGAAGTTCAACTTCTGTTGGGCCTCATTATTATGCCTCCATGGCTAAATACACGCTCAATTGGAGCACTAGAGGCAGGCACTGTTGAAACAGTCTTGGCAATATTGGCCAGTGATGGGAATTTATCCCTTTTCTGTTGCCAAAACTTTATTGGAGAGCAGTTGTCTAAAATATGAGATTCATCGATCTCTAAGAGGTACCGCCGCAACTGTTCCCTGCGGTTCAAAATCTTCCCAGTTTCAACGTTCTTCTGCTTGAACCGATAGCTTTGATATTTTGCCATTAGTCTCGGAACTTTGGTTTGACTCTGTTTTATTTCGTCATCGCTGCTGTGAGAATGAGCGCTGTCTCTCTGTATCTGCTCATTCTCCGTGCTTGAGTTTCCTGTATAGCATTTTTCCAACACCATTTCTATGTAAAATAAATTAGCATAAGGTCTAAATAAAATATATATATATACTAATATATATATATATATATATATATATATATATATATATATATATATATATATATGTTAACCCCTCCTTCTATGGCCCTGATTCGGTTCGGATTCGACGGGGGGGTTCTGGTTAGGAGGCTGCAACGGATATTTCTTCTGATACTTTTCTTCTATAATTTTCTAATTCTTTCTCTGATACTTTATAACTTATCGACTTTACTAAGTTCCTCTGACGATAGCCCAACTCGAGGGGGAAAATAAAAAGTTTCTCTTACTGTAAATTTACTTCTTAAAAATTTACAGTTATTGCTCTGAATTTACAGGGGTAGAGGTTCGACCTCTTTCGACCATAGCTCAGGCCGGAATCTAAAAATATTAAGGAGGCAAGGGGCCTCTGCCCCCCTCCCCGCAGCGAGGCTGCTAACCAGGGGAGTCTCTTAGCAGTGACCAAGGCAGAGTCTCGTAATGAAGTCCTCATTTTACAAATACATGTATAATATATAAGCCTGAATGTTGGGGAACGGCAGTTGGAGGTTAAGTTTCCCCCCTTTTAAACACGATCAGATGTTTGAAAGATTCCAATAAAGATTTTAAAAAAAAATAAATAAAAATAAAAAATAATCTTTTTTTTTTTTGCCACGTCTTCATTTCTGAAGGCGATTTCATTTCATAGTCGTACACAGTACAATTGAAGTACATGACTGAGTACATTTTTGTTTGGGTTTATTACAATTATGATTTCGATTATGGATTACTTCCCATTCGCTTATGATTGTCCCTTACAGTTCTATTAAAGTACATTCTTACATTATATATAAAGTCATTACATTCAATTATAGTTTCATTGAAGTACATTACGTCGTTACCATTCTTACAGTTTTTATATATATATATATATATATATGGTTAGATTATATGGTCAGATTATATGGTCAGATTATATATGGTTATTAGTACAGCACAAGTACATGAGACATGACAAGATAATTTATATACAACATAATATGTTATATTACATTTTTAATATGTTATGAATTTGGATCAGAGCGAAAGATGTTGTTTATCTTAGAAACGTTCAATTCTGCTGTGATTCGCGAATTCGACCACTCAACTACTGTAAGCCTAATGAATGTCTTGTGAGGGTGAACGCACTTAAAAGAAAAAAAATACGTGGACGTATTTTACATGTAAGTAACAGAATAGGTTGTGTGCGTAATATAGACGCGCGTAAAATATGGACTGATAGGTTGATAGGTATCAGTAGACAATAGGTAGGAAACAACATAAATAATGATGTATAGAGAATGAAGTTTTTTTTTCTTTTTATTATTATTATTATTATTATTATTATTAAAGAATTTACCATACATTCAATACGGAAGATGTCCAAATACTAAACACGTGATTCAGTGTTCAAGGTATGGAAAACGTGAAGAGAATTAAGTTACTTTATGACGTCATAGTTATTCACATTATGTCATACGTGCAGTATAACTGTAAGTCATTATTAGGGAGGACCTAAAAGAAACGAATTAAAGACAGAGTGGGTATCAAGGACTAAGAAGCACAACTACTGGTTCCAATCCTCTTATATGCAATGCGTATGTATAATCTAGGGTCGAGGGTGAGATGCAAGACAATCATAATTAATTATAATAACTTCTATAATAAATGAAAATGGATACGACTAAACCATAGGTATGGTAGATCGTAGGGTTTTGACACGAACAAAAATCGGAAGCCACAAGTAAAATTATTATCCAAACTCGCGTTAAGCGATTTTGGTTCTTATGTAAAAATGAATATTGATTATTCATTGTCCATTTTTACATTGCTCTCCCCTTTTAAAAATGATATTTATACAATAATCTAGTAGGGTACCATTAATACAATACAAATGAGAAAATAACATCCTAACTACTACAAGTTAGATGACGAATTTTTCTTTACATTACAAATTTTTATACAGAAGAAGTGAGTTCGGTGGTTGCGTAATGGAGAGTAATCAAATCTTTAAAATGACACTTGCTTATAAAATATAAAAAATTCAAAGATTAATACTTTAATTTATGTAAACAGAATAAAAGGATTAATACATTAATTTGGACAAACAATTAAGTTAGACAAAGAATGATATTGTTAATTTAAAAAAAAAAATTCTGTGGAGAAAATTACATACATACTGAATAGTAGGTAAAAGGGAAAAATATAAATTATTTTCCAAAGTTACCCTGATCGTGCAGTCTATAACTAATTTTATTGACTATTGTAGGTAAAAATCGAATTACGTAATGGATGATGTATAGACCTGTGGTCTAGTGTGTGTATTAGATACAAAGTGTGTATCTTATAAATTTGAGGGATAGATTAGCGGAGAGGATTCTTAAATTAACTGAATAAATGCCTGAGCAAAAATTTATATATAGTAAGCAAAAATGTTTAGGACTATATAAATAGCAGAGTTAGCACCTACACGCTATGAAATAGTTTGTGATATCGAATGATTTTAGAATAAGGTTTGTATATATAGTATATATAGTGTGCATACATGCGTGTGTATGTGTAGAGATTTGGAAGGTTTTTGAATTAACAAAGTTTAAAAATAATGTATAATAATTTAAGATGGGTTTAGGGTTATAAAATCTTTTGAGTCAATTATTGTTGTTGTTATTATTATTATTATCATAAAATCCTTTAAGTTCAAGGTAGTATTTAAGTATTTAATTAAATCAGTTACACGTATTAAGGTAATAAAAAAGAAATGTACTTAGAGGACTTACAATTGATGAAAGTAAATCTCACGGTTTAAAAATTGAATTTTGAAGATGGAATTAAATTCGACTAGTAACATTCCTAGCTATATATGAACTATATAACCATTAACATTAACCAGAAGTATCGGTACGATAATTGAATTAAGAAAATTAAGAATACAAATTAAAAATATAAATCAATTTATGCATTTTAATGAGCTAAACATAGTTTTATAATATTCTTAAAAATAAAAGTAAATCGAACCTTAGATGAGTTTCGGCCAAGAATAAAAGTGTTATTGAAATGGAAGGAAAGCATTTCGAACAATCTTTTCTTTTAATAATTTCAGGTAAATTTTACATTAAAAATTATTTTATATACTAAAAAAAATATTAAAAAGGTTTAATAATTTTTGCATGTTAAGTAGAAAAATTATACTCTTTCGTTAAATGTTGATAGACTGAATTATTTGATATTTTAGTCTGAAAACTTGTTTGCATATGATAAATACATATGTTTTATTGTGTAGAAGTTTTATTAAAATTAAATGACAAAAAGAAAAAACACAACTGAAATTTAGGGTATGTGCGGTCCTACGGGTAAATTTCCCGACCATACAGAGCAAGATAAATTAGGTACATGATCGATTAATTATTACACTATTTCTGTCATCATATAATCGCAATAATTATAAAACTCGTTACCAACATTTGTAAAAACGGTTTTGGTTGCCAACAATAAAATATGTCATTTTACCTATATATTTTTATACGCAACAATGGCATGAAAAAGAAAGACAAATCGGTCCATTTCCTTCTTACAACAAAACAAAAAAAGGTTAACTAAAGACGCAACCCGGTCAATTCAGGTTGAATTAAATTTTCTTTACAACACAAAAAAAAAGGTTGAATTAAATTCTTAAATTACATTTTCTTAAATTAAATTCTCTTAACTTACAAAGAAAAAGTTGAATTCAATTGACTGCATTGAAATGACTTGGGACTTAAAAACTGACTTCTTAAAAACTAACTTCTTAAAAACTAACTTCTTCAAAACTAACTTCTTCAAAACTGGCTTCTTCAAAACTGGCTTCTTCAAAACTGACTTCTGTAATCTCTGGGGCGGTTGTCCCTCTTGGATGCAACCTATTGACTTGACCTCTTACCAAGTATTTCTATAAATCTCTGGGGCGGTTGTCCCTTTTGGCGCAACCTTCTGACTTGACCTCTTGTCAAGTATTTCTATAAATCTCTGGGGGCGGTTGTCCATCTTGGCGCAACCTTCTGACTTGACCTCTTGTCAAGTATTTCTATAAATCTCTGGGGGCGGTTGTCCATCTTGGCGCAACCTTCTGAAAACTGATTTGCAACTTATTTGCAAATAAAACTGACTCGAAACTACTTCGAGTATCTTTATAAATCTCTGGGGTTTGGTTGTCCCTTTTGGATGCAACCAACTGAAAACTGATTTGCAACTTATTTGCAAATAAAACTGACTCGAAACTACTTCGAGTATCTTTATAAATCTCTGGGGTTTGGTTGTCCCTTTTGGATGCAACCAACTGAAAACTGATTTGCAACTTATTTGCAAATAAAACTGACTCGAAACTACTTCGAGTATCTTTATAAATCTCTGGGGTTTGGTTATCCCTTTTGGATGCAACCAACTGAAAACTGATTTCAAAACTGACTTGCAACTTCTTTGCAACTAAAACTGACTTCAAAACTGACTTGCAACTTCTTTGCAACTAAAACTGACTTGCAACTTCTTTGCAACTAAAACTGACTTCAAAACTGACTTGCAACTTCTTTGCAACTAAAACTGACTTCAAAACTGACTTGCAACTTCTTTGCAATGAAAACTGACTTCAAATATCTCTCTAAATCTATAAACTCTCTGTAAACTCTCTCTTAATTTGCAAGTCAATTCAATTCAGTAATTGAAAAAAATTTGCAAACAAAAATATAAAATGTAAACAACATTTCACTCTGGTATTATTATGTTTGGTACATAAAATAAAATTATTCTATACTGAATATAACAGTGAAAATAACTGAAATTAACTCTCTCTTGAAATTAACTCTCTTTTGAAATTAACTCTCTTTTTTGAAATTAACTCTCTTTTTTGAAATTAACTCTTTTTTGAAATTAACTCTCTTTTTTGAAATTAACTCTCTTTTTTGAAATTAACTCTCTTTTTTGAAATTAACTCTTTTTTGAAATTAACTCTCTCTTTTGAAATTAACTCTCTCTTTTGAAATTAACTCTCTCTTTTGAAATTAACTCTCTCTTTTGAAATTAACTCTCTCTTTTGAAATTAACTCTCTCTTTTGAAATTAACTCTCTCTTACATTTAGCTTCTCTTACATTTAACTCTGTTACAATTACTGTTTCACTAAAAAAATGTATCACTGGTGTCTGAAATGTTCACTGTGTTTTGTGTAAATTCTGACTTGATACTCATTATTAACTGTTAATAATACTGACTTTTCAAGTGTTTATAAATTACTTAAAAAAACAAAATGTACTTAACAAAAGTTCTACTGGCAAAATCCTCAGAGACGTGTCCTGAAGACGTCTTGCTGGCTACTTCTTCTTGGATGAAAACTAGGCGTGGAGAACTTGGAGTCGTGACACACCGGTTCAAGGGTGGATGTTACGAACAAGAAGTCGTGACACGCCGGTCAAATGGTTTTATCCTGATAAATCTTCTTTTATAAATCTTCTTTTATAAATCTTCTTTTATAAATCTTTTTATAAATCTTCTTTTATAAATCTTCTTTTATAAATCTTCTTCTTATCCTGGTAAAGGGTCGCCAGCTGTTAACCCCTCCTTCTATGGCCCTGATTCGGTTCGGATTCGACGGGGGGGTTCTGGTTAGGAGGCTGCAACGGATATTTCTTCTGATACTTTTCTTCTATAATTTTCTAATTCTTTCTCTGATACTTTATAACTTATCGACTTTACTAAGTTCCTCTGACGATAGCCCAACTCGAGGGGGAAAATAAAAAGTTTCTCTTACTGTAAATTTACTTCTTAAAAATTTACAGTTATTGCCCTGAATTTACAGGGGTAGAGGTTCGACCTCTTTCGACCATAGCTCAGGCCGGAATCTAAAAATATTAAGGAGGCAAGGGGCCTCTGCACCCCTCCCCGCAGCGAGGCTGCTAACCAGGGCAGTGACCAAGGCAGAGTCTCGTAATGAAGTCCTCATTTTACAAATACATGTATAATATATAAGCCTGAATGTTGGGGAACGGCAGTTGGAGGTTAAGTTTCCCCCCTTTTAAACACGATCAGATGTTTGAAAGATTCCAATAAATATTTAAAAAAAAAATAAATAAAAATAAAAACTTTTTTTTTTTTGCCACGTCTTCATTTCTGAAGGCGATCATTTCATAGTCGTACACAGTACAATTGAAGTACATGACTGAGTACATTTTTGTTTGGGTTTATTACAATTATGATTTCGATTATGGATTACTTCCCATTCGCTTATGATTTTCCCTTACAGTTCTATTAAAGTACATTCTTACATTATATATAAAGTCATTACATTCAATTATAATTTCATTGAAGTACATTACGTCGTTACCATTCTTACAGTGTTTTTATATATATATATATGGTTAGATTATATGGTCAGATTATATATGGTTATTAGTACAGCACAAGTACATGAGACATGACAAGATAATTTATATACAACATAATGTTATATTACATTTTTAATATGTTATGAATTTGGATCAGAGCGAAAGATGTTGTTTATCTTAGAAACGTTCAATTCTGCTGTGATTCGCGAATTCGACCACTCAACTACTGTAAGCCTAATGAATGTCTTGTGAGGGTGAACGCACTTAAAAGAAAAAAAATACGTGGACGTATTTTACATGTAAGTAACAGAATAGGTTGTGTGCGTAATATAGACGCGCGTAAAATATGGACTGATAGGTTGATAGGTATCAGTAGACAATAGGTAGGAAACAACATAAATAATGATGTATAGAGAATGAAGTTTTTTTTTTCTTTTTATTATTATTATTATTATTATTATTATTAAAGAATTTACCATACATTCAATACGGAAGATGTCCAAATACTAAACACGTGATTCAGTGTTCAAGGTATGGAAAACGTGAAGAGAATTAAGTTACTTTATGACGTCATAGTTATTCACATTATGTCATACGTGCAGTATAACTGTAAGTCATTATTAGGGAGGACCTAAAAGAAACGAATTAAAGACAGAGTGGGTATCAAGGACTAAGAAGCACAACTACTGGTTCCAATCCTCTTATATGCAATGCGTATGTATAATCTAGGTCGAGGGTGAGATGCAAGACAATCATAATTAATTATAATAACTTCTATAATAAATGAAAATGGATACGACTAAACCATAGGTATGGTAGATCCAGTGGCGGTCCTAGCTTACATGACGCCCTGGGCGAACCTCACCTTCAGCGCCCCCCCCCCCTGTTCGCCAACACACACACATTCGAATCCCCCCAAAATAAAGGACAGACATAACTCTTTCACAAATAACTTTTTATTGGACTAATTGTTGGAACTTCAGAACCAAACAAAGACTCAAATTTCTGAATTTTACAAATCCTTCATCACGTAAATAGAATAACTCACTTAAGAGAATGTAATTATGATACTATGAACAGGAAAAATACAAATTAAATTGCACAACTGCCATAAATAAACTAGAGAATCAAATTTCTAAATTGTACAAATGCTCTATCACATAAATAGAATAAGACACTTAAGAGAGGGTAATTATTATGCTACACTTTGAACAAGAAACAAAATAAATTGCACCACAGCACAACTGCCATCTAAAGCCTGACTCTTCTTACCTTCCCTGATGCAAAGTCATGAATTAAATCATCATATGAAATCTGCTCAGCAATTGTATGATTTATACTGATGATGGCCAGACCGGTAAGGCGTTCCTGTGACATAGTTGACCTCAGGTAGGATTTGATGAGCTTCAGCTTTGAAAAGCTCCTCTCTGCTTCAGCAACAGTGACTGGAAGAGTAAGACCAATTCTGAGAGCAGTCCACAAATTTGGATATATTTCAGAGAGCTCCCTTTCATGGATAAATGTCAGCAGTTCAAGCAAGGATATGGTCTTTGATGGCAAGTCAGGCAAGTTCTTCAGCTCCTGTGCAAGCTCTCTGCCATCCAAGTCAGATTGTCCCTTAAAGTGTAGTGTAGTACTAAGGTTCACACATTGTTCTGTCAGCTCCTCAAATGTGAGATTTTGGAAATGTGTCAGCACTCCAAACTTCTCTCCCACAATTTCCAACGTGGAAAATCTTTCCTGAATGGCTGATGTTGCAGCATCAACCACTGCATTGACAAATGTCACCTCCAGCTTCTTCAAAGCATCAATCAAGGGCTCATCAGATGCTTCATAGGAGAAGTGCCGCTTTGTGAACCTCAGCCGTTTTTGTTTTAACACAGCCTCCACATTCATTTGTTCACAGATATCTGTGGCTGCCATTTGTGCAGCCACAAAACCTGTTGCCCTGTAATTGCGGAGACCTCTCTCTGTTTTTTTTTAGGAGATTTACTGCAACATCAACGTGCATGCTAGGAGACTGCATCTGCTTGCTCACATGCTGAATTTGGCACAACAGGTCATGCCACACCACTGAACAAATGGCGAAGCGGTATGACCCAACCTCCTCTGACAGAGATTGAGCCTCGACCTTTATTACAGAGTCTTTGGTGTGGTCCCTCACCTCGATCAGTGCATCTCTCACTGCAGCTGCCTGATATCTCAGGGGCTCCACACTCTTGATCTTGCTTTCCCACCTTGTATCAGACCACATCTTCAATGTGATGTTCACATGTTTTTTCAAAATGGCCCATCGTTGTGTGGAGGCTGAAAACAAGTTGTAAAGCTTCTGCAAGATGCCAAAGTAACTTGTGGCATCAATAGATCCCTTAGCAGCATCGGCCACAAGCAAATTCAGAGAATGAGCCCCACATGGAACAAACAGAGCTCTGGGATTAATTTCTAGGAGCCTGGATTGAACACCCTTGTTTTTTCCCCTCATGTTGGCCCCGTTGTCGTATGATTGTCCTCTACAGTCCATGAAAGGAACTTTTAGCTCCTCCAGTCTCTTCAGAATCAGAGATGCCAAATGTTGACCAGTGGACTCCTCTGCCTCCAAAAACCCCATGAAATGTTCCTTTATATGGGGCTTCCCCTCCAGTGACACAACCCGAATCACAACTGACAACTGTTCAGTGTGGCTGATATCTGGAGTGCAATCTAGAATTATTGAAAAAAACTTTGATTGTTTGATGTCGCTCACCATTGCTGAAATGGTCTTGCTGCTCGACAAATCAATGAGTTCGTTTTGTATGTGGTGGCCGAGGTAGCTGGTGTGACTGGAGGTCCCTTTTTGGACACGGTTAATGTGCTCTTGCATTATAGGATCAAATTGTGCCATCAGTTCAACTTCTTTCAGAAAATTGCCATTTGATGGTGAGAACAATTTTTCTGTATGTCCCCTTAGTGCCAAATTCCTAACTGCCAGAGAATGCACAATAGCAGTGAGACGTGTCAGCACCGCTCTCCATCTCAACTTCTCAGCCTCCAGAAGTGCCATCTCCTGCTTGTCAATGGTCTCCCCCTTTCTCATCCTCACTGCCAGTTCTTTCCAGATTTTCATAGAATTTAGGTGTTCTGAACTGTTGTCATGTGATGTGAGCAATGAGCTTGCATGCTTCCAGTCCGAGAGTCCCAAACTTGTTAAATTTATTTTCCTCTTGGAAAATAATGTACAACAGAAACAGAAAAGGCTGTTGTTTTTTAAGGAATAGACCAACCAACTTCTGGTTATATTTTCCCCACTAACCAATGACTTCCTGAAGTATTGATGGTGGAAACTTCTTCCGTCACTGTCGTTTCTAGGGAATACAAAGTCAGATGGTACTTGACTTGGTCCCCTGGAAACCAGTTGTGTCCGAATTCTCTCAGTCAGAACTGAAGGCCAGTTAGCAGGGTCGGTGGACAGAGACTCATCCTCAGGAGGCGATTCTGCTCCAGGCATTTCTAATAGAAAGAACAAGAGCATTACTCATTAGTATACACACCTAAGTTAGATAACACATTATTCACAGCACTTTGTTATGGTGGTGGTGTTATGGAATTATGGTGGTGAAACACCACACATACCCAGTAACCCAGACCCAGTGATAATAACATTATAATTTATAACTGTTTGCAAAATGCTTTGCAGGGATGCACACACATACACATACACACACACGCACACACTCACAGACATATGTGCACACAAACTCACCTGAAGAGTCCTGCCGGGGAGAAGTAGAAGCAAATGGGTCTTCATCCTCAGGATCAGACTGCATTTGTGGAGACATATGTGAGGCTGAGGAGGTAGATGGCTCCTCAGCCTCAATAATGGCAGAAGTAGACGGCTTCTCATCCTGGCTAGTGGCAGAGGGTGTTCCAAAATATTTCAAAAGTGCCCCTGCAAATAGTAAAATAGAACATAACAGACCAATGCATGAATAGGCTAGTACAATTAATTTAACATGTTATTAAGCACAATTTATTAAACTTTTAGAATAGGAAACAAATGAATAATACAACCTCCTTGGTTAATGGCTAATTATATACATAATAGTACACTTCAAATGACTCAGAAAGCTATATCACAAAATAGCAGTGCAATATAGCAGTGAAGAGTAGTAGATGACATAGCTCTATACCTTTATCTTTTGCTCGTTTCTCCTCTTCTTCTTTCCTCTTTTTTCTAAACTGAGCACCTGATAGCTTTGACCTCTTCTTATCCATTTGCGGTTATTTGACAGACCTTAGTGGCTTAGTGTGAAGATTCGTTCTGTAATAAATAATATACATTTCACTATTTAACCAAACCCAGAAAAATAACATTACATATGTTAAAGTATGGGCCTTTATTCCCAATAATATTAATCTGGAAGCATTTTGCATTGTTTAGGTCTTTTATGGGAAGGTTTATGGAAAATGCAATAGATGGTTTTTTTATTAATAAAAATATATTTATTGATCTTTTATTATTTATTTTATTTTATTTTTTATTTTTATTTATTTCTTTATTTATTTATTCTTATTTTTATTTTTATTTTTTTTGCAGGCGCTCATGCCGCCCCTCCACAAATGCCGCCCTGTGCGGCTGCCCATATTGCCCATATGAGGAACCGCCACTGGGTAGATCGTAGGGTTTTGACACGAACAAAAATAGGAAGCCACAAGTAAAATTATTATCCAAACTCGCGTTAAGCGATTTTGGTTCTTATGTAAAAATGAATATTGATTATTCATTGTCCATTTATATATTATATATTATATATATATCGTAAAGAACGACGCTTGTATAGGAGATATTCCGCGCAAGACGAGAAAGAGAAAACAACAAATGAAAAAATGAAGTACCACCTGGGAATCGAACCCGGGATCTTCCGATTGCCGGTCAGACGCGATAACCACTACACCATGGACTCCACTCTTCCAAATGCCGTAATTCCTCTACATACTCGCAGAAACCAATGCCCCAAGGGGGCACCTCCCGCTTGCCGTAACATTATATACATTCAACTGCAAAGAACACACAGTATAAATAACGTAAAGAACGACGCTTGTATAGGAGATATTCCGCGCAAGACGAGAAAGAGAAACAACAAATGAAAAAATGAAGTACCACCTGGGAATCGAACCCGGGATCTTCCGATTGCCGGTCAGACGCGATAACCACTACACCATGGACTCCACTCTTCCAAATGCCGTAATTCCTCTACATACTCGCAGAAACCAATGCCCCCAGGTGGTACTTCATTTTTCATTTGTTGTTTTCTCTTTCTCGTCTTGCGCGGAATATCTCCTATACAAGCGTCGTTCTTTACGTTATTTATACTGTGTGTTCTTTGCAGTTGAATGTGTATATATATATATATATATATATATATATATATATATATATATATATATATATATATATATATATATATATATATATATATATATATATATAAAATTCAACATCCACTCAGCCCAAAGAGATCTATAATGAATTTTAATGATAAAAAATACCGGTATAATGAATTCTGTGATAATTTTAAAACTTTATAATGAAATTATAACACCTTTTATTTTCTCTCTAAGTTCTGCTTTAATATCTTTATCAGCTCGTACTTCAATGTCCACCCACTGTAGACTCAAAACAGTAACATGTATTTTTCATTACGGTCTCGAGATGTCTCGAAAGGTCTCGGGGAGAAAAACCGAGACCGCGTCTGTCGAGACCGAGATCAAGACCGAGATCTAAATAGCGGAGACCGAGATCGAGACCGAGATCTAAATAGCGGAGACCGAGATCGAGATCTGCAAATTGGGTCTCGAGATCGGTCTCGAGACCGAGACCGATCTCGAGACCTACATCACTGACTTGCGGGTGGGGCTGGTTCAATAGACACCCTCAAAATAAACTCGTACTGGGGGCGGGGGTTCTGTTATTATGATAAGAAATAAAGTTTGCTTCAGATTGTCCTTAATAACAGATATGCTGTATTACCTTAAAATTACCTTAAAATATTACCTTATAATTCTTGCTGAAATACTTAGGCTTCGGCTGCTTTAAAGTTTCTTATACAATTTAATGTCAGCAAAACATTATTGTGTAATTGCTGGTCAGCAGTAGTTTGGGTCATTGTAAAATTTAGAACAATCCTTAAAACTTATTCAGTTATATATTATTAAATTTTTAAAACCTTTTGAAAAGTGTTAAATTTGGAGTAGTTATTTAATTGTTTGTAAAAGCTACATTGTTAAACTAAACTGTGTAAAAGTTTTTCTGGTAAATATTTGGCTGGATACAGGGGCTACATTTTTTATCAAAATTACATTTTTCTAGTGTAGTTTTCTCTGCTTTGTTCGAATCTGATACCCATTTCTTGTGCAAATGAATAGAAACTATTTTTTTTTCCATTCCAAAATACGGAGTATTTCTATTCATTTGCACAAGAAATGTGTGTCAAATTCCAACAAAGCAGAGAAAACTACACCAAGAAAATGTAATTCTGATAAAAAACTAGCTAACCTAACCTTACATTTCGGGCATTGCACACAAGCGGGCAGAACTCCGTGGCGTTTAAAACAATCCACCACTGCTTCGTTATTTTCAAAATATTTAGAAATGGCGCGGTAATACTCAATCTCGCAACCGTCACATTCAAAACCTTCACTAGCTTCAGCCATTGTCCTCAAACTGCGTGAAGCAAATGAAATTCCTATGGCGCACGTCGCAGAAAGTGTCTAATTGGCCAAATCTACACAAAAAGTGTCTAATTGGCCCAATCCAGCCATGTGACAATCTGAAAACAAGTGATACGTCCACGAAACGCATTACCGTACATACAAACACACGGAGCGCTAACATATATACATACATACATACATATCGGGTGACCAGATTTTTGCGATCCCAATGCGGCACGGATCCATTGGTACACTAATATACTTGTATGATATCTCTATAACACTCCACAGGTCAACCAATACCTTTTAAAAGCAGTTTGCAGCACTCTATAGGCATTTTACTTTATCTTTCAAAGATATATAACGGACAAATAATTGTACTACCAAAAAAGTAATTTTATATACTGTAGTTTACTTACCTAATTTATTGAAAAACATTTTATTTAATTGTACTTGGCACTGGAATGTATTTCCTTAAGGAGAGGTATTTCTTTGTTCAGATATTCACAAAATTCAAGGCAACTCATCTCGTAATTACATATCGTTAATAACGCTGCTTTTAGAGTATTTATATTTAATCGACTTTTTTCTTCTGTCCAAAAGTTATTCATTATGGAAAATACCTCTCTGTTGGAGCATTTGATCCAGGTAAACTCAAACAGAATTCTATTACCTTGGAAATGTTTTCAAAGGGAATTTTCTGACTCTTGAAATGTGTAAATGTTTCTACCCACCTACTGTCAACTTCCAGTTCCATGTCATTCCATTCTTTAATTCTTTCTGATGTTACAAAATTTTTTACGTAAGTTACTTCATCAAATAGTTCACTGTCATTTAAAGGAAATCGGACTTCCTTTCAAGAATGAATTCGATGTTTTCTTTAACTTCACTCCAGGAGATTAAGTTGCGAAGAAGAATCCAATTACAAATTTTTACTTCTTCCAAATGCTGACACCACTCATTCAAATATTCTACACACATAGCATAGAATGAAGAAGCTGTATTTTTGAAACTTTCTACAGTATATCCTTTCCTTGTCTCTCTAAATCCTTTAACATTTTATCCACAGTTAAGGGTAAAAATGACTCCTGTTTTCTTTCAATTAATTTTAGCTTTAAGTTCTTAAGAATACAGGCTATTTCTGGCAAGGAAGCTTTTTGAGATTCAACTTTTAAGATGCAATCATGGAATAATGAACTCTGATTGTGTACAAAATACAGAAATGCCTCAGCATAAGGGTTCTCAAAAAACTGTCTGAGAATAGTAGGACATTTTTCATGAGACTGAAAATACACTTTCAAAGGTTTGAATAGCCGAAGAACTTTTTCGATGGCTGGCCCCAAAGCCAGCCACCTGGTTTTACTGTATCCTAATATATTTTGAAACTCCACGCCAACAAAATCACATATATCTTTCAGTTCTTCCACTCTGACTGTATAAATGTCAAAGAATGAGTAGATTTTCACAACTATCACTTCCACATCAATAGGCAGACAGTCACATGAACTTCTCATGCAGTTATTCAAAATATGGGCTGGACAATTGACACCAATTAATTTTCTACCCAAACTTTGCTGTAGCCTGAAGAAAACATTATTTTTGCCACCTCTTGATGACACCCCCCCCCCCCCCCAAAGTTAGTGTTTGTATTGTCAGCACATAATGCCAGTATTTTATTTGTCAGCTGATGAGAATCTAAAGTTCTGTGTATGAAATTGAATATTATTTCAGATGTGTCTCCAGCTAAACTTGTCACCTCTAGGATTTTTACCTTAACTCCCTTTGTCGGTAAAAAATGCCTAACCAATAATAATAGGCATACTTTGACACTTCCATGGTTCGTACAATCACTGTAAATCGTTATGCAGTTGGAAAGTGAAAGGTCGTCTTTTAATGATTGCAGAACATCATGTTGAAAGACATTAGTTAAAATTGCCTCTGTTTTAGTACGAGCGCAAGAAAATGTCTTATTGAAGCATCTTCTGATTAGTTTTGAAGTGCAGTCTGTTGATCGAAAAGATAGTTTGTGTTTGATTGAATGGTAAGTCCAAGTTCCTTCAGCTACTGCTACACTTTTTTTCTCTTCATCGAAATCTTTACTCTATAAAAACGTTGTCAAAGGCCTACTTGATGAAGTGCAGGCATCAGCTTGTTTATGTTTAGTAGAGTTTAATTAAATGACGTTTAATGTCACATTTCCCACCACTTACAATTGAAAAAGTAGAAAAACATTTAATACATTTCATCATGCTCTCTCTTTGCTTTTTTAATAAAAGGATATTCTTTTTCTAAATCTTCATTGAAAGTGCACTTTCTTTTTGAAGTCATTTTTAAAATGTATGGGTACTCTGAAAATTAAATAACACATCAACACCATTATAATTCAAAATTTTAACTGACGAGCGTCGGCCGTCGAGGTCTGTCGTACTGGAGGTTTCAAAAACGTTTTAAAACGTTTATGAGGGGATGCGCGGATGCCAGATCTACGATAATGAATACAAATTACATTTCATTTGTATGAAAATTGCATAAATACAAGAATGCGGGACATTTCATTGTCCCGCATTGGTCAATGTTTTTTGCGGGACAGAAACTCTAAATGTGGGACAGTCCTGCAAAATGCAGGACGTCTGGTCACCCTACACACACACACACGCGCGCGCGGAGTCTCCACGTAAAAATTATATATTAAATTAATTTTATAACCGCGCACTAGCACAAAAAATGATTAGTACCATCGTAAAGATCATGAAAAATAGTGCTAGTGAAACACAACCTCTCATTTCTCGTTAGCCCCTGTGTCCAGCCAAATATTAAATGTTTTTCTTGTATAACGAGGTTGTGGGTATAAATGAGTATTAATATATAAAGTAGTCTTTATAAAGTGACATTATAACTACCGAGGTGGTCGTTATAATTAAACGGTAGCTACATCGAGGTGGTCTTTATAAATAAACAGTAGTTACATCGAGGTGGACTTTATAAACAGCATTTTGTTTTATTGAGGTGGTTGGTGTATAAGTGAGTATTAGCTATATGAAAATGGTCTTTATGAGTGAATGAATGTTCGCTATATTAAGGTGGTTTATATAGATTTTCCGTGAGGTTTCACTATATTAAGGTGGTATTTATAAATGCGTATGTGCTCTGTCGAGGTGGTCTTTATAAGTACAGTATTCACTCTATTTACGCCGTCTTTATAGGTGTATTCTCTCTTTTTAGGCGGTCTTTATGTATATGTGTTCGCTATATTTAGGTGGTCTTTATGTACGTGTGGTCGCTATATTTTGATGGTCTTTATGTGGGTGGTCTTTATGTGCGGTTTCCACTATATCTAGGTGGTCTCTATGTGCCTGTGCTCGCTATATTTAGGTGGTCTTTATGTACGAGTGTTCTCTCCATTTAGGTACTAGTGACGTCATAAATGGTTTTTTTATTGTGTGGAAGGATGAAACAGCTGGGTTTTGCTGTACGTTGGGAAGGATGGATTAGTAGTCAGCAACGCTAACCACTACACCATCGAGGTGTAAATAATAATATAGACTATAGTCACTATACTATCAACGAGATCTCGCCCTAGTTCATTCAACTTTATCAATCTAATATAATTTATATTATGTATTATACAATTTATTACTATAAACTTATTGAAATTATGAAATTTTGCACCCAGATCTCGGGGCAGGTCTATTATGAGATCTGTATTATTAGTCCTTGTATTTCTTCGCTAAGCAGTATTTTTTTAATTTTTTGCTAAGCTTACCCTCAGTTTGTGAATTATCTTGCGGGATAGTAAGGCCTATAGGCCTATTGTTATTATTATTATTGAACATGTTCCATGGTGCTATTTCTTTCTGGCAGCCTAGCCTGCTTTGTAAACTACAATAAAATAGCTTAGTTGGTGGATTTTAAGAATCTAGTTTCCTGCGACTCCGTTGAACTGCATCTGGATTCTTGAATTTTACCCAAATAATGAAAAGTTCAGAGACAAGACTCAAGAGTTCATAATATCTTAGTAATACATTTTTCGATTGGTAATTAGGTTATGGACTCTGAACTGCATTTGGATCATAGAATTTCTATTGACCAGAGTGGCTTCATGTAGATGTTGTTTATTTGAATTTTAGTAAAGCATTTGACAAGGTTGCACATAAGAAACTTTGGTTAATATTCGTCTTTTAACCCGCTCACGCGCGGTTAAAACAGTACAATATATTGAATTGCCATTCAAAACTGACAGAAAATATGTATCTTATGTTGTGCAAATTTGGGTTAATATTTGGCTGGACACGGGGGCTAATGAGAAATGAGAGGTTGTGTTCACTAGCTCTATTTTTCATGCTCTTTACGATGGTACTAATCATTTATTGTGGAAATGCAAGATTATAGAAAAAATTACAAGTTACATTTTTATAGTGAATCTTTCCAGTTTTGGCTATAATGTACTTTTTTCATAAAATATTTTTCCTGATTGGGCTATTTTTTCGCTACTCTGCGACTTAATTAGTTGGTTGGTTTCTGTTCTGTCTATTTTTTTTTTCTAATTGGATTCAGTTTGGTCGTGTTTGTGATAGAATTATGACGCGCTGTTTGTGTGGTTTCTGACTTTGAGAACTTGATTCGTCATGTGCCCTAGATGAAGAGAAAGCATTGGATGTTTTTATAAATTATGGCATTATTCTCTCATCCTTAACTTGCCCAAAATGTGACAGTGAGTGCCTAATACAAAAAGATCAGAAGATATTTAGGTGAAATAACCAATATTAACCAGTTAGGCCAACTGTACACCCTTGATGATTGGTTAGGTTAAGTAATGATATTTTCGTTAAACAAAAATGGGATACCTAATCTCTAGGAGTGCTCCATTTTTCAATATTAAACATACACTCATAAAACATATACCATTTGAAAGCTCATATATTTCTGAGTCTAAAAATGTAGTAATCCAAAAGTATCAATAGCAAATGCAAGATTATAGAAAAAATTACAAGTTACATTTTTATAGTGAATATTTCCTGTTTTGGCTATAATGTACTTTTTTCATAAAATATTTTTCCTGATTGGGCTATTTTTTCGCTACTTTGCGACTTAATTAGTTGGTTGGATTCTGTTCTGTCTTTTTTTTTTTTCTAATTGGATTCAGTTTGGTCGTGTTTGTGATAGAATTATAACGTACTGTTTGTGTGGTTTCTGACTTTGAGAACTTGATTTGTCATGTGCCCTAGATGAAGAGAAAGCATTGGATGTTTTTATCTTTTCAATATTAAACATATACTCATAAAACATATACCATTTGAAAGCTCACATTTTTCTGAGTCTAAAAATGTAGTAATCCAAAAGTATCAATAGCAAATAAAAAGTAACTAGGTTTAATTGTTTGATGCATGATATAATTAATTACATTATAAAGGTTGGCTGTTATAAATCTTCAGTCTGTATTGTAAGATGGTGTTTTTGGTAATTGTTACGCTAACCTAACCTAACATGAATGTTATTACATTATCATTTGTATAATTTAGGTCTCGGGGGTATGGGGGCAAAGCCCCCATAAAGATCATGCATCACAAATTGATCCATATAGGGTTTTATATTTAAATCTAGGGTTAATATTCATTTTAATGCTCCCTCCATTTTCGATAGGAGGAGACATTCTATGACAATTTAACATATAAATTCGTATTCAGGACACCTTGAAACCTCAGGGAAACTGATAAAAATCAAGGAAATATAATAATCATTTTTTACGGAAAAAAAAAATTTAGATGTTGATAAGCAGCCATTACAGGCTATTGACCCAGTGTTTAGCTCTTTGCTCAGTTAAAATTTTGCTGCTCTCCGTCCTCTCCAGTTTTATGGGGAGACATCTCGTGGCAAAATTAGGAAATATAGGTCAAATCAGCCAATTAAATCTGGTTTTTGTTTCATGTGACCTTATCCAACCAATCAGAGACGTGCATTTTGAATCTCCCATAATGCATACTCAGGTAATTTTTTACTGTCACTAGTCTCTTCAATTCCCATAATTTATAGATCAATAGATTCATTATTACACCAGGAATGTGATTTGGATAGTCTCAAGTGAGGGAACTGGCCCAAAACTAAGTTAGGACACGGTTTGTTTTGGGGTATAAGTGTGAAAAAATACCCTAAAATGCGGATAATTCCTTCAGTAGAGACTATATAGGCACATTCACGATGTAAAAATGAATCCATTGGTATATAAATTATGGAAATTATAGAAACAGCCAACATGAGTGACCTAAAAGATATACAGGGCTATTTCAAATGAGAATATTTTTTAATGTTACAAATACAGTGTGATTTGTGATACATCAACCAAAAGAAAAACTATCCAAATTTTGTCTCTCACCTCATAAATGCTCTATGTGACTTCCCCTAGTTACACGAGCAATGTCGACACGATAGTCGAATTCCTCCCATACTCGCTCCAGCATGTCCGTTGTCACTGACTCTATGGCAGTAACAATGCGAGTTCGGAGCTCATCCAAAGATGTGGGCAACGGTGGCATGTACACAGTATCCTTAACGTACCCCCAAAGGAAGAAGTTGCACAGTGTAAGATCCGGCGACCTAGGGGGCTCACGCTGCACTGTGACTACCGATTTACAGCTCAAAAACTGCAACACACAAAATGCCTTCTGCTGTGCGGATGCCATTTTCACACTGACTGTTTGTTGCTAGGCTAGGCCATAGCGTGACTTTGGAGCCCTCTCGCGGTGATCTTGTAAAACTCGGAGATTTCCTCTTTCATGTGGTGTATGCCCAGTTGATGCATGGTTGATATGTATGGAAGTATTCTCAGTTGAAATTGGATGAATCATTTTGAATAAACAGTGAATAATTACAACCATCACAAACCGACGCCATCGTGACACTAAAATCTTATGAGTTCAGGTCAAACCCCCCAATTTTGTTAGTCGTACCTACTTAACCTTTGTGGGATCAGCCATTTTATCACTCCCAAAAACATGATCTGCGATTTTATTGCTAAAAAAAAAAAAAATTCTTAACATTAGTTTTATAGCTTTAATCGGCATTTGCCTTCATATTGTACTTAATAAAAGTTGTTTAGAAAAATGTAGAGTCTTATGGTAAACTTTATTTTCAGTTTCCAGAGACCGGACTGATAGTAAAAAATTACCCATACTCATTCCAAAATGCTTTTTCAGTTTGCTTTTTGCTATGGTTTGTGGAGGTTGTGATTTTGGATTACTGTCAATTAATACAAGATATTTATAAAAAAGAAGATGGTGCTGAATTTTTCTTTACCAGTCATGGTGTTTTACCTACTCGTGTTATTTGTCCGCAGTGTGGTCATGAGTGTAATTATAGACAAGTTGCTGACCAATATTATTGCAAAAGAGTTAGGTTAGGTAAAACATATTTTTCTGGTGTTTTTTGTTCAAATCCAAACTTCGTTTCTTTGGGAAATGAGCCATTTTTGAGAAATTTTAAAATTGAAAATTTCTCAAAAACAGCTCATTTCCCAAAGAAACGAAGTTCAGATTTGAACAAATCACACCAAAAAACACCAGAAAAATGTGTTTTGGTTCAGAAAGGAGAGGGAGCACTAAAACGAATAATTACCAAACCTAGTTACTTTTTATTTGCTATTGATACTTTTGGATTACTATATTTTTAGACTCAGAAAAATGTGAGCTTTCAAATGGTATATGTTTTATGAGTGTGTTTAATATTGAAAAGTGGAGTGATCCTAGAGATTTACCCAAAAAGGACATGGCGTGAAGTTGAAATAAAAAATATATTTTTCTAGTGTATTTTGGTGTGCTCTGTGGTTAGGTTAGTTTAATTTAGTTAGGTTAGCTAGTTTTTATCAGAATTACATTTTCCTGGTGTAGTTTTCTCAGCTTTGTTGGAATTTGACACACATTCTTATGCAAATGAGTAGAAATACACTGTATTTTGGAATGGAAAAAAAAATAGTTTCTATTCATTTGCACAAGAAATGGGTTATCAGAGTCAAACAAAGCAGAGAAAACTACACTAGAAAAATGTAATTTGGATAAAAAATGTAGCCCCCTGTGTCCAGCCAAATATTTACCCAAATTTGTTCAAATGTATTTTTTTTAATAAAATATATTTCCTGTTTTGGCTATAATGTAGTTTTTTTCATAAAATATTTTTCCTGATTGGGCTATTTTCTCGCTACTCTGTGACTTAATTAGTTGGTTGGGTTTTGTTCTGAGTTAGGAGGGTTCCAACAGGTGAAGCAAAATATTTTCATTTTGACACCCGACCATCTCAGATCTTGCTTATTTTTGGTGTATAAGGTAAGTTTGTGCAAGAAAGCCAGCTGTGAAAGTTTCAGCTTTCTACGACCATTACTTCACGAGTTATGAAGGTCAGAAAAATCAAGGTTAAGGTCAAAATAGCTCAAGGTCGGCATCTTTGGATGCACCTCACACATTCACTAATTATCGTAACCATATGAAACTATATGTTTTTGGACTCAGAATGAGCTGTAGAATCCAAAAATGCAATGAAATCAGCAATAGGAGAACAAATAAAAATGTTCACCCTTTTTCAAGGAACGAATTGACCTTTTGACCTTGAAGTTCACACATTTTGGGGAAACATTTCTTTACACAAAATGAAGTTCCATCATTGCACTTTTAATATAAACAATAAAAATGTATCTTATTCACCAACTATACTGTCTTAAAGAATTTTTCAAATTGGCTATTTTTCAAATTTCTGGCAAAATCGCCATATGTACCGTATATGCATATATGTACTGTTAAAATCTAGAGATATTCATTATTTAAACTACTTAAGCAAAAATAAATATTATTAGAAACGTGATACAAAATCACTTAGATATAAGCTAGGTACCATAGGTATAACTATGATATAGATCTCTATTTTATTGTGGTCTCCTCCACCCCTACAACCACACCTTTCCACCCTTAGAAATATTTTACTTTTTTTTATAATTACTTTTATTAATAATACATTAATACAAACATATATATATAGGAGTATCATATAAAATAGGAGTAAAAAAGGAGTATCATATTATGTAGACCTGTATTCTATAGATACATATTAAACTAGAGCTCTGTACACTTTCGACTCAAGAACAGGAAACTGTGGCAAACAGGTCTGCATGATTACCCTCAGCTGTTAGCATCTCATGATCATCAAAGGCATACTGAATTATTCTTGAACCTGCTGTCAATGATGGAGCAGTCATTGTCTGGATAATATCAGATGATAACATCCAACATGAGTCAGGACGAGAAGGGAAACTATGTTTAGAACGTCTTCCATGTGGAGACATAAAATTGACCTTATAATCACTAAATTCTTCTGATACTTCAACCACTAATCCAAACCAAATTTTATTATCATAGTTACAAGCTACATATACCCCAACTTGTATATCTTCAGTTGAAATGTGCTTTTGCTCATGTAAATTATCTTTAAACGATGGATGCACAACTGTCATAATTTTTGTAGGACCTGAGGAAATCTCACCAACCTCCAACTGGGTATGACTAATAGGCACAAATCTATGAAATCTACGAGTACCTGGGATGGTTACAGAATTTTTATATCTATTTTCCAGGAATTCAGTTGTCTGCTGGACATTTTGTTTCGATAAGAATACAAATTTTGTGCTGGTATCTTTCTCATCCAGAAATTTCATCATGTCAAGTGGTGTCAGAATTTGGTCTTTAAATGTACGTTGAAGACTGGCACGAGCCATCATTCTTTTTGCTGTGCCTCCGACTCCATCACAAGCACTTTTGCCATGTGAAGTTGCAAAAAAGTGCCATTCAGCATCCAGTCCAAAGTCCTCTTTGTGGTGACACAAATTGGTGAAGTTATATTTATTCTTATACTGCCCTCCGCAACCATCAGTAAAGTAATGAATCTTCCGCAGGCCTGAGCTCTCTTCTTTTATCATGGGGATCAGTTGCTTTAAGAACGCAAAGACAAGGTTTGTACTATGTTTCATGTCATCAGAAATGAAACAATAACTTTTAACTTTAATTTCAACATCATTTTCATTTACTTTATAGTAGAACACAAATGGATGAACTGTTGCCTGACTATTTTCCCAATGGTAACCTTGTGCAGCATCTTGTACAATAAATGAGTAGTTTTCAGAGAAGTCTCCTAGGAGAATACCTTCAGTGACCATCAGATTAGCTTTCAGTTTTTTTAGGAAACTTGCTTGTGCATCAGCCACATAAGTGTGTCTTGTTAGTCCACAAATTCTAGTTGCCAAAGACTTAATGAAGTTTTCAAGGGATTCACCGATGTTAATAAGGGTTGTCCGATCCGTGGAAGTCCACTGCTTATATGTAATTATAGTGCCGACTGCATCCTGAACAGATTCCAATCCTTCAAGGAATGCAATAACACCTTCTCCTGGACACAATGCACATTTTTGTAGCATACTCTCTTCCTTTTCACTGTCACAAACTGCATAGAGAATGAGGTCTTTATATGATAGTTGTTTTTCCCCCAAAGCTGACAGCTGAAGTTTGGGATTTTGGTGGTAGGTACAGACACACACAGAGTGTGTTCCTCCAGCTCCTGCCAAGACACACCACTTGGGTCTCAATGCAGCAAATGATGAGAAACCTATTTTTGGATTAGTGTCATTTGCCTTGAAAACAGCGAAAATCTCACATAAATTACCAAGCACCAATCGTTTCTGCTGTAGTTGCTTCTCTCCTTCATGATTCCTAATTGATAGACAATCCTTCTTGCCTGGACATATTCTGCTTATTTCATCTGATTCATAGAAAGTGCACACTGCTTCCTTCTCTTTCTTTGTTATAACCCGACCTTTGCTAATATGTGGAACTTCTGGTAATATGCCATGTTCTTTCTTTATTTTGCGGCTGGTTGAAACCATTCTTGTAGATGCATTGAAGAAAGATGCTGTTCTGTGAATGGTGTATGGTGTTAGTATTTGAATCTTCCTCTTGTAGTCAGTCGTCTCACTGAAGGCATTCTTGAGTGCTTGCATCACTCCTGCATGCCTGCGAAAATGATATACATGTTTGAGTAAATTTATATGCAAACATATGATCTATATATAGGCCTAGTATACTTTAATGAAGGTACTACAGATATATATACAGTACTCACAAATTATTGTCATCCATTTTAGATTGCTTTTCTTCACTTTCTTGTGTAAAACTTGTCATATGAAGTTTCTAGCTTTCTCATCAGGGATGTTGATGCCATTTCAAATTTTGTTTCAGCCTTTGAAGATCTCCCTTTTCGTGACAAACCCTCTGAAAAACAAATAAAATAAATTGTTATAACTTTTTTTAATCAACTGTAGGCCTATAGATGTACATATACATTACATATGAATTTGGTAAATACCGTATATATAATCATAACTGTATTGATCTTCATTATATAAATTGATATGCATACATCTGAATTTGTCAAATATATAAAGGTTGTAATGTTCATACATGTAGTTATATATATTGATGTTTTGTTGCTATAATATCTACATAAATTAACACTTTAAAAATACTTAAACTTACTTGTCTTCACTGGTGTCACATTCAGCATTGGAAGAAGTGTGTGTAAATCTCCTTGGAAATCTTCAAACATTATTTCAGTAGTACACCCATAGGCAGAGGAACGTTTTTCTGTGGCAGTGGCATCAGTGTCTGAGTTCGAATCTGAGACAATATCAGAGACTTTTTTGTCTTCAGCTTTGATTTTATTGATATCATTAACACAATTTTTACAAATGTAATCTCCATATATTAATCCGTGAATTCCTTGCAGTGTATTACGGACTGGCACAAGTGCTTTTTCGATCTTCTTCTTATGTTTTCTAAGAGGATCAGCACAAACTTTTCTACCCATCTTGTTTATCTGTAAGAAAGGCATAAAATAAGTAATTAATTTATGTTCACAAAATATATTATTTAACAGTACAGTACATATATGCATATACATATGGTGATTTTGCCAGAAATTTGAAAAATAGCCAATTTGAAAAATTCTTTAAGACAGTATAGATGGTGAATAAGATACATTTTTATTGTTTATATTAACTGTTACGCGTCACTTTTTTCACTTTTATACGCACCAATAGACGATATAACTCATCGATAACGCTTAAGAGGTTAAAAGTGCAATGGTGGAACTTCATTTTGTGTAAAGAAATGTTTCCCCAAAATGTGTGAACTTCAAGGTCAAAGGGTCAATTCGTTCCTTGAAAAAGGGTGAACATTTTTATTTGTTCTCCTATTGCTGTTTTCGTTGCATTTTTGGATTCTACAGCTCATTCTGAGTCCAAAAACATATAGTTTCATATGGTTACGATAATTAGTGAATGTGTGAGGTGCATCCAAAGATGCCGACCTTGAGCTATTTTGACCTTAACCTTGATTTTTCTGACCTTCATAACTCGTGAAGTAATGGTCGTAGAAAGCTGAAACCTTCACAGCTGGCTTTCTTGCACAAACTTACCTTATACACCAAACATAAGCAAGATCTGAGATGGTCGGGTGTTAAGCACTGATTCACCTGTGCTGGAACCCCTCAGTAGCTATTTATTTTTTTTCTAATTGGATTCAGTTTAGTGGTGTTTGTGATAGAATTATGATGTGCTATTCATGTGATTTTGACTTTGAGAACTTGATTCGTCATGTGCCCTAGATTGAGACAAAGGATCAGAAGATATTTAGGTGAAATAACCAATATTAACCTGTTAGGTCAACTGAAGGCCTGGTTAGGTTAATTGAACCCCCAGTTAGATTAAGTTGCGATATTTTCGTTAGTGTAAATGAAAATGATGGGAGCAAACTTTTATGGTTAATTTTGAGGTGTTTTGTATGAAACTGCCATCCATTTCCTGTGCAAATGTGTAGTTTTCAAGATGATGATATCTCGAAAACTATGCATTTGCACAGGAAATGGATGGCAGATTCATGCAAAACACCTCAAAATTGACCAGAAAAGTTTCTCCTCATAATAACAGACTGGGTGTAAAAATGAATAATTACCAAAACTTCTATATAAATTAAGAGCTCATGGTGTATTAGGGTCAGTTTAAATTGGTTAGAAAAATGGTTAGAAGACAGAACGGGGGGTAATTTTAAATTATCATGAATCTGGGTGGCAGAAAGTGAAAAGTGGGGTACCAGTACCACAGGGATCAGTTTTGGGTCCATTACTCTTTTATTTTATATATCCATGATTTAGAGAAAGCAGTAGGTTGTAAAATTTTTAAATTTGCAAATGATAGAAAAGTAGTTGCTCCAGTTACAAATATGGGAAATTCTTGTAAACTGCAAAAGGATCTTATAATGTTTCAGACCAACAAAGACTGGTAAATTTTTACAAGTGTACATTACAAGCTTTGTAAATCAAAACTATGTTTTTCTGATGGTTTTTGATGCGGTTTGAACAAAGGTTAATTTTGTTAAAACATCATCAAAAACAATGGGAAAAACATAGTGTTAATATTAGTGATGTAGGTCACATCCGCATCCGCATCCGCACATTGTCTCGCATCCGCACTTTGGACTGCGGATGTGGACCGTTGAGATAAAATATCATTAATAAGTGGAAATTATCAAATTCTACTATATTAATAGAACTAGTTCATTGTGCGCAAAAGTGATGCAAGCGACAAGATGAGAGGCTGTTCTTGTATGAAGTTACTCTCTTGCAACCTACTTAGATCCACGTTACAAAGCTAAGTTATTTTCACCTAGTACATTAGAACGAGTTAAATCATCACTTGGCAAAGCAGTTGAAGAGCTTCAATCTCTTGAATCTGTCGCTTCGCCACCCACCAAAAGAATAAAAGTTTCAGTGACAGAACCAACACCTTCAACAAGCAAATCTATCACAGAATCTGTCTCTCAGTTTCTTGAGTCAAGCAGCAATGACGAGACCTACGCGATGTCAAAAGATGTAGTAAAAATGATCGAGAGCTATCACCAAGAAAAACGCCTGGCTGCATGTGACAATCCTATTAGTTGGTGGAAAAATACGCAGAATATCTATCCATACTTGAGTAAACTTGCAAGGAAACATTTAGCCTGTCCTCCAACAAACGTACCAAGCGAGAGATTATTTAGCAGTGCTGGATTAATATATGATGAAAAGAGAAACAGACTGGCAGCAGAAAAGGCAGAAAAATTAATGTTCCTTAAGCATAACCTTCCTATAATTAAGTTTGAACATTAAACGATGAACATCTTAGTTTACTTTATTTTAATTACTCATTTATAAATATGCCTAATAAAACTTTAAACTTAATATAAATAGTTATGAAGCTAATTAAAGATCTCTTTCTATAAGGGTGGAGGTTGGGGAAAGAGGTCGGTGGGGTGCATTTGAGTTGGGTTCACGTCCGCATCCTGGTAACACAATTATGGTTTCTAATTGTGGCTGAAACTCAACAAAATATAACAAATTTATTTGCAGACGAATTCACTAATTGATTTCTATATTAGTTAGATGCTTGATATTATTTTATATGTTCAGAGAAAAGTACAGCAATTATTGTACAATTAATCAATTATACTACATTATAGCTACAGCTCTCTCTATATAATAACTTATTATATACGTTAAACACAACAAATCTCGAATATATCCTAAAAAATAACGAAAATGTAGACATCTGCATCCGCATCCGCGGATGTTGAAATCAAACATCCTCATCTGCATCCGCATCCGCGGATGTGAAAAAAATGACATCCGCTACATCACTAGTTAATATATACCGTAACATAATGACAACCTAACCTAAAATTCCAAAATTCCTCAAAAGCCTGTAATGTACCTTACCTTATGAACCTTATGTTGTTTCGTGCATTGGTCTCTCTTCACACGGAGGTCAAGCTGGTGGCCCCACCCACCTCTAGGTCTGGCTTGGTGGAGGAGCGAGTTGCTTTCTTGTGCTCTCCATCGTACATAGCCAGGCATGCCTGGCTCATCTGGTCTGTCCTGAGCCAGGCATCCAGTCTTCTCTTGAAGACTTCAACTTTGACCCCCATTACGTTTCTGAGGTCCTCAGGAAGCTGGTTGAAAAGTCTTGGCCCCCTGACAACCAAGCTATTTTCCTTCAGAGTTGAGGAGGTCCCTTGTCGGGCCCTTAATTTGGGAACACTACACATTCTGCCTTTCTTATTTTCCAGTGTTGTTTGAATGGTAATTGGGTTTAGTGTTAGGTTTGGTACCAGTTTTTCAATCATTTTCCATATGTAGATTATGGTGTACCTCTCTCTTCTTCTTTCCAGGGAGTACAGATTTAGTTTACGTAGTCTTTCCCAGTAGTTGAGTTCTTTGCAGCCATCAATCTTGAAATGCCTTTACGTTTCTTCTAGTTTATTAGTTTCTTCCTTTTTATATGGGGATATCAAAACTGAGCAGTATTCAAGTTTTGGTATAATCATTGTTTTTAGCAGGGGAATCATTACTGTTCTGTCCCTTCTCTTGAACATTCTTAGTACTTGTCTGGTGACTCAATTTGCTTTATTTATCGCTACCTGATTTTGTGTTTCAAATTTCGCATCATCTATCATTATTATCCTGAGATTGATTGCTTTTGTGTTTTTCTGAATTTCCTGTCTATCTGGAGCATAATATGCAGTCTAAGTTCTTCTGTTCTACCATATCTCAAAAGCTGAAATTTCTTGGTGTTAAATGACATGTTGTTGCCTTCTGACCATTTGTATATTTTGTTCGTGTCCCTCTGCAAGGCCTCCACATCATGTACATTGCTGATCTTTGTATCATCTGCAAAGGATGTTACTATACTGTTGCTGTTTACTCTGCTGTCTATGTCTGTTAGCATGATAATGAACAGAAGTGGGGCCAGTACTGTCCCTTGTGGTATTGAGCTGCGTACTTCCGATTTTGATGATGATATACCTTGAATTTTGACAACCTGCAGATGTTCTCTGAGGAAGTTGTAGATCCATTTTCCCACTTTGCCTGTTATTCCCATTTATTTAATTTTGTGTGCTATTATACCATGGTCACATTTGTTGAAAGCTTTAGCAAAATATGTGTATATAACATCGTAGTTGTCATTGTCTTCCAATGCATCTAGAATATTGTTGTAGTGTTCTATTAGTTGTGATAGGCATGATCTACCTGATTAGAATCCATGCTGATTTTTGTTGAATCTTTCCCATGTCTCCAGGAAATCATCATCAAATTTTCTCTCTAACTATTCTTTCAAATACTTTGGTGAGGTGGGACGTCAATGACACTGGTCTATAGTTCTTTGCTTGAGATCTGTCCCCTCCTTCATATATAGGGACAATGTTTGCTCTTTTCAAGATGCTTGGTATTTCCCCAGTGTCCAGGGATCTTCTCCATATCCAGTATAAAGGTGTAGCTATTTCATTTTTACAATTTTTAATCAATAATGCGTTCCAATTGTCCGGACCTGCAGCTGAATGTAGTTTCATTTGTCCTATAGCTCTCGTTACATTTCTGGGGTAAAATCAAAGTCTGTTATATACTCTCCTTGCAATTCCTCTTCAAAGAATGCATTTATGTCAGGTACATTGGTTTGTCACTTTTTGGGGTACTGAAAACTGATTCATATTGAGTTCTCAATGTATCAGATATTTCTTTTGGATCATTAGTTAGTTCATTATTGCTTGTCCTTAAGGCCCCAATAGCGGTGCACATTTTTGTTTTCCTTTTTGCATAGCTATAGAAGTATTTTGGATTTTCCTTTATTGCTTCTACCACCTTTTCCTCTTCTCTCTCTGTATGGTCCTTAATCAGGGCTTGTATTTCCCTATCGATACCTTCCAGTTTTTCTTTTATTGCTTTCCTGTCATTATTTCCGCATTGCCTAACTTTGCCTACTCTCTTTTAGTCAGGGGGCTTAATCATATAATTGTTCAAATCATTCCAAAAGTGCCATTTTTGGGCCACAGGTAGCTATGACCATACTAATTTGAATGTTTGTGGGAGCCAAGCTGGGCTCCCACTGTGGCGGCCATATTTGCCAAATCAGTACAGGTTACATAGTTAACTTGATAAAAAATAAGAGTCAGCATCAACATCTTTTGCTATTAAACTTTAGTATATACGCAAGTACAATCACTAGCGTAGCTATAGGGGGGCGGAGGGGGTGGTCTGCCCCTGGCGGCACTTTTTGAGGGGCGCACTTTTGGTCTACTGCAATGAAAAAAAAAAGGTTTTTTTTTTAGGTCGGGACAGTAGAAGGATACAAGACGCCAGACACAATTTTATTTGTCCACGAAAACACTGCTTACTTCGTTAATTTCCGACAATTGTAAGGATTGTGTTCCCTTGAAGATGGCCTTATTGACCATCATACCTATTTAAGCGCTTAGTTGTGCTTAATTAATAATAGCATTGGTATAAATGCATTTATTTCATTAAAAAGGGAAATAACCCATAAGTTCTGTAAATACGTTATAATCTATAAATATACGTTTAATATTTATAAATAATCAATATCAAAACTAATATGCTGGTATTAGTTGTAAAGTATAATCTTGGTAACTTGGTTCCAAATATTGTAATACTGCTGCGGATTTTTCTCACAATTGCTGTTAGTGTTGCTAGCTGTGAGAGGAGTTTTTCTAAACTAAAACTGATAAAGAATTACCTAAGATACTATGAGCACCTTGCGGTTGAGAAATCTTGCCATACTGTCTATAGAACAACAATTGACAGACGAAATAGACTTCGACAATGTCATCGAAGATTTTGCTAACAGAAAAGCAAGAAAAATAACTGTGTAGAATGTTGTAGTTAAGTTTTTCACTTCAGAAGTAAACATGTCCTAATATTTTTCACAGGTTTTTTTTCTATACATCGTTTTCACTTTTTGTTTAAGTATGTTTGTTATGTGTATTGTGTTGTGTTTCAGGGGGGCGGCAAACTCAAGGACCGCCCCGGGCGGCACAAACTCTAGCTACGCCACTGAGTACAATCTTCTTTATTCCTTTTACTCACAGTACTGCATCTCATGATAATGTCTATCCAATAGATGGCTGTTCACTGATTAATAGTCGTCATTGTTCAGGCAGCCACCCTCACACTTGCAGAGTGTCGTACATCGAATTCCAGCACTACTGCATTTGCAATTCCCTCTGCAGGCTTTAGTGCATCCGCAATGAAGGAGAAGAGCACATGCCTTACTGGCATCAGCGAGAGTTGTCCAGAAAGGGAGCCATTGGTTGCTGCGCTTGTCATATTCCCATCCCCATTTATCAAAAGCAGGGAGTGTCTGATGGCATGTGGTTGACTGCTTCCACACAAAACTTGCCTGCAACAATGACCTCTTGATATGCTGGAAGAGGGCAGCTTGGGTAGGTGGTATGCTGTCCAATGATCGACTGCCACTAGAAAACAGATGGTGCCTGGCTACGTTTACAGATGCTTGTCCACATGTTTTACTGTACATGAGCACAACAAACCTCTCAATGTGTATCATTTCAGGAGATACTAGACTGAAGGACTCTGGGTCTTCAGTCAATTTGATCATGGTTTCAGTTAAGTTTGGTGTATTATTCCATGCAGTCCATGCTGTCTTCTTCCCACATCCAAGAAATTGAGACGTAGTGTCGCAGCCTGTTAGTGCATGGAACAGAGGTAGAGCCAGCGACTTTGATGGACCAAGCTGTGATTGAATGCTGTGCACTGGGATGTCTCGGTAATATTTGCCACTACCAAAACCAATCCAGAGTTCTGTTAGGTCAAGCTGTTGAAAGAAAGCAATGGCAAGAACGACTATGTCACTGTCAACAGTGCGGATGAATGCTTTCTTGTGACCCTGAGATGATGCGTGAGCAAGATGCAGAATGATCCGCGTATCTGCCTCTGTGTGGTTGCATGGTTGGAGCCCTGATATATCAAATGCTTTATTGGAGAGCACAGTTTCTAATTCAGTGCTTAGGAGGAGTTTTCCACCCATGTCAATCTTGATCAGCTGTTTACTGATAAAGACGAACAGTTCCTTCTTGTTTTCCACATTTTTGACTGCCAGTCTCGTTTGGAAATGGGTGTGGTACCATCACTATCTGGATCAAGTCGAGTACGTGCTCCTGAACCACGCCGCTGCTGTGCAAGTGATTTCAGACTGTCTTCAGGATAGGTATCCCACATGGCATCGATGCGCTCAACTGTGTCAGTCATCTGTGCTTTAATGAAAGGTATGATGTGTAGAGATACATATTCAGCAAATGTTGATGCTCTACTTGGACGCACAATGTGGACGATGGCGGCCATGTCATACAACTGAACTGTCACTTGTTTAGCAGGATTGGCAGATCCAGTTGGTGCTATGACACATGCAAGAATGTCTGATTTATTTCCAGCTCTGAGTGAACCTCGGTCTGAGAGTGAAGGGGGCTCTCGCTGATTCTCGTATGTGAAAAATTCTGTCATATCCGCATCTGGACGTGATTGTAGAGACAGGAATAGCTGAGTAATGAGCACTGTGTTTTGCTTCTGTACCCCCACTTTGCTACTCTTCTTGCGTGGGTCTGGCTGATTGCTGAATGTGTACACATTGTTTTTCTTTATAGTGTTTGATATAGGAATTGTCCCTTTGTCCAGCCTAGTCTTTACATACTCCTCATGAAGGGCTTGGCCAACTTCCTGTATCTGTGACAGTGATGCTGCTACTTCATTCTCCATAACATCGTGTGTGTCAAGGGCTACAAGCTCCTGATTTGTGGCCAGGAAAGGGTTGCCCAGTTCAGACACCACCTTTGTGAATGACTTGACATCCTTCAAAAACTTAGACTGTAGCCCAGGTGCTGTTTCGTGGTGGCCAGTTGGTCATTCTGTAAGTTTCTGAGCATTCTCAAACTCTTCTATCATTCTGACACATTCAGGACCTGCTTCAGAGGAATACAGGTATGCCAACACCTGCAAAAATAATAAAAAATAGATTAATAGTGGACAAAATGTCAGTAGAAATCCAATGTAAAAGTTAATATAGCTGTTACAACCACAAATCTAAGTGCAATAATTATGTATCATGATTCAATTGACATAAAATGTACATTTCTTATAAAATAATATCAAATGTGGATATATACGACGATGTATATCTTGAATTAAAAAACAAATATCAGAACTGGATTCTCTATACTCAAAAACATACAAAAAGTATCATTATTTGCTGTTCTACTATGATTGGTTATTATTTTATCACCCAATGTCAGACCAGATGGTGGCCATCTTGGATTCGTCCATAATGGGCGCCACAGGGAGATCCCATGTTGGCTCCCGCAAAAAAATGAATGCTTATGGTCATATCTACCCCTGGTAAAAAAAAAATGGTACTTTTGGAACAAAGGGAACAATCGGGGTGATTTTTTGGATTAAGCCCCCTGACTATTTCTTTTGCGGAATAATCCTCTCTTTTGCCTCTTTAGCCAGCTCCTCTTTCCTTTTGGCTGTGATTTTGGAGCATATTTTTCTAAAATTCTCAGCATTTTTTCTTCCATGGTTGTTAGTATTTCTTCAGTTGTTTTATTCTTGAAAATTGTTCTCCATTCTATTTGGGCCATGTGCAATCTGATTGCTTCCCAATTTATAGTCTTGGAGTTTAAGTTAAAGGCCCTGAATTTACTTCTTTCCTCAATACGTGTATTGTCTTTTAATGCTGTCATCATATTTGTTGATATCTCAATTAAGTTGTGGTCTGAGATAATGGTTGGGGTTATTTTTATATCAGCAATTAAGTTCATGTTGTTTGTGAATACCAGATCCAGGCAGTTATTTTTTCTGGTATTTTCTGTTATCTCCTGCATCAGCATAAACTCATTTGTGAGAGCCATCACATCAACATTATTGCTTGCTCCTGGTCTTCTCTTGTGCCCCCCTTGTCCTGATGAATATATATATTCCTATCCACCTTTTTGTATTTTATAAATGGGAAGTTAGTCTCCACAGATCATTATATTGGGGGATGGGGGGTTTATGGCCTTTATTAGCTTTCTGATGTCATCAATGGCCTCAGAGAATTTTTTGGTTGGCGTGCTTGGAGGTCTATAGATGACTATTACTATCACATTTAGTTTTTCTATTTTCACTGCTAGGAGTTCCACATAGCTGTTTGATTTACTTAGTATCATCTCTGTCATATGGCCTTCCTGTACATATACAGCACAGCCACCTTTACATCTCATCGTTCTATCCACTCTTAGTAAGTTGAAGCCCTCTATATTTATCTTTCTTATCAATACAATGTTCGCAGTGTTCACAATTTCCTTGGCAATCCTTACGGTAAGATGAGTTTCTGTGAGGCATGCGATGTCCGCCCTTGTTTCATCCATAAATCCTTTCAGGTACGAAACCTTATTGAGTGATTGGTTTGGTCTTATTCCTTAAATAGTTAGCCAGGACAATTTTTATGTTCTCTGTTTTTTGTTGCCCCTTGTGCATTTCAAGTTCGTTTTCCTTCAATATCTCTCGATTCATTGTCCTATAATCCTCCGAGAGAGATCCATTTCCATCTACAGTACTTGTACTGGTAGCTTCTTGCCCAGTAGTGGTTTGGCTCGGGGGTTTCCAGCTGTGTCAACTGCATGTGGATGACATTTAGCATCCATAACGTGTCCGCGATGTTGAAAAAATTTTCTTGTTCACTTATTGTGTTCTTATTATTATTCCTCTTATCATTTGTACTCTTGTAAAAAAAATACCCAAAAACCCTAGGATCCACTCATAGCTGGTCAACCTAACTGTGGTTGTAGTTATGTATTGTGCATGTCCTCCATGGTGGCGCAGGGGACCTACAATTTTATGTGGGTTCCAAACCATAAAAACCTTATTTTACTACCTTAAACAATACCCAATCTATCAACATATGCATCTAATCAATTTTTAAACATGTAAAATTTTGCACTTACCAACGTTAAATCCCATTTGCCATGTGACTGACCAATCAACAATTTTGTTCAGATCTTCCTGAAGATTAGTTGCTTGGGCTAGTAAATGGTAGATGGAATTCAATGTTCAAAACTGCAAAGTCATGCATTTTGGTAGAAATAATGAAAACTTTAGTTATGAAATGCAAGGGAACTGATTGGAGGATGTTAGAAAGGAAAAGGATCTTAGCATTAGGCCCCTATAGTTTGTTGTGATCTAAAATTTTCTAAGTCAGTGTTTAGAGGCTAAACATAAAGCAAATAAAATGTTAGGTATTATTAAGAGGAATGTTAGTTACAAGAGTAAGGAAGTCAACTGTAAATTATATACCGGTAATTCTTATGTTAGGCCTCACTTAGAATACTGTATTCAAGCTTGGTCCCCTCACCTTAGACATTATCTTGATATGCTTGAAGACTGAAGGTGTGCAACGTAGGGCAACCAAGCTTATCCCTAACCTAAGAAGATTGGAATACAGGGATAGATTAAAGGAATTAAGTATGTTTAGTTTTGAGAGACATTGTATGAGGGGAGATATGATACAGATGTTAAAAGTGTTTTCAGTTTTGGAGAATTTGGATGTAGCTACATAACTTTTTCTCACTAGAATACTGATGGGATAACTCATGGGCCTAATAAAAAAAATTAGAAAACAGACTTGTAGACTTGATCTACGAAAATACTTCTTCAGTCATAAAGTAGTAGATTTTTGGAATGACTTACCATATGATGTGGTAAACAGTAGCTCATTAGCTAATTTTAAGAAAAATTTAGACACTTTCATGAGTGAGAGAGATAGTTTGTAGATTGTATATTAGGGTGTTTCATAAATTAAAAGTTTGGAAAAATTTTAATCCACATGGATCCCCTTGTTCCATTTGCTGAGGAGACTGATAAACCGAAGTATTAATTCAATAGTTTAAAGTTTACGGGTCCCCAGTTTGATGCTCTGGCGGATCATAAATGGAAAAATTAAACAAAAATCTGTCAATGAATTTTTATTCAACAAACGAGTACCATTTCACTACACATTTTCACAAAGATACAAAAAACATAACCACTTCTTGCGAATCATTTGTCCATGAAATCCTTCTTGGTTTTATTCGGGTATTTCGCCCTATGCTGCATCACAGTTTTGAGCAAATACTGCTTCTGCTCTTCGTTCTTCGTCAGAGAACAGTTGAACTCTTTGGTGAGTGCGATGGCTCTTTCGGCCCGATCGTTGATGACAGAGATTTTGTTAACAGTTGCCGCTGCTTGCTTGAAGCCCTCTACTTCAGTCCACTCGTCAACTGGCTTTTTCAAGAATTCTGTGTCCAAGTCGAATGCATGGAAGAAAGCCATCGTCTTTCCTGTCACGAACTCCGCCAGGTGTTTCGAGGCAAGATTCCTGACATTCTTCCCTTGGGGTCGCTTGAGTTCCTTTTTCGATGCGGGCTTACCCAAACTGACGACCATCTGAGCCTTTTCTTCATCTGCCACATCTGCGTCGAAGAATGCCATGGCAATAAGAGTCTCAGAGATGTACCATAGGTGTCGAGACATGGCTTCTTGCGCAGCGTTAACACACGAATATCCCGACATGGCAAAGGCTTCCGCGTCACGCAGAAATTCCAGATCAACTGCGGCAGCCTTGCTTGAGGTTGCAGCACGAGTCCAACCTCGGATGTAGACGAGGGACATGAAGAGACCTACGGCTGTCAGAGCTTCCAACTCGTGACTCGACATCTTGAACTGCTTCTTCAGTAGAATTACTTTCAAGGAGTAGATGGCTATCGCCATCCATCGAGCGTGATGGTAAGCGCCAGGGGCTCTGAGAGGGAAATCCACCACTTTTGCTTCTCCCAGGAAGATGAGAACCAACTGTAGCAGTTCCTTGTAGTCATCGCGCTGATGCGACGTGCTCACCATCCCTCTCACCAGCAGGACTGACTTCTCCCTCAGTTCCCTCATAGAGTCATTGACTTGAGCAAAATCGTACGGCCGCACGTCCAACCGGTCGATGAACTTCCATTGTGCCTGAAACCTCTTGAAAACGGGTATATCGGGGCCACTTGAAGGGCCGTATGCACGCTTGAAGACAGAGCTGAGGATGACTTCATAGATGTGATGCCGACAGGGGAAGTACGGTACATGAGTTCTCTGCCAAGACCTTTCTCAATCAGGACGCAGGCCCCGATATGAATCCCGGTGTTCGACGCTGTCATGTCGAAAGACAGTCCCCGCACGCGCTCTTCCATCCTGTGTTCCTTGACCAAATCCAAGCAAACTCGCGCTATCTTCTCGCCGGTTCCGGACGTCACCTTAGGAATGCCGAGCAACTTCTCCTTGCCGTCGCCAGAGACGAGGATGGCGATCCGGTCAACGCTCTCCTTCCATTGCTCATTGTCAGGTAGGAGCTTACCATCCCAATGCAAGACAAGAGGCTGACCAGGACAAACTTCGTCGGATTGATAACTTTCAGCAGCCACCTTCCTGAGAGCCTTGCGTGTGCGGTACATGGTACTGGCAGAAATGGACAGTTCATCCAAGTCAAAACCTAGTGATTTGGCCGCTGCAGCGTACGACATAGCTGAATCGCGGTACGAAATATTCAGCCGATCGTAGGTAGTCGTCACATCCTGTGAGATCAGATTCCTGCGTCGCTTCTTGGTATTTCCCTTGGAGGATGGAAAAACTTCCACGGTTGGGTCAACGACATCTGAGTCAGTCTCTGACGAAGTTGAAATCACTAAAGCCCCCGTATCTTCTGCAGCTCCTTGTTCCTTCCTGGCCTTCTCCTGTTGTTCCTTAATCTTGTCCAGCCTCTTCCTTTTCCTAATCTCCTTATAGTGAAGCTTCATGTCAACAGGGCCCATGCTGCAGGAATTTGGATCTTCACGCTGCATGTCGAGAAAGTGGATGTCCTCCTGATTCTTCATCATTTCCTTAGCCTGTGAATGAGCAATGTCCATGATCTCCTTCGCTATTGCCTCCTTGAACATCGCCTCCTTCACTCGGAAGGACTCTGCTTTATGTGACTTGTGCTTCACAAGCCGTCGTATTCCTTGAGAAGGGATTCCATCTTCCTCAAGGCCGAATCTCGACGCATCATGGGGATTCTCGCTCTCTCCCAAAATATGAGACAGGCATCCAGGCACAGGTTCAGGCATTTAGTACATCCAAATTTTTGCTCCTTTTGGTGGTAAAAGTACTTTTTGAGTACCTGCAACTGAGTTGGAAGGCCACTTGATGTGATGTTCGCATCCGTCTGGCCAATAAGAAACACTTCTGTTTTCGCTCTGGTAGACACCTGGAAAAGAAAACAAACTAAATAACTCCACAGAAATAATTTCACATCGTAATTAATTTCATTAATTAAATAAAGAAAAGCAGTAACTGGGACTCGAACCAGTGTCATAGCCATTTGGCGGCATCGCTCAAGTCGGCGTACACAGCATGCTATCCACTACACCATCTAGGGAGTGGATAGCGTGCTGTGTGCCGACTTGAGCGATGCCGCCAAATGGCTATGACACTGGTTCGAGTCCCAGTTACTGCTTTTCTTTATTTATAAAACTGATACGTGTACACTACGTTCTCTTTGACAATTCATTAATTAAATAAATTTCAATACCGCAGTAAAATTACATTAATTAGTATCATAAATAATTACCAGCTTAGTTGTCCAATATGCAACAGACTAATTAATTTCATGTAATATTAATAATAAATATCACTACCACAGTAAAATGACAGAAATTAAATAATAATAAATTTCAATACCACAGTAAAATGAGATAATTAGTAGCATATATAATTACCTCCATAGTTGTCCAATAGGCTATACAACACGAACCGCTCAAGTGACGAAGAAAACCGTCTTCACTGCAGGCAGGTGAGAAATGAACTGACAAAAAGTCGTCAAAGTTGGGGACCTCTAAATGCAGCGCGATCTGGTTCAAACTTGCACAAACGTGTTTTCTTGTTCTTTAGAATACGGAGAAACGTGTGGATTAAAACTCCAAGCTCATTTTTATTTTACCCTATAGGTATGAAACACCCTATTGTATATAGTGTATATTCTTTGCTTCAGTTATATAGGCTACTATGGTGGCAGTAAATAGTTGTATATTAATTAGCTGACTTGAGTTTGACATCTTGCAAGATTTTATTATTACAGGCAGTCCCTAGCTTTCGAATGAGTTCCATTCTCACGACAGTCTTTAAGTCGAATTTGTATGTAAGTTGGAACCCATACGAATGGTTTGTACTTAACGTCTGTTTGTCTAATAGTATATATATACACTTAACATATGTATGTATAAGAAACATTAAAAACACACATTATCAGAAATTGAATATGAATTCACAGGAACATCTTCATGAGTACAAAATCTGACTTAAAATGGTGGCAGCACCAATTCATTACTATGAATATGAACCATTGTAGGTAACTCGGATTTTTAAAATAATAGACTTTACAGTGGTCTGTTTGTATGTATGGAACATCGTAAGTCAGACATTTGTAACCCAGAGACTGCCTGTATTAAAAAATGTACCGTAGCTCATGATGATGGATTACCTTGATAGGCCTGAGTGGCTCTATGTTTTCTAAATGTAATTTAGTGTTTTTCACTTGTAATATGTTAGGCCTTCCAGGGGTATATAAATTGTAGGGCAACCAAGCTTATCCCTAACCTGAGAAGATTGGCATACAGGGAAAGATTAAAGGAACTAGGTATGTTTAGTTTGAGAGATATTGTATGAGGGGAGATATGATACAGATGTTCAAAATGTTTTCATGTTTGGACAGTTTAGTTGTACAGTAGGGTGCCACTTATTTGGGGTGTTTTTCATTTTTTGGGAATTTCTATCAGGATGGGCGCATTTCTGGTGTCATTCCGTCTAAAAACATTGTGTGTAAAATATTTTTGAAATAAAATAATAATTAGAACTGCCTCAACGAGGTCAAAGTTTATACTTTTTGTCGAAAAGTACTCATGGCGTTCTGTTATCATGTCAGTTTTCGTTTCGATAGCTGCTGTAGTTTCTGAGTTGAAAAATGATAACAGACAGACAGACGGACGGTCAGAGTCGTTGGTTTAGTCTTCCGCACTGGTGTACAGAAGACTAAAATGAGGTATTATACAGAGGTGTAACACGAGTTTATCCAAATATTGATACAGGCGAAAGAACATGTTATTCTAAGTAGAAAATGGGTTGGGACGAGTTTTGCCAACACTAACAGTGTTTCATTCTCTTTTTCAGTGAGTTCTGAAACGACGTGATGGCTTCGGCAACAAGATCTAAAACAGCAGTCTATCTCCTGGGGACCATGGACCACAGCATCACAGGAAGCATGCTGCCTACGGGAAAGCAGGCGCTTCAGTACTTTTTCCACCTTCACCTTGACGTCAAGAAGCCGATCAAGGAAGCAGCCGCTGAGACAGTGACCGCAGTCAAGGAATTCTGGGAGCGGTCCCGTATTCCTACGCAGAAAGACCAACGCGCAAGGGACAAGGTTCTCCGAATGTACGAGAAGTGGCGGGCTCTGAACAAGAACTCGAAACGTCGCACTGTGACCCAAATCAGGAACGAGGCCGAGTTCCTCTCATCCCTTGACCGCCTCTTCGACATCGCACACGAACAGGCGATGTCGATGATCACAATCGAAGAGGACAGGGAGTTCCTGACGGGACAAAGGGCCGAGGTGCGGCGTGGCCGCATCTCCTCCACACGTGACATGACGCTGCACACTGAGGAGGAGCGTGCGAGGAGACAGGAAGCGGAAAGGAGCCGCCGGCAAGATGATGAAAGGGCGAACAGAGAGAGCCGAGAAGAACTCGTCGAACTGGCATCGAGCTCCAGCTCAGGTGCAAGCAGCCCGACTCGGTCACCGACACGGCGTCGTCGCCGAGAAGAAGAGGAAGAGCTCTCTCTCCCGGGCCCGTCCACGTCGAATGCAGAAGCATCTACGACCCCTTTACCACCCAAGCGATTCTGCGCGTCGAAAAAGATGATCACCCCTGATCTCTCCGCAGCGATGGATCGGACGAAACTTACCGACGAGAAGGTGTTTTTTTGCTGTCGGCGGCTGCGAGGAGCTGGTCTTGAACCGCGAATCCTCCCGCCGCGACCGAGCAAAGTTCCGTGCTATGGCAGCAGCGGAAATGAAGGCAGCCTTCCATCCTACTGTGCCGCTGACCGTTCACTGGGACGGGAAAATCGTACCAGCGGCTGACGGAGGCCCTGCTGAAGATCGCCTTCCAGTTCTGGTGTCTGGGGAGAACGTCGACAAGCTTCTGGCTGTGCCCAGCCTCCCCGACGGCACTGGCCGCGCCATGGCGGAAGCCGTCCTCTCTGCCCTCGAGGATTGGGACATCAAGGGACGGATCTGTGCCCTCTCTTTTGACACCACCGCCTCAAACACAGGACTCAGGAGGAGCTTGCTATATCATTGAGCAGAAACTCGAGAAGACAGTGCTTCATTTGGCTTGCCGCCACCACATCCACGAACTGGTGTGCGAGAAGGCATTCACGGCGTGCCTCGGTCCCTCTACTGGTCCTGACATCCTCCTGTTCAAATGATTCGCCGCCCAGTGGGACTTCATCGATCAAACCAAAGCGAAGCCCTTCGAGGATGGAACCATGCCGCAGCACCTGAAGGACGCCCGCGACGACCTGCTGATCGAATTCAGCCACCTCCTCGATGGTCAACATCCACGTGATGACTACAGGGAACTTCTGGAGCTCTCTGTAATTGTGCTGGGCGGTCCGAACAAGCGGGGTGCCCGGTTCGCTCGTCCCGGCGCCTTCCATCGCGCGCGCTGGATGGCAAAAGTCATCTATGCCATCAAACTGTTCCTGTTCCGGGAACAGTTTCAGATGTCGTCAGGCGAAGCGGCTGGAATCCGGCGATTCACCATCTTCGCCGTGTCCATCTACGTGACGGCCTGGTACAAAGCGCCGCTCCCGGCAATGGCCCCAGCCGCGGACCTCGCGCTGCTCAAGGCCCTCGTCTATTATCCGGACTCAGCGGTGGCCAAGGCGAGGGCGACAGTCTTCGCCAGGCACCTATGGTACTTGAGCGAGCGCCTCGTCACCCTGGCCATCTTCGACGAGGGTATCGACTTGGCGACAAAGCGGGAGATGATTAAAGCGATGGAAGAAGAGGAAGGATCGGAGGATCCCCCGCGGCGTATCAATGTGGACCTGTCCACTGCCTCAATCGCCAACAATACATTGGCCAAGTTCACAACGACTACATCAAAGGAGTTCTTCAAGGTTCTGGACATCAGCACCGCTCAAGGATCCGGAGGAGTGGCGGATGGACCCAGCCTTCATCGCCGCATCCCGCCGAGTCCAGGCCCTTCAAGTTGTCAATGACTGCGCGGGGTGGCGTTGATGCAGTCTTTCAACCTGGCCCTTACCAAGAGTGAAGACCAAAGGCAGTTCCTCTTACAAGTGGTCGAGAAGCACCGCTGTGACTTCCCAACCGCCCGCAAGTCCACCGTGACCTCTGCAAAGTAGGCAACAATGAGAGGGAGATGGGCGCCCATGATACCCCCCCCCCCCTTGAGGGGCTAATACTCGAGTTGAGGGGGACCTAGAGTTGAAAGTATGAAGTCCAGTTATATGTTTTAGGTCAAGATTAGTAGCTTGAACAAACTAGAAGTGATATTTTATTTGCTAGAGGCATAGAACATCATGATCTAAAATTTCTACTTTTCGAGAAAATATACAAACTTTGACCGTATTGAGGCAGTTCTAAATATTGTTTTATTTCAAAAATATTTTACACACGATATTTTTTGACAAAATGGAACCAGAAACGCGCCTGTCCCGATAAAAATTCAAACTTTCGAAAATAAGTGTCACCCTATTGTACAGTACTTGCATAACTTTTTTTAGATATTCTTTATTTCAACATACCATAACCAATATATGTTTCTAGGTACTGTAACTAAGGTGCAATAAGTCCAAATATTGTCATTTTTGTTGCAAATGAGGTTAGGTAAGGTAAGTGCAGGCAAAGTGTTTGTGACAAAAATGAACATGATATTTGGATTTATCGCATCTTAATTAGCTAGAAACATATTGTTTTCTTTGGGTGCTATGAGGCTGATGAGAACTTGTGGGTATACTATCACTATTATAACGGACACTGTTCTTCTGAGCTTTTTCATTGCCATGCCTCCTCCTTTAACTCATTAAGGGCCAAAACTATTTTTTTGTATAGGTATCCCTCGTTTAATGATTTGGTTACATTCCTGAAAAACTGATTGCTAAGTGAATGATCACTGAATGAGGACATTATAACACGAGTTAATAAGGGATATGGGTAATTATTCGACAAATGACCCGGCGCAGTTCGAATACCACAATACATTTTTCTGTTAGTATTTGATGTGCTTTGTTCAAATCTGACCTTCATTTTTTGTGCAAATGAACCAAAATGAAGTTATGAAACAATCAAGTTTTCATAAGTTGTGTTCATTTGCTCAAGAAATAAAGGTTAGATTTGAATAAAGTACATCAAATACAACCAGAAAAATGTATTGTGGTTATTATTATAAAACCTAACCTAACCTATTACTCATTTACATACCTTATTTTGGAGGGTACAAATTGGCAATTTGCCTTAAGGAAATGGTGCAATCTTTTTGAGTTGGTGCTATGCATGGAGAGAAAGAGGTAGCGTGCAAAATATTTTCAGTGATGGTACCATTTATTTCCAGCACATAAAACCCACAATTTCACATCTTTCCACAAGCGTAGCCAAAATAAACTTAAACAAGACTTACCCAAATAAAAATGCCAGTCTTATTATGAAATTAATATTAAATCAATCTGTACAACATATGATAGTTTTCCTGGGTAATTTTTAATGAGGATTCAGGATATGTTATTGTTGTAACTGGATGTGACTGGGTCCTTTCCTCTCAGGGCCCAAGTCTTTCCGCAGGTCCTCCTACTGACTCGCACACCTTGGCCATGATAAGTTGGTAGAGAGAGGCATGCAGCAGTGAGTTTGATCCTTGATCCAGCTTTGGAGTAGCTTCTCCATGTTCTCCATCACTGGATCATGCGCCCTAGTTATCCTCATGGTGCTGTTAGAAGTCACATTTTCCACTGAGACCTTCAACTCAGGAATCTTCTTAATGATGGTCAAGACAGTTGACTGGGCTAGGCCAAGTGCTCTCATGATGGAGTTTGCCCCTTCACCACTCTTGTGGCACTTAATAATGTCTAGCGTAACCTCCAAAGTCAAGGACTTACAAGAGAGATTAGCCTTACCCAATGATGCAGGGGAAGCAACCACATGCTTACCCATCATTTTCAATGTTCACAGTCACTTAACAGTCCAAATTAGGGGCCATTCAAAAATTATGTAACACTAGTTTTGCTAAAACTTGATACCCCCCACCCACTTATATTAAATGTTCCCTAATGCTAAACCAGACATCCCCTATTTGGGGTTACATAACATCTTCGTGGGTGTCTGGTCTAGTATTACAGAATGTTACAAGTGGGTGGGGGTGTCAAGTTTTAGGAAAGGTAGCGTTATGTAATGTAATTTTTGAATGGCCCCTTAGTACCAAACAGTCTGCACAGTGTTGCTTTGCACTCTACAAAGGCAGTGAATAACACAATGATCACAATTGTGGGCAATCTTGCACAATGATGCAGAAGCGCAAACAACTCAAAACACTGGCAGGGTGAGAAGGCAGTGCAGTGGGTGGATGCTTAGGGGTGCATGGGTTGGGCAAGCTGTGCAGAGGAAGATAAATCCATTTCTGTGCATGGTGACCATTTTGATTAGATAAGTGAAGTTAGAGATGTGCTTGTGGAGTACCAGAAACCAAACTTTGCCCATTGTAGCATTGCTAAACCAAATTTTGGCTAATCATTGTACAAGAAAAGGTATTAAAAAAAATAGATTGTTGAGTGAATGATCGTTAAATAAGGGATACCTATATTTTTTTATATTTCTTGATATATTCAGCTTCAGAGACTTTAAATACACACAAAATAGCTATCTGATAAAGAAAAATTAAGAATTAAAACAAAAAATTAAATTTTAAAAGTTTACTTTTAAGTTTTACTTAAATTGTATTGTTAAAATATATTCCCAAATGGTGGTTAATGGATTATAGGGCAGGTCATACTATGCATTTTTTTTTAAATCAATGGAGAGGGGTGTTCAAATGACATATTTTGGTGTATAGAACACAATTCTGAAGAAAATATTTAATTCTGATAACCCTAACCTACATCATTTTGCAGTTTATTATTAAATTGTTGATTATTTTACTATTGTAGTTACCCCAGAATATGTCTTCTCACGTGCAGGGAGGAGGGGGGGATCTCTTGCATCCTCTTTGATGGGCGGATTGACCTGACCAATGTGATGATGGAAGCTGAGGGCAGTGACCAATCTTTTCCCGCAAAGATCAAGGAAGAACACTATAGTGTTGTTAGTGAGCCTGGCAGCTACTATCTGTTCCACTTTACCCCAGAGAAAGCAACTAAAGAGGAGTCACATGCGGAGAAGATTGCTAAGGTCCTGTTTGCCTGGCTGAAAGAGAGGGGTTATGATAAGACCTTGTTGGCCATTGGAGGAGACTCAACAAATGTCAACACTGGTGTGAAAGCTGGAGTAATGCGGAAGCTGGAGCTGCACCTGGGGAGAAAGCTGGTCTGGTTGGTGTGCAACCTGCACACTGTTGAACTTCCCCTGCGCCATCTCATTGTTGACCTTGATGGCCCTACTCTGTCAGACAAAAAATTATCCGGGCCAATAGGAAAGCTCCTTGATTCTGCTACAGACTTTGATATCAATCCAAACTTCACCCGAATCTCTGTTGGCCCTCCACTGATCAAGCTTCCTGACAAGGTCATTCAAGATCTCTCAACTGATCAATACTATGGCTATAAAATTGTCTGTGCAGTCAGGGATGGAGTACTTCCTGCAGGGAAGATAGGACCAGATAGAGATAGGACCAGTAAACTATAGCCACTGGCTCACCACAGCGAACAGACTTCTCAGGCTCTGGGTGTCAAAGCACGGACTTAAAGGAAAGAACCTGAAGATTCTGCAATTCATTGTGGAATTCATCATTGGAGTGTATTACCCATGTTGGTTCAATGTGAAGGTCAAGCACTCCTGGATCGAAGGGCCTAGGCACATCCTCTTTCAGCTGGACTGCCTCAAGTCCCAGAGAAAGGAGGTACTGGATATTGTGATGCCAACTGTGAGAAGATCTGCTTGGTATGCCCACAGTGAAGTCATCCTCCAAACACTACTCTGCTCTGAGGATCAGAAGGAGAGGATTGAAGGGGTGGAGAGAATCCTGGCCATCAGGGGAGAGGGGGACCCGGACACTCAGCTGGGGGACTCCTCTGTTAGGAGCAGAAGGACACCTGACATCAATTGTGATGCTTCCAGCATTGGTGACTTGATCAGCTGGTCAGAAGGTGTGTCAGAGCCACCTCTCACCTGCTCTCTAAGCACCTCAGAGGTGAAAAACTTCATCACCACCCAGGGTTGGCAAGAAACCCACTTTTTTTGAAAAAGCCCACCCCAGGTGGGTTTTCGGGTTTTTTCACCTAAAACCCAAAAAAAACCGGGTAAAATTGGGTTTTTTCATATGTCCATATGGTAGTTCATATTAGACCTACCTATTCTTATTTTTATAATAATACTGTACTGTACCGTACACTATTAATATAACATTTGTCTTGTTTTTAGCAAAAAGGTTGCCTTCCAGGCAATTAAGCATAAAAAGTTATTTTCTCAGATTGAGCTTCACAACAAAATTTGGAAAACATGGACCAATTTGAACTAAATTTGGTGTGGTAAATTATCCTATTTGTTAGGCTATACTTCCTATGGAAGACAGGCCCCTGTGTCTTCTGCCGGAAGTAGATGAATTACAGCTCCCAAAGGGAACTTAATTCAGCTAGTTATATCTATTTAATTCATATTATTGAATATTTTTTCTTTTATTTCACAGTTAAATAAAACAAACTGGCAACAGCATATTTATCTTTACTGCTAGCCTACAGAATTAGTCTGTTTGAAGTTATAACTGCATTAAATAATGCCAAAGACCTTTGGATCAGGAAGAAAATCAGGGCATGAATGGAGTGAAGTCAATATTATTGATGGGACTAGTAAAGTTAGATGCAAACATTGCAGTAATGAAATAAGTAATAAAATAGAGCAAATAAAAATGCATTTAATGAAATGTTTGAAACACATGGAATCAAGAAACAAGACTGACAATACTGCCAGTACATCATCTTCATACTGCCATGACATAGACCTCTCAGATGATCCAGACTCATCCTCACCACCACTGACACAATTACAGATGAAAAAAAGAAAAATTCAAAAGAAAGTAAGCGATTTTGGCATGACAACAACAACTTTGCAGAAAAATGTCATTGATAACAAAATAGCCAAATTCTTTTATGCAAATAATATTCCATTTCTATGTGCAGAGTCTAAGTATTTTATTGAAATGATAGAGACTCTAAGACCAGGCTACACTCCACCTTCCCGTCGAAATTTGTCTGGTCCACTTTTAAATACAATCCATGAAGAAGTAGAAAATTCCTTGAAGATGCAGTTGACTGAAGAATCAGGATGTATAAACACCTGATTGGCTGATGTCTACACTCTATAACCTGCTACCTCACCCAAAGAGTTATACCTGTAGGTCTATTTGTTGACTCATGTTTGCTTGCTTTGCATGTAAAATCATTATAGGCGCCTATATGACAATTTTTAAAAATAATTGCATATGCACTTCTTAAGTTTCATGAAAAAACCCACAAGTGGGTAAAATAGTGGGTTTTTTCAAGGTTTTTTTTTTTAAAACCTGGGTGGGTTTTTTCGGGCTGGGCCCACTAGTGCCAACCCTGTCACCACCCCCATGGAGGTGCGCAACTGGCCTTGCCACACACAAAGCATTGAGAGGGTTGTTAAAATGGTGACTGAGGCTTCTGCTAAGTACTTCTCACAGGAAAAGAGGGATGGAGGGATCAGGGCTCAGAAGACCAGCAGGAAGCTGATGTCCAAGTCTGAGTCAAAGCAGGATTTGTGCAACCTGGCAAAGTTCAAGATGTCAGGAGAATGATCTTTGTAATTATATCCAGTGATATACATGCAGTTCACCTATTAATAAATATATGTAAAGTTGATTTGGCCTTGTCAATATAAATGATTTACCTTATATCTTTTAATATATTATAAAGGGGTTCAAAAGGGTAAAATTGGCAATTTAGAAATACAAAATGATGTAGGTTAGAGTTATCCTATCCAAAAAAGAAGCTCATATTTGAATTCCCCATGTAAAAACACAATTTAGACACCCCTGATGGTAGGATTTCCTTCAGATTCATGTTGTCACCTGAGTACGACCCGCCCTAATGGATTAAGGAAAGCACCTGGCACCAGACTTTCGACACTTTCTCATTCTTTTTCTGTTCAACTCTCTAACACAGAGTTAATCAGTATTTTCAGTCTTTCATCTACTCAACCAGGCAACTCTGGAACAATTTTCCTCAATCCCCCTTTCCCCGTGTTTGTGACCTCGAATCTTTCAAACAGTCTCTCTCTAGGCATCTCCAAAATCTGGGACCTTGATTTTCACTCTTCTTCTTCTCTTATTGGGGGGTGCTTTTGCAGGCATTCACCCTTGGCCCTTCCTTCCTGCATAAAAAGAAAAGTTATTTACTTGAATACGTATTGCACTAAAGTGAACAGTAATGGCAAATCCACACACTAAAAGATGAGTGAGTAGCATAAACCCACCCATATAAAGTGAGGGTGACCTGTATTTATTATGAAATTAGGTTATGGAATCTTGGTCCCAGGTCCCTATCCCCTTATTTTCCATAGACTGAATGTTCTAGATTAAGCAAGGTTTTCCCAGAACATATCCCTCACATAATATGGGACCCACTGTATAATATAATAGAGGCATTCCATGTCAAGTGTACACACTTTTTGGTGATTTCTGCCACTCATCTCGCTGATTTTAATGATTTTTGGTGTGGTAGTTGCTCTTTTCAGAGCACAAATTTAATTTTCATTTGCAATTTGATAACTGATATTCAATATTCAAGACTTAAATTTAGTATTTTTATTTATAGCAATTTATTCAATTCAAAAGATGATTTTAATTTTTAGTATTTAATTATTTCATCTTGCAATACATGGCAATGTCAGATCTAATCAATGAAAGCAACTATTCCATGTTTCAATACATGATTCAATACCCATGAGACACAAAACTATAGCAGCGTGACTGCAGCTATCAATCCTAGTCCAACCTACTTAGAAACAACATACTTTAGATCCTAGATCCGCTCATAACTCATTATAGCCTATGTAAGTAGAGTTCGTTAGTATAAGGAGGTTATATTTTTATTTTATTGTTCCCTGCATTCCATATAAATAAATAATTAGTTTATGTTTATCCTTAGAATTCATTTGCTTTTGTAGCCTTCTAAATAAGGTGGGAAATTCGTTTAAATAATGTAAGAATTGCATTGTAAGCTTAGAAGGAATAAAGGATTACAAATTATAGTTCAATTGTAATTATTAAAGGAAAAATTTTAAAATGTTTCTTTAATAAGATTAAATCTAACAGATATATTTGTTTCTTATATTTACAACCTAATCAATTAGATTCTAAGGTGATATTACCATACTATTACTTTATATAGTTAGTCTTACAAATAAATAAAATAGGACTACATAGGTATAGTTTTCCGAAGAGCACCAAGTAAACTCTTATCTATAAAAATACTGAGAATCGGAATCGGGACATTTTATTGGCATCAGAATTGGAATCGGCATCAATTGAAAGTTAGGTATCATCCCATCATTAGAAATCATGATACCTTAGTTGAGTTAGTCGAGAAATAAAGGTATCTAGGAAATCATCTAAATTTTGAATAACACAGTCCAGCTGAGATCGATCTGTTGTTGTTCACTGTTTGTACTGGATTTCATCAATACCTTTTTCTTCGTAACATGTAAGAAGAGTTTCCTTTAGCGAATCAGGTTGAGGGCATTGATCACACATTCCTAAATAGCAAGAAGGTTGACTTTGTCACAAATAATTTTGGCTAAAGCGCAGTGGTAACTACTCAATGGAGTTTCTTCCTCACTGGTAATTTCTGCCATTCTAGAACCTGTCATCATTAACTTAACATTCTGATGAATTGTGCAGATGCACACACTATGCGTCCCACTTGCTCCTGCCAAAACACATTCTTTGGGGCATAGCATCGCAAATTTCGAAAATCCTATAGAAAGAGCTGGAAATTTAAACTTAAATTGTTGATATACTTCTTTTAGATTACATAAAACTAACCTCTCTTGATATTTTTTTTGTTCACCATTTTCTTCTATATTGTTACGCAGTCTTTCTTGCCTGCCATTTGTCTACTTATTTCATCATTTCTAAAAAACTTTTTAACAGTGTTAGTTACTTTGAGTGGCAATTCTTTCCCCATCTTTGGATTCAGTGACGACAATACTCCCTTTTCTTTTGCAAGCTGCTGAGCCCGAACAGCCATTCTTTGTGAACAGTTAAATTCTTGAATTAGTTTTCTTACACTCATTGATGGTGCAAAAATAGTTAGAATCATAATTTGGTCATGTTTTTCTGAGTTTTGATATTTATCTTTCAACATTTGGACAACTACTTCTGGCTCAGACAGTTTGTCTACATTTGATGGACCTGGCTCTTGAGGAATTTCACCTACCATATCTAAGTGTCTTCTTACTGAACTTTGTATTTTGCCCATTTTTGTTGGGAGGTATGCTTCATTTCTTTGATTCTTGCGCTTGACAATCAGACTTTCCCCAATCATGGCGATTGTCTCATTCATTGCTGATAATTCAGCCTCCTTGTCAACAAAAACATCATCTGATGACATGGTTTCCATAGTAGTATCAGACGAGCTTGATGATAATATTTCTGGTTCTGCTATATTTTGAACTTGTAAAATAGGTAAGGAAAATTTTTTTCTGTATGATGAACATAACTTTTGGCCTGGCTTCAAATGATTTGAAAATTTTTCTATCAGTGATTGTGAAGCAGGCTGAAGATCAGAAGATTTTTATTTATTATGGGAATTGAATGGATCGCAACAATATTTTGATGACATTTTATCAGCATATAGTCAAAACCTGAACACACACAAATTTGACATGACGAAAATTATTGCTCTTTTAGAGCAGCAAATACCTTAATATTTGCAAAAATCTTAATATATACAGTTTATTTATCAAACCATGAATGTAGCTATACTTATACATATATTTATATACATACATATATATGAACTATTTGTGAAGTTATCTTCAATAAAATGATCAAAATTTTCAACATGCACAATTTCAAATGCTTGTGGAAAGCAAACCCATGGAGATCCCACTCCAGTTTTTTGCTTGAATATGCTTCGTCTAAAAGTCTTTACTTATGCCAATTTTCATGACCTTGGATTTTGGTCAAAGGTGAAATGTAAATACAACTTTTTTTTAACAGAATGTACGCACTCTGTGCATAAAATTAAAGTTATTCTGCTGTCTTTTCTGAGCATTTTGACACCAAAATCATTAAAATCCATCCATTAGATCCTGAGTTATGACCTTTCAAAATCACAAGGTTACAGTACGCTGCTAACCCTAAATTTGGGGAGGGGGGTCATTACTCCCAAACTATTTGACACAAGTGGCTAAAATTTGGTCACGCTTCATTACTCATCATACCCAACTACCACACCAAAAATCATTAAAGTCAGTGAGATGAGTGGCAGAAATCACCAAAAGGTGTGTACTTAACATGGAATGCCTCTATATTAATAATAATAATAATAATAATAATAATTTTATTTTTAATTAACAGCCCAGTAAAGCCTAAAGTTTAAGGGCTAAATTAAATAAAATAAAAATAAATAAATAAAAATTGTTCATGTAATAATATTGCTTTATATTATATATAGTAAAAAGTTTTATTTACATAAAATATCATTGTTTATGTAATATTACAGTAACGTTATTGGTTTTTATTAGTGTTTGATGCAAATCATTGTTTAAGAATACATATTAATAAAACTTTTTTGGCGTTTTAAGGATATTTTACACTGCCATCCTTGAGCTTTTGGAACCAATTAGCCATTTTACATTGAAAATGGATCTCATTGTTTGCAATTTCGTATTTTGTGACGTTTTTCTCAGTCCCAATTATTCATGAACAGCGAGGGCCCACTGTACATGCGAGTACTCATATATATGTAATCAAGTACACGAGTACTGAGTACATCAGCCCAAGGTCTGATGGTACCTATATTCATGTTTAGATCTGAAGATAGTTAGATAAATATTTATAATTTGTGTTTAACTATAATATACTAACATTTACTAATTTACTAATATTATTCATTGTTAGATAAACCAAAAACTAAGATTTAGAATTTCTTTACATAAATATGCATTTTGTTATCCCCTTATAAGTTTCTCAATTTTGTTAGGCTGTGTTGTTCCCCATGTACTGGATTTAATGTGTCTGCTTCCATTTTCTGCAAATTAATACATTATAAGTGGGCCCCGTAAAGTGGGGCAAAGTTGAGTGATTTCAACATTTTACTTTAGCTAACAACAAAACTGGGTCATTCTCTGTCAGATCAACCAAAAAAAATTGAAATTAACACCCTCATCTCTCATATTTTGCTGAAATTTGGTTTATAGGGAGTTTGTGAGCCCTGAATCCATTTCTGAAATTATAAGGTCAATCCAACTAATGGTTCAAGAGATATGACCTCAGGCAATTTGAGGTCACTCGCGAGGTTACTAACATTTGGCGAGCCATAACTTGGGTAATAATTGTCATAATTATATAAAAGTATATATATTTAGAATCAGAAAACGACAAGGAATCCAAATATGCAAGTTTTAGAACTCTAGGTTGAAAAATAAAAAAGTTACACTGTAACCAAAATTTGAGGTCACAATTTGACCTCTGGGGTATCAAATGAGAATTTTTTTTTTAAATGTAAAAAATGAAGGCATAGGCATTGGCTATTAGAATCAGCAAAAAAAAGTTTGTTTATGTTAGTATTTTTCATGTAACTAACATATAAGTGAACACCATATTCATAAGTTGTGCGTCAATTCTACCTATTTTTTCACACTTAAGCTCATAATTTGACCTATAGAAATTAAAATTACATTTTTTATAGGTATAAAAAACAAAGTCAGAGTTCTTGACTAATAGAAACAATCATAAAAAGTTTGTTTATGTTGGTACTTTTCATGAAACTAACTTATAAGTGAACACCATATTTATAAATTGCTTGTCATTTCAAGGAATTTTTATATCTTAGCTATCAATTTGACCTCAAGCTCCAAGAATTTAATAAAAATTGTATTTCACTGCTAATCTACACTGGCAATAATAGTTATAATAGTGAAAGGGGAAGACTAAGCTCACATGTAGCCTAAACAAACCTGTTGAAACATGTTGCTACTTGTCTAAGTACAGAATCAACACAGATAGTTGCAAAATTCCTTGTCTACAGGTTAGTACAGTTCCAGCCAGCACTGTGGGTGGCTGGTAGGTATGGTGTTTTAATGAGCCTCAGAGACTATCAAGGCCTAAAATATTAAGTGTGTATAGCTATATATTTTCTAAAAAATATATATTACCTAATTGTAAATCCTATATCTTTACAGATCAAAATACAATGGTTCGGCACTTGAAATACTGCCAGGACCCTATTCAAAAACACAAGAAACGCATAACAATCAATCTTAGAAAAGTGACTGATGTACTTGTTGAAAAATGTGCTGGAAGAGTGAAAAAAGACTCATTGTTGTGTGTGAACTGCTGGACACTGATAATGAAAAACCCCACTATACTTAGTACCACTGAAAACAACGAGTCTGAGCAGGATTCAAATGAATCATCTACTATCAGTGGCTTGAGTAACATCTCTTCAATTCAAGATCTGGACAATGACAGTGATTGCTTGATAAAGGAAAATCCTTCAACTTCAGTTGAACCAGTTCTAGCATTTCTGGACCAAACACCAGTTAAAAAAAGTAAGTAATAAATTAATATAATAACTTATACTTTACTACAAGGTCTGTTTGATCTACTATATAGCCAATTATATAGCATTTAAGGTACTATAATTAATATTTAATTACTAATATTCAGGTGTGTGAAACCTTTTTTCTGTTCTTTTCAGAAGGGCTGTCATTAAGCCAGAAAAAGCGCAAGGCTCGTGGTAAGCTATCATCTGCTCAGAAACACCTGAAGGAGAGGCTAGAACTCAGTTATGGTGTTCAAATTACCGAGGAGGTAAGTGATACTACAAAACCTGAAACAATCTGAAAAACATCTAGACAAATTAATGAATGAATTGAAACAGTCATTCCTGAAGAGCAAATGTCACCATCACAAACTACAAATATTGACACTCTCACCATACACAATTGAAAAAACAGCTCGTTTCTTTCAAACTACAACATACATGGTGAAAAGAAGCTGTTCACTTAAATCAGAACATGGAATCCTTCCGAAGATTCCACTAATGAGCAAAGGAAAAGTGATATCTGAAGAACACAAAGATATAGTTAGAAGATTCTATGAGTCAGAAGAGGTTAGTCGTATGTGTCCTGGCCAAAAGGATTGCGTGAAAGTTATCAATGCTGAAGGTGCAATGAAGGTGCAAAAATGATTGGTCCTCGGGAATTTAAGAGAGATGTTTGAACTATATAAAAATGATGAAAAGAATCCCAAAATAGGATTTTCCACATTTGCAAAATTACGGCCATCATATTGTGTGCTTGCCGGTAGTGGTGGGACTCATTCTGTCTGTGTCTGCACATACCATCAAAATCCAAAATTGCAGCTGGCTGCATTGGGAGAAAGAGGTCTTTCATACAAGGATCTTATGGATTACAGTGTCTGCAGTACAGAAAGAGAGACTTGCATGACAACTTTGCAATGATTGCCCAAGAGAAGAGGGTGTCCTGGATTTTCTTGAGTTACTTGACAGTGTGAAATCAGCTCCAAATGAAATATCTTACAAGCAATGGGTGACTGTTGACCGTTGTACAATGGTTGATAAGGTGGAGCCACTTCATGAATACTTATCATCCCTAAGCATGAAAATATCCCGCATGGTTCGTCATCACTTTGTTGCTCAGCAACAATCACAGTACTTCAAGCAGTTGAAAGAAACACTACCACCTCAGAGCGAGGTAGTTATAGTAGGTGATTTCTCTGAGAATTATTCTTTCATTGTCCAGGATGCTGCCCAAGGGTTTCACTGGGACAATTCACAGTGTACAGTTCACCCTTTTGTCATCTATTATAGATCATCTGCAGACCAGGAACTTAGCCATTTTAGTGTCTGTTTCTTATCTGCATCACTAAAACACAACACTATAATGGTTTACTCATTCATATTGAAGCTTATGACATATGTTAAATTCAGATGCCCACAATTGAAGAAGGTGCACTATTTCTCAGATGGATGTGCTGGCCAATATAAGAACAGATACAACTTCACAAATCTCTGTTACCATGAAGAGGATTTTGGTCTGTCTTGTGAATGGCACTTCTTTGCTACATCCCATGGCAAAAATGCATGTGATGGGATTGGAGGAACAGTGAAAAGAGCTACTGCTTGTGCCAGTTTGCAGAGAACTACAGAGAGGCAAATTCTTACACCAGAACACATGTTTCAGTTTTGTGAAGAAAACTTGAGCAAGAAGATAAATTTTTTCTTTGTAACTACAGCTGATTTGAAAGATGCAGAAGAACGGTTGGAACATCGATTCAAGGATAGTAGGGCTATTCCTGGAACTCAGAAATATCATAGATTTGTTCCCCTAAACAAGGAAGAACTGATGGTGTATCCCATTTCAAGTGGCATTGGAGAAAAGAAAAGAATAAGGAAAAGTCATTTTACTAATGAACCTGCAATGCTTGGTAACCTAAAATGTGTCAAACCAGGAGAGTATGTTGGCTGCATTTATGACATGCAAGTTTGGTATGGAATTGTGGAGGAATATTGTGAAGAGTTTGATGATTTCACTGTGAACTTTCTACATCCCTCTGGGTCATCAGGATCAAGTGCATATTATTATCCATCAAACAAGGATTCATGTGCAGTGCCAGGACATCATATATTAACTGTAATGAGTTGTCCTACCCTAAGAGGAGGCAGCAGAATTCAATACATTTTTCCACAAAAAGAAATTGATGAGAGCATCGAGCATGCAAAAATTGTATTAGGCTAGCACATGAATCCTCTAAGTAGGTCTTCCCCTTTCACTATTATAACTATTATTGCCAGTGTAGATTAGCAGTGAAATACAATTTTACATTTTTGCCTTTGTTTTTATATCTATAAAAAAATGTAATTTTAATTTCTATAGGTCAAATTATGAGCTTAAGTGTGAAAAAATAGGTAGAATTGACGCACAACTTATGAATATGGTGTTCACTTATATGTTAGTTACATGAAAAATACTAACATAAACAAACTTTTTTTTGCTGATTCTAATAGCCAATGCCTATGCCTTCATTTTTTACATTTAAAAAAAAAATTCTCATTTGATACCCCAGAGGTCAAATCGTGACCTCAAATTTTGGTTACAGTGTAACTTTTTTATTTTTCAACCTAGAGTTCTAAAACTTGCATATTTGGATTCCTTGTCATTTTCTGATTCTAAATATATATATTTTTATATAATTGTGACCATTATTACCCAAGTTATGGGTCGCCAAATGTTAGTGACCTCGCAAGTGACCTCAAATTTCCTGAGGTCATATCTCTTGAACCGTTGGTCGGATTGACCTTATAATTTCAGAAATGGATTCAGGGCCCACAAACTCCCTATAAACCAAATTTCAGCAAAATCTGAGAGATGAGGGTGTTAGGCACTGGTTGATCTGACAGAGAATGACCCAACTAATACATGCAAATTCAAGCTGAAGACACTAAAAGAACTGTCTACTATTATACTTTATTCACCAAGAAGGATGTCTTCATTGAATCCATAGTTATCCATTGAAGGCAATGAAATCCTCCTTTCATGTTTACCCTGTAGGGTGAGGTAAAGTTGAATAAGCAGATGGGGGCAAACTTGAAGCACGGGGTAAAGTTGAGTAGGCATCAATATACACCATATATGGGTATGTAGGTGTGGGGTAAAGGTGAGAAAGGATATTGTTAATGGCAGAGAATGGGGTTAAGATGAAGACAGCACATGTACATTCATTTTTATCATTACGTGATACTTTTGTTATACAGGCACAGTTTGTAATTTCTAACCATAATTTTGTTATATCTGTACAGAAAACACAAACAAACGATTAATTAATCAATTTAACATAACTATAATTATTTAAATAATTAAATAAAACAGAACCAAGTTAAGAGAGAAGCATATGAGCACCAAAATGCATAAAATACAACCCATGGGGTGAAGTTGAGACTGCCACTCATATTTACCTGACAAAGATTTAGTGTAAATATCTCTCTAGCTATAAGGTATGGACCAAAATTTAGCAAATTTTTCTATGTATTTTTAATTAAAAATACAGACATTTATAAGAATTTTGAAGAACAGTTTTTCAATATCAGTCAAGAATTAACCATATGGTGGCATTTTGAAAATTTTATATAAAAACATTCAACTTTACCCCAGGACTCAACTTTACCCCACTTTATGGTAATTGGCTTACTTTGCAAAATCTGAGAGATGCTGTAAAGTATAACCTTAATTCATTTGTCAGTATTAAAATAAAAGGCTTACATTGGCAGTGACATTGATAGAATATGGCCAAGCCTACATCCTTAATATAAAAATCATGCAGATGAGGTGTACATGATCCCCAGGCAGGTAAATTTAGATAAGATGCTTCATAGAAATAGAAAGAAAAAGACAGTGAAATGGGAAACTGGAAGCCAATTAAGCCTAGATTGAACACATGTTGCATGGTGTCAGGAGGACATAGGACATAGTGACATTGGAGGAGATTGTAGATGTTAATTGACCAGGGAAGTATTCTTGTTGGGGAAACTTTGGCCAGGAGACAGATAATGCTGGAACTCCTGTTTCTTATATCACTGTTCTCCTTAGCTGATCTTTTTCCATCTCACCCCGTGAATGGTCCTGCATGCTATCAAAAACACACTTCTCTATTCCTTACTACACAATGCTCCTTCCCACATTAAAAGAAAAAGCTATCCAGAACTCCCATTCAAACTCAGTGAGGCTTTAATTGTTTAACCATACTCACTTTTACTCCATCATATGTAAAGCATATAAATGCTGTAAGTTTAATACCACACAGTACGGTATAAGATAGAAATATATACAAGTGACTAATATCTTTTTATATTTACAGCATATATATGCCTAATATAAAATGAAAGAGCAATAGTACAATACTGCTAATTAATTCCTTGAGTTTGAATAGATCTTTTGGCTCTTGGATAGCTCACTGGGTTTGAGTTCCACTGGCTGTCATGCAGTTTGTTACTTTCTTTTGCCAATTTCTATTGTATGTAGTCTGGTTATCAAACTTGAAGCACTTGCAGGATGTTTCATAGATAAGTTTTTATCATATTGCAAAATAAATAAATTCAGTAAAACTTCCCTTTATGAAAAATATGATGTGGGCCCATCCTTTATTAAAAGTAGGCTACTGTATCATATTGTAGTGATTGGTGATGGCCTGAGTAAGATGTGCAATATGATAGCATAGAGGTCTTGGCCTTGGCAAAGTTGTCAAATATTGGCAAACAAAAACTAGGCTCAAGCCTATTCTGTTTTAAAAGTCTTATTTTTGGAAGACAGCCTACTTGCTTATGTTGTTTGGGGTCTATAAATTAGAATTTTACAAAGTGGCTTAATGTAGGCCATAGCTAGTCTATTACCACATTATTATTAAAAATAATTACCTTAACATTCTTAATTTTGTCTTTATCAAAAATTTTTCAAAATAGGCTAGTTACATTATATATTACCTTGAGTAAACTCCATATTATTTAGTAGATCTACTTGGTTTCTTTATTAGGTTAGACAGATTTGGTAATGCAGTAGTTAGGGTACCAGTACTAATCATTATCTGATTTTCAGAGAATCTATCTTAACACTTAGCGAAGAGCAAACTAGATAATGTTAAACTGAGTCATACTTATTATAAAAATGGAAATATTAGCTCTGAAATGGAATAATCATCAAACTGTTTTCTCTCATCAGATAAGTGAATTCCGCAGAAAGGTGAGTGACATGTTCAGTGGAAACATTTTTCAATGCATTTATATTTTCAAATACCTTAACTGTTTCTGGCATACACCTTTAAAAAAAGGACTGGTATACCATATTATACAGTACTCTTTTATCATCTATTTCAGACAGTTTACACTGATGCAACATTAGCCTGTCATGGAAAGTTTTTCCAAGTTCACAGACTAGTTTTATCAACTTGTAGTGAGTATTTTAGTGCAATCTTCAATCAGACTCCATGTAAGAATCCTGTAATTGTGTTGAAAGACATAAGTTGTAAAGACTTAGAATTTCTTTTAGATTACATGTATGTTGGTGAAGTTAATGTAAGACAAAATGAACTGTCCTCATTGATTGGAGCTGCTGAAAACTTGCAAATTAAAGGCTTAGCTGTTTCAGATGAAGAATTCAATTCTTCAGATGAACATAAATCAAGTTCTAAAAGAAATAATGAGCTTCCAGAAAGAAGTGATAAGTATGATGTTGCCAAAAGACAAAAAACCCAAGCATTTACTCCATTTGGAGACTCTAATGAAGATACATCTGTTCAGAAATCTTCAACTACTGGTAATAAGAATCAGACGGCCAAAACCAAAGAAATTCTAAATTCTTTTTGTACCAGTAAAAAATTTCAAGATCGTTTAAATACTGATGTTAATAATGTAGCACAAAAGGAAAATCAGCAGTTGTATACAACTGAAATAAAAGCAGAACCTGAAACTGAATTGCCCCTTTCCAATTATGAATCTGATATGAAAGATGAACCTTGTACTTCAAATGTGGAAGAAATTACTTGCAGTGAAGAAAATTCTTCTCTGAATTATCAATTTTTTTCAGATGATTTGGAGTTTCCTGATAATGTATCGGATGTAAGTTGGCTTCCAGATAGTAATTTTTATTCAGAATTGCAAGGCCTTTGTATGTTAATTGTCATTTGAGGAATATAGTTAGAACAGACTGTAATTTTTCAGCGATGCTGTCTTGTGATCTGGATTTGCACTTTTTCACTTAAAAAAAAATTACTTGAGGGTGGGGAGAGACTTCCTCTTTTCTATTTCAGAATATTGTTTTGGAATTTATATAGCTTAAGTTCCTTTAACACTAGAAGGATGAAAATTTTGCTTTACCTAGAAGGGTGGCAGAGGGTCAAAATGATAAATCATATTTATTAAAAGAATATTAAGCAAGAACCTGCAAAAATGGTTCAAACTGACCTTTTCATCCTTCTAGTGTTAATTTAAAGTTGAGCCACAATTAAATGTTTTCCTATTTTTCATATTATTTTTTGGAATCATGCCTCATAACTTGAATTTAGGCTGTACACCACAAGTTAATAGCATTGCAATATTTCATAGTTCTTAAAATTTCAGACAAATTCTTCTTACAAGGAAAAATCATTGAATGCTCTTCCATCAATTGATCGAAGTGAAACAATCTTTCAAACTGCTCTGCAGAATAAAAAGGATTCATTACAGCCCATGGTAACTTCAATTAATATCCATCTTTCTTTCTTTTTTACTGGTATATAGAATTTAATTTTAGTTATTGAAGTGCCTGTGTGAAATGGAAGTATTATTAATTATTGACTCAGGAATGTATTTTAATTGAAAGTGTGTAACTTAATGAAAATAAGTTGTTTTGTTTGGTTAATTATGTAATAGAGGTAAGTGATTTAAATTGTCTTTGTCTTTATTTAAAAATATTATTCAGAACCCTGGTAAGAAAGCTCTTGAAGGAAGTCTGGAGGGAAGTCACTGTTGTTGCAACATTAAGGTCATTGACTGTATATATAAAATTTAAGGGAGCAAAAATATCAGTGATATTTCATGTAGTAGTTAGGTATTCAAAAAATACACCTTGATATGTTGTAACATTTTATTGTGAGGTACCGGTATGTGATGAAAAATCTCAAAATACATAAAGAATATTTCAAAGCTAAATGCCTTAAAAGAAAATTGAAAAAGTGCAGGAGACAAATTCAAGAATTCCCCCTAACAAATAGAAAATGCCTGTGAACTACTTTCAGTAATTGGTACATTCATTTTTTCACTGACACTCTTCACACCATATGGGTATATAGTAGGTCTTATATCATCTTGAATATGGCTTGCCATTTCTGTACAAGTATCAGTGTCAATTCCTGGATGGTTTGCCAGGCTCTGTGGACATTATGGATGGATATACCCAATGATGTGAAGAGTGCATCAGTGCAAGAGATGGACATGCCAGTTACTAGTTCATTTTTTAAGCACATCCCATTGGTTATTGGTAATTAATTGTCAGACTTGTCACTTACACTTTTTCATTTATCTTTTACTGTGTCTAGTTTTTAAATGTTTTTGATATATTGTAACTTAAATTGAGTTTTCCTTTCATTACGTTAGCAAGTTAACAAAATTAGGTCTTTCTTACCTTACAGCCAGTGTATCCTAACTTTGATAACTGATGTTAACCACAATAAACTTACAACATATGGTACTGAAGTACATGATTCCACTATAGTTTTTATATAGTTGAACTTTATTAGTTTGTAATATACTCTCTTCCAAAGATGTTTTTTCTGCCCTATCTGGGCTCCACTCTAGAAAGGCATATGGTCCTGATGGTGTTCCTCTTGTTGCTCTTAAGAACAACACCCTGCCTAGGCATTAGTAGGCAAACTCTGTCTTTGTCTCTCATCTGGTACTTTTCCTTCCTGTTGGAAGTTTGCTTTCATTCAGCCTGTCCCAAAGAAGGGTGACCACTCTCAACCCTCCAACTATGATCCAATTGCTTTGATTTCTTGCTTTTCCAAAGTTTTTGAATCTATCCTCAATAGGAAGATTCTTAAACACACCTCTTCTCACAATCTTCTTTCAGATCATCAGTATGGGTTCCTCAAGGGATGCTCTACTGGTAATCTTGCATCTCTCTCTGACTCTTGGTCATCCCCCTTTTGAGATTTTGGTGAAACTTCCGCATTCTGCTTCATGTATCAAAAACTTTTGATAGAGTCTGGCACAAATCTTTAATTTCGAAACTGCCCTCCTTTGGTTCCTATCCTTCTATCTGTGCCTTCATCTCTAATTTCCTTTCTGGCTGACCTATAGCCGCAGTCGTAGATGGCTGCTACTATTCTCCTAAAGCTATCAACAGTGGTGTTCCTCAGGGTTCTGCCCTGTCACCCACTCTTTTCCTTCTATTTATTAATGATATTTTAATTCACACTTCCTGTCCTAGTCACTCCTATGCTGATGATTCCACTCTTCACTTCTCCACCTACTTCCCAAAGTGTCCCTCACAGCAGTCGCTCCATGATTTCACGTAGGACAGCTATGGGACACCTGACCTCTGATCTTTCTGCTATATCTGATTGGGGCAGAGAGAACCTCGCGTCTTTCAATGCCTCAAAAACTCAGTTCCTTCATCTGTCTACTCATCACAATCTCCTACATGACTAACCCTTTACCTTCGACAACACTCGATTCAGTCCTTCCTCTTCTCTTAACATTCTTGGCATTTCCTTTCTCGTGATCTTTCCTGAAAAGATCACGTATACTCTCTTTCCAAAACAGCTTCTTAGAGGTTAGGTGTGCTGTACCACCTCCGTGGTTTCTTCACCCCCACTCACTCGCTGTCTCTGTACAGGGGTCTTGTTTGCCCCTGAATGGAGTATGCTTCCCGTGTGTGGGATGGCTCAACCCACACAGCTGTACTTGACTGGGTGGAATCAAAGGCTTTTTGTCTTATTAATTCCCCACCTCTTACTGACTGACTTCAATCTCTCTCTCCCTTTGCCTTAATATTGCCACACTTTCTCTTTACTATTACTATTATAATGGACATTGCTCTTCTGAACTAACTGCATGCCTCTTCCTTTAAGGAGAGCACGCAGTACCAGACTTTCTACACTTTCTCATTCCTTTTCTGCCCAACTCTCTAATGCAGAGTTAATTGGTATTTTCAATCTTTCATCTACTCAAGCAGTGAACTCTGGGACATACTTCCTCATTCCACCTTTCCTCCTGTCTATGACCTTCCATTTTTCAAACAGTGTCTAGGCATCTCGAAAACCCTGGACCTTGATTTTGGCTCTTTTCTTCTATTGGGGGGGGGGGGGGGGGGGGGCTTTTGCGAACATTTGCTCTTGGCTCCTCCTTCCTGCATAAAAAAAAATTCAAAGAAGCAACTTTGATTATGAAAGATGATGATAATCTCATATTTTGTATGTCTTCCTTTGCAACAAACACTGTTCAGTGGCCTCTCCTTATGACATTAATTTAATCAATTTATTATGTTCCTGACCAGTATAGCTAATCCATATTGGATTGCACCTTGTCCATTCATCCATCTGTTCATCACACTTTTACATCTGGCCAATGACTTTTGAACTGCTCATCATAAGTTGATGAAACTTCATATATGTACTTATGGATCATGAGATGATGATGTATCATGAACAAAAATCAGGTTCCTGCATCAAGGGTCAAATGGAGCTTTTTGTGTCCAGACCATAACTTCTGAAGTGCTCATCGTGCGTGCGTGCGTGTGTGTGCGCGCGTCTGTCCGCGCGTCTGTCCGTCAAAGGTTAAGGTCACAATAAAAGTCCATGCTCTAACTTTTGAACCATTGCAAAAATTTATGACATTTTACATTTGTATGGATCATTACAGACAATATGTTTTGAGCAAGACTCAGGTCCCTGCTTTAAAGGTCATGGTCACAGAGAGAGTTCAGAGGTCAAATGGAGGTCCATGCCATAAAGTGTGTAAATTGATGAAACCTCACAAACACATGAATTATCACAAGACTCGAGTCTCTGCACTAAAGGTCTCACACACATACACACACCTTTATGCTTGAGATACTTCCTGCAAAGATTGGACTTGTATTTAGGGTCATTATCATCATGGAGAATGATGGTTTTACGCATTATTACGAAAAATTTAAATGAATTCATAATTTTGGCAGACTACTTTGTAATATACAATTGGTGAACCAAAGCTCCATCTCCATGGGAAATCTATTAATTCAGCAAATAGTAACACATCATTCAGATGCAACAGCTGCTGCTAATTCTCTCCCAAATCCAGCAGGCCTAACAAATATATAATAATTGTAAATGTGGAAGAAAATGAGTGGGCAGTTATCTCATCTGATGTATGCTGATAATGTGGTGCTGGGTGAATCAGAGAATGAATTAAGGAAAGCAGTGACAAGTTTTGTTAACATGTAAAAGGAAATTATTGAAGGTGAATTTGAATAAAAGTTTTATTTTTGTCATTGAAAGAAAAGGGACATTAGCATTCGATATTGGAAAAATATTAGAGGTAGGTAAAGAATTTAAATATTTTGAGTATTTGATTGAATGTACTTCAACATTCAGTCAATGTACTCATAACTCAGTTACCTCATAAGAGAGGTGGAGTACATTGAAAGTAGAGTGAAGCAGAAGCAGGGCAAACAAGTCCGCGGGTGCAATAAAAGCCTGTTAAAAAGAAACTGTGTAAATGCAGCAAGTTTATATGGTGTATGATTGAGACCAGACATGGGGTCATTACCAGAAATTTTTCATTATTACAGCATTTTTGTTTCATTACAAGCCCTTCATTATCATTGTAATGATCATTACAATACTGAATAAGCATTCCACCAGTGCACTGGAGGCAGGGATGCAAAGATGCTTGGCAGCAAGAACAGATACGTCAGGATACAGATGTGCATTGTCCCTCCACCATGTCAGGGGATTGCAGTCCTCATCAGTGCAGGGCTGGTCGAGGTAGCTGTCCACCCTGGCTGACAATAGGGTTCTGAGAAGCTGTAGAGGGAGCTGGAGCAGCCATAAAATTGAACAACTTGCACCACTTTGGTGCTGGCTGGGACTGGGAGGAATCAGAAGCCGCATATATATATATATTGAAATTACACTGTAATGAATATGTAGTGATGTGTAATGATTCATTACCATTACCATTATTGCCTCGAAATTTCTTTCATTACACTATCATTACAAGAGATTTGTAATTAATTATAATTAATTACCATTACAATGATGATGACTCCATGTCTGATTGAGACACTTGTTTTGCATGATAGTTCACTGTCGAAAGCGAGAGTAGTTGAAAATGAGTAACTTAAGGAGCATGTTTGGCATAAAATAGATTGACAGCATGAAAAATCAGGATGTTCAGGAAAGTATAGACTGAAAAAGTAATTGGAAATGAGAATGGAAAGGAGTAGGCTGCTTTATTGCCATGTAGAGAGAATGAATGAAGCTAAATAATTGTAACAAAGTGTATAACCGAGTGCATAGATGTGAGAAATAGAGGAAGACGATGTTAAAAGATGGAGAAGGATATTAATTATTATTAATTAATTAATATATAATAAATGTATAAATAAATACGGTTCATATAAATGTGGCACAAGAGTTAATGAGAAATGGAAGTGGTTTGTGAGGTGTGTAAATAAAGACGTTGGTATCACCTTCTGTACCATTGGAGGTATAGCTACTTCAAACTTTTCATGAAAATGAGGTAACATTGAGGTTATAGTAGTATCTTATTCTTGGTAGTGATCATTATGTAATTTAAATGATTCATGTCCTGAGTTCAAGCATTGTGCATGTCGTATCCAGAATAGGAAATTAGCTTTTATATATATATATATATACACATTTAACTGCAATGACCACGCAGTATATTAATGTATAGAAACGACGTAAGTATAGAGGAGCGTTCTGCACACGCGGAAGAGAAATAACGCTCCTCTATACTTACGTCGTTTCTATACATTAATATACTGCGTGGTCATTGCAGTTAAATGTACATATTCACGATTTGCGAGGGTGCCCTCTCAGGGCATTGGTTTCTGCCCTATGTAGGAGAATTTCGACTTATGACTGATCGAGGTCCGTGGTGTAATGGTAGCGCATCCGACCGGTAATCGGAAGGCCCTGGGTTCGATTCCCGGGCGGTTCACCTCATTTTTCATTTGTTCGTTATTTCTCTTCCGCGTGTGCAGAACGCTCCTCTATACTTACGTCGTTTCTATACATACATATATATATATATATATATATATACACGTGTGTGTGCGCGCGCAGTACAGTTAAAGCGTCTCATGTTCTTTTATTTCTATAATTTTGCATAGGCTATATACAAAAATTAATTGCTGGTCAAATAACAGCATTCAAAATTCACATTGGCATCAATTTCCGAATTTATACTGTAACATTCTAAATTATGCAATAACCTTGGTAAACAGCTTTTTAAGAAAATGTTTTGTAAAATTTTTTATCTTAGTATTATCTCCCAGCTAAAGCCTTATTTTGGGTTCTTAGGGTTTGGTTTCTCCTATCTTGCAAGACGACACTTGTAGTCAGCTTTCCCTAGACTCTCATGATCTGTTGTCCCAGGGTCCTTCCTGCAGCTACCTTTGTCAGGAGTAATGGGAAGGGGACCCAGGACGAATCTAGAGAGAAGGGGCGGAGATAAAGGAGGAGGAACGCGTTTAATTAAAAGGGATTACGTTTGTTCCTTCTGCGGCAGAACCTTCAGCCACAGGACAAATCAGTTAGCCCACGAGAGAATCCACACGGGAGAAAAGCCTTTCAGATGTCTCTACTGCCCATTTCGAACAGCTCTTAAAGGGAACTTAAAGAATCACATTTTCTCCCGTCACCATGGCGACTGGAAGGCCATAAAACATCTTATCTTTCCATCTAAAGATAGTTGAGTGTTGGTGGCTCCATTTCGCAGTTAGATATATTACACTTCATTAATGAGCTGTTTATGCTTTATTTGGTATCCTAATCACTTTATTTGGGATTGTTTGTACATTTCTTGAAAAGCTTTAATAGATTTTAAGAAATGTTGTTCGATAACACACACACATTGGAGTTTAGTAAGATTTAATGTAAGAATTTGCTCATTTTGTAAAAATAATTTGTTCGATTAATTTTAATGCTTAAGACTAACATTTTGATCCGGTGATGATAATTTTTATATTTTATACCCGATTTACCTTAAGTCAGTGGTTCCCAACCTCTCTCTATCCGCAACACCCTAAATGGTCCCCAAATTTCTTGCGGCACTCAACCGACTTAGACTCCCCGATAATGAAAGTGAATCAGCTCGATATAGATGAGGAAAAATGTAACAAGTTGATTCCTCCCACCCCCCTACGACATATTTACTTACAATCACTAATTTTTAATTCAGTTTTTGTTGAATTATTATTTTTATGGGTTCTTGACTTCTCTCGTCTTGCGGCATCCCCTATGACCCTCCCACGGCATCCCGGTTGGAACCACCACCACCACCACCACCTTAAACAGTTACTAAGTATTGTAGATAAATTAACCATTATTGCATTTTTACTTCGTACCAAATAGTCTTTAATAGTCTAAATAAGGTAAATATAATTTAAGTTTTTATCAATCTAATGTTTTTGTAAATTAATCGCCATTTTATTAGTTGTCAAAATATTCGGTCCTTTGAAAGAACACATCCACTGAAGTTGAAGTTCAAAGGTTTTGATGTAACTCGCAAACAGTTAGTAATTGACCCCCATTCCCTCTCCTGTCACTGACTGTTGAAGGTGCTATATTTTATTTTTTTGTTTTTATTCAAAGAATTATTACGGTAATCTACAGCCATGTCAATTCGTACTCCATTTATCAGTTCTAAAATTGGATCTAATGCGATCTGTTGTTTTTATGCAGCTGCCTTCTATGATAAATGTTACGTGGAAAGATTATCATTTTAACTTCACTCTTTTAAGTTTCTCTGTTTAGTAATCATTGGTTGAGTAATAACATTTATGTATGGTAAACCGCTAAACACTCGCGATAACCTCGGTGCGTAGACTTTGACCCAATTGTCACTTTTCACACACAAATCAGTTCCTAAGTTTAGTGATTGAGAATATTTCTTGTACTTTTAAGATGTTTTCTCAGGCCCTAATAATATTAGTTAAACTTCTTCTGTGCCATATAGTCTTAAATAACATTTTGTCACCAGTAAAGAAATGTCGCATTCATTTAATGTTAGCCCGTGGTGTGTCAGTGGAATAACAAAATTTCCACTTCGTAGTTGATTAAAGATGTTTTTTTACTTTGAAATCCATTGTAGAATGTAAGTTATGATTAAACATTTCATTGTATTTAGAAAACACTGTTTAAGGCATTTAAATCATGTTTGACTTAAGAAATATTTTTTATTATACTGTACTGCCATAATATGTAAAGGACCCTTGTAGCATTTGTCTCGATGCGTAAGACGTGGTGGTAAGTTAAGTACAAAATGGAACCTTGGACTCCTCCAACCTTTATCAGTCTTGTTTTTGTACATTTATAGTAGATATTATTCATTTTAGTATGGTTAATTATTTGATATGAAAATTGTGTTAACTGAATGTTATAACCATTTAATTTTATGGTTATACGAGTCAACACACACTGAACTAATATATCGACCACACTATAGTATTGAAAATTATTACTTCTTCTACTACTTCTTTCACCACCTTTCTCTACAAAAAAAAAAAAAAAATGGTGTCAATAATCCAGCAGGGTTGAAAGCACCTTAAACAGAAAAAAAAACAAACAAACAATATATCGACTAAATTTCACTAAATGTTTCAATATAGAACTAATTACTGACTGATCTTTTAATGCCAAAGTAGATTAAGGAAGTAAATTAATGTCAATAGAAATTATATAATTTTTTGTTTTTCTTAAATCCTTCAATGACTATTTTGATGTTTTTTTACAAAATTTTATTTTTTCTGTTCAGTGAAGGCAAAAAATGTTTCCTCATATTCATTGAAAATACTTAATTTTTTGCTACCTAGAAAGAACGTTTAAAAGGCAGAATAACAAAAATTTAAATGTAACTTCGCAGGCAGCAGCAGCAGCAGCAGCACCACCACCACCACCACCACATGCATCATTGTGTTAACTTCCTCTCCGATGTAAAAGTTCCGTCGTACTGGAATCACATCGTGAAATAGGATGGACATCTGTTATATGTTGAGACGATTGAATATTAAGGTTGATGTCGGTAAACGTAAATGCAAATTATTCTATATTTAAGCTCAGAACCAGAAGTCTTTATTTAAAGTGGAGTAAGGTATTAAATTTGCTAAGATAATTTCATTATCAGTCGAGTCAAATTGGTTGTCAGCATGTTAAATTTGCATATATTTTGTTCTTAACTTTTTTAAATAACTACGAAGTCGTCTTAACTTCCAGTCCAGTCACGGCAAACGGAAGGACACCATTTTCTCTAAGAGCTTGCAGCAGCAATTCGTCAGGGCTCTCGGACGGTAGTATGATGCTAATGAAGGGTCTTTGCTGGGCTTAAGGAAATGGCGGACGACCGCTTCCCTCTACCCCAAACCCTGTTAAAGAGGTGTAAGGAAGAAAAGGAGAGGCGGAGGATGAAGGTGACACTATATCAAAAGGGATGACGGAAGAGGAGAGACTCAAACGGAGCCGAGAGATGGAGACATCACAGTTATAGGCGAAGTTGTTTGGCGAAGAGAATAGGACAGGTTGGCGTTCCGAGGAGAGGAGCGCCGGTGTGTATGGCGGGAGACTGATTATAGTCTCAGCAAGGGCCTCGGCGACCGTGATGGTGGAAGCAATAAGATCCCCATCAATCCCAAGAGTTTGAGCCAGGTGAAAGGGGAGTTGTTCGAAAGCCTTCCTGATTCTTCTCCAGACCTGGGAAGAAGGGATGCGAGAGGTGAGACGGGCGAAGAGAAGCGACGCCGAAGTACTATCACGGGACGGAAGTCCGCGGGGATTGAGAAAACTGAAGGATACTTCTCAGTGTCGTGGAGGTGACATAACACTGGTCAACAAAGATTTTTCATCAGAGTAAAATTTGTGGTGCCTGGATAGCATTTTTCACGCTGATTCCAAAACTGCATTCAGATTTTTTCTAGCACGTATAGTTTTCAAGATGAAGGCATATATATAACTACACAGATTTAACCATTTTAAATAGGCAAAATACTAATATTTCAACATTTTATTGTGTTTTTTTAGTTTATTCATTATGTATTTCAGGTGTGAGCTTTTACGTCTAGCAGCATTGTGATTCAGGCAACAACGCCGTGCTTTGTGTGTCAAAAGATCAGTCCAGTCCAAGAACTTGTTGTGTCAAGTTGGTGTACATTTTTTTTGAATTTATAGTTTGCTCAGGTCAGTCAACATGCCTCGACAATGTAAGAATGACCCCGACAAGTTCTGTTTCGTATGCGGCCAGTTGACAACTAAAACACAGCGACGAAGTATTACAACCGACATTAAGAAAATATACAAGCTATACTTTGGTTGTCATCTAGGTGACCAAGATAAACCATGGGCGCCACATCAAATCTGTTCTGGCTGTTCAAATGGATTACGTGATTGGCTTAACAAAAAGAAAGCTTCAATGCCATTTGCCATACCCATGATATGGAGGGAGCCGAGAGATCATCATGAAGACTGTTATTTTTGTAGTGTGAACTTAATGTGGTTTTCTGCCAAGAACAAACACCAGATTGTATATCCAAACTTGGATTCAGCACGTAGACCAGTAAAACATGATGAAACATTGCCCATTCCAATTCCCCCAAGTGATAGGCTAGATTCTATCATAGATGACATGGAAAGTGATGAAGGTGGTACACTTTTGAAGGTAGACATTTAGAGCCTAAAAAGTTAACCCAAGGACAGTTGAATGATCTTGTTAGAGACTTATCGCTGTCTAAAGAGAAATCAGAGCTTCTCGCCTCAAGACTAAAGGAGAACAATTACTTGAGAACAATGTTCGTATTAGTTACTACCGAAAGCGGAATTTTGAATTAACAGCATTCTTTTCAGTAGACGGTCCTCTCTCTTATTGCCATGACATCAATGGACTATTTACAGCCATATCTCAGACGTATGTGGCATCTGAGTGGCGCCTCTTTATTGATTCGTCGCAGAGAAGCCTGAAAGCAGTTCTTTTGCATAATGGTAATATAATGCCATCCATCCCCATTGCCCATTCCGTCCATCTAAAAGAGACATATGACAATATGGATATACTACTTAAGGCAATCAAATACGACAGTCATCAATGGAATGTTTGTGGGTATGCAGTCAGGATTCACAAAATTTTGTTTCCTTTGCCTGTGGGACAGTCGCGCCACTATAGAACATTACACCAAAAGTGACTGGCCACTTAGGTATACATATGTCCCAGGGATAAGCAGTGTCCAGTCTGTCCCTTTAGTGGATCCCTTAATGAAGAATTTTGTTAAAGCAATGGGTAAAGTCAATTCTGAAGGGTTCCAATACCTTTCAAGGAAATTTCCGAAGGTTACTGCAGCAAAATTGAAGGAAGGAAATTTTGTTGGGCCACAAATAAGGGAGGTTTTGAATGACACTGAATTTGAAAAAGTCCTAAGTCCTAAGTCCGCTGGAATTGAAGGCTTGGCTGGCGTTCAAATGGATATGTGAAAACTTTCTTGGAAGCAACAAGTCACCTGCGTATAAGGATGGAGTCAAGAACCTCCTTGATGCCTTCAAAGAAATGGAGTGTCGAATGTCGTTAAAAATTCACTTCCTGCATTCCCACTTAGATTTCTTTCCTGAAAACCTTGGTGCAGTGAGTGACGAGTAAGGAGAGCGCTTCCATCAAGATATTCAGATGATGGAGAAGCGCTACCAAGGATATTGGAATGAAAGCATGATGGCGGACCATTGTTGGATGCTGTATCGTGACAATCCAGGCCAAATTTACAAAAGGAAATCACACTCACAGCGCTTTTAATAAAATAATGTATATATTCTTTATTTATAAGTACATTGAATAAGGTATATGATGTATTTGTTGTTTAGCATTCCTAAGTGTGATCTATACATCCATAAATTTTCTTATAGCAATATCAAAAACTTAAAAATATCAAAATTAGTGTATCTATATAACTATACGTGCTAGAAAAACAATAAAACCAGATTCGGAATCAGCGCGAAAACTGCATTAAGAAAAGTGTGATCATGTTTGTGATGAGAAAAAAAAGTTTCATTTTGTTGGCCTGTGTAATCAACGGGAATCGATACGGCGGCGATCACTGTAAGGAAGCCACTGACAGCAGTGACAGTGTTAAGTACAAGTACGAAAGGAAGACTAGTCAACCTTGGAAATGTCTGCGTTTTGTTAAGTGCTCAGAAGGTATGGTGTATGTGTCAAGTTTTTAACCCTTTAACTGCTCCTATCGAGTATACTCGATTCTTGTATAACTTCCTGTGGTGGTCTGATCGAGTATACTCGATTTAGGTTTTTTGTCGATCACTGAAACCCAGCATACTGATTCAATGATGGCATTATAATGGAGCAGTTAAATGCGCTGACGAGCTATGTACAGAGGTTTGATAAAACTAAATGGACACCCTTGGTTTTTTCATGGTTTTTATTTCATAATGAAAGTCAATAAATAACAACACATTTATTAAATCAATATATTTAGAATTATATTCCTTTCCTCTTTGTATTATGTAAAGTTGACACACGTTCTGGAATTCTGTTGATAAGCTTTGCCATTTGTTCTTCATTTGAAGACAATCATCGTGGTGTGTATTTACTTTTGTCAGTTCCTCGTAGATAGTAGTGCTTCTCTAAGTTAGGGGCTAATTAAGTGACTGGTTTAGTATTCATAACGGTTGTGTGATATTGTCATGGGATAATACGAGATTAAAGAAACAATGAGAAACGTATGAATTTGAAATCTGAGAATGATTGTCGGATGTATCTGGTGCATACTGATGATGGGGTGCTTGTGGTGAATCGGAAAAGCAGTGATAATTTTTTTGTTGTATTGAAAAGAGAGAAATTAAATGTGAATAAAATTAAGGTGGGTGCTGAGAGGGGAGAGTCAACATCAGTTGATATTGTGGTGAATGAAAAAATATTTTGGCTTATGAGAAATGTTGGTATTTCGGGGGCTTGCCTGACAAGAGGTGCCTGAATACATTGAAGCTAAAAACAGAATGAAGTTGAGAGAAAAAGAGCCGTTGTAGTAAGGAAGTACTTGAGTGCAGATGCAGCAAGGGGTTTACATGAAGTTGTGTAAAAGCCAACACTGAAGTATAGATGAGAGGAACCTTTTTTGGTATGATGTTTGCTTTCAAGAGTCTAAATGAATGAGGAACGATTATGTTTGGGAAAAAAATAGCACGAAAAAGAGGAAAGTATGCTGCGTTGGAATAATCCTCTACAGTAAATGATTACTGAGGGAGTTGTAAACATAGTGTACATCAGTAAGTACATGGAGTTCATATGGTTAGCAAACTGTGTTCCTGTGAGTTCCACGAGAAATCTTAAGGGGTTCGCGAAATTTTTTTGTAAATGTTTGAAATTTTAATTTTCCACCACCCAAGATTCGAAATAAAAGCGTGAATATTTTAAATAAGTTTTATATATATATATATATATATATATATATTTATTTATTTAAATATACTCAACACATGTTTCATGTTCTGGCCTTCTTTTTTTTCCCCCATGGCAAAAGTCAGCGACCTGTCCGACTCCGTGTCCAAAAAAAAAAAAAATATTATATTCAGTTTCATTTCGAATCTTGGGTGGCTCGAAAATTGAAATTTCAGTCATTACCGAAATATTTTCGCGGAACCCCTGAAGACATCTTGTGAAACCTCAGGGTTACACAGAACAGTTTGAAAGTCAGTGCTCACTGACATACATCATGTTTACAATTCCATCAGTGATCATTTCCTTTACAGGACTATCCAACGCAGCATACTCTCCTCTATTCTCGCATCCAATGACTTTTTTCCCCAAACATAATTCATTTAAACACAATTGAAAGCAAACGATCATACCAAAAAGGCTTCTCGCATCTATACTTCACAGTGTTGGCTTTTAAACAACTTCATGCAAACTTCTTGCTGCATTTGCATTCAAGTACTTCCTTACGATAATGGTTGTTTTTTAGTTTTAAGTGTATTCAGATGCCTCTTGAAAGTCAAACACCTAAAATATTTCTCCATTCACCACAATATCAACTGATGTTGACTCTTCTCTGTTAGCAACCATCTTACTTTGGTTCACATTCAATATCATTTCAGTACGCCAACAAAACTGTACCCCGCCATTCCTTCTCTTCAAAATTTATATTTGTTTCTAGTTTTTTTTTCATCTCGCATTATCCCATCCATATACACACTAAACAACCCTGACAACTTCACACAATCCTGTTATAAATACTGAACTAGTTACTTAATTCACCCCTAACTTAGAGAAGCACTGCTATCTACATAACTCTTCAACGCAGTTAAGAACTTAACACCGACACCATGTCTTCTGAGTACTTGTTAGAAGGCAGGCATATCCAAGGTTGACTAGCCTTCCTTTCGGCCTTATACTTACACTGCATCGCCTCGGCGATGATCACTAAGAAAGCTACCAACGACAGTGTTGGATTTCGTTGATTATGTCACGTCTGCGACTCTGCGGGAATCGAGAAGACCGAGATATTTTTCAGACTTCCGTCATGTGGTGGTACCCTGGCGTCGTTTCTCTTGCATCCCTTCTCTCCAGGTTTGGAGTAGGATGAAGAAGGTTTCCAAGCATCTACCCTTCCAATTGCCTCCAGTACCGCGGTCGCCGAGGCTCATATTGAGACGATGACTTATGTCTCCCGCGCTACCCATTTGCGCCCCCTTTCCTTGACCCTAAGGCTGAATCGAAGCGCCAGCCGTCCTCCTTTTCCCGCCCTGATGGTATCTCTTTTTACTCCTTAGCCTCTTTAATAGGGTTTGATTGGAGGGAGCATTTGTCTTCTTCCCTAAGCCCGACAGAGCTTTTTCATTAACTAATCATGCTACTACATATATCAATTTTGGTAATGGTTCACAAAAAAATGGTTCACTAGAAAAGTGCATAACTTCTGTTATTACATTATCATTTGTATAATTTAGGTCTCGGGGGTACGGGGTCGAAGCCCCCGTAAAGATCACGTATCACAAATTGATCGGTATAGGGTTCACTTTGTGATGCGTGATCTTTACGGGGGCGGAGCCCCCGTATCCCCGAGACCTAAATTATACAAATGACTATGCGACACATGCAATCAACGTATTTTAATGAGAGAAACAACTTCTCTATGGTATTTTTCGAAATTTTGCTTAATTAAGTGGCGCCCGTATTCTGAACCATTACCTCAATTTTTTAAGAGAGTGCTCTTCGCTTATGGTAACATTTGGAATTCCCTTACCTTTCATTGTCGGTGTAGTCTATCTTCCTATTTGGGTTGCGAGGTTCGCTTCCAACATTCATTTTCCTTCTACTGTTTTCGGATTCGTGTGTTGACAACGGAGTTCCACAGAGCAGCGTATGGAGTGTCCTGTTCTTCGCACTGGATATCGATGACATCGTTTCTGTTCTCCACCAGGTGTGCTTGCCTCTCTCTATCCCTTTTTTGGTTTTGGGCACCACTTCTAGCGAGCAGTCGATTTTATCTTCTATTGCGCTACTGAACATGGTTTCTAATTTACTACATTTGAAACTGTGGCCTTGCATTTCTGTCATTGCTGCTTCAATCCCTCTTTCTCTGTATAGTTCTAGTTCACCCTTCCGGTAGTCTGAGACATGCCACCTATGATTCCCATTTAGTTTTCTACGAAAATTTCTCCCGCACGAACTGGGATGCTGGCCGCCACGTTTTCTGACTATTGGACTGGGCCTCGTCCAGAGGAAACGAGTTTGGCTTTTACCTCCGCTCCGCGCATATTGGATCCAAACCGCGTTACCGTGGAAACCTTTAGTCCTGGTTCGTCTGTAGTATCTACGCGAAAAATGAACATCCTTCACTTGGTGTCCTCCGCTCTCATGAATGTTTGAAATATTTTTTGTCTTCATCGGCAATACTCCACTCGCGTCCGTGTCTTTATCTTTGGCCCTCCTCCTTAAGTGGCTTTTGATGACCATTCTTGCCGCCTCGGGCGTTCAGGGTAGCGTTCCTCTACTTTCCCTCTCTGAAAGTTTACGCTCTTTCTGCTCTTTTGGACCTCCCTAAGGTCACGTGTCTTCCCTGGGATGGGATACTTTGCGTCCTTCCTGTCCATAAAGCTAGTCGGTGTCTCTCCCCATGACGGAATCTGTTTTCAGTACGGAGTTGTCTTCTACCCTGCGATCATTTTTTGCTGGTTCCGTCTTCTAACTGTCTTGCCACTCTTCAGGCCGTATGCTACTTCCCTTCGTTTCACCCTCCGCTTCATCAAATCCATCGGTGGTTAATCTTCCTGGCTTCATATTAAAGTGATTTTCTTCTGCTGGCTGCCGTCTCACGTCGGGATTCCCGAGAGCGAGTGTGTTGACGCCGCTGCGAGAGCGGGAGTGGCATCACTCCTTTCTCCTTTATAACTCAGATTTCACTTTCCCGCAGCATTGCTGTCCCGCTGTCCCAGTGGATGATATATGTGAAAACTACGACGTAGCCAACTATCCAATAATGGTAAGAAATGAAAGAAAATGAGAACATCTGTGGACGCCCTTATGTCATCTGGTACTAGGGGGAAATTATTGGAAACACTTAAAAAAATAGTTTTAATCAAAAAGAAAATTGGAAAAAGCCGTCTGACTTGGTCTTGCCTTGGCAATTATAATTAATGAAATTTCCAGTTTAGTAATTTGAAATATTAACCTAGTGGTTGCTATGATCTACTTTTAATATGAATTTTTATGAATGAAAACGACTTATGAGCATACTTCTTGTACTAAATTACATTATACTACAATGACTCTTTTTTTCGCGGGGGTGGGGGGTTTACTTGTAAAAGGTGATGTTCCTACATTTTCTGGAAGCGGGATGTTTGGCTGTCCCGGTTGCACGTTACAAACTGAGAAGGGACGTCTGGGATCCCAAAGTTTATCCTCATTCAAGGTATCTCGTGGGTCATATGACGAAGGAAACCTATAGCTTTTTGCGAAATCCTAACCACTACCCGTCTAAGGGAAACCCAGTGATGTACCACCACCACTGAAATTGGGGTCCGATTTAAGATACCAACCCAGTACCTCTAGATTAACGGCCCGACGCCTGATTACCAGACTCGACCCTGGAAGGTCATAATGGAAGCCAGCTGCATTTGCCATATAGTCACGTTTTGACTAAGTATTGTTAGCGTTTGTTACAAGGCGAGTGAAACTGGGTTTACGTGTTTTGCCAAGAGGACACAGTCAAAGTGACAAGTCTCATTGTATTACGTTCCGATTGCTTTAAATTACCAATTTAAATCATGTTAATTGTATCAATAATAATCAGTAGAATGAAGCAGCGCATTAATCAGATGATATAATGCAAACGTTATACAATTTTTTTTTCCATATGCAACTGGATTTAAAAATTGGAAGAAAAATGTTTATCGCAAGTACGGCACATGCACGTAGATATTGAACGAAGTTATCCAATATATATATTACCTTATAGAGAGGCTAAAAGTAAATCTTACTGTAAAACAAAGTTAAGGAAATTTTAAAAATTTAGGAATATAGAAATCTTTACCGTCCTCCTCCTATTTATACATAACTATCGTTGATAGCAGAAATGCGTTGGGTCAACGTTGGTGTAATATGGGTACACTGGACGGTGCCTTATTTAAATGGCTGTGTTATGGGCTGGTTTTGCAACCCGTCCTGACTCTCAAACCTTCCCAACACGCTAGCTTCTACCAATTATCCAAGAAAAAGTTAAGTGTCCATATATAGTGATGTAATTCTCGACATGTTAAGAACCTTTAAAAGAAGGGACAAGAATGCAATGATTCCCTTGCTGAATATACCGATCAAACCAAAACTAGAATATTGTTCAATCTTAACTTTGTTTACTTCAGATGAGTTTGAATAATTGTTTGAGTTTAAAAAATTTTTTGGAATAATGTTTGTATCGATATATTTACTTTTACTCGGACACTTGGTAAAAGATGGCGAGTCGGAAAAGTTTTTTTGGTTTGTAAAAGTCGGGACGCAAGGTCTGAACTCCTACATTTCAAGTTTCACTGCAGTTCTACCCATATACGTCTTATATTTGATATCCCAAACACTATCGTTGGCCGAATGGATGCACGTTTACTATCTGAGTACTTTGATATGTAAAAAACATAGTTATAATAAACAAAATTTCTTACATATTTCGTAATTGTATTTGAAAATGTGTTATATATCTTTCTCGACGAAAACTATTGGATTTAAAAAATGTCCATTTGAAAGAGTATTGTTAGTCTGGTAAACTCTTCAATTAGTCTAGTGTCGCGCGCACAAATAAATAAATAAATATATAAATATATATATATGCGCGCGTACAGTGACTTTTGAGACAGCCTGTATAAATTTTAAACCTTTTCACAGCTTACAAGTTTTCTACCCATTATTCTGAACACTACCTACACTTAAGGCTACAAGTGGTTCATTCAAAGCCTACATATATCTATCTAGTCGGTTTATAGTCGCAGTATACAGTATATACCAAAAATAATTTAATAAAAAATATTTTAACCCGACAAAGCCAGCGTGGCCTATTGCAATGAAAGTACATTTGTTTTTCTTTAAATTGCCTTTTAGTATACTAGAGTTGATTTTTTGTTATTGTTTAGCTTAACAATTGTAGTAATTCAACGTACAAAAATAATGTTCATTATAGTAGGGTTACGTAAATCCCACACTAGTCGATATGTGTGCAGCCCCACACTGGCCTCTTCTCAGGTTAAACAAAATTTTAAGCCAGAGAGCATAAAATTTACGTTAAGCTCAATAAATTGACCGTTGCCTATGATGATAAGCTCTGTATTTAATGGTTGTGTTATTTTGTAAATTTATTTATTGACTGCCTGGCTTTTCTCGATTCAACAGACGTGTATGAAATTTTGTATAAACGTGGTCCGACTAGATATAGGTAGGCTTTATTTCGCTCTTTCGTCAAATCGCACTTCCAGAATCCTTTCTGAAGTCTTCAGATAGTCTCAACCAATAATTGTGCAGTGAATTATCATATATTGCATTTTTTTATTTATATTGAGAAAAACCTCGTTATTATAGAATTTAAAATTAAGTCCTCTTAATAGTCCGGGGCCAACTTTTTATTATTAAGTCCAACAATCAAAAATTAATTAATTAGTTTCAGGTGATGGCTGTTTATATTATTTTAATTAAGCCGATATTAAACTTTCTCCAGTAACCCGCACCACATAAACCTAAATTAATCTTTTGCCAACGACCTTATACATTTAATTCCAATGAGGCTCCCCGCGATAAAAAGTTCATACAAGTTTGTTAAATCAAGGAAAGCCAGTCGGTCGATAAGTAAATTTATGAATAACGCCATCAAATATCGAGTTTGACATCCAGAGCCAGCGAATCATAACTTGTGGAGTTCCATTTAAAATGTAAATGCTGCGTAGCCTTAAAAGTAAATTTTATGTTCTCAACAGCTTAAAATAAGGTTGTAACATATACAGGGTGTACATAAAGTCAGGATCTATTTTTGTGAAGCACTTGGAAATTATATGGAATTCAATCATAAAATGATAAAGTGGTAACATTTATTAAATAATTAAGAGTAGGATTCGACTTGACGCCCATCAGTATCCCTGCACAGCTCAAATCGTTCCGCAGCATTTCTAAACACATTCTGGAGCATTTGCGGGGTTATGTTATCTGCAGCAGTTCGTATACGTGTACGTAAGTTTTCAAGACTCGTAATCTTCGTCTGATAGACGTGCGATTTGATAAAGCCCCATGCAAAGAAATCTAAAGGGGTTAAATCTGGTGATCTCGCTGGCCAAGGTCTGTTGCTTCCGCGTCCGATCCAGCGATTTGGAAAACGTCCATTTAGATAATCCTGAACAATTTTGGCATAGTGACAAGGAGCACCATCATGTTGATAGACGACGGTACTAACAATCCTATCCCCGTCGTCTATCAACATGATGGTGCTCCTTGTCACTATGCCAAAATTGTTCAGGATTATCTAAATGGACGTTTTCCAAATCGCTGGATCGGACGCGGAAGCAACAGACCTTGGCCAGCGAGATCACCAGATTTAACCCCTTTAGATTTCTTTGCATGGGGCTTTATCAAATCGTACGTCTATCAGACGAAGATTACGAGTCTTGAAAACTTACGTACACGTATACGAACTGCTGCAGATAACATAACCCCGCAAATGCTCCAGAATGTGTTTAGAAATGCTGCGGAACGATTTGAGCTGTGCAGGGATACTGATGGGCGAAACGTCGAATCCTACTCTTAATTATTTAATAAATGTTACCACTTTATCATTTTATGATTGAATTCCATATAATTTCCAAGTGCTTCACAAAAATAGATCCTGACTTTATGTACACCCTGTATTCTGCTCGATTTTTTAGTTCATTCAGAACAAAAATTAAATGACAATGACAAATTAATCATCAATATAATACCCTTTTTTCTATAACCTCCTCCCACCAGTAAAAAAAAAAGTTTTTTTATGCCACGTTCGAAGAAATCCCTTGGTTTCGAGTTAAAAAAAGCGATCACTTCGTTTTCGATAGCTTCCCTGGATTGCAACTTTTGTCCATCTAGGTGGTGTTGCAGACTTCTCAATAAATGGTAGTCTGAAGGTGCGATGTCCGGAGAACAAGGTAGATAGGCATTTTTTCCCAACCAAATGCCTCCAATTGGGCAGTGGTGATTCGAGCAGTGTGAGGGCGCGCGTTACTTTGGTGGAATAGAACACCTCTGCGATTAATTAATGCGGGACGTTTTTCTTGTAATGCCATCTTCATTCGTTGGAGTTGTTGGCAGTAGACTTCAGCTGTGATTGTTTGGTTATCTGGCAGAAGCTCAAAATGAATAATTCCTTGCATATCACACCAAACGCATAGCAAAATTTTCTTTGGATGGGGTCCATTCCTTGGCTAAGGTTCAGGCTTTGTTTCACGGCTAAGCCACTGATGTCGACGCTTAATATTGTTATAGAGAACCCATTTTTCATACCCAGTAACGATCCGATTCAAAAACGGTGCCTGCAGTTGCCGAGAATGCAATGATGTGCAAATATCGATTCGATGTTGAAGATTCGCTTGTGACAAATCATGCGGAACCCATTTTCCAACCTTCACTACTTTTCCTAACAGCTTCAAATGACGATGAATGGTCATATGGCTAACGCCGAGTTGCAGGCCAAGTTCTCTTATAGTTACCGTTGGGTTTTCCTCCGCTGTTGCTTTCAGCAACTCTTCATCTAACTCATTTGGTCGTCCTGTTCGTTGATGATCTTTCAGACTGAAGTCTCCATTTCTGAACTTCTCAAACCATCTTCTGCACATACATTCGCTCACATCATTATTTCCATAAACTCTCTGAATGTTTTTTGCGGATTCACTAGTTATATCCTTTATGGAATTCATACATCACATGTCGAATATGCTCTTTCGTGGGCTCCATGTTTTTTTCAATTACTGTAATATCGTACGGCTGGCGTTGTAACTATGAAAAATACCAGAGAAAATATTCATTAGCCTAATCCTACACTAGCACAAGTCATTCTGTATCGGTGTATTTTGCAACATTTCTAAAACTATTTCACATTATCTTGAGGTTATTCTATTATCTATCGTCCGTTTTCTAATCGAGCAGAATTTATGTTACAACCTGATGATATGTTCAGAATCTTTTGTATGAAATTATTTACATGTTATAATAAAACCATGAACCAACTAGATATATGTAGGCTTTGAATGAACCGCTTGTAGCAGGGGTTCTTAACCTGTCGCTCGCGAGCAACATGTTGCTCTTCAAATGGGCAAATGTTGCTCACGAACAAAGCCTGCTTTTCTAATGCAAAGCAAAAAGGATAATATTTTTCCCGAAATTTTTACTGCTGACTTGAAGATAACATTTTCATTCATGGTCGACATTTTTAGCCATTTAAACGACTTAAATCTGAGGTTGCAAGGAAAAAATTTTGTTGTTGCCTTATATGAGGAAATTATGGGATTTAAAAAAAAAAAAAAATTTCAGAGCCAAATTTCTAAGGAGAATCTTAATCATTTTCCTGAACTTAAAAAATGTTTGGCTGAAACTGCTAGCAACTGTCCGTCACTCCTAGTAAAAGCACTCGAAAACATTAGTGACGAGTTCGAAGAGAAGTTCAAACACTTAAAAGAGCATCTACCAAAATTTCAATTATTAACAAACTACATAAATTTCGAGATTGATGATCTGACACAAATTTTCAAACAAGAGGAAATAGCAGCTGCAGAATTAGAACTTATTGATGTGTTTCAATATACCTAAAAAATTTAATTAAGCATTATGAAGTTCGCATGCGTTTAAAGAAATATTTAAATAGTTAAATATTTATCTAATTTAAACTTTAAGTTTAAGTTTAAGTTTAAGGCTTTTTTTTTTTATATATGTTGCTCACTCTGTAATTAAGTGCCAAAAATTTGCTCACTTAAGAAAAAAGGTTAAGAACCCCTGGGCCTTGTAGGCTAGCTGCTAAGTACTGTTCAGATTAATGGGTAGAAAATTTATAAGCTATGGAAGGGGAATAAAATTTTTAATATGAAAAAAAAATATAGTGTTTAATTTAGACAATAATAGACTACATATTTGGAAACTTTACCGAGGAGAGGCACAGTACTCTTTCAAATAGATGCTTTTAAATCCAATAGTTTTCGTTATGAAGAATAATAAATAGATTTCCAAATGTAATTAAAAACTGAAGTGATAACTTTTTTTTTACAAATTCAAAGTACCCAGATAAGTAAACATGCATCCGTTAGGCCGACGATGGTGTTTGGGATATACCAAGTACAAACGTATATTGGAAGACCTGCTAGTGAAACCTAAAATATGGGAGTTCAGACTAGAGGTGGAAAGAGTACATCAGTACTAGAGTTCGGGTTTTGTTGCACTCTTTTTCAATGCAATACATTCATACGGTCTAATAAGCTTTGCTCGTGCAAGCAGCCAAGCACCAGTTAAAGTTTGAAACCCCACACTTACACGCGTACTCATACTCTTACACTAAAAAAACGTACTCATACTCGACCACTCAAAAAATACTATACTCGTAATCGTACTCGTCCAACTACATAATTTTGGTACTCTTTCCACCTATAGTTCAGATCTTGAGTCCAGACTTTCACAAACCCACAAACCTTTCTGACACGCTAGCTTCTACCAATTTCAAAGGTTCTCAGTATGTTGAGAAATACGTCACTATATCTCGCCACTAACTTTTTTTTGTACAATTGATAGAAGCTAGCGTGTTGGAAAAGTTTGTTGGTTTGTAAAAGTATGGGCGTTGCAGCAAAACCAGCCCACAGAACAGCCATTTAAATGAAGCAGCGTCCAGTGTATCCATATAAGTCTCTGATACCAAATACCAACGTTGACCCAAAGGATTTCTGCTATCCAGGGTAGTTCTAATAGGAAGAGGAAGACCTCGTAAATATTTCTGTATTGCTAAATTGTTTTAAAATTTCCTTAACTTCGTTTTACAATCTTATTTACTTTAGCCCTTCTATAAGGTAATATACAGGGTGTCCACATTGAAAGGTAACAACTTTGAAGCATCATAATTATATATGTGTGAATGTTAAGTCTTTCATATACAGGGTGTCCCAGAATTAACTATCTATTTCAATGAAATCGGACAAATTTAAAAAAAAAACACTTTTATTTATGTTTATCATGTTTAATATGTGTTAAAAATGTATAAATTTCTAAATTTTTTTCATAATTTTATTTTCATAATTTTTTCATTATCTGGTCCAATGAAAGACCGTCTGAAGTCATAGAATGGCAAAGAGACTCTCCAAAAGTTAACGTGTGGCTTGGAATGACCAAATCCAAAATTTATGGCCCATTCTTCTTTGCGGAAGCAACTGTAACAGGTACCGTCTACCTTGATATGCTTCAGCAGTTTCTCGAACCACAGCTTCTTGATGATGGCATTCTTGATAATGTTGTGTTTCAACAAGATGGAGCACCATGTCATTATGCTCTAATTGTTCGAGAATACCTCAACAGACGCCTTCCGAATCGGTGGATTGGACGTGGAGGACCTCGACCTTGGCCTCCGCGTTCTCCGGATTTGACACCCCTGGATTTCTTTGCATGGGGTTTCATAAAAACAAAGGTTTATCGCCAAAAGATCAATAGTTTAGCTGAACTTAAAGAACGCATCCAGTTGGCAGTGCGGGAGATAACACCTGAAATGCTTCAAAATGTGTTTCGCAGCGCTGAGGATAGATTTGAAATTTGCAGATATACAGACGGTGCACATGTTGAAACTTCTCAATAAAGTTTTGACTTATGATTTATAAATCTATTTGTTTTTGTATCATAATTTAGTAATAAACACAAAATTATGTCAGTTTTTATTAAATTTGTCCGATTTCATTGAAATATAGTTAATTCTGGGACACCCTGTATACCACATCATACAACTAGGCTTCCGTTTCGTGTTTCAGATTAAATGTGTGAATGCTGAGCGCATCACGGCGGCGGTGGCCTCCGTTACACCTGCAATGTTAGACAACGTGTGGAGGGAAGTGGAGTACCGTTGTGACATAGTTCGTGCTACAAATGGTGGGCATATCGAATGTGTACCCTAATTTACATATAGCAGATGAAACTTGAGCATATCGACTGAGCTGTGTGCATATTAATCTCCACATTATTCAATAAAAACATATCGCACCTCAAAGTTGTTACCTTTCAATGTGAACACCCTGTATATATTGGCTAACTTCGTTCAATATCACTACGCATATACTGTACTTACAATAAACATTCTTCTTCCAATTTTTAAATCCAGTTGCAAGTGAAAAAAAAAATATATAAACTTTAAGTTCATAAAGTCAGATTTTTCTTTGTCAGTTTTTCATTTAATAACGTTTACATAATATCGTTTGAGTAATGTGCTGCTTCATTCTGCTAATTATTATTGATGATACAATTAACATGATTTAACTCGGTAGTTTAAAGCAATCGGAACGTAATAAAGTAAGACTTGTGTCACTGACATGGTAAAGCCGGTTTCACTCGCTTTGTAATAAATACTAACAATACTTAGCAGTTACATGGTTTTTTTTTTTTTTTTTTTTTTAAAGTCAAAACGTAACGTAACTGTATGGCAAATGCAGCTGGCTCCCATTATGATCCTCCAGGGTCGAGTCTGGTAATCAGGCGTCGGGCCATTAATCCGAAGGTACTGAGCTGCATGGAGTCTTAGGTCGGACTTTCGATTTCAATGATGAAGATGCTTCTTTGGGTTCCTCTCAGTCAAATAGCGGTCAGGAGTTCGCGAAAAGCTATAGGTTTCCTTCGTCATACGACCTTACAGTCGTTTTGGATGAGGATAAACTTCGGGCTCCCAGACATCCCTTTAGAGCTTGCCCCGACCGACAACGTGTAACCGGGGCAGACAAACATTCTGTTTTTAGAAAATACGTAGAAATATTAGCTTTTACAAGTAACTAGACAAAAAATGCGCTTCAAATTATAGCATAGTGTAATTTAATGCAAGAAGTCAACTTATGGAAAACTGATGAGTGGGTAGTTGGGAGGTAACGAAAATGGTTCACTGAGTAGGTAGGTAGTTAATCTAACAATTATTAAATTCCTTTTATGTCAATAACTGGGTGGATGAAACCAATTGGTTGCTCACCAGAGTTATTCTCCACACTAGTATTTATATACTGTGTGAGAAGAGCGTGCTCGGTAATAGAGATACATTACCGCTCAACCAACCGAGGAAAAAACCAAGACAACGCTGGTGGAAAAAGCCCCGCGAAAAGGAGAACGAAAAGGAACGACAGGGCGAAAGGACGGAACGAGAGGAGGGACGAGAACAGACAACGAAAAAGATCCCCACCAGCAAGTACGCTCTCGACAATTACACAACCGGAGAACAGAGACTCCAATAACTAACAGTAAGTGACTAATTGAGTTTTTAACCCAGCAATTTAATCACATTAAATTAAGCTGGGTCAGACAAGTTAGGCCTACATTGTGGCCTAAGACCCAGCATCAACTCATAGCTTAACAAAGGTGAAGGTAGATTGCCCTAACCTAATTTGGTGAGGAATCCTACTGTGGACCTCAATTTATCTGCCCGCTCTGGACCATTTCCGGAATCTCTAGGCTGACCCCTCTAGGCTAGACTTGATCTACTCTATAGTTAGACTGGAGATATAAGGGGTGGGTTAATTGTGGACCAATTCATACAGAGCATTTTTCGCAAACTGATAAGCCTGTTTTCATTCATAAAAATTCATGCTAAAAGTACATCGTAGTGACCCCAAGGTTAATATTTCAAATACAAAGCTAGGAATACTAGAAACTATGTTCCGTGGATCAACAGGAGACAAAATCGATCGCCCGCTGGAGAAGACGCTCGAAAAAGGACATGCGGGACCGGAGTAATAAATAGCCAACTCCTCTACGTCTAGAGAGGCTGACATACCCAGTGGGAGTACAGAAACGATGTCGCCGATCTGCAGCGTAAAGAACAAGACACCCAATACACTGCCCTGTGGAACGACCGGGTCGAAGAGAGAAAAGGAAGTAACCACATGAATCGGTAAAGAGCAAAAGTAAAATAAGTTACAAATGAATTACAGTAGAGAACTCCGAAACTTAAGGAGGAAGAGCTTCCGGCAGGTCCACCAACAGCAATTTGGAAAACGTCCATTTAGATAATCCTGAACAATTTTGGCATAGTGACAAGGAGCACCATCATGTTGATAGACGACGGTACTAACAACCCTATCCCCAATCAGCTAAGGTTCAAGGAATTGCTGCAACATGTCCAGATAAATAAGCCCCGTAACTGTAGCTTCAGCAAAGAAAAAAGGACCATAAACCTTAGATTTTGTTAAACCCATCCAGACATTAACTTTAGGTGAGTCTCTTTCCCAATTTTGGACGAAATCATTCGGTCTTTCATCTGGCCAAATTCGACAGTTATGGCGATTTACTTTTCCACACGTATGGAAAGTGGCTTCATCACTAAAGAGAATGTTGTCCATTAAATTATCACTCCAGATTTGTTCTACGAGATCAGCACGCACAGCACTTCGTCGAGGGAAATCTTTCTCATGTAAATCATGTAAAACCTGCAAATGATAGCTTTTCTTCTGCAAATTAACTTTCAGAATTTTGTGCACAGATGACGTCGGGAGGCCGAGTCTGTGTGATGCAGCACGAACGGACGTACGTGGCTCCTCAGTGATAATTCCGCGTACTGCATTCACGGTAAGATCTGACATACACGGTAGTCCTGATCTTGCTTCATCATTTACAGATCCACACAACCATCATAAGGGATATTAACACAAATCATTTGCCTGTCTTAATTAAAAGCTGTTATCACTAACACAAAAAAGTTAATCATTCTTATTCTCTCATGGTATATTAAGGGGTTTTATCATATATTCACAAGGTATTATTTCTCTAGAGCAAGAAACCATGATTTCTGTTCGGAAACAGATGATCGTTTGCGCTGATTAGGAACGCGGAGTCCGTCATTTTCAACTACTTGAAGGACTTCTTGAAAGCGCTCCTCATCCCTGGCAACATTAAGAAAGTCATGGCAAAGTTTTACACCACGCTCTGCAGCCTCATTGACGACCTGAAGCTTGTCCACAACCCGTTTCATGTTCAGGTAGTCGTCATGATCCGCCCATTCACTGGCTGGACTGTGGAGAAACTGATAGGGCATGCCTAAAATGGTGAAGAACCGGCTTGAGTCAGGCCAATTAGGTCCACCAGGGCAGTGCCACTTTCTGGGACAGGGGGAAGATATGGTTTTCCATAGCCCCCATGATTGAGCCCCACTCTCTTAGTAACTTCAGTGCCTTCATGGCAAAGAAGGGCCTTCCTCATCTCCTCTTTTGTCCTTTCTTGTACTTGGGACGAGAACAAAGCCAGTGGGGCCAACTCCTCAGTTCGGTACCAAGTGTGTCTACCGAGTGCCACACGTGCTTTGTCAACTATTGTGGCGTCATATGGGGCAAATTCAGCCAAGGTTTCGACCAAATTCAAGTCATTCAGTGGCGCACTTGCTGGAACGGGGCAAACAATCCACCATGGGACATAAACAGCGACTGTGAACACAGCAAACCGTTCTAACTTGCTGATTTGACTTTTAGTCACAACCTCGGCTTTGGGAAACTGCTCTTTGATCTGGCCTGACAAAAGAACAATCTTGAGAGTATAGAGCAGTTTAGCCATCCACCTTGCTTTGTGAAGTGCGCCGGGTAGACCATTGTGAAGTTCACTGGCTCGGATCCTTTAGTTACAAGCAGCAGACAAAGCTCTACCAGCTCCTTGTAGTCGCCACGTGTAAATGGTTGGGCTAGAGATTCACGGAAGAAGTCAGCCATCTCCTGCTGGCGCTCCTCAAACACTCCAGGCATCGCGGAGTAGTAGTATATTTTTTTTTCATTGTACGCCAGTTGAGAGAAATGGTTCTTGAACCTAGAAATGCAATTATTGGGATTATTGTATTTCGTACTAATCTATAATATTGTTTTAGGGGTATTAAGATTGATATGATCGATCATTTGCTTGGTGTTAGTATATCTTATAAGTCTAATAAAAGAAATTCCACTAAATTTGTTCATTAGATAATAATATTCCTCGTTATTTTGTATAGCTTATGACTCACCTCTGGAAAACCATTATGTTTGGACTTGAAGAGCCCTCCACTTTCAAGCAATCCCAGCAAACACCTAGGATGACTTCGCCCACATGCCTGCGACAGGCGCACCAGAATACGGCACGCTCTAATTCCTTTTGGAGGGAGACGCAAGCAGCTGTTTTTTGTCCTGAAAAAAAATGTAATTGTAGTTTAAGGCCACCATTTCAGGCACGTACTTTTTGCAGATTTCTGTTAAATCATTCACTGTATTTTGGTATTAATGTCGTGATAAATTCACGCTGATGTTTGAAATAGGTTTACCTGTATTGGATGAAGTTGTGTCGAAAACCATACCAACGACATTCTGTTCACACTCCCAATCGACCAGAAGTTGCTTGGTTGCTGTTGATATCAAGTCTCCTTGAACCAGGCTAGCTTTTTGAGTCAAATGCGGAAGAGGTGGGACTCCAAGAAGCTTTGTGCCATTGACACCAGACACAAGAATGGGCAGGCGGTCATCAGTGCCTTTGGAATCCAGCGTGTCCATAAGTTTACCATCCCAGTGCACATGGGCGCCCGCAGGATTTTTTCCAAGGGGGGGCAAAATTTAATGTATTAATAGGTAGGGACCGGAGCAAGCAAAAAACTTTTGACCCCTTAGGAACCAGCAGGTTAATTCTAAGCAAGTTTAGTGTTGCATTTTCTGTAATGGAAAATGCAAATATATATTGTATATACATACAATGCACATGATAACAATCATTTATTTTATTTATAACAGAAACAAGATAGAATGAAGAAAAAAGCACACTGAAGTAAATGTTGTACCTAATTTGAAAACGGTGTTTCGAGCATCACCTACACTGCTCATTTGAATAGGAATTGTAGTCGTCTGCGGTCACTACCAAAATTATGAACAACCTTTTCCATAAAATAAGTTTTGTTGGAGTTGATTTTCTCCCGGTGAACAAATAAAAAGGTAGCAACCTTTTATCATGCACACAAATAAAAATTTTCACCCTTTAGGAGGCAGTTGGATACTTTTCAGCAAGTTTAGGATATAAATATTTTCTTAGAAAATATTTAATATATTTTCTTGGCATTTCCAAGGGGGGGCAAGCGCCCCCCCTTGCCCCTACCTGCGGGCGCCCATGCCAGTGCACCAGTACTTTGTCTGATGGTTGTCTCCACCACATGCAGATACAAGGGAGTACACAATTGCACTCAGCTGGGTCGGCGAGATGTTTCGAACACTGCATGGAACAAGTTCTGCCGACTTCAGAATATCATGGGGCACAAAAATTGAAACTCCCTCTTTCACTGTTCTCCGATGTTTTCTCTTTGGTTCAGCAGTGCTGGCCTCATCAATGTCATCGTCCTCATCAGAGCTAATAGGTGAATCAATATCAGCCTGTACATTCTCAGCATGATCACATTGCTCTCTCTCTTGTCGCTTCTCTTCTCGCATCTGCCTTTTCTGTCGCTTCTGAACCTTTTCTGTGAGTACTTTGTTTACCCCAGAGTAGGTAGCTACTCTGTCACTTAGCATGCTTTTCATAAAGAGTACGTTAGTATCGATGGCATCTTGTTCGGCCTGAGTTTTCCCCTTTTTCGCAGCCGCCATGTCTTTCAACACTGTGTTCTTATAAAATTTCATCGTCAGGCTCAATTCTGATTAAACTTCATAATTCCAGGATCATCAGCCCGTCTTCTATCCTCATTCTTTTTCATAAGCATCATGTAGTCTTTGTCATAGTAAGTTTTAATCACTCGGCCAATATTGTTCCTGCCTGTAATGGTCGGGACATTCGCCTTCTGGTAATGCAAAAGCACATTGTCGATGGTGGCAGATAAAGCCTGGTCCCAATGCATATCCCGAAGGTTTGCTAACAGACATAGTAAGACCTGCCTATTAGTTGGCAGTTTGCAGCCCTTTATTTCCTTTTCTTTTCTCGGGGTACGGTGCCCAATAACATTCTGACATACTCATCTTGCCGTGTATCCATGATTAAATTCTCTATTCACAACATCAAATCACTGTCAAGGGAAAAGAAAAGAGCATCATTAAAATTAAATGCAATAAAATAATACGTGGAAAATTTGTGGGTCAGCGTTCCAGACCCGGAAATGAAAATCTGATAAAATGTGCTATTTTCACACTTATTTATGAAGTTCATAAGCTGAAATAGCAATACTTGCTGGTACGACGGTGCTAGCTCAAACATGCACCGATCTCCAAGAAAATTTACAGGGGTGTTCCTAGATAAATACACAACACTAAAACTTTGAACAGCATTGTAGGACCATTTTTTGATTTTTGGAGGGCAACGGTCACACCCTATAATATTATATATATATATATATATATATATATAATATATATATATACATACAGGGTGGGCCGTAAGTTTCCATACATAGGAAAATTTAAACGTTTGTTTTTATGTTTCAGATACCCTAAGAATATGCGTTTGTAAGATCTTGTTTACTGATGAAGCAAATTTTTACGTCAATGGAGAGGTTAATCGGCAAAACATACGTTATTGGAGTAATGCTAACCCTAACTGGCTGAGTCCGACGAAGATGCAAGGTGCCGGTAAAGTGATGGTGTGGGCCGGGATATGGGGTGACAGAATTATTGGACCAATTTTTGTCAGTGGAAATCTTAATGCCGAAAGGTATCTTAACATGTTGCAAGAAGAGATTTTCCCATCCCTGCTAAACGAGGAAGGTAACTTCCCAGTTTACTTCCAGCAAGATGGAGCTCCACCTCATTATGGTCTTCACGTGCGTCGGTATTTGGATCAGCAGTTTCCGGATGCTTGGATTGGTCGGCGTGGTCCTGTGGAGTGGCCCCCAGATCCCCAGATCTCACCCCCCTTGATTTCTATCTTTGGGGGCACTTGAAGGCCATGGTGTATCAGGAAAAGATACGAGACATAAATCATCTAAAGGAACGTATCACCAACGCCATTACAAGCATAACGTCAACTGTGCTAATGCGTGTTCATCAACAGTGGGGAACACGTATTGAAATGTGTTTTCAAAACAATGGCAACCATGTAGAGCATATTATATAAATAAAAATGGTTGTCCATAAAAAAATGTTTATTTTTCCTATGTATGGAAACTTACGGCCCACCCTGTATATATATATATGTATATATATATATATATATATATATAATATGAAAATTATTTCACGAAAGTAACACGTGAAAAATATTTATGATGAATAAAACCACGAAGGAAAGGAAACACAAAATGGTGCTCAAGCGCTTTCGTCTAATGACATCCTCAGGAACACAAGTACATAAAAAGGTTACAGCCTATATATAGGTTACAGAAAAAAAAAAATAAATAAATAAATAAATAAATAATATATATATATATATATATACACATACATACATACATACATACATATCCATATATACATATATATGCAATAAACGGAGAAGTAAAAATAAAAATTAAAAGATTATCAGAGAGGCATACAGATTTGTAAGGAAAAATATCGATTTTAGCACAAGATCAAATGAATTATAGAAATACAAATTTATACTGGAAATCTGCCCGGGTTTTAACACTCTGCCTTATATGGTTAAGTTTCGATGTATATAAAAATAAAATGAAAATTAAAAGTTAATAAAGTAGCATACAAGTTTACCAAAAGATTTAGCGTTCTACCTTCTTATCTAAATCTGTTTTGAAGGAATTAAAACAACAGGATCGAGTTGAAAAAGACCTTTGCTTATGTTGAAGTTATTTGAAAGTTGGATAATGGCAGACTCAAGAATATTTCTATTAACAATGTTGCTAGAGTGGAATAAAACTGAAGCATTATTCCAATCAATACAGTGGGATAACTCTGACAAATGGACAAAAAGGGCACTGGACAACTGTCCTGTTCTAACGGAATATTGATGCTGTTTGTATACGTGTGTGCAAATCCTTTCCCGTCTGACCTATGTAAAAGGAATCACATTGTTTACAACCAATTTTATAGATAATGCCTGAATTATTGGTAGGGCTATTTTTTACTATGATATTTTTCACAATATTGTTATATGAAAATACTACATTAATATCCAAAAGTTTAAGTACATTAGCAATGCCTAAAAAGCCCGGGAAAAATGGAAGTACTAAAAAATTTTTTGACAAAGTACGAGTGTTATTATTAACACGATAGAAAGTTCGTTTTGCCTTGTTGAGACAAGATTCCATAAACGCAGATGGATAACACAGATCACTTCCAATATTATGTATATTATTTATTTATTTATTTTTTATTTTATTTATTTTTTTTTTCTGTAACCTATATATAGGCTGTAACCTTTTATGTACTTCAGTGTTCCTGAGGATGTCATTAGACGAAAGCGCTTGAGCACCATTTTGTGTTTCCTTTCCTTCGTGGTTTATTATCATCATATATATATATATATATATATAATATATATATATTATATATATATATATATTCCATTGGATAAGAACCCAGGACCTCAGACTCGCAATTGTGAAAAATGCTCTGTATGAATTGGTCAACAATTAACCCACCCCTTATTTCTCCAGTCTAACTATAGAGTAGATCAAGTCTAGCCTAGAGGGGTCAGCCTAGAGATTCCGGAAATGGTCCAGAGCGGGCAGATAAATTGAGGTCCACAGTAGGATTCCTCACCAAACTAGGTTAGGGCAATCTACCTTTACCTTTGTTAAGATATGAGTTGATGCTGGGTCTTAGGCCACAATGTAGGCCTAAGTTGTCTGACCCAGCTTAATTTAATGAATCTACGTAAACCTGGGTTAAAAGCACAATTAGTCACTTACTGCTAGTTATTAGAGTCTCTTTTCCCCTTCTGTTTTTGTTGAGAGCGTACTTGCTGGTGGGGATCTTATTTTCTTGTCTGTTCTTCTCCCTTCCCCAGTTCCGTCCTCTCGCCCTGTTCCTCGTTTTCGTTCTCCTTTTCTCCTTTTCGCGGGGCTTTTTCCACCAGCGTCGTGTTGGTTTTCCCTCGGTTGGTTGATCGGTAATGTATATCTATTACCGAGCACGCTCTTGTCACACAGTATATAAATACTAGTGTGGAGAATAACTCTCGTGAGCAACCAATTGGTTTCATCCACCCAGTTATTGACATAAAAGGAATTTAATAATTGTTAGATTAACTACCTACCTACTCAGTGAACCATTTTCGTTACCTCCCAACTACCCACTCATCAGTTTTCCATATACTGGGGGCCCCGGGAGATAAAAATTTTGGTGTCATTGTCACCAATTTTTATGTCTGAGTGTAGACTAGCTAACTATTTGACTGTAAATGCCTGTTAATCTGATTAACAGTGCCTATCCTCACCTTCTCATGGAGAAGGTGTAGCATTTAATTAGAAGAGAAATATACATCCATAGGATGAAACTGTCTATGGTCTTTACCATAAGAAAAGAAAAGTGAAGTTAGAAGATAAAATTACAATTCCCCAGCACCTATTTTTTGTTGTAAAAATAGTTGCGCCTTTAATGCTGTTTGTCGCTGAGGTCTTGTGTCTGTCAATGTTGTAGTAGGATGCGTTACCACTCCTACTGTCAAAGGAATAGTTACTGGAAGTTCAGTGTCTCAGTTGTTACTGTCAGTGGAGAAGGTTCTCCAAAGTCCATTGTTTTGGGTCCAGACTCTAAAGGGTACAAAAGAGAAATGTCTCTTGTTGTGTCACCCGTTGAAGTCCTTAATTTGCCACTCTTGTTACCCCGTCTGCCCTGGTCTGAGTTCTGAAACTCTAGCCAGAGGCCAGTATTGTCTTGGAGTACTGTCATGTATGAGAACAAGGTCCCCTACCTTAATTGTGTCAGACCAATCCTTCTTAGTCATTTGTTTATGTCTCTCCCTTAGACCCATCAAGTACTCAGTTTTCCACTGTTTAATGAAATGAGCTTTAACTCGTTAAATGTTGTAACTTAGTCTGGAGCTCATCATGTCGTTGAGTCCAGTTTGGGTCTTCTGAAGTCTATATTGTAGTCCGGCAGGAGGACTAACTTGTTCTCCCCGAATCAAATGATTTGGAGTTAATGGTTCCGGGTCATTAATGTTGTCACTCACATAAGTGAGTGGTCTATTGTTGTTGAGTTCTCAATCTCAGCCAGGAGAGTGAGCAACCAAATAAGTGTATCGTTTTTTACCAATTGCTTTCTTCAAGCAATTCTTACTGTTTGTATATTTCTCTCCCAGATAGAACCATACCAAGAGAGGCAACCGGAATATACTTCCACTTTATGTTTGAATTTGTATATATAATTGTGCGAGTTCATCGCTCTAACAAGTCGTGGATGACTTGTTCACCAGCCTTGAAATATGTAGCATTGTCAGTCCAAACTGTCTTTGGTACTGAATGTCGTGCACAGAATCTCTTAAAGACAGCAACAAAAGATTCTGCTGTAAGGTCCTCCACAACATCCAGATAACAGCTCGTGAGCAGCACATGTAACAGTACAATGTACATTTTTTGTTCAGTGTCAACCACCCCTACAGTCAATGCTCCTGTATAGTCAATGCCTACAGTCTCAAAGGGTCTGTTGAGAGTAACACTCTCTTCTGGCAAAGCAGGAGGATTTGGTTTCCTATAGGGCCTAGCATTAATATGCCTACATGTGACACACTCACTCAGGACTGTTTTAACAGTGATCTTTCCCTTGGGTATCCAATAAGTTTTTCTTAATGTAGTTAGTGTCTGTGGTACCCCCATATGATATACATCATTGTGTGTTTTTCTGATGATTAATGTTGTCAAATAGCTAAATCTAGGTAAAAGGATTGGATGTTTGCTTTTGTATGACAGTTTTGATTTGTCTAATCTCCCTTTATACCTTAGAAGGCCTTCCTCATCCCTGAACAAGTTTAAATCCACAACTACTGATGGTACAGGTTCTTTTGTTTGTTTTCCATTAGTCAAGAATTCTAACTCTTTATTGTACTCTTTTTGTTGTGCATGGCCTATCCAGTATTTGGTTGCAACTTCTGTATAATTATGATTGTTTTTATTTAGCTGTTTGTTAATTGTAGTTAAACAGTTGTGAGCAAACCTCAAACAGTAGGCTGTGACCCTGACAAGTTTACTGAAGTCAGAATAACGTTCATAATTAGTGATTGGTTCAACCTTTTATTTGAAAGATTAATTTAATGTCAAGTTAACTTGTTCCACAGGCCATTGGTCTGTATTACAGAGCCACTTAGGTCCCATAAACCAAGTTTTGTTGACTTCAACAACTTGTAGGATAAACCTCTGGTCAGAAAGTCTGCTGGATTTTGTAGTTGGAACATAGTGAAAATTTACTTGTAGGCTTTTCATTAGCTTCAGCTATTTCTTACAAAGATATTCTTACTATTAATGCTATCATTCCGTATCCAGGCAAGACAAAATCTGACTGTCAAGCCAGATGTGGATATCAGTTATGTTCACATCATGGTAAGCATCCTTAAGCAATGAAATGGTTTTAATGGCTAATGCAGCAGCCAATAGTTCCAATTGAGGTATGGTTCGGGTAGGTTTGAGACGTGCAACTTTCCCTTAGCATAATTAGATGACTTTCTGTAGGACTTACAAGATACGCACAGCACCCATAAGCTTGTGTGCTTGCATCAGCAAACACATGAAGTCTCTGGGGCTTATCCCTAAACCCACAGCACCTTTGAATTTTAATGTTCTGCACTTTTGTTAAATCAGCAGCTACTTCTTCCAAGATTTTTTTTTTCATTTGTTATTGGATCATCCCACCCAACATTTGTCCTCCAAATTTCTTGGAGGAGAATCTTTGATTTTATTGTTGAAGGCAGGAAGACCCATGGGATCAAAAATTTTGGAAGCCTCTGATAATATTTGTCTTTTAGTATTTGCTTCCTCATCAAGTTTAAAACCTTTAGTACAGATTGAATCATGACTGTTAGAAGTTGCATCCAAATACCAGTTCATACCTAAAGTTTTAACTCTGTCTGATGGCTCAGTAAAATTATTATCCTTTAAAATCTTTTTGTTTAAATCCTCATCATTTGAAATCCACTCTCTAAGTTCAAAGTTACCTTGTTGCATAATGTTTTGAGAGTGTTCATAGACTTCAGATAATTCAGATTTTGTTGTTGTTGAGCCTATTAGATTGTCTACGTAAAAATGTTCCTTAAGAAGTTCAATGTTAAAGAGTTTTAAACTGGTTCAAATGATGTCCAATTGTCAATGCTAATAGGCTAGGTGAGCAATTGGCTCCAAACAACACAACATTAAATATATAGGTTATGAACCCTTTATTCAAATCAAATGGATCCTGAACCATAAGAACCTAAGTTGGTTCTTATCATATTCATTTTTAAGATTATTCTCAAAAATGCCTTTGAAATGTCACTTTGTACGGCATATTTATCTAACCTGAACCTCAGTAAGATCTTCACAAGGTCAGAAATGAGATTAGGACCCTCAATCAGGCAATCATTCAAACTGTGTTTATCAATGTCTTTGAGGCTACAGTTATATACTACTCTGAGTTTGTTGTTGGGCATCTTGTCGATAAACCCCCCTGTGGGTTAAATAATGACAACCATCTTTTAAAAGGGTTATTTTGTTACTTCTTCAATGAAGCCTTTCTGTAGCTGTTCTTTAAAGACATCACTGTACTTTTAATATTATTATCTTGTTGAGTTTTTTCATTACTTATATAAATGTCCTTTAGCTACTTTGAGATTATCTCTTAAAGTTGGACAATTTATTTTCCAAGGTAACTCAATAAAATAACTATTGTCTTTGCACTGAATGGTGTCTTCAAATCTTTCTACCATTAACTGATCTTCTGAAGTTTGATTTGTGTCATGTATACCCACAGATTCTAGCAACCATAAAGTTGAATTGCCTCATCCAGAGTTTCATTTGATAGTGATGAATTAATGTTCTCAGTTGAGATAATATTATTCAAAGTGTTGCTATTCTTACAGGTGTTATGTAGGACTGAGTTTGAGGCACATAGTTTTGTTAGTCATGAACTGTTTTGGTTTAGGTCTAGGTTGTATTGGATAGGTCACCCAAAGGGCTATCCCTGATGGAGTCTGAATAGCTATACCATTACCTATCTCTACTATGCCCTTATGAATAAGATAATATAATCTGCCCCTATTAACATTTCAATGTTAGCTACTGTGTTGTTAGTGATATGTCTATCAGCTATTTTGTAGTGTTTTCCCAAATGATTATGGTTTGTTTCTAGTTTGGGTATAACCAGTTTGTTTTGTCCTACTTTAGAAATAATAACTGCTTCAATTTTCTCTAATTTATTTTTAAATGTAGTTCCAGGTCAATTGTCTTATAGCTATTTTGTCCGAGTTATCCTTAACAAAGGATGCAATATTGAGGTTTTGTTCATTCGGGTTTGGTGTCAAACCCAATTATTAACTACATTTTGCGAAACAAATGTTTGTTGAGAACAACAGTCTATAAGACATCTCACTGGAGTGGGTGCTACCCTCACTATTCACTAAGTCCAAAGTAATAGTTGGTAAAAGAACTCTCAGTGTTTCTTGTTACGTTGTTTGAGCAAACAGAATGTCCCATGAAAGTGGCATTTTCTTGATTACCTTTGTTTGGTGGAGGTATCTTTGAGTTTGAGTACTATTGTTTGGACACTTTGGTGAATCACACATTGATGAGACATGTCGTAAACTTTTACAAAACTTACACTTGAATCTTAACCTAGATTTACAGTCTTTCTTATAATGTCCCAGGCCAGTACCACTTTTTACATAGGTTCAACTGTTCACATCTTTTAGCTCTTTGGTTAAAGTCTGAATATTTGTCACACCCAGTACTACTGTGTTCATTACTTGCACACAAAATTTGCAATGTGTGTGTAAGTTGAGGCAGCAGTTACATTAAAGTTCTGTAATGTAGGTTGTTCGTGTATTACAGTTGGTCACATTTGATTCTACAGTATCAAGTTTTGTCTGTTTGGCTGTAGCTAGTTGGTCTCTGGGAACAGTCTTTGGTTTATCCATAGTCTGGGTCTTATTTTGTGTTGGAATATTTCTCAATTTGTAATTAGTTAGGATATTGGGAAAGTGTTTTCTGGTATCTTCAAATAGGATAATTT